>CM062820.1:1653871022-1655071022 GCA_031772625.1 Pinus tabuliformis
TGACGATGAACCACACTTGTTGGTTCGAAACGCGTCGACAAATGGTATTCCATGTGATTTTCGCCGAAAAATTCTCTCTAAATTGATATGGATCACAGAAGCCTGAACTCTATTATGTATAAATATGTATTGTAACATTGAAAGGAACATAAATGAAAAATCAAGCTGGTAGTCCCGGTTTTGGGATCCAGGGGAAAATCTCTATGTATGTGTGTTTTATGTGTTATTCTCTTGCATTGTTTATTTTCTATGTTTTAGAATTCGTATGCAGGTAATTTTTGTACAGGGTTTAAACCTACATTTGGTATCATAGCTGTTTTGGCTTCAAGGGGATGCCTTTGTTGCTGAGGGGTTTCGCTCGGGCCTGTGGTAGACCCTGTTCAGTGGGAGATCTGCGAGATCGATTCTGGTGGTGAAAGAAGATAGCGAGCAGTGGAAAGATAGAGATCGATAAATTTAATGGTCAGATTTTTGAATTGTGGAAACTCAAGATGGAGGATTTGTTGGTGGATAAAGACTAGTGGATCACAGTAGATCCGGGTACTAAACCAACAGGAGTGTCTGATGAAGAATGGAAGAAGTTGGACGAAAGGCAAAGAGCACAATACGATTGTGTGTCTCAAATTCAGTATTGTTGAATGTATCAGGGGAAGCTACGGCGAAAGCTTTGTGGGACAAGTTAGGGACTTTGTACCAATCTAAGTCTCTGGTGAATAAACTGTTCCTGTGGAAAAAAACTGTATAACCTAAGGATGAAATACGGAGACTCAGTGACAGAGCATCTGAATGCATTTAATATTGTGGTAAGTCAGTTAGCATCTGTTGATATTAAAATTTCAGATGAAGATAAGTGCATCAGTTTATTATGTTCTCTACCAGATTCGTGGGATAGTCTGGTTATTGCAATAGCTAGCAATGCAACTACCTTTCAGTTTGATGAAATAGTCTCAACCTTGCTGACGGAGGAGATGAGACGGAAAAATATGGAGAGCCAGAAAGGTGATGCCTTGTCTATACGAGGATGGTCCCAGAACAGAAACAAAAATAAGTCATCTAGTGGGAGATCTAAATCTCTAGGAAAACCTGTAAAGGTGGTGTGCTAGCAATGCGGAAAGGAAGGCCACTTTAAAAGGGACTGTAAATCTAAAGCTCCTAAAAAATGAAAGGGATCTAATGAGGCTCCTTCTGCAGAGGTGAAAAACACCTCAGATGAAGGTGGGGATGTGTACTTGGCTTCTTCAAGTACACATGTAGATCATGAGGCATGGTTGATTGACTCAGGTGCATCCTTTCACTTCACTCCCCATAGGGAGTGGTTCTGCAAGTATGAGAAATATGATGGTGGTGATGTCTTCTTGGGGGATGGTAGGAAGGCTAGAATCATTGGCTGCGGAAAAGTAAAGTTTAAGATGCAAGGTGGAAGGGTTAGAATGCTTCCAAGTGTTCTACATATTCCTGCAGTAGCAAGAAATTTGATTTCTGTAAGCAAGTTGGATGATGCAGGTGTAAAAACAGTGTTCAAGAAGGATACCTGCAAAATGGTTCGGGGAGCACTGGTATTGATGAGGGGAGTTTGGATTGGAACTCTGTACAAGCTGCAAGGTAGCACTATTATTGATGGGTGCAATAGTTCTATGGTTCCTGAAAGTGGAGCAGAAAATCTAGTGGTCTCTGGAGAGAAGACCATGCTATGGCATCAAAGGCTTGGACATATTGAAGAGAAGGGCCTTTGAATACTTCATGGTAAAGGTATGGTAGAAGGTATGATTAATAGCTCTCTAGATTTTGATTTCTGTGAAAATTGTGTATATGGGAAGAAGAATCGGGTGAGTTTCCCCTCTGGTGGCAAGAGGGTGAAACAGATATTAGATCTTGTGCACAGTGATGTGTTTGGACCTATGAAGGTTCCATCACTAGGTAAGTCTATGTACTATGTATCATTTATAGATGACTTCTCAAGGAATACATGGATATATTTCCTTAAGAAGGAATTTGAAGTCTTTGACAGGTTTAAAGAATTTAAGGCTCTAGTGGAAAACCAGACAGAGAAGAAGATAAAGGTGTTGAGGACAGATAATGGTGGAGAGTTTTGCAGCAAGGAATTTGAAGAATTCTGTAAGAAGTGTGGTATATCATGGCAGAAGACTACTCCATATACACCTCAGCAAAATGGAGTTACAGAAAGAATGAACAAGACGTTGATGGAAAGGGCAAGAGGCATGCTCAATGGTGCTGAGTTAGGACAGGAATTCTGGGCAGAGGCAATGGATACTGCATGTTACTTGGTCAATAGCTCACCTTCATCAGCGTTGGAGGATAAGACTCCACAAGAGGTATGGACTGGTAAGAAACCCTCTCTTTCACATCTAAGGGTATTTGGATGTGATGCATATGTACATGTTCCGAAGGAGAAAAGAACCAAATTTGATAGTAAATCTGAAAAGTGCATCTTTATTGGGTATAAGGATGGTTTAAAGGGTTATAAGCTTTGGAACCCAGTAACAAGGAAGGTTGTGTATAGCCGAGATGTGGTGTTTAGAGAGGTGAAAGATGTTATTAAACATGAAGTCCAACCAAAGGAACCTGAGAAGATAGAGTTTGAGCTAAAGGAGGAAGAATCAGACTCTACAACGGAGGAGGAATTAGAAGATGAAGAGCCACAAACTCCGGCTGTGAGAAGATCAGTTCGAGAAAGAAGGCAGCCAGAAAGTTATAGTCCATCTGCTTTCTGTTCAAATTTTGCTTTGTCTGTTACTGATGATGATCCCAGAACTGTGAAGGAAGCAGTGGGTTTAGAGGATGGAAAACTCTCGAAAGAGGCCATGGTTGATGAAATGGAATCTTTCCACAAAAATGAGGCTTGGGATCTGGTGGAGTTTCTGGCTAGAAGGAAACCCATTGGTAGCAAATGGGTGTTCAAAAAGAAGACAAATGCAGAAGGAAAAGTGGAGAAATACAAAGCTCGGTTGGTAGCAAAAGGTTATTCCCAGGTGCTGGGAATTGATTTTGGTGATATTTTTTCTCCTGTTTCCAAGGTAACTTCTATTAGATTACTTTTGTCTATTGCTATTACTTTTGATTTTGAGGTAGAACAGATGGATGTGAAGACAAAATTTCTTCACGGGGATCTGGAAGAGGAGATACATGAAGCAACCTAAAGGCTTTGCGGTGAAGGGTAAGAAAGAACAGGTATGCAAGTTAAAGAAGTCTCTGTATGGGTTAAAACAGTCACCAAGGATGTTCTCTGTATGGGTTAAAATAGTCACCAAGGATGTGGTATCATAAATTTGATACATTTATACAGGGACTTGGCTTCACCAGAAGCAAAGCAGATCACTGTGTGTATTTTAAATTAATTGGTGACCGTGTTATTTATCTGGTCTTGTATGTGGATGATATGTTGCTAGTTGGAAATGACAAAGAAATTATCCAGGATTTGAAGACCCAATTTTCCTCCAAATTCGACATGAAAGATCTTGTTGCTACAAACTATATTTTGGGCATGGAAATTAAAAGAGATCGTACAAAGAGGAAGCTCTGGTTAAACCAGAGGAAGTATGTTGAGACAATACTGCAGAGGTTTAATATGCAACATAGTAAACCAGTGGAGGTTCCTATTCCTGTAGGTGTGAGGTTATCTGCTGAACAATGTCCCAAGACACAGGAAGAGGAAGAGGACATGTCTCGTGTTCCATATGCAAGTGCATTCGGTAGCCTGATGTATGCAATGGTCTGTACTAAACCAGACATTGCACATGCAGTGGGAGTATTGAGCAAGTTTATGTCAAAACCAGGGAAGGAGCACTAGATAGCAGTGAAGCGGGTTTTCAGGTATTTGCGTGGCACTAGTGATTATGGTTTCTGCTACCAAGGAAGACCAGGATTGGACAGAGTGTTGGATATTCATGGCTTTGTTGATGCAGACTGGGCTGGAGATCTAGATCAGAGAAGATCTACAAGTGGGTATGTGTTTAACCTATTTGGAGGTGTAGTCTGTTGGATGAGCAAGAAACAATCTGTAGTGGCACTATCAACTATAGAGGTAGAATACATAGCAGCCACTCATGCAAGCAAGGAAGCAGTTTGGTTGCAGAGATTGTGTTCAAGTATGGGGTTAGTACAGGAAGCTATAAGGATAGATTGTGATAGCCAAAGTGCAATTTTCTTGGCAAAGAACCCTACATATCATTCAAAGACAAAGCACATTGATGTTCCGTATCACTTTTTGAGGGATATGATAGAAGACAAAAAGGTGTTGCTAGTAAAGGTGGACACTTTGAAGAATACTGCAGATGCATTGACAAAATCTGTGAGCTCTGAGAAGTTCTCTTGGTGTAGAGAAACAATGGGCATTTCAGGGCTGGGAAAATGACTAAGCTCTCTTGTGGCACCCTATGGAAAGAAAACAACAAGTGGGAGAATGTTGGGTTGTGTTATATTCTCTCCACATAGTTAACAGGGGGTTTGAAGGGCACACGTAACCCCACTTTATGGGGTCTGGGGCAACACTCCTGAAAATTTTGGTTTTGGACCCTATGTTAGGTTGGGCGGACCCACCTATGGTTCTGTGCATGATTTTCACACATGTTTTTTGGACACGATGGTTTTCGGTCCATGGTATTGGACGCGATGGTTTTTGGTCCATAGTATTGGATGCAGTGATTTTCGGTCCATGGTATTGGATGCTTTGGCATGTATAAATATGTATTGTAACATTGAAAAGAACATAAATGAAAAATCAAGCTGGTAGTCCCAGTTTTGGGATCCAGGGGAAAATCTCTGTGTATGTGTGTTTTATGTGTTATTCTCTCGCATTGTTTATTTTCTGTGTTTTAGAATTCGTATGCAGGTAATTTCTGTACGGGGTTAAAATCTACACAATTTCGAGCGGTCCCAAATTTTTTCAAAGTGACGACAAGTGACCAAGATCTGTGTATGGTAGAAACCAGAGCTCAAGTCATGGCCAACGAGAAGATCGAGCGCCTTGAACCCAGGTTGGATACATTCCAAAGCCTAATAGACAAGATGCAGCAATTCATGGACCAATTAAAACCGAGCAGGTCAAGGTTGCATTGAGAGGCACATGGTATTGATGAAGACCTGGAAGGAGAATCTAGCCATCATATTCACTTACATGGAAATCACCAACATTCCCACCCTCGACCATCCAAGCTGGACATGTACAAATTTGATGGCTCTAATCCGAAAATATGGGTAGCACAAATGGAACAATATTTCACTCTGAATCACATCATAGATGATGAAACTAAACTATGTGTGGGAGGCCTTTACTTGGACCAAGAAAGATGGAAATGGTGGCAGTGGCATTAGAAATGCTATCCAAGGACAATTACTTGGTAGGTGTTCACAAAATCCATTTGTGACCGCTTTGACTATGAATCTAATTAATTGGGTCATCTTACTAAGCTCAGACAGACAGGCATAGTAAATGACTATATTACAGCCTTTGAGACATTCACCTTCTGCACAACCGATCTGGGAGATGAATTCTACTTGGAATGTTTTATAAGTGGTCTCAAAGAAGCCATCCAATCCCACGTTCGGATGCACCACCCAGCCACATGGATGGAAGCTTGCAAAAATGCTATCAAAGTGGAACGTGCTTTAGTGGCCCAATCGCCTTGTCAAAATTTCATAGCCAAGGGACGCCCCACCCAGGCTCAGGGCACTACCCAAACACTTAAGGTTCAAAAGGTGTCCCCAAAAGAAATGGCTGAAAGAAGAAATCAAAGATTGTGTTACTATTGTGATGACAAATACTCCCCAAGGCATAAATGCAAGGAACCCAAATTATTTCAAATTGATGCTGCTGATCATAGTTCATTTGAGGAAGCCCCACCCTTTGAGGGACTAGAGGAGGAAGATGAGGACAAGCAGGACAATGAGCTCCCAGCTACACCAGAAGATCCAGTTATCTCGCTCCATGCTTTGGCAGGCATTTCTTCTCCCCAAACTCTCAAAATCAGAAGTTTTATTAAACATTGCCCAGTAGTAGTATTGATTGATAGTGGCAGCACGCATAACTTTATCCATGAGAGAGTCGCAGAAGTTGTTCATTGTTTTGTCAGAAAATATCTAATTTCCAGGTTCAGATTGCTGATGGGGGGACAATGAAATGTGAAGGCCGCTATGAAAATATCAAACATTAGATGGGAGATTACCACCTAAAGACCCACATGTTTGCCATCAACGTGGGTGGTTGTGACATTGTCTTGGGTGTTGAATGGCTCCGCACACTAGGCCCAATCACAATGGATTTCTAGGAGTTATATATGAGCTTTAAGAAAAATGACCACACGCATACCCTCCGCGGACTCCAAGAATGTACTCTATCATCAGCTCGCATTAAATGGAAAAGTTGTTAAAAAAGGGCCACCGTGGAGTTATCGCCCAATTTAATGCCATCCAGGCCATCAGGCCCACTACTCTTCATATTCATCCCGAGATGCAACAGGTCTTAAATAGCCACCCACAGGTCTTTGAAAAACCTCACGAGCTTCCACCCTCTAAAGGGAAACATGATCATAGCATCACTTTGGTCCCAGGAGCACAACCACCGAATGTGCACCCATATAGTTACCCTTTCGCCCAAAAGAATGAAATTGAAAAAATCATCAAACTCCTAGAAGTCGGTGTCATTCATCCTGGCATCAATCCTTATTCATCACCTGTGGTCATGGTGCTCAAGAAAGATGGGGAATGGTGCATGTGTCCAGACTTCAGGGCCCTCAACAAGCTCACGGTCAAAGATAAATTCCCTATCCCAGTTGTTGATGATTTGCTGGATGAACTAAATGGTGCTCAATTCTTTACTAAGCTAGATCTTCGCTTGGGCTATCACCAAATACGCATGAAAGAAGTAGACATTCCCAAGACTGCTTTCCGAACTCATGAAGGCCATTATGAGTTCCTGGTCATGCCATTTGGTCTCTGTAATGCCCCATCCACTTTTCAGAGCCTCATGCATCACCTACTCAAACCATATCTCAGAAAATTTGTCCTCGTTTTCTTTGATGACATTCTCATCTACAGCCTAACCTGGGAAAACAACTTCAACATGTAAACCTGCTCTTGCAACTGCTTCAGAAGCATAAATTATTTTTCAAATTGTCCAAGTGCTCTTTTGGCATGGAAGAAGTCGAGTATTTGGGCCACATTGCGAGGCGTGAAGGTGTCAGGGTGGATCCCAAAAAGATCCAGGCAATGCAGGATTGACCCCAACCAAATACCTTGAATAGTTTGAGAGGATTCTTAGGTGTCTCACCGGCTACTATCGCAAATTTGTCTACAATTATGGTCACATTGCTAGACCCCTCACTCACCTTCACAAGAAAAATTCATTCTTTTGGAATGATGAAGCACAACAGGCATTTATGGCTCTCAAATAGGCCATGTGTTCTATTCCCGTATTGGTACTACCCGACTTCACCAAAAATTTTGTGATTGAATGTGATGCTTCAAGTACAGGTATTTGGGTTGTCTTAATGCAGGAAGGTTGACCCTTAGCCTTCACCAGCTAACAACTAAGTGGGAAACATCTGGGACAATCTATCTATGAGAAGGAGATTATGGCCATCTTACATGCAGTGGATACCTAGCGCCCATACTTATTGGGGCGTCATTTCCAAATCCACAGAGACCATCAAAGCCTCAAATATTTTTTGGAGCAACAGCTATCCTCGCCACAGCAAAATAAATGGCTAGCCAAAATGCTTGGATATGATTATGAGATAATTTACAAGAAAGGGCATGAAAATGTCGTAGCAGATGCTTTATCATGCCAATTTGAGGAGGACAACACCCTGCTAGCAATCTCTCTTCCCATTCCAGATTGGATTGAAGAAGCCCGGAAGGAATGGTTTTCACATCCTTTGCTCTCCCAAATCATTAATAACTTGCGAGCAGATCCTAATTCCACAGTGGGCTACTCTTGGAAGGATGAGATTCTTCGCTACAAGGATAAAGTAGTGATATCACCGACATCCACCCTAAAAACGTGCATTTTGGTAGAGTTGCACTCATCTCCCACTGTAGGTCATGTAGGCTTTTAGAAGATTTATGCTATTGGTCGCTCCTTCTTTTTGACAGGCATGAAAACTGACATTCTTACTTTTGTAGCTGAATGGGATGTGTTTCAGCGCCACAAAGGAGAAATAGTAAAGTCCCTAGGCACTTTACAACCATTTCCCATCCCTGCCTCAATCTGGACAGATGTTTCTATGGATTTCATTACTGGTCTTCTGAATTCAAGAAACAAGTCAGTCTTCATGGTGGTTAAGGATAGACTTTCTAAGTATGCTCATTTTTGCACCCTACCCCACCCATTTACCCCCACTTTGGTGGCTCAATATTTCATGGACCAAATCTTCAAATTGCATGGCATGCCCACTTCCATTGTGTCTGATCATGACCCGCTCTTCACCAGTAATTTTTGGCAGGAACTTTTCAAGCTACAAAGCACCCAACTCCAACTGAGTACTTCCTATCATCCTCAAACTGATGGTCAAATAGAAGCAATCAACAAATTTCTGGAGACCTACCTTAGGTGCTTCACTTCAGAAAATAAACATCAATGGGTATAGTGGTTACCTCTAGCTGAATGGTGGTATAATACTAACTATCATGCCACCACCAAGATGACTCCATATGAAGCAGTTTATGGTCAACTCCCCCCTTCACCTACTTCTTATATCCCTGGATGCTCTAAGGTGCAAGCAGTGGATCAACTCCTACAGAACCGTGCAACCATGCTAGCTCGTCTCAAAGATAATCTCCATCAAGCTCAGAATCGCATGAAGCAACAGGCAGACCAACATCATTTAGAGTGCACATTTCAAGAAGGGGATCAGGTATTCTTGAGGCTGCAACCATACAAGCAAACATCACTCAAAGACAAGGGCCATCAGAAATTATCTCCAAAATTATACGGACCGTATAAAATACTTCAGCGCATTGGAGAAGTAGCCTACAAGCTAACCTTACCACCCACTGCAAAAATCCATCCCGTCTTCCATGTATCCTCAAGAAAGTGGTGGGGAAGAATTGCAGAATTCAAACTAGTCTACTTGAATTGGATGAAGAAGGTTCAATCTGGCTCCAACCTGAACAGGTCCTTGACGCACGAGAATGGCACCTGCGCTGCTGCACGATCAAGGAAGTCCTTGTCAAGTGGAAAGACACCTCTCCAGAAGATGCGACCTAGGAACAAACCACTATTCTTCAGCAGTTTCCATAGCTTCAGCCTTGAGGACAAGGTTGTTTTTATGGGGGAGGGCATGTTAGGGTCCAAACTTAACCCCCTTATTCATGTAATAGGGTCGAGTCATAGTTATAGTTAGTTAAAGAGTCAATAAATCCTGTATCAATAATTGTAAGTGGTTGACCTGCATTTAAAGAAAGGGACCATAATTAGTTGCAAATGGGCCATAGTATTAGATAGATGGTATTAAGAGAACCATGGTACTGACCCATGGTATTACATGTATGAATCCTATATAAAGGATAAAGACTCCCCATTGAGGAGCTTCATTTCTTATTTTGTAATCGAGCCCTACTCTACTGGAGGTTGCCCCCTCGAAGAGGCAAGTGAACATTGCTTTCATCTCTGAATAATAAAATAAATGTTGTTATTTCTCATTTTTCTCTGTGTTATAGGTTATGTTTCTTCATATATTTGGTATTCTGGTATCTTCTCGCAGGTCAAGAGCATAACATATGTTCCCATCATGAAAATCATCATGAGGTACTTCACTTGTGAGGGTAGATTTTATAGGCTTTATTCCTATCATATCCGGCTACTCATGCATTTCACAAGAGTCAAAATGCTCAATACACCCTACTATCTTTACTAGAGCATTGACAAGATGTCATTCATTGCCCAAAAGAAATATATGATCATCACATGCAAAGTATCTTTCACCACTCCCTCATCAAGATGATAATCCTCCATTACCTTGATCAGCTTTACATTGCATGGGGCACCTTTATATCCAATGATATTTTCACTGTCCCACCTATTCAGCATGGCCAAGAAGCACCTTCATCATCTCATCCTTCCACATCCATTCCTCCACATCATCCTACAATTCATACATAATCACCAAATCAATCTCTTTCACCCACCTCACCACCATCATCTCCATTCCACACTGAGATTGGGTTACCTAGCAGGGGTGAAATTAACAAGCCTAAGAGGGTTGATTTGGGAATAATGGCACATACTTATCAGAGAGGCCATAGGAAGGTGTTTTCCCCACAAATTGTGGGTGGGGTCTTTCATTCTTCATCAGTAAAGTAGGTACATAAAGGCAAAGAAAAAATGACAGAGGCAGAGATCAAGCATGAGGAGGAGGACCTCCATGACCCAGTACAGGATTTTGACCTTGTTGACCTAGATGAACATAATAACAATGAGGACATTAGCATAGTCATCAAGGAAAAATATGCATACATCAGAGAGCTCCAGACCAACTTAGAAAGGTCTAAATTTATTATTTCATATTATAAGCAAGAAAACCAGCAGCTTCAAGCCAAGCATGATGTCATGGAGATTTTCTCATCAAGGCAAAAAGAGAAGAAATGAAAGCCAAGGAATTGCTTGATGAGGCCTATGATAGGTATGGTGAACCTGAACCTGAACAAGAACCAAAAAGTAGACCTAAGACTAGAGGGCTGAAGAGAGCTCTAGAACTAGAGAGACAAAAGGAGGTTGAACTTGCTAATCAGCTCACCCTAAATGAATAGTTTGCCAAAATGATGAATGAGAACCGGGAGTATTGGAGGGTAAACAGTCATCTTGAGAAACTCCTATTCAAGGCCAAAAAGGATAATGAAATTCACAAGAATATGGCTAAACATTACGCCTACATAGAAAGGATTTCTAGGGCAAAACTCAAAGCTCCAAAGGAGAAGATTGAAGCCTTTACCAAGAAAGAGGAGAAAAGGAGGCTAGACATTCTTGCCGAGGCATCACTCCATGCCTCAAACACATGATCAGCCATCATCCCACCAATTTTGACAAGTTTTGAGAAAATTTTGCAAGTTGTGAATTTTTGTGTTTTTTGAGGCATTTTAACATAGTAAAAAGGTCAAATGCGCAACACCTAGGGCATTGCGCTCTTTTTTGGGGCATATAATGAGAAAAAGGTAAACATCATTGGATTCATAGTGATGAGGACATGCATCCTATGCATTTTCTAGGCATTTGGAGACAAACAAGTCAATCAAAGACCATAGACAAGGGTTGGGCTCAATTGGATGTCTGGCTATTGACCAGAGACACTAGTGTAATCAATATTTGGCAAAATTTAATGAATGAGTTCCAACTATTTTGATGGAATACCTGTGGTATGGAATTTTGACATAGTTTCTTCTTATGTTGCATATGTTTGAATGTTTTGTACTCCCATATTTCATTTCACTTCTATGATATGTTGATTTTCAAGTTGATCAACAGAATACATTTTATATGCTTTGTTTTGGGGAAATCTTCATAGTTTGTCCATTTTCTTTAGTTTATAAAGAATACATGCTTGTCTTTCTCTTTCTAGCACCTCACTAGTCTTATCCATCTCACTTCAGAACCTTAAAGTGTTTGAGTGCCTACCTACCTTGCTCCATCAGATGTCTGCAATCATACCCTTATTTACCCTGAACTAGTCTCTTTGACTTAATCCTCTTCCAAAATCCCCACCAAATCAAATCAAACAACCTCTACACATCATACCTAGCCTAAAACCCTAATCCATCCAGCCCTCTTGGCTGTGATCTTTTGGGGAGAGCCCTCTCTGGCTTGGTACGGCTAGCTACCAAGTCAAAACATTGGTCTGTGGTTACTTCAACTGGACTCTTCCTCAGCCTTGGAGATCTGAAGGAGCGATAACACATGTAATCTATTATCTGAGCCGAGGCTTAGTGGGCCCTAAACTGCGCTATTCTCCCATTGAGAAATTAGTTTTGGCAACTATCGATGTTGTCTAGTAACTTAGACATTATATTCTGCTTCGAAAAACTTTCGTCTTAGTAGTCTTCAATCCATTTCAATTTGTTCTTAGCAGGCGAGTGATTTGGGGAAAATACAATAGATGTATTGTCATTCTATAAGAATTTGATTTCAAATTCATGTCTGCTAAGTCTAAGAAATCCTTAGTATTTGCATAATTGATCTCAGAGTTGCCTTGCGAGGAACAAATAGTTTATGAGGAATATTTTCCTGATGAAAATATTTTCCTTATTTCCTCGCAAGATCCTTGTTATGGAGATATCATTATATATCTCCACACTTCAAAGTTTCTGCTCACTTTTTCGAAGGATGAACATATAAAGTTACGTCACCTGGCTAAAAGATACATTATTATAGGTGACACTTTATATCACTGCAGGATTGATTCAATCCTTAGACGTTGTTTAACCTTAGAAGAAGTTGAGTTTGTGCTTAATGATTGCCACAGTGGATCTTGTGTTGGTCATCTATCTGGGCTTGCAATAGCCAAAAAAAAAATGTGTGCAGGCTACTTTTGGCCTTCGATCTTCAAGGATTGTATTGAAGTGGTCAAGAGATGCCACCCTTGTCAAGTTTTATACTCAGAAAATGCACATGCATCCATCTCCCCTTTTCCCTGTGATCATTGTCGGTCCATTCACAAAGTGGGGTATTGATTTTACTACTTTCAATCCACCTTCGGCGAGAAATCACAAGTATATCATCGTATTTGTCGACTACTTTACTAAGTGGGCCGAGGCTATGCCTAATTTCAAGAATGATGGTGAAACAGTAGCCTTATTTCTCTTCAATCAAGTCATTTTCCAGTTTGGTATACCTAAAGAGATTGTCACTGACCATGGAAGTCATTTCTAGAATCAAATGATGTTTGAATTGGCTCTTAAGTTGGGTTTCTAGCAAGAGCATTCATCTCCTTATTATCCTCAGGCCAATGGGAAGGTTGAAGCCGTGAATAAATCCCTAAAAATCATCCTATAAAGGAAGATTAACAAAGCTTGATCCAATTGGCATATTATGTTATATCTAGCACTTTGGGCATACCGAATGTCAGTCAAGATTGCCACTAGTTTTACTCCTTTTCAACTAGTTTATGGGTCGGAATCAATTTTTCTTGTGGAATGTGAAATTACTTCCCTCAAATTAGTTGTTGAACTTCTTCCAGATACTTCTAGTATCGAAGAACACCTCGTTCATTTGGAACATCTCGATGAGCAGCGTCGAGATGCAGCCATAATCAACAAAGCTCATAAAAAGAGAGTAAAAACTCAATATGATAAGGTTTTCTATCCTAGGGTTTTCTCTGAAGGCGACCTTGTCCTGGTCTATGACCAAGACAAAGATGCCTTGGGGGCAGGCAAGTTTAAATCTATGTGGTACAGTCCCTTCATTGTTAAAAAGGTTTTGAAAAAGGGAGCTTATGAGTTGATTGATTTTGAGGGAAACGAGTTGGCGAAGCCTAGAAATGGGCTCTATCTTAAAAAGTATTTTTCTTAGGCTTTGGCCTAGCATTTTCTTGATTGTAAATATTGTATATTTGTGCATATCTATCTATCGGTTTCATAGTGATGTCGATATTTTTGATCTGCTTTGACATGTATTGATGGACGATTTGATATATCTAAGGTTCATCGATGGTGCTAGTAGACACCCAGAACCTTGCTTCCACGACTTGGGTGATTTATTATCCATCTGACCAGTGTTGGTTTCAAGAGGAATATGTATCAGTCCTGCTTCAAATAATGTTTCTGAATATACTGCTATCATTAATTTACTATCTAAGGCAATATCTCTTGGTATTGATTCATTAGTAGTTTACTTGGATTCAAAATTGGTGGTATCTCAATTAAATAACATCTATCATGTGAGAGATCCTTATTTATATCGCCAATTTCTGAGAGTGCATTTATTATAGAGATCATTTATTTATATCACATTTATTCATATTCCATGATCATAAAATTCATTTGCATATTCTATCGCTAATCAAGCATTAGATTGGCACATAAATCATTCATCACATTAAAAAATAAAAAATAATTGAAAGTCATTTGTATATATATATGATCATCACGATAAACCGTCGGTACATAGATAGAGTTTTATGTTCAAAATAACATACAAAATTGGGACAAAAATGTCCTACAAAATTAGGGCTTATGCCCATAATCATGTCTAATAAAAAAGATATGGTCATCCATCTATGGGTCATGCTCAGGGTGAGCAGCATGGAAGACGACAATATCATTTGCCACCTGTCGAAATAGCCACATCCAATTGCTTGGTACTCCTACCACACATATTTTAATCTCCTCTGTAAGGTATTCTATAGCTACCATAGGTACCTGGTGAGTCAAGCTCACCAAGTTTCTCTAGACAACATGGAGGGTCTGCTCAGTCTCTACTACATCTCCCTCTGTGTCTCTCCTGTGATGTCTGTGTCAAGGTAGACCCTCAGGTCTTACTGTTCCAACATATGTGCAATGATCAAAATAATTTTGTAAGTATTTGTCTCATCAAAAATATTTTCAGTTCATTTATACTTAAAATCCAAAAAAATCTAAAAATCCAAAAAATTAAAAACATTTGTACCTATGGCTCCCCATGTTGCATCTAGTGGAAACACTAGATCTGGATCTCCTCTGAAGTCCATGCCAACATAGGGGTAGTCCTCGACTGCTATGACTTGTTTTTCCCACCAGAGGAAGAACTCGTCATCAAAAGTGTTTCTAGGGACCTCACCGCCCCCTAGTCTCTTCATTAGATCAACCCATCTACCCATTCGTGGATCCCTTGGGCTGTTGATGGTGGATAATACTTTGGGTTGAAGCCCTGGTACTCTCTCAAAGAAAAAGGAACACAAGATGGTTCCATATCCAAAGTTCTTTGTCTGACCTTTTCGGATAGATGTAAGTTTTTTTTTCATATTGGCTAAGAGGGGTGTGCACCAATCAAAAACTGTCGTGAGACACTCCACTGCAAGACTCATTGAAACTCGAGAAGCCTGATGTAGAGAAGTTGAACCATTTACTCTGGAAATGGTAAAGAGAAGGATTCTCAGGGCTAAGCTCTCTACATGTTTGATTGGAATATGGGTTCCAATATTCTTGGTGTTTCCTGGGTAGTAGATGCGTACGTAGTCCTCCACACTAAGGCTACCTCTTGTTCTTCCTATTGAGTTGACCCTCTCTCCTCTTCAGGAAAGACCAGTGATGAAATAGATATCCTCTATTTCTATCCTCAGAGGCATTTGGTCAATAACAAAAGCATCTTCTTCTGGATCCCAGTAGTGGATTAACATCTCAAGCAATCTGGTATTTTCCTTCATATTTGGCATTTTGAAAATTTTCAATAATCTGCATCCTTGTAAGGCATCTAATGCATTTGGATCTTCCATCACTTCGTTATCAATCACACTATGCTCTCTTTCTCGCCAAGTAATCGACATTCTGTAGCAAAAAAAAAAGTGTTTTGGATCATTAAAAACCGTGTTTCAAATTTTGAATTAGCACACATGCAGGTTTAGTATTCACACAATCATGTATAAGGATTTTATATACATGGTTAATCCATGTCCAACCCACGTGTATGCAGAGCATAATTTTTAAACTAAATTCCCATGGTGAAATTTTCGACAAAAACATTTAAAAAACAATAAAACTTATCAAAAAATCAGTTAGAAGGTTACCTAGAGGATTGAAGGCTGAATGAACGGATGAATTTGATGGATTAAGCTTGCTTGGGTTTTTTCTCCAGAGCTCCTTCACTCACTTGCTCATAACACAAATGAAGAATTGTGAGTCAAAAAGTCTTTATATAAGTTGACATATGAAAATCACTTTTTCTAAAGTTCATTTTTTCTTTTTAAAACTTTATGGGCTTTATGACCTTTTTGGCTTGGAGTGTTGGGATGGGTCATTTTTTCAGGATACTTTGGAGATTTTGAGAGACTGCTTCGATTCCATGACTGCAGACCTATCATGGCAAGTATCATTTTTTCACTAGCATATAGGTTAGGGAATATAATTTTCCGCTGCATTTTGCATACTAGCCTCCATACTGTGATATTTTGGCCATAGGGTCGACCCCATCATGTCTTGGTTCTTAAACCATTTTCACTCATCGACTTATAAAATCATGACATGATGGTAGATCCAACCTTTACATGGGCATCTTAGTTAGATCCTCGCTAGCATATGTTTCCCGTAAAGCTATATTGTGTAGGCTCAGGAGTCCTCTTTAGTCCCGCCATGAATTGTACGTTGAAGATTCATTCTCTTTCTTCTTCGCTATTTTTCTGGATTTATACCCTAGAGGATCCTTTGTGTTGAGTTGTACTGTTGCATTGCATGTTGACCATTTTCACCTTTTGGCCTTAAGCCGGCTTCACTTAGACTCGTGTTTAAGCCACCTTTTGACCATGTCTTTTGTGAAATCAACCTTGCAATCACTTAGCCTCTACAACTTGACACCTTTTTACCCATGGAAAGAACGTTCCTTTGAGTGTCACTGACCAGTTTCGTCACCTTGCATTGAGCATAGGAATGTTCCCCTCCCATGAACTAGCGCATCTATATTTGGACACTTTTTCTTTCCATTATACCATAGGCATTATTTTATTCTTTTTCAGGCTTTCTAAATATGAAAAAGACAACAAAATTAAATATTCCAAAAAAATCAGGAACGAGACATTACTTCCATGATTGATGGCAACTAGAGTCAGTTGTGTCACCCTTGAACAAAGCACTCAAAATTAAGTCTTTCCTCCATTTGGATGGGATTTAGTTTGTCTTAGGAGGGCCTTAACCTTGTTATTGAGTTAGTACTCCTCTGATTGGTTATCTTTTCCAATCATATGGAGAGTTTGTTTGTGCCTCTTTCATGACAAACTTATACAAAGTTATCATATGTTGTCATATTGTGACATTGAGTCGTGCTTTTGTTCAAGGGAAGTGTAGAGCCTCTAACTTGCACTTGATTATCCATCATTACCTACATCTTTTCCTCACTTATCCCTCTCTTTTGCTCTATTTTCCGCATAAACTTACCCAGATCATTACATTTGATGTCTTTAAGCATAATTGGTTAACTTTGCTTATGTTGTACTGTTGGTTTAGATTTTTGACATATAAACAGAGTTTCCGCAGCTGTTCAGCAATTCCGCAGCTGTTCAGCAATTCCGCAGCTACTCAGAGATTCCGCAGCCTTTTTGTTGTTTGATATGCTCCACGTGTCTTCTCAAGGAACGAGCCACATGGGCATGTTGGGTTGGATGTACACATGGATCGTATGCTATTGGTTGAGCCAAACCAGTCACGTATGCCTTGGTCAACGCAGGTATTCCCTCGGTCAAACGGTCAAGTTCTAAACGGTGGTACGGGAGCCGTGAGCAGTTGGGACATGGAACTATAGCTGGCACCTCCTCCACGCCACGAAGACAGCTAAAGACAGGATCCAAACATAGATTTGTCTCCCATGATGACCGTTTCCCTCAAAAGTGCACGGAGTTGCCTACGTGTTTGCTGCACAAGTTAATTAGCTAAGACTGCGTGTTGCTGCGTAGTTAATAAGTTAGGCTGTAGTTGCTTAGTTCACGCAGAGGGTAGTTGCCTCTGTGCTTATAAATAAAGCGTGTGCCAACGCTTATAGATTAGCTTTTTGAATATTGTAATTGCTGCGCTGATTCTGTTATAAAAACTCTGTTTTAGAAGGCTGTTCCTACAGCACTTTTCACTGTATTTTGATATGCTGGTTTTATAAAAAGAAGACTGTTCTGTTCACCTTTTCGTAGCTGATCTTTTAAGTTGGTTGCGTGGATGGAGGGCCCCCATCTATGACAGCCCGTGTACATAGTGTTTGATTTCATTTTCCTGCTTTTAGCAATTTCTATTTCTTTCATCATGTATAATAGTGTACCATTTGATCTCATGTCATTTCATTTCCAGCATTTATTTTAAACTGATCAGTATTGTTCTTTTGCAGGTTTTTAACCCGGGATTGTTTTTGTCTTTGTGTATTTTCTTTATATCTGATGGTATTTTCAGTTGACATATTCAAAGTTGCTGCCTTTACTCTATTTTCATAGCTGATTTCTAGTTTAGTTTCTCAAAGTTGTATGTTAACATATTGATGGTCTCTTTATCATAAGTTGTTCATCTTTTAGAAATCAGAATACTAATAAATTACAGCTGGCTTTGAGTACTTTTTAGACTAATCTTTAACTACTTCCTAATCGTGCTTCACATAATTCCATATGCTGAAAGCAGAGAGTTAGGAAGAGCTGAACATTATAACTAGTCTTTAAAGTAGATTTTTCTCATTTTTGATCACTTTTTAAACTCATCTCTAACTACTTCCTAATCGTGTTTTACATAGTACCATATGTTGGAAGCAGAGAGTTAGGAAGAGATAAACATTATCATCGGTTTTTAAAGTGGTTTTCTTACCTTTTTATTTGCAGCAGCATGAATAGTGTCTAGTGCCATTAGAAAGTGGTTCTTTGCTTTCAGTTCATTTCAAGTAATTTATTTATTTCAATCCTTTTCTTTGCAAAGTTTAGAAGGTAGTTAGAAACCACCAGTAACACACACTCACTCATTTAGAAATCACCTTACACACACTATCACTCATCTGTTTATAAACTCATCACTCCATCTTAGGAAGTTAAACTTAACCACAAACAACACCCCCAAACGACAAAAAGATCTAAGAGGTTGCTTAAGTACATATAGTACACCTTCACTTCATCAGCTTACGAGCCCCGGGTTGACAATTAATGACATCAATTTAGAAACACTAAATTGACTAAACATTTTGGCGCCGTTGCCGGGGAAGTGAAATTAAGTAGCCATATTCTTAGAGAAAAAAAAAAACATAAAAATTTCAAGGAAAGAAGTTGATAACCTATCAAAGTATGCTATCCTCTTGCACTTCAAGGTGATCTGGAGGATCAGAAAAGAGAAAGTTATTGATTTGGTAGTTTCTTGAGTATGCTTTCTTCTTGCACCTAGAGTGAACTGGAAGATCAGAAAAAGAACTATTAACTTGACTTGAAGAAAAATAATAAAAAATGACATGCATAGAGCTAGAGATTCTAGGGGAAGGTTTTTAGCTAGAGCTCGAAGTTCAATTTTTACAAGTCCATCTGCTTCAAGGGATAGACAAGAGACACCTCCCTTATCTCCAACCGACACTCCTAGTCCTAGAATTCCTGGAATTCAAGAGCCAAGAGTTGACTCTCCTACACCTTCTATTGAATTTGAACCAGGAAGAGACTCTTCTCTTTCTCCTACAGAAAGACCAATTGTAATTGAAGAAGTGGAATCATCTGAAGAAGAAGGAGAAATCTCTTCTCATTCACCTTTTGTAGAGGAACCAGAAGATTTTGAAATCCCTAGGAGAACCATCATGGCAGAGGAAGAAGGAGGTGGTAGAGGTAGAGGTAGAGGTAGAGGAGGAGGAGGAAACAACAACAACAATAATGGAGGTAGAGGTCCCCTTGGAGGAGGAAATAGAGATGGGGATAATTCATTTGGGTTTCCCATTGTTAATGAGGATTCCCGAGCCACTATGAAAAACATATCACCATCTGTCCTCCCAAATTTCCATGGGTTAAGGACTGAGGACCCTGAAACATTTTTATTTGAGTTTGAAGTGGTGTGTCGAACTTATGACTACCTGGATGACTCTCAGAAACTCAAATTGTTCCCTTCAACACTGAAGGATCAAGCCTTGAAATGGTTCATGGGGTTACTCACTCAATCCATTAGGTCTTGGGATGAAATTAAACAGACATTTTTGGATAGGTATTTGGACTATTGTATGCCTACTAATCACAAGGATGAGGTTTTTAAAATGATACAAAGAGAAGATGAGAGCTTAGAAGATTTACTTGAAAGATTTCAATATAACTTGAAAAGAGCAAAAATGAGTAGCTTAGATGAAGAGACCTTAAAATCCCTCTTATTAAAAGCCATTAGGGATGAATGGATAGATATCTTAAACATGATGGGGAAAGGGGATATTTCTCAACTTTCACTCAATGATATAGCAGAACTTTGTATCCATCTCTCAAGAGGCAAATCAAAAACTCAAAAAGGGCCTAGAGATCCTTCTCTCCTTAGAGCAAATAAATCTGCAACAGGATCAGTAAGTAGGGCTGAAATCGGCAATATGCTTGATGAATTCAAAACTGACATCTTAGGGAGTCTTAGTGAACAACTAGATACCCTTAAGATTCACAATAAACAAAAAGCAGAAGCTGAGGCTTTGGCCATTTTTTGCTCGAAATGTAGAAAGAAACATGCTTTAAGGGAATGTCCCTTGGACACACACGTTGTAGAAACATGTGTAATTTGCTCAGAAACTCATGAGACTAAGGATTGTCCTTCAATACCTGGCCTCAAAGCAGTCTTTCAAGAGGATCCAAATACACTTGAATCTCTCTGTTTTATTGTAAGGAGACCTTGGCAAGGGCAACAGAATCAAGGGTTTAACAACTCTATGAATTCTCAATCCCAACCAAATTGGAATCCTTGGCAACAACCTTGGCCTCAACCTCAAAATGCTTTTCAAGCATGGATGCAAAGCATGCAAAATCCTTATGGGAGATTTGCTCAATTCTATCAATATCCTCCATCATTTCAGAATCAGCAGGCTCCACAACTTCCAAATCAAGGTCAACAACTATCATTGCCATACCCTCAACAACAACAACCTCCTCCACAAAATCAAAATTCTCAACTCTCGCTTCAATCCCAGCAGAAATCAAATCAACTTCCCTCTCAGCCATTACCAAATCCAAATAATAGGAACCCTCAAAATGCTTACATGATGGAAGGTCAACCATTCCCTACCTATATGGTTGTTCCTCTCAATGAAGTACAACTCAGATCAGGTAGAATCTTAGATCAACCTTCTACAAGTGTTCAACAACCAAGCATTTCTGACGAAGAATCTCTCAAAGTCAATAAGGGTTCTGAAGTATCACTTCAAAACCAAAATATCCAAAAAGAAAAGGAAAAAGAATCAACCTCTACAACTCCCATAGTTGAGCAACCTACACCTTTAGCTACACCTCCTTTTCCTGAAAGATTACAAATTGACAAAGGAGTGGAAAAGCAAATATGGGTGCCTGACTATAGTTTTCTAGATGAATTGAAGAATGTCTGTATCAAGATCCCCTTGTTACAAGCCATTAAGGAAATTCCCATTCTAGCGAAGACAATAAAGGAGTTGAGTTTGAAGAAAACAGGAAAGAGAACCAGAGATACCAAAAGGATACATCTAGTTGGAAAAATTGCAGACATTATGATGGGTAAGATTACCATGCAAAAGTATGTGGATCCCGGTAGCCCTATTGTCAAGACTCATATTAATGGGGTTGAAATCCCAAATACTTTGATTGATTTAGGAGCCGCTATCAACATCATGAGTAGACAGACCATGGATCAGTTAAAGCTTCCTAACCTTCTCTTTACACCTACTTTACTGCAACTTGCAGATAGATCAATCATTAAACCTGATGGTGTATTGGAAGACATTCCAGTCTCCCTAGACTCTTGGGAATATCCAGTTGATTTTATGATTTTAACTCCCAAGAACAATCTAGGAGGACATCCTCTTATCTTAGGAAGACCTTGGTTAGCAACAGCTGATGCTTTTATCAGTTGTAGGTCTGGGGACATGTATATATCAGATGGTAATTCCACCAAGAAATTCAACTTGTATCCTCCAGCAAAGGCAATAACAGAAATAGGAGAAGATGAGTGGGTTGATGATGAGGATACTATTCAACCTGTTCTAACCATCTCTGAGATCAGTGAGGATAGTCAAATTCTAAATACATTAGAAAATTTTGAAATACCTTTAGAATATGACTCTACACAGTTTCAGTTAGATGCAGACATTGAATATCTCTCCTCTAGACAGATATCTCTCTTCTCAATGGAAGAGTTTGGTAGTTCTACAGTTGAAATCCTTCCAGGAAAAACATTGAACATTAACAAAAACTTGGAAAGACCACAACAAGAAGAATTAACTAAACTTTTGCAAAAACATTCCACTGCATTTGCATGGGAATACACTGACATGAAAGGAATCGATCCTAAGACTTGTATTCATCACATCTATATTGAAGAAAACAGCAGACCTATTAGGCAACCACAAAGAAGGATGAATCCAAACCTTAGGGAAATCGTGAAAGAAGAACTCCAGAAATTGCTCAAGGTAAACTTCATTTACCCCATTTCAGATAGCCAATGGGTTTCTCCCTTGGTTATAGTGCCCAAAAAGAATGGTAAATGGAGAGTTTGCATTGATTATCGAGAATTGAACAAGGCAACCTTAAAGGATCATTTCCCTCTACCTTTTATTGATCAGGTACTAGACACTTTAGCAGGTAAAAAGTAATTCTCATTCCTAGATGGTTTTAGTGGGTATAATCAAATTCAGGTAGCACCTGAAGATCAAGACAAAACCACATTTACTTGTCCTTGGGGAACTTTTGCCTACCGAGTACTCCCTTTTGGATTGTGCAATGCACCCGCTACATTTCAAAGGGTTGTACTAGGAATCTTTTCAGATCTAATTCATGATTGTGTAGAGGTATACATGGACGATTTCACAGTTTATGGTAATACATTTGAAGAAGCTTTGGAAAATTTGGAAAAAGTACTAATAAGATGTAAGGAAACAAATCTTTCTTTAAGTCATGAAAAGTGTTTTATGATGTTTACTGAAGGGATTGTTTTAGGACATCATATTTCAGGAGAAGGGATTAAGGTTGATAGGTCCAAAGTTGAAGTCATCTCTAAGTTACCTGTTCCAAATTGCCAGAAAGATGTTAGAAGTTTTATTGGGTTTACTGGATATTACAGAAGATTTATTGAAAACTTCACTAAGATAGCATCTCCTCTTTTCAAATTGCTTACCAAAGACTGTGAGTTCAAATGGGATCCTGAGTGTCAATCTGCCTTTGAAGCTTTAAAGACTAGAATATCTGAAGCACCCATCTTAAGGGGGCCAAATTGGAAACTCCCTTTCCACATTTCTACTGATGCTTCAGATACAGCTCTAGGAGCTGTTTTGGGACAAAAGGATTTGATCCCTTATGCCATTTATTACACCAGTAAAAATTTGACTCCCACTGAGTTAAATTATACTGTTACAGAAAAAGAGTTCTTAGCTGTGGTACATGCGATCAATAAGTTTAGACACTACATAACCGGCTATGAAACCTTTGTCCATACTGATCACTCTGCCATAAGATATTAATGAACAAACCTGTTACTAATGGTAGAGTTACAAGATGGCTTTTACTCTTACAAGAATTCAACATTACTGTGTTAGATAGACCTGGAAAACAAAACACAGTAGCTGATTTCTTGTCTAGAATCCAAAACACTAATGAAGATTCTCCAGTAGAAGATAAGTTTCCAGATGAATACTTGTTTGCAGTAACTACCAAGACTCCTTGGTATGCAGATATGGCTAATTATCTAGTTATAGGGAAGCTACCTCTACACTTATTTCCTAATGAGAAAAGGAAAATCATTCAGGAGAGTTCACATTATTCTTGGATTTCTAATGAATTGTTCAAAACAGGGCCAGATTGTATAATCAGAAGGTGTGTTCGGGAAGACGAAATGCCTGACATCCTTAAGGCATGTCATGATGAACCATGCGGCGGGAACTTTGTTGACAAGAGGACAACCTATAAAATCCTTTCTCTAGGATATTATTGGCCTTTTCTCTTTAAAGATGCAAAGCAATATGTTAGAAGGTGTGACAGTTGCCAAAGAGTTGGGAGACCAACTCCTTCAAATGAAATGCCACTACAGCCTCAGGTATGCATCGAACCCTTTGAGAAATGGGCTCTAGATTTCGTTGGACCAATTAATCCACCATCAAAGCAAAAGAAGTATATACTGGTTTGTACTGATTATGTTACTAAGTGGGTAGAAGCCAAGGCATTGCCTTCTGCCACTGAAAATTCAGTTGTTCAATTTCTTTTTGAGGATATTTTCACTCGTTTTGGTGTCCCAAGGGAAATTGTAACAGATCAGGGCAGCCAATTTACATCTAAATTGATGGAGAAGCTGATGGAGGAATATAAGATCAAGCATAGAACATCTACTCCATACCATCCGCAATCAAATGGCCAAGTGGAATCTACCAATAAAGTTCTTGAAGGCATTATCACTAAGACTGTTCATCTTCATAGAAGAGATTGGGCGGAAAGGCTTCCTGAAGCCTTATGGGCCTATAGAACTACATGGAGGAACACAACAGGACATTCTCCCTATGAACTTGTTTATGGGAAGGAAGTCCTGTTCCCCATTGAGTTCCAAATCAAGACCTTCAAGATGGCAGTCCAATTGGGGATGAGCCTCACAGAAGCCCAAAGACACAGAATGGACCAGCTAAATGAGCTAGATGAAATAAGACAAGATGCAATTCTAAGGACCGATCTAGTTCAGCACCAAAGATCTAAATGGCATGATCGACACATCAAAGAAAGAAAGTTTCAGAAAGGAGATTGGGCACTATTGTTTGATTCAAAATTTAAGGACTTCAAAGGAAAATTTCAAACTCATTGGCTTGGGCCATATGAGATTGATGAAGTCTTTAAAAATGGAGCAGTTCGAGTGAAGACCATTGATGAGCTTCAAACACCTCTTATTGTGAATGGCCATAGATTGAAAGTCTACCAGAGGCCACTCTCAAAAGAGGAATTTGTCAAGTTGTTTAAAGAAGATTCTGCAATCAGGTTGGTGGAGAAGGATTCTTCTCCTCCATCAGCCTAATCTTTGGTTTTTGAAAAAAAAAAAAAAAGTGTATAAGCCTGAAAACCAATCTCTGATTGGCAGTCTTATGCAGAAAACCTGAGGTGAAAATCAGGGTCACCTGACACCTCATGTTTTCCAAAAAAAAAAAAAAAAAAAAAATCTCTCTCTCTTCCATCTCATTTCGCCATTTCATCCACTTCATTCACCATCTTATTCATTCAACCACTCTCACTCCACCTCATTTCTTTCCATTCATCCATCCATTACGTTCCATTCCACCAATAAAGTCATTGTCAGATTTATTTTTACACAGCTAAAGTTGTTTTGTGCAGTCAGAAGGGTATTTCTGCAGTTTCTACAGCTAAGGAGCAATTCTGCGGCCAATATCCCAATTCCGCAGCCAATACACTTTCTGCACCTGCATAAAAAAACACAGTCTGTTTAAAGAAGGAATCTGCAGTCCAAAGGTCATCAGCAAAAATTGAAAGGTCATGTAGCAGCAACAAACAATGAAAGGTTAATGTCAGATAAGCAAAAGGAATCAAAACGCGGACACCTAAGGTATGATCTAATTTCTAAACCTATGGTTATAACATTTTGCATAGTTTACGGGTTGTGTTTTTTGCCATTCAATGTAATGATTGCCAATTCTCTCCATTACTCGACCGAAATCCCCGTATCTCTCAGCCTTAACAGCCACCATTCATCACGATTTAAAAGCCCACACACGGCTGCGTTTCCATTTAAATTTTCGTACCTAAGTGACGTAGACAATTGTACTACGGCTCTCTGCGTTATGATTCCGCAGCCAAATGTACACTCATGACCGAAGTCTAAGGACTTAACCGTTTCTTCCCATCATTCATAACCCTCCTACGCATGTATTATCTCATTCACGCAGTTGTTTCACTTCCACATTTTCCTTGCTTTCCACTGCTCTGCCTTATTCACCATTCTGTCATCGTAACCATACTCTGTTTCGTTTATCTCCTCTGCTAAACTTTGACCACTGTTGTGAATGTATTACGGCTGTTGTGTTGAAGCCGTAAGTCTACTGTGTGGAAACCTCTGTTGAAGCCGTAAGTCTACTGTGTGGAAACCACTGTTGAAGCCGTAAAGCTGTTGAGTTAAAGCCACTGTTGAAACCGTATAACCCTTCCTCAAGAGTATTAAAACAGAGCCAGAGAATCGATGGGTAAACTTCTGAGGGCAGAGCTAGAGGGCTCCAAATTTCTGGAAGGATATCCCCAAGTCAAAGACCCTTTGCAAAAGGCAAATTGGCTCTAGTGCATTCAAAAATTCAAGGGTTATCATAGAGAGGTCACAAAGACTTTTGCACGTTCTTTCAAAGAGAAAGACAACCAAGTGGAGATAGGAGATCTGAAATTCACAGTCACCGAGAGCAGTTTGGCACAGGCCACTTCACTACCACAAACTGGGGAGAGATGGTTCAAAAACCGATCAGTACAAGACCAGCAATGGAAGCAAATTCTGAAGAATCCAGGTATGGACACTAGCATCTTTACAAAAGGAATCCCTGTTAATCTTGTCAAAGAAGAATGGACAGCTCTGCTTCTACTAGTACAAAAATTCTTTACATGTGAGGGAAGGTTTGGAGTTCTATATGTTTATCATGCCAAAATTATGATGCATTTCTTAGGAGAGCATGACATTAACCTGCCATACTTTTTACTCTCAAGCCTTAGAAAAATGTGCTCAATAGTCCAAAGAAACCCAAGAAACATTGAGCCACATTTATACCATCATGGGCTTGTCAAAATACTAGTTGAAGAACAGTTAAAGGCCAAAAGGGATACCTGGGAAAGATTTCTTGTGAGAAACCACTTCGAAGAGGCAGGAGAAGCCTCTGTGCCTAGAAAGAGTAGAAGAAAAAGAGAAGAGGTTACCCCAGAAACTGCTGTCCAAGACCTTGTTGAAGAAGAAAATGTTGCCCATCATTCTGAACATGAAATTGACCCTGAACCTGCTGTAGACATTGATCAAACAGCCCAAGGAATCATTACAGAAACCCTGCAAGAAATTGTACAAGAAGCTGCTCAAAAGAAAAAGGAGAGTAGGAAGAAACAAAAGAAAGATAAAGGAAAAGCCATAGCCCAAGAAACCTACCTTACTCCTGAGAATTCCAGTGAAGAGGACACTCAGCCATTGGCACATAGGTTGGCCCAACTTCATGAGGCTGCCCTTTCCAAGAAGATGCAAAAACAAAAACAGAAGCAACAAAAAGAAAAACAGAGCATCACCATCGTGAGAAGGAGCAGCAGGTTACAAAGCAAAATGGGGGCCACAAAGAACAAAGAGTCATTCTTTATTGACTTGAGCACACCTAAAAAGGTTGCTACAAGACTTGACTTTGAGAAAAGCTCTCCACATGTTGAGCAGGTTGAGACCAGCCCTCCACGTGAGGAAAGTCCTTTTGAGCATGAGCCTGAATTTGAACATGAACCTGAATTTGAGCATGAGCCTAGTCCAAAGAGGTCACCAGAAATTGACCCAGACCAGCAGAGAGTATATAACTATTTGGAAACATTAGAACAAGCTGTTGCTGGTCCAAGCACTGTTCTACCTCTTGAACAGCAAGTTCAATCACTGAAGCAAGAAGTATTTGAGCTAGAGGTACTAAATCGCCACATCAAACAAGAAAATGAAAAACTGAAGGAATAGAGCAATGTGGACAAGATGGTCCAAGATAATACCATGCTTCATATGGGCCTTTGGCAAAAGGAAAACAAAAAGCTCAAGAAGAAATGCAGGAAGTTAAGCAGAGCTTTGATCAATTTAAAATTCAGATGTTTGATGAAAAGACCAAGAGTCAATGTGGCCACACAGAGGAAGAGGAGAAGACTAGATGTCTTAGCAGAGGCATCTCAGCAGGTGGATTAAATAATGTTTTCGTTGCATGAGGACATGCAACACCCTCGTAGTGGGGGTATGTAGAGCCTCTAACTTGCACTTGATTATCCATCATTACCTACAGCTTTTCCTCACTTATCCCTCTCTTTTGCTCTATTTTCCGCATAAACTTACCCAGATCATTACATTTGATGTCTTTAAGCATAATTGGTTAACTTTGCTTATGTTGTACTGTTGGTTTAGATTTTTGACATATAAACAGACTTTCCGCAGCTATTCAGCAATTCCGCAGCTGTTCAGCAATTCCGCAGCTACTCAGAGATTCCGCAGCCTTTTTGTTGTTTGATATGCTCCACGTGTCTTCTCAAGGAATGAGCCACATGGGCATGTTGGGTTGGATGTACACATGGATCGTATGCTATTGGTTGAGCCAAACCAGTCACGTATGCCTTGGTCAACGCAGGTATTCCCTCGGTCAAACGGTCAAGTTCTAAACGGTGGCACGGGAGCTGTGAGCAGTTGGGACACGGAACTATAGCTGGCACCTCCTCCACGCCCCGAAGACAGCTAAAGACAGGATCCAAACATAGATTTGTCTCCCATGATGACCGTTTCCCTCAAAAGTGCACGGAGTTGCCTACGTGTTTGCTGCACAAGTTAATTAGCTAAGACTGCGTGTTGCTGCGTAGTTAATAAGTTAGGCTGTAGTTGCTTAGTTCACGCAGAGGGTAGTTGCCTCTGTGCTTATAAATAAAGCGTGTGCCAACGCTTATAGATTAGCTTTTTGAATATTGTAATTGTTGCGCTGATTCTGTTATAAAAACTCTGTTTTAGAAGGCTGTTCCTACAGCACTTTTCACTGTATTTTGACATGCTGGTTTTATAAAAAGAAGACTGTTCTGTTCACCTTTTCGTAGCTGATCTTTTAAGTTGGTTGCGTGGATGGAGGGCCCCCATCTATGACAGCCCGTGTACATAGTGTTTGATTTCATTTTCCTGCTTTCAGCAATTTCTATTTCTTTCATCATGTATAATAGTGTACCATTTGATCTCATGTCATTTCATTTCCAACATTTATTTTAAACTGATCAGTATTGTTCTTTTGCAGGTTTTTAACCGGGGATTGTTTTTGTCTTTGTGTATTTGCTTTATATCTGATGGTATTTTCAGTTGACATATTCAAAGTTGCTGCCTTTACTCTATTTTCATAGCTGATTTCTAGTTTAGTTTCTCAAAGTTGTATGTTAACATATTGATGGTCTCTTTATCATAAGTTGTTCATCTTTTAGAGATCAGAATACTAATAAATTACAGCTGGCTTTGAGTACTTTTTAGACTAATCTTTAACTACTTCCTAATCGTGCTTCACATAATTCCATATGCTGAAAGCAGAGAGTTAGGAAGAGCTGAACATTATAACTAGTCTTTAAAGTAGATTTTTCTCATTTTTCATCACTTTTTAAACTCATCTCTAACTACTTCCTAATCGTGTTTTACATAGTACCATATGTTGGAAGCAAAGAGTTAGGAAGAGATAAACATTATCATCGGTTTTTAAAGTGGTTTTCTTACCTTTTTATTTGCAGCAGCATGAATAGTGTCTAGTGCCATTAGAAAGTGGTTCTTTGCTTTCAGTTCATTTCAAGTAATTTATTTATTTCAATCCTTTTCTTTGCAAAGTTTAGAAGGTAGTTAGAAACCACCAGTAACACACACTCACTCATTTAGAAATCACCTTACACACACTATCACTCATCTGTTTATAAACTCATCACTCCATCTTAGGAAGTTAAACTTAACCACAAACAACACCCCCAAACGACAAAAATATCTAAGAGGTTGCTTAAGTACATATAGTACACCTTCACTTCATCAGCTTACGAGCCCCGGGTTGACAATTAATGACATCAATTTAGAAACACTAAATTGACTAAACACGAAGTAAACCTGAGTTGGCCTTTCTGCAGTGTCTCTTGACTTATTTTCAGTCGGCCATCCCTGGTTGTCAGAGTCATGTTCACTATCACATCAGCTATTTGGTCCTTCGCTCGTGCTAATTTGAGAAGGTCTCAATTGACTGCTTGCTGGCAGGTCTTCCTCTTATCGACTGCGACAAATTTATCTAAGAGTAGACATAGATCCGCACCCTGGCCCTATTGTCATTATTGATAGATCACCTTGTGCTCAGCATCGATCAGTATCATGGGTCTTCTACTGAGTGGTTTCCCTTGTGTTAGATGTCACCTTTCATTATCACACATTGGGATTCATGCAGTACCTTGGTTTCCATTTGACCCTATTGGTGGATTCCTTGCCTCTGTGTCAACTTTCATTATTGGTTGGTTCAGAGGGTTTCTATTGTGCGCTAGCTACATCTTTTGTACGCCGAAAACGTGCTTCGATTTGGTTACTACATATTTCTTTGTCTTATTCCTTCCACATTATTGGCCTACGGGTTACACTCGCGCTGGATTAATGAAGGATTCCTTAATGCCTTCCTTCCAGCAGATCTTTTCCCATCAACTTCAACTCATTTCTCTAGGAACAAGGTCTAGAGTCTTTTTGGCAGTACCTTAAGGTTTGTAGTCATCAGTGGCAGACTCCTTCACTATCGACTGTGAGAAAACATCATTGTCTCCTTATTGATAGATTCTTACAAGTGTTCAACTTCGTCTCATTTATTCGCACTTGTTAGATTGTATTGGGTACCTTGGCTCTCATCATCATTATCAGTGAGTAGTCTCACATTTTTTAATGGTATACATCAATGACTGGTAATCAAATTATTTCTCACATGGTTGACTTCAGATCATTTATTCCCATTGTGTAGAAATGTACCATAGTGGTCGATGAAGACCTTGGGTTTGCATCAGCATTTATTGGTTCACTTGCCAGTACCTCCTATTTCTGCCAGTGACACTATCCACCTTATATGTTGCAATTCATTACAGCGACATCATATATGTTGGCACCCGAGTTTCGTGTAGTACCATTTGTTCCACTATTTGATTTGGTACTTTTTGGATCATCTTTATGACTTCAATGATTAGCTTTCTACTTCAGCATCATTGATCAGTTCTTTATATGTGATATGTGGCATGTACTTCTATGGATATTATTGAATCATCCACTATGTATTTTCAGTCGTTTTATACTTGTATACATATTAGATCTGCTTTTGGATTTGATATGCGGACATGATTTATTATCTCTGAGCATGGGTATCTGTTATAGACATATTTGGGCACTGCAACCCCAATATTATATGTCAATAAACCAAGGGCTCTTTAACCCCTAAAAGTGTGATTTCATACCCTAAAGGATCATGGTCAACTGATTACATCATTCCCCAGAAGTTCCACCTAAAAAACCACTCAAAACTGGCCAAAATTGGACCATACTAACTGCTCCACTATCAAGGTGCAATGCATACTTACTGCTACACTAGCCAGGTGTGATGCATACTGAAGAGGCCTTCTGTAGGGTGCGATGAGCGAGGATGGACAAATCTCTGAGATATTTTGCTAAGTCGATGCTCATGGAATCTTCTAGAAACTTCTCCTATGACACTTGCCTCTCTGAATTCGCCCAGGGATGAGTAAGAGATCCAAGAAATCTCCAAGTGGAACCAAGAACAACAAGTGGAATGACACTAATCAAAAACCCAGAGATGACTCACGCCCTTGCAGACATCTATAAATGGATCCCTTATTTGAGAGATCTAGAGGCTAGAATTTGGTAATTTGTAAGGAAGTGCTGATAGTTTGTCTTTGAGAAAGAGCATTGTATTGTTGGGTGATTTTGCTTTTCATGAGGTGAAGAGGGCTTTGATGCTGGGAGGATGATGCTAGATCAGACAACTGGGTTGCAATTCTCTCTTCTATTTTAATAAACTTCTTTGAATTTTCCTCCATACAATCGTGTACTTGTGAATCTTGTTATTTGTGAATGCCATTGTATGTTCAATGTATTTCTGATTCTGCATTGTTTATGATATAATAGATCGAGATGCTTTGATGGTGTTTTGTTATGTTGTTTCTACAGGTATTCTCTAAGCAGGATAAGTAGGGGAGGAGTTGAAAGCTCTATCAAGGGGGAGAGAAATCAAGCAAGGAGTCAAGCGAAAGATCCAGGTTGGTCCCTTTACTTCTCCCTTATCTATTATACATAGAGGAAATCACAAATTGCTTTGATTGTTTGTTTCTAGGATAGCTACCAATCCTAGTGGGGCTAGCAGATCGAAAAGACACTAGTTTTCCTAGAAACAAAATGGCGACCAAACTGGGAGCGAATAGTTTTTTTTTTTGTTATTGTTGTTTGCTTTATAAACTATAGACGGAGCCTAAAGTTAGCCAAATAGCCTTCAAATTGCTTTTTCTCTGCAATTGCAAAGTAGATGAATGCTGCTTCAGTCAATCTTCGGTTTAGTTTATGATTTGAACATCTGACTTACAAGCATTCTAGATGCCCTTTTGGTAGCTCATTAACCTCCCAAGATCATACCTCTGTACTTTTCTCTTTACTTTCCATCATAGCTCAGCTTAGCTCACTAAAATCAGCTGCAAATTTAAGCCAAAACCCATCTCACTTGTGCTCCCTGGCCCATCGCACTGTTTGTCACTGCAAGCCAGTATGCATCGCACTTCTTGAGTGTAGCAGGTGAGATACATCCATGTTTCTGTGAAGCACAGGTGCGATGACTGAGTAATCCTATTTCTCTCCTTGAAATTTGGGGTTTTTGTCCTTGTTTTCAACTCTGTTTAATTGTTTTTGCTGCTTATGAACAGTATCTCATTGTTGAAGCCTCCTTCCATTACATACACCAGCCTCCATTGATTAGGATTAGTAAATGTTTTTATGTATTTGTCCATCATTTACAGTCCTTTGTCGAAAAGTTTCTTAAATCGATCTGTCGTTTTGGTACAAAAAGTGTCGTAACTGTCGTTTTGTGTCAAAAAGAGAAGTGTCATGGAGTCTTCCTTCCCTGGATAGTCGATTGAAAATTTTTTCATGTATATGATCTAATTTGTTGTTATTCAAAGTGTCAAAATATTTTTCTATTCGAAATTGAAAAGTGTCGTTTAGTCTTCCCCTTCATTTTGAAAAAGAAATTGTCGAAATGTCACTTTGAAGAAAATATTTCAGATCTATACTAAGTTTTTCTTTTTTGGCATCTTTCACATTAAGGGGAATGAAAAACAAATACATGCATTTGCATTTGCATTTAGACAGTGTGCGAAAAATGATTTAGGAAAAGTGCATTTAGTTTGTGCTCTTTGCTCTTTGTTTGAAAGAATCGTAATCTTCTTTCCTTAGTAGCTAGGATTTTCATTGCTAAAAATAAACAACGACTGTTTATCATTTTAGATTGCATATTTAGGAATTTTACATCTACATCACACGGTGAACCATTGAAAGGCAAACTTCTAAGAAAGATCAACTCTAAAATAAATTTCAATGAACTTAACAACACTTTGGAACCTAACGCAACACAACTAGAGGTCTAGGCTAGAGACGTGTTCCGGTGTCATAAAATCTAGTAACTATCGTTTTCATCGAAGGTTGGGTGATTCCTCCTCTTTGATATGACAAGTGCTAGCACGGACTTGTGCTCCCCGTACTGTCGAGTATATATTGGGAGACCACAATAGGCTTATATCCTTTATCCATAGGAATTCGTGTCCGCCGCCCTATCAATTGCAATGCACTGAACACAACATTCGGGAAGATTGACTGCCATACATAAGTCCTTAGTAATTTCTCTTTAATTTATCACCAAGGTGTATATTGCAGTTTTTCGATTAGTTTGATAATCCCTCTGTCTAGATTTATAAAGTAGTCACTTTCGTTCCTTTTCGATTCCTTAAAAGAAAAGGTCCATCTGAGCACTTGTCACTTCAGGTTCATTAAAAATCGAAGGGGACTAGAGTCATCTTTAGCTTTTTCTTGACTCTTAAAAAATTAAAAAACAAAGTTGTGTCAAAGCGTCATTAAAATTTATCTAATTCAGAATAACATCCCTGTTCCTTCGTTGATCTTAGGTTGAGATAATGGAGTCCACCAATCATGGAATCCCTCTTGAGGGGAATCCTAGTCCATTTTCTTCTAGGGGAAATATTGGTGCTCCATATATGGCCACATTGTCCCTTCCAGGAATCACAATTGTTTTGCCGATATGGCTATTCTCAACCTCTATTGTTCAAAATGCCGTAATTCCTCAACAATCGAATCAGCAACCAGTTGATACTGAAATTGACCCTTTGCCTTCGTTTGTGTCTCCCTCCCCTTCTTCCTCTTCGCTTGGTGAAAATAGCGATGTTAGTAACCAAGTGACTGAGAAGAAGAAGAAAGGGAAGGAGAAGAAGAAGAAGCCAATTAAGAAAGGGGGCAACCATGAATCATCTGGTGAAAATCCGCACATTAAATCTCCTAAATTTCCTTGTGTAATTTGCAGAGGAGACCATTTTCATCGATATTATCCTTGCCTTCCATGGATCTTGAGAGAATGGTCTCCCATTCACACCGTCTAGTGTCATCAACCTCTGGTGATCATGTTGACAACACACCATCAACTAGTGAAAATGAAGTTAATGGACAAAAAGGAAAGGTCAAAATTCCATGTAAGTTATGTGAAGGGGATCATACCCTTCCCCGTTGTCCTTTTTTGGATGAGGCCAAGAGAATCTTGCATAACCATCCTGTTTCACCGCAGCGACTTCCATCTGGATACAAGAAACTCACCTCAAGTCCTTTACTAGTTGAAAATCCGTCTGACATAACTCAACCGTCGGTCAAAACACCTGTCGCTGGAAGCGAATATTCTGAGTCCACATTGGACCAAAGTCAACAGGTCAAGATGACAGTTGACCCAGTTTTACCTTCAGAAATTCCACCTTCAAATGATACCATTCCCAAAGAGAGTGAGAATGATACTGTTCAAATTCTTTTTGTTACTTCAGAGTCCGATGAACTTGGGGGCAATCCGCCTGTTCCTTCACAACAGGAAGAAAATTCCCTAGTTCCCGATACTCAAGGGGTCAATTCAACCATTTATTCGGTACCCCCTCCAAGTAGTCTAGTCACTTCCTTTGATTGGAATCGACTAGCAAGATCCCGCCTTCCTTCTAATGTACCATTCTGGATCATAGTACAAGTTTACAAAATGATCATGTCTGGCACTATCATAGATGAAGGGGCTTCAGTGAGTATCCTTTCCTCAACTACTTGGAAAGCACTTGGTTCACCATCGCTTATGCCTGTTACACAGAATTTGTCAGGCTTTAACAAAGGAACCACTCGACCATTAGGGATCCTTCCTAAGTTGCCGATAACTTTGAGAAGGAAAACTGTTCACTTGAACGTGATGGTAGTCCAAGGACTGTTAGATTACAATCTACTCCTCGGACGTGACTATGTTTACAACATGGAAGCTATTGTTTCAACACTCTTTCGAGTGATGTGTTTCCTGCATGAAGGCAAAATTGTCACTGTTGACAAGCTTTCATTTTCGGGTTAAAACACAAGTTCAAGTCAAACATCATCCCTAAATGGTCCTTTTGCTTCGAGAATGTCTCTTCAACCTTCATTCCATCCACCTAATTATCGCAAGTAGTCCGGTGAATGTAACGAAGCTTAGGGGGCTTGCACCCTTGTCTATTTTGAGATGAACCCAGCTGAAAAGATAAGTTTCCCTGTAGGTTATGTGATTGGAAGTGTTATCTCACACCATTCACCTTTGTCTATTCGATGGACAAAGCCAAGGAAGTGTTTCATCAGCTCTGCTGACAAAAACAATCCTGCTTAACCGCAGTGACTTCCATATGGTTACTTGGAGACTCTCCTTTTCTCGATGCCTGGGGCCATGCAAACATTTTTATGCAAACTAAAAACGACCAATTTCATTTTTTAGCTTTTCAGCTTTTCAGCTTTTTAGCTTTTTAGCTTTTGAGTTTCTCAACTTCTTAGGTTAGGTGATTGGTCTGATCCACCATTCACCTTTGTCTACAATGCGGACGAAGCAAAGGAAGTGTTTTGTCTAAACTGTTGATGAAACCATCCTACCTAACCTCAGTAGTTCCTTAGTTTTTCTAGATTTTTTAGCTTTTTAGTTTTGTCTTTAAAAAATAAACCTACCACTGAGCATATGTTCCCCCAAAGTTCAAGATCGTTAAAAAATGAACCCACCTTCTGTAAATAACCCTTGTGATCGCAATTATATCAGGCTTTTGAACCTTGGTTGTGTTCCTTCCATCACCTCCATCTTTTTGGCCGATCATATGCTTCCACTTGATTGTTTACCATTTTCAGGAACAACTGTAATGAGTGGTCCTGTTAGCCACCCTCTTCACATCACCATGTTTTGAGAAGTTCCAAGCTTACTCGGAACCAGTTGCTACCCTAAAACGCCACTCGTTCCTCAAAAACGAGTCTCCTTTAAACTCTTTTCAGACTCATTAAATATGAAAAGATTGTCGAGCTATTGGCCTTTCCAGCTCATTAAAGTGATTGGAAGTGCCATCCCTCCTATATATTTTAATATTTTTCGGACCTGAGGGATTATCTCATGAAAAAGTTCGAGCGCTTGTCTTTTTGGCTCACTAAAGTTATCGAAAACTCATCCCTTTTGTATTATTTTACACTTTTTAGGACGTGAGGGATTATGCTACGAAAAAAATTGTTGGAGTTTCCTTTTTGTCCCTTTTCAAACTCTCTAAACATGAAAAGGACTAAGTTATCCTTGTCGTTAAACTCGTTAAAACAATAGCGACAAACTTGTCCACCCAGACAAGAACGAGTTTCACTATTGCTAGGCTCGCTAAAACATAGCGATAGGTTTGCCCAAAGGGAAAATTATAGAACAAGCATATGTTATCCTCCTCAATCTTGACAAAAATAAAGAGGTATTGGTTAGCAATGACTGGGGAAAAAGGGAAGAAAACTTGAAGAATTTTATTGGTAGCAGATCTCTCTTGAACATGACACTTTCACTCGATCACCATGATTGAGTCGGGTTGGGTTATTCCGTTCACCGATCATATCACCATTGGTCCTCCATACCATCCATATTTTGGGGTTAACGCTACCAATCCATCTCAGTGTTGTCGATATGTTCAAGAGAAGTCATTCAGAGAATTCACCATCCAGTTAGTGCCTCATCCACTGCAATACCTTCACCCTCCATTTTTCATGACCGCCATTCCTAAACCTTGTATCGTCAAATCATTTTTCACCTCCAGAAAATCATCTGCTTCATTTCATGTCGTTGATGTGGGATACATTAAGGCCCTCCTACGACAGGTCACTTCTTGTCGACATCGGCTCATTATCCAAGAAGTTGACATAGAAACAGCCCTTTCCGTCTTTTGAAGCTTGCATGCCTCAATGGCAAGTTTCTCACTTCTGGCGACAGGTTTACATCAATGACCTTCGACCGAAATATTTTGCGTGGTGTTCAACATCGGATCATATATTCACACCACGTGAATTGTACTATAGTACCTTGAGGGTCATTATCGTTATCGGTGATTCCTCTCGCGCCTGTTAACAGCTTACATTATTGGCTAGTAATCAGGCAATGTCTTTCCATGTTCGACTTCAAGACATCTTTTCACATGGATCGACTTGTACATCGGGCGAATATTGAACGAGTTTGAAGACCCCGCATCTAGTTTCATCCATCCGGGCTACGATATATTAAACAATATAAAGACATAAAATGTACACAGAAGTTGCACAGATGATCATCCAAGCTAGGGATGATGACTCTACATATAAAGAATCACCAGTATGCAACTGCAGACAATTATCTGTTCTATGTACATGAAAATGAATTTATAAAGATGAGCATGGGAATGCCCGCCTCAGCTAGATCATGAAAATAATATGATGATGATGATGTATTGTATTGTATCTTATACAGGTCACCTTCCAGTTTGAATACCTCGGATCCTCATGATAAAGCATTTCACCCGACATCAAAATATTTACGACTTCATGCTTTAGGGGGCAACTGTTATAGACATATTTGGGCACTGCAACCCCAATCTTATATGTCAATAAACCAAGGGCTCTTTTACCCCTCAAAGTGTTGTTTCATACCCTAAAGGATCATGGTCAACTGATTACATCATGCCCCAAAAGTTCCACCTGAAAAACCACTCAGAACTAGCCAAAACTGGACCATATTGACTGCTCCACTATCAAGGTGCGATGCATACTAACTGCTACACTAGCCAAGTGTGATGCATACTGAAGAGGCCTTCTGTAGGGTGCGATGAGCGAAGATGGATAAATGTCCAAGACAGTTTGCTAAGTGGATGTTCATGGAATCTTCTAGAAACTTCTCCTATGACACTTACCTCTCTGAATTCACCCAGGGATGACTAAGAGATCCAAGAAATCTCCAAGTGGAACCAAGAACAACAAGTGGAATGAAAATAATCAAAAACCCAGAGATGACTCACGCCCTTGCAGACATCTATAAATGGATCCCCCATCTAAGAGATCTAGAGGTTGGAATTTGGTAATTTGTAAGGAAGTACTGATAGTTTGTATTTGAGAAAGAGCATTGTATTTTTGGGTGATTTTTCTTTTCATGAGGTGAAGAGGGCATTGATGCTGGGAGGATGATGCTGGATCAGACAGCTGGGTTGTAATTCTCCCTTCTATTTTAATAAACTTCTTTGAGTTTTCCTCCATACAATCATGTACTTGTGAATCTTGTTATTTGTGAATGCCATTGTATGTTTAATGTATTTCTGATTCTGCATTATTTATGATATAATAGATCGAGATGCTTTGATGGTGTTTTGTTACTTTGTTTCTACAGGTATTATCTAAGCGGGATAAGTAGGGGAGGAGTTGCAAGCTCTATCAAGGGGGAGAGAAATCAAGCAAGGAGTCAAGCGGAAGATCCAGGTTGATCCCTTTACTTCTCTCTTATCTATTATACATAGAGGAAATCTCAAATTGTTTTGATTGTTTGTTTCTAAGACATTTGCCAATCCTAGTGGGGCTAGCAGATCAAAAAGACACTAGTTTTCCTGGAAACAGTATCCCTACCTTAGATATCAGCTTTCTTTCTGATCTCTTCCACTCGCTTGGCAGGCTGAAATCTGGTGAACTCCTCTCAGGTCTTGGCATGATTCCTTCTGTACACTTAATACATTTCAGCCATCATGTACCCCTTCTGACCTCATATATTAGGGAGCATATGTTATAGCACCATTTACCACCCTTGGTAGATTTTATGCTCTATATTATGGCCTAGTGCAACCCTTCCCTTCGAGACTTGGTCCAAATTCTAAAAAGAAATGTTTTAAATCTCATATGTTGTTTTTCCCTATATAAAGAGCGTGTACACGCGGGTCAGTCTATACAAAACCCGTGTGTGTGTGTTAAAACATTAAAAATATATATAATCTCCTTAAATATGGACAGTGTTTACAGGTTTTACCTGTTACTGACCTACTGTAGCCCGCAGCCCAACTGTTTCCCAACTGAAAAAACTAATTTGGAGAAGTATAAATAGACCTCCATGGGAAGGCCTAAAGGAGGACAAAATATTAGATATTGATATTATAGTTGATTACATCCCTGATCAAGTCTGAAGAAATCCTTGTGCCTTCTTTACTCCCAAGTCATAGGAAACCCTTGTTTCCTTCTTGAGATGTCCTTCATCCCTTTATGATGTCCTTATGTATACCTATGGAGGAGGATTGCTGAGGCCTAGGCAGGACGGACCCAAAGGATAGTTTCGCTTGGATCCAGCGGACGACTCACATTGTATTTCTTTCGTACTTTCTTTAGTTTACATAAATAAAGAGGCATTGTCTTGTTCTTGAAGTTTATTGTCTTAATGAATTAATCTATATTATGATTTGCTTATGAAATATTATGTTAATCCTTATTTTCTTACATGCTTATATGACCTAACACCTATATCATGAACATGCTTTCTATTATTGTTGTTTTATATTCTTTGCTTGAATGAGTTGTAGGTTCTAAATCATTGGAAGAAGCATAGGGTTTGGACCCTACGGGGATGACCTCAAATGTAGGACCTCTCAGTAATACCTCTTATTCCTACTTCATTATTTTAAGTATTAGGAGTGCCTGTTTGCATGTCTCTTTATGTTGTATGCCCTTTGCTCTATTAGGGTTCTCAACCCAAGACCCTAGGGTGATTCTACCTATAACACATAGCTATAGGAATGAGCAACAAGTATTATGTCAACCCCTACCACCATAAAATTGATACAACCCATTTTAACAGAGGAAAATGTGTGGACATGATAATGTTTATAAATATTTGGCAGTGATCTGGTCTTACCCAACTCTCGCAGATGCAGAGGGTGGATGAGTGCAATGGGTGATGAATGTGGTTGTTGTTGAGTTTGGTTCTCATAATGAAAACTCGCAGGTAGCTCCATCTGTGGATTCACATCCATATTTGGTGGTGTTAGCTATGGCACAAGATTCTCTGTCTTCTTCTCTAGGCCTCTTCTTCTTCTGTAAACGGTCTACCATGTTTCCCTGTCTAGACTCTCAATGAGAAACAAACAATGTTGTAGCCCTATCCATCTCGTATTCCAAATTACCTTACTTTCCATTACAAATTTGGAATAGTAGATGCTAGTGTTGGTGCTCTTTTGCACCATAGAAAGGTTGGCGCCCATGCTTCACAGTCTCCACCTGAGAATGAAAGGTGAGCAAGTGGAGAAATCCAAGGCTACACTCAAAATAATGTGAATGTGGCAAAGACTCAAGAGAGTATACATAGCTTGACGATGTGGGTGAGAAAAACTACTAATTCCGCCCTAACGGGAATTCTGAAGTACAAACCCCAAGCGCTCCTCGTGTAAGACTATAAACTCAACCTTCCACAGTTCTTTTATTTATTTTATTTGTGTTTCCAAACCCTAACCTGGGGGATTTCTTCATATATCAATGTTCTTAGTTGTTGTTTCATATACTCGTGGGTGTTCTTCCCACTGGCAATCCTGCCACCAGCATCCTCAAGTTGGTACACATATACATTAACATCACTGAAAATCCTGCCACCAGCATCCTCAAGTTGGAACACATATACATTAACATCACAGTCAATCCTGCCACCAACATCCTCAAATTGGCAGACATATACATTAACATCGGTTAGCCCTACAAGTTTTTTAACGTGGCCAACTCTCAATATGTTTCTGAGACCTTCAAGGCAGAGATTTTTAATTGTTGTGTTTAGGAATGTATGCAACCTTGATTGGCTAGGTATCTGTGAAAAGAAAAAGAGCTCAATCATCGAAGTACCATTATGGAAACAAAATAAATAAATATATATATAGATATATATATATATATATATATATGCAGAAAACTACACATGCAAAGAGAGAAAAGCTTCCTACTTTATATGTTTGTCACTTCCACTAGACGTTGAATTTAGAATTGCAAATCCACCTCTCCCTTTATATCTAATACCACATTTGCTAGCAAGAATAAAAGTGGACGAAATAATAATGCACTCCTTTTTCATTGCGGCCTATGATCAATGCCGAAATATTTCCCCACTTTTATCCTTACCAGCAAATGCAAAATTCTGTATAAAGAGAGAGGCAGCATTTGGAATTTCAAATGCAACTTCTACTGGAGTGAAAAAAAGATAACATAAGAGGCTTTTCTTCCTTTTTATATCTAATTTTTGGCATCCATTTTTTTTTTACAACGACAGTTCGATGACATGAGCTCTTTTTCTTTTCAAAGGTTGCAGACCAAAGGATTAAAATTTTATACCTTGAAGGTCTCGCAATCATAATGACAGTTGGCCAGGATGAAACAATTGTAGGCCCAACAAATGTTAATGTATATGTGAGCCAAATTAAGGATGCTAATGTCTTGAATAAGATGGAAAATTGACAATGGGAAGAACACCCACTAGTCTATGAAACAACAACTAAAAGATCCTTGACAATGATATCATATGCTCAAATATTAATGGATTAGTATGTCTGAAATATGATTATATGCTAAAAAATTAATAGATTGGTCTTTCTGTAATGCTACAAAAGTTTATGTAGAAAATCTAATAATGGGAAAAACGCATGAAAGCATTACTAAATTTAGATTCTTACCAAATTCAAATACATAAACTATAGATTCAATTTCAAATCAACTATGTCTGAGCCTCATCACCCACTGATTTTTCACCCTTAAGTTAATAGGTGAGAATGAATAGGTGAGAAGGTTCACTTATAGCTACCTAAGATCAAGCATATATATTTAACTTTGCTAATAACTCAAGCTACTTATCATCTCCCCATAGTTTTTCCCATTATTAACTTCCCACATAAATTTTATGTATTGTTCGTACCTTTTGATGTATTGTTGGTATCCTTTATCATTTTACTAAGTTTTATTTTGATTTCATTTTTTCTTTTCCTGTTTTTATTTTTTAAAATTTGTTATTATGGTATTAAACAACAGGTTGTTGCTACTAATAGTGTAAGCTATGTAGGTTAGGTAGTATGGACACAAGTGCAATGTGACATGATGAACTTGAATGGCCCAATTTCTCTCTATGGAAATCAAATGTGGAAGATATATTGATTTTAAATTATCATTTTTTGCATATTAATGGAGTAGCTAGGAAATATAGCCTCCAAATCCATGTTCAAAGAGATCATTGTTACAATTTAGCATGCTAAGAATGTACTTACTTCAATATGGCTTGAGAAGACAATAAAAAACTATGAAAAAGCTTCATGATTTGTATGAGAAAAGCATGAAAGTAAAAAAAAATGTTTCTTGGTGAAGATGTATAATCTCAAGATAACACTCATCAAGATCTGAAATATTGAATGTGCATTAGTAAGTCCAAATGACATAAAAAAAAACATCTTAATCACCTTTATACTGTAAAGGATATTTTGGGAATTTATTCTTTCCTCATTCTCACATCCAAAAAAGAATCTAACTTAGTAAACAAAATTGTTCCACCCAAACCCTGATATTTGTATTATCATACGAGTGGGAATACTCTGGGGAAAGCCTCAGCTAAAAACCTTGATATCTGTATTATCCCCTTGACCTATGAGAAACCATGGGCAACAAACCTTGCCTTATGTTTCTCCACACCGCCATCAGCTGCTTTCTTTACCTTCCAAAGCCATCAGGAACTCACCACTGATTTGTCCTCCGGTCTTGGGACAGCATCCCAAACACTGTTCCGAACGATGGAGTCATACTCCTCTACCATAGCATCAACCCAGACTGGTTGTTGCACTGCTTCCTCGAAGGAAGAAGGTTCAGTCTCTACACACTCCCCAACCAGGGCCATGTAACCAGTGTACCACTCGGGTGATCTCCTCTGTCTGCGCTGAGAGGATGGCTGTCCCACATTCTCTCTCACATCCATCGCCAATATGTCAACTTACCTTAAGTGTTTCTGCCCATCTTTGGAAGACTCTACATGAGTGGATGTCTCCACTCCTGGATCCTCTGCACGTGGTTGCTCCGCATCAGTCTGAGGCTCCTCCTCCTTAGGAACTAAAAGTTCCTCCTCTCCATGCAACTTGAGCTCCCTCTTAAGGGAAACTCGCATGGCCTTCTGCTCGTCGGACTTCAAATCTCTGCATACCACTGTCCTCTGACTAGTAGGCAAGAACACCCAATAGTTGTGGGGTGTGTCAGTGTACCCCACAAGTATCCCCAACTTAGTTGTTGGATCTAGCTTCTTCCAGGCATCTTTGGTCACATGGCAATAAACCAATGATCCAAAGATCCTAAAGTGACTCACATCTGGTCTCTTCCTGGAAAAGGCCTCCACTGGTGTCTTCATCCCCAATATACGATGCGGACTTCTATTCTGCAAGTATACTGTTGTATTGCATGCCTCAGCCCACAAATGAAGTGGTAGGCTTTGGTCATGCAGCATCACCCGAGCTGCTCCCACAATTGATCTGTTCTTCCTTTCAGCCACCCCATTCTGCTGTGGGTTATGGGGTGCCGTCAACTCCCGTTTAATTCCTTCTGCTGCACGGAAGTCTTTAAATTGTTGGGAGACATACTCTCCACCATTGTCGCTTCGCAAGGCTCTTATTTTGTTTCCAGATTATTTCTCAACCAAGGCTTAGAACTCACAAAACCTTGAGAAGGTTTGATCCTTCTTCTGCATGAAGTAGATCCAACATCTACAAGTAAAATCATCAATAAAAAGAACATAGTACCTTTGTTTAGCGGTGGAGGCTGTAGAGAATGGTCCACACACATCTGTATGAACTCGCTCCAGGATTGCTCCAGCTCTACTGTCTCGATCCTAAAAGGAAGATTTTGCATACTTACCCAAGGTACAACCTTTGCATGTATCCACTTGCTCTAGTTTTCCCTTGGGAAGTCCGATAGAAATCTGTTGCATGATCTTCAAGGCCCCATGGTGCAAGTGGCCCAATCTTCTATGCCATAGCTCGCCAACATCTTGGCTCTACACCAACTCTGCTTTGGAACTCAATGCAGCACAGTCGTCTACCTCCAACTTGTAGAGATTCTTAACTCGAATCCCAATCCTCTTGGTCTGTCCAGTGCCGATATGCCTCAGGAATGCCTTTCCTTTACTAAAGACTACATCATAGCCTTTGTCTTCCAACATAGCGACGGACACAAGGTTCTTCTTCAAACTAGGCACATACTTTAAATCAGTTAGGATGAGAGGATCTCCATGCTCCCTCCAAAACACAACTGTACCTTCACCTGAAACACGATACTTTCTATCATCGGCCATCTCTATGCACATCTTGAGGTCCTTCTCCTCCAAGGTACTGAATAGACTCTTGTCGCCGGTCATGTGGAATGAAGCTCCACTGTCCAGGTACTAAACACAACCCACCATCGATGAAACCATGCATGAGATGAGGGTGAAATCCAACTCAAACTATGAGGCCAGTGCCTCACCATCTAATCCCTTCAAGGATCCCTTCTTGGATTCTTCTGTGGACAATTCGTAGCATAATGGCCCACCTCATGACAATGAAAGCATCGCATTTTCAATTTTTCAATCTTCTTCCCACCATGGGAAGAACTCGATTTGGAATAAGATGCCTCCCCTTTCCCTTTCCTAGCCTTACTCGCTAAGGCTAGATTTTCTTCATCATATTGCTTTGATGAAGATCCATCTCTGGTGTTTCTTCTTATCTCCTCCTACATCAGATCTGACCAAAGTCGTTCCCAATCTGGTAGTTTCTCTCTTCCATTTACCGAGTCTTGGTAGTTATGCCAGCTCTTAAGAAGACCGAGAAGAGCAAGCCTCACCATGTCATCATTGGCTATCGTGATCCCTACACTTCCAAGCTCATCCCTGCAGGTGGTGAGCTTGTTCAGATATGTAGAGATCGTGTCGCCCTTTTCACACTTGATTTTCCAAAGCATGTCTTTCAGTGCCAGCTTCCTCTGATCATTGTTGTTCTGATATAGATCCTTCAATGTTTTCCACATTGAAAACGGTGTCTCCTTCCCATGGAGACTCGAGACTATGTGGTCTCGAACTCGCTCCAGAAGAATCCTCCTTGCTCTAGCCACACATTTATTCCATTCTACCAATTCTTGGGCATTAGCAGCTGATGGCTTGGGGAGTTATTGATCAATGAAGTCCTTCAAACCATTGTCCTCTAATACTGCTTCCAAGCGATCCTTCCAGGCTATATAATTCGAGCTACCATCCAGGGCATACTCGAGTCTCAAATCGTTGAACGCCATTGGTGAAATTTGAGATGTGATAAGAATTCGATTTCTATAATCATGAACTTCAAACTTCAAACTTCTCCCTTCTTTGTATATTGTTCTTCGATTTGATCACCTTTTTTGTGATACCATGTAGAAATTCCCACTGTAGATCACCTGATAATGCAATATACTAAAGCAAAATACTTGATCTACTTCTACAAACAAACTTGTGGAAGCTTAATTGATTTTGAGCAAGATCAAATTATAACACATATAACAGAGAATGAGAAATAAATCACACATGAACATAGAAGAATACTCTGGGGAAAGCCTCAACTAAAAACCCTGATATCTGTATTATTATACAAGTGGAAATATCTCTGGATTACACAAAGCTTTAGCTCACAAGTTATCCAGCTCTCATCATAATCCCTCAATGCTGCTCATAGACTGAATAGACACAACATATACCTTTCCTCAGTCCTCCAAGCCTCCTATTTCCTTGCGCAGTTTCTCTTGGGTCCTCTAGATGCCACCTGTGTGAATTCACCTCTCACACAACTCACTAAACTCAGAAGTAACTGCGCAATCTCCAAGGAATGAATTCCTTCTCCATGCAAGAGATATCCTCAATGGAATATCCCTGCAACTGATAGTACAGTGTCCCATCCTCTTATCTCAACTGGGTCTCTGACTGAACTGACATGCATGAGTTATTTATGAGAGAATATTCAGTTATCTGAAATACAACAGTTACATGCATGCATGCATTAACTAACTGAACTCATAATCAGTTCCACAAACTGTTGGAACTAATCTAATTGGATTTAACTCAGTTAACTGAGCTAACTAATTACAACTCAAAGTACAACTCATCCTAATCACTTTAATTAAGGAATAACTTCCTCAATCAAAGGGAAAATTGTTGCATGTCTTCACATAGACTTCATGTTTGATTTTCTCCAACTAATTAACTCAAGATGAATTAATTAATTATTTTTCAAATAGCTGCTAAATTTCATTCTCAATTTTAGTTCAGGGACTAACTAAAATTGGAATGTATCCCAAAATTCTATTTATAGCAATGCTATTTTTAGTACTTCTATATTTATCATTTCTTGTTGCTATTTTCAACAAACTTATATTGTATTCTCCAAGAAAGAGTGATGCCCGATCTCCCACGATGATCAGATTATAGACTTGTTCAGTAGAGCTAGATTGTATAGAGTGCCACGTGTCATTGTTTCAACCTTTGGCCCTAAAAAAAATAAACAAAAACCAAGAGTCCGTGCACTTTCAGTCACTTCTTACAGAATTCAAATACGATGCTCAGAGAGAAAGTTATGACGATTTTCCCTAGGTCACCTATTTGAGATTGAATTCTGGAGCCTGCAAAAACCCTAACTTCCTCAGATCATATCTCCAAAAATATAGTGAACCAAGATTTGAAACTTTTAAACAATGTTCACCATGATTTCATCTCCATGTGGTCAAAATTTTAGCTTTTGAAGCTTCGTAAAAAAAAATTATAGCGAAAATACCAAGATGACCTGTTTTAAGCAACGAAACCCTAAAATCCAAAGCTCTGATACCAAATGCTATGCAACCAACTCACTAAATAGAATAAAATATAGATCAAAGACTTAAAATTTATCCTCTTCAAGGGGGAAACCTCCTTTAAATTACATAAATGAACAATTCTTGGATGATACAAATGACAATACCTCCTTTTTATACATAGGAGTCTAAGGGGTAATAATATAATCAAAGTCTACATAACAATAATAATGTAAGGGAACAACATTAACAATACTAGTCCTCGATGGGGCATAACAATAAAAATATGGTGGCTACTTTAACAATAAAAGTAATGGAACTGCACCATTATTATAGGGACCTAACATTCCCTATGGTTGTTGGTTGGGATAGAATCTCTAGAGCCTTGAAATATCTTGGGTCCCTGGAGGTTGTGGATTGAGATGGTAGTTTTCAGGAGCCCTGTAACAACTTGGGTCCTTGGAGGTTGTGGGTTGAGATAAGAGTCCCTAGAGCCCTAGATAGCTTGGGAAGATACCAATATGGTTTGGTGTTAGTGATTTCTAGACCTCTTAGGTGAAATCACTATGGTGGAGGGTTGAGGTGGTTTGTCCTTTGGAAGCCCTGGTTAGTTCTATTCTGGTTTAACCCTTATGATCCCACAATCATTCTTGGAATATGGCATAAGGGTGATTGGTTGAAAGAGATATTTGGTTCAACCCAATGTATGGTCAGATGATACGTGGAATTTTCTGGCTTGGTTGGCATTTGCATATGTTAATATGAGTTATTTTCCCTATTGCGATTAATGAGCACATGTACTGCTTATTCTATGATCTTATGGATGATTTGTCATGGTTTCTATTCTAGTTATTTGCATGGTTCTATGATGTGCTCTTACTATGGATCTAGTTCATGACTTGATAAGTTATCAAATGGTTGATGAATGCATGGGCTAATAAGTGTTGTTGCAACTAACTTGGGAGGGCATTAAGCCTTCTTGGTGCTTCTCATATGAATATTAGAAGTTTATGATCATATATGCATTCATGACCTATAGCTTCTATGTTTACTATATGTTTGATGAAATGTGTATCATGTATTAGGCATGTCTTGATCAATATCTTGCTTAGATATTGATTGTTTAGCTTTGTTATCATCTTAGACATGTTTCTTGAAAGTTATGGGCACTTCTAGGAAATGGATTGGAAGCCATCCCTAAAAAAGTGGCACATATCTCGCAACTGTTGGCACAAAACAGAAGAATTTTGGTCATAACCACATGAAGATAGGCTTATGGGTGTAGTTGGAGCCTCACAACTGCATGCATGTTGTGTTATGGGTGCAATTGTAGTGTTAAGCTAGTGAAAAAGACGTTCCAGCTCAGGATCTGATCATCAGAGGTTATGGGCTGACTTCTGGGTGATTTGGTGTTCCTAAGAGGTATTAGTAGGCCCCACTTCCATAACTATAACTTGGAGGTCAGGTCATATCAGAGTGACACTCAACTCATGTTTACCCTCGAGAGATTGTAAAACTGGGTAAATGTGGGGTGGGGCATTATATAGGGACTTCTTCCGAATATTGTCTTCTTGCACTGCTCCAATGAAGAGAAACTTAAGGAAGGAGGGTTGACACTTATCACTACTAGAAACCCTTCTCCAATAATTAACTTGGGCTACAAACTGCTCCTCTATGGCCTCCTTTTTTAGCCCTTCAAAGATCAGTTAATGAGATCTACATATCTACCTATTTTAGTAGACCTAATGTCCTTTCTAATTCTGCACTTAGGGCTGACAAGGATCACTTTCGCATCACCCTCCAACAATCCACAAGTTTCCTTTGTAAATATGTCCAATCTAGACCTCTAGCAATAAATCAACCTAAAATACACCAATATATACCTCTATATGAGCTGGTGTTTATTGTTGTCAAGTCTTCGATCTGGTTAGGGCATGTTATACTCCATGTTATCCCTAACTCCAAGCTCCAATAGGAAACCTATAGCTGCAACCTTCCTCCAATACAAGTCTACTCCCCTTTCGCTGCTCCTTGACGACCAATTTGCCTTGTTTTTAGGCCTTTTGACCTTTCCCAACAAGCTGCGACCACTCAACTTTTTTCTCAATTAATCATAGGGACTGTAACTCCTTTTTAGGCATCCCATACAAGGTTTTGGCCTCCTGTAATACAACAAAACCTTGTACCCTACAAGATAGAGGGATATGCCACTCCAAAAATACATCTAGACTTCTCCCAAACAAACTCATCATGCACTCAGATCCACTCGGCCTCCAAAACAATCACAAAATATGCCATTCTAGCCTCCTTCTCCTTCACTTGGAGTTTTCTCTTGATCTTCAACCCAATTAGATGTATTTATATTGTGATTTGATGCACTTGGATGTGAGAACTAGCCTCCAACTTCACTCTTATTTATATGCATCTCACAACAAACTATTAATAGGGCTAAACTAACCCTAGACAACCTAAACTTCTCTTGTGCAAACCCATGTTATCCCTAACTCCAAGCTCCAATAGGAAACCTATAGCTGCAACCTTCCTCCAATACAAGTCTACTCCCCTTTCGCTGCTCCTTGACGACCAATTTGCCTTGTTTTTAGGCCTTTTGACCTTTCCCAACAAGCTGCGACCACTCAACTTTTTTCTCAATTAATCATAGGGACTGTAACTCCTTTTTAGGCATCCCATACAAGGTTTTGGCCTCCTGTAATACAACAAAACCTTGTACCCTACAAGATAGAGGGATATGCCACTCCAAAAATACATCTAGACTTCTCCCAAACAAACTCATCATGCACTCAGATCAACTCGGCCTCCAAAACAATCACAAAATATGCCATTCTAGCCTCCTTCTCCTTCACTTGGAGTTTTCTCTTGATCTTCAACCCAATTAGATGTATTTATATTGTGATTTGATGCACTTGGATGTGAGAACTAGCCTCCAACTTCACTCTTATTTATATGCATCTCACAACAAACTATTAATAGGGCTAAACTAACCCTAGACAACCTAAACTTCTCTTGTGCAAACCCACCAACATACAAATAAAATCATAACTCTCTTTGTAGATCTTCCATTTTGATGATTTTTGTGGCCCCTAGTTCCTTTTAGGGTCCTCTATCATCCTCATAACTCAAATCAATGATAACCCTGATGGTTTTAGCCCCGAATCTTTAGGTAAAAACCTCAAGATTAGGTTATAAGCCCACAAAGCACATTTATGGTGCTCATTCCTCCAAACCTCAAATCCTAGGGCTTAAAGTACCTCCCAAGCTACCAATCTCAACACTCCCTCTTAGCGAGGGAGGTACTTCCAAGACTAGGAAGTAACTTGTCATTATTGTCACTTTTGGTGACACTTGCCCAACTCTTACTGCCCATAACTGTAGCAAACCCTTTAGCATTGACTACACCTTCTTAGAAGTGTCACTGTCACTGGAAGCCTCCTGATTCTTCTTCTTCTCCTAAAATTCTTTCAGGTCTTTCCATGATTTCTTCTTGGTATTTGTAGAAGTACCCTTACTCCCCACTAACCACACACTCTTATTGAGTTGCACATTCTCCTTCTAAACCTGCAAACTCCCTCTAGGACTTGGCTCCCTTTGAACCTTCTTCTATGGAACCTGCTCCTGCTCCTCTGAAACCTGTACTTGGTTTTTCTTCTTCTTCTCATGATCTATAGGCTTTACCGTTAGCCTGTATAGTCTGTGCTCTCTAACCCAATCACAACACTTGCAGAGTGTTAAAGCCCCGAAAATCGGGTCTACAACAAGGGAGATACCCACCCTGTCCGGACCTTGGTTGGCAGCTCCTTTTCCATTTGGTATAGCAGGTCTGACTGGGGATGTGGGACCAGTTTCCCAATTTCAGTGTGTGTGTGAGAAAGATGAATATTTCTGTTTCTAACAGTTTCTAAATGGAATACTTCTTAATCTAATTCTAATATAATAATAAGGAAACTGTATTCTAATAACAGGAATATGTAAATCTACACTAACCTGGGGTGTGATTTTTCTTCTATGCGATCTAAAATGATTTCAAACAACAACTGGTAATAAAGATCATTCAGCTGTTATAAGAAAAGAATTCAGTACAGATGAACTACTTCTTATAAAAAGTTAGAAGAAACAGTTGTGCAAAACATATCGCATAATGAGCTATTCATACACTAAGCATAAATAAATAGCTACCACCGTACAAAAGTGCCAAATGATAACTCAAGCATTCATACATTAGTATATAAACAACTGAACTGGAAATCACTCTAACACAAGGCAGAAATAGTTAAGAGATAGAAATACCATTTATAACTAGTCCTACTCATGAGCTTCAGGTGATCACGATTTATCTCTCCTTGATCAAATATCTACTAAGAGTACAAAAGTGCAACATCAGTAGCAGATATCAAATGCAAACATTAATAAATCTTGTTCCCTTCATTCATCAAAACCTCCTCAGAGGGTACAGAAGTGCATGTTCTGGGGATAAGTTTTTGATAAATTTCAGGACCCCTCTCTAAATGCATGAGAAGGGTTTAAATACTACTAAACTAATTCTAAAAATAAATTATTACAAAAATATAGGATGCGGTTTAAATGACTGTCCTCTTTTCAGGAAAATAAAACAAAATTAAAGCTAAAATTAAATCTAATATTAAACTATTTCTGTATTTGGTCCTTGAAATCGCACGCATGCAGCATCTGTTTAAGCAGAGTCGGCTGGCTGACTTCCGCTTTTAGCTGAGCTGAGTAAACAGAATCGACAAGCGCTGGCGCCATCTTTTCGGCCGAATTGATGATACACTTAACAGTCATCCATTGGCTATGTGGCTTAACCAAGTAAGCCCAGTAATAATCCCAGTTCAACCTGGTTAACCCTTGGATTGCTTGTGCCTTTTCTTGAGCTCTCTGTTTCCAATCTGCCTGTAGTTTTACTTTCTTGTGATTTTCGGGACTTGCAGGTGGCTGGGCAACTAGTAGCTTTCCTTTTTTAGAAATTTTTCTCAGCATTGGAAACTGCCTCTGTTTCTCGATCCGGGTTTCCTTGATGCGTTTTTTGCCTTTTGCGCTTTTTCCTTCCAACAGATATAAAGTTCAAAATTTGTAAAACTAATACTTCTGTGAACTCTTGACCTTGAGTCTTAAACTGTTTGTTTCTGATTTCTGCGCTATCCAATATCCACTTGACCATGTCCGTGTATGGGAGGATTTTTGGCCTTGCTGCTATCCGGTGTAAGAATGAGCAAGCTAGCTCTAAAAGGGATGCTTCAGAAGAACCATTTGAGCCTGCGCTAGCAACTAATTCCATTACTCTGGGATTTTCCTCTTTGAGCAGATTATACATGCCTTCCCACGTAGCTATTCCCGCATCTTTGTTACAGGCCGTGTCTGTATATAAGTGCGCCATTTCCTTTTTTTCTGAGCTCGGGGCTTTGCCTTTCTTTCCCATTTGAACCTGTGTAATGCTTTGTATCGGCCTCTGTCCTCCGTTCCTGCAATTCACAAGTGAAGTGAAAATGAATGACAAGGAAGGGTGATGGGAAAAGTTTTAAATGCCGCAGACATATCAAGCATACCACCTTACGTGAAATGATTCTTTCGATAAGCATGCACCCATAATCCATTAAAACTGGCAACTACCTCATTTATTAGCATTAAAGCGCATAACTAGGTGTCAGCTTAGGGAAAATACTTTTCTTGAATAACGCGCCCGAAAGATCTGCGATGACACGATTTTGCGATTTGCTTCGCAACATCGCAGATCGCAACATCGCAAATCGCTCGTGACATCGCATTATAGTATTATCGCTGCATCGCGAAATCGCAATATCGCAACGTCACAATATCGCAAATCGCAGAAATGTTATGGTGACAATCTTTGTTAACCTATTTTCTGTGATATGCGATCTTGTGATCGGCGTCATCGCATATCGGCAAATTTTAAAGTGTTTCATGTAAGTTATGCTGAATGCGATGCGATATTTGTTTATTATCGCATATCGCGATCTCGCAAATGTTGGAATTGTGCTTGTAAGGTGGCGTCCCGCTATCTTATGCGATGCGATATTTCCTAAGGAAAGATTTTATCTTATCTTATCATAAAACTTAGCTTTTTTGTATTTTTCAAGAAGTTTTCCTAAGCTTATGATGGTAATTTTATTCAAAAAGGAAATTTAAACACTATTTTAATTTTTTAGATTTTTAACTAAGGGTCCCCTCTTATTTAGTATTAGGAATAACACTCAATAAAAAAGGGGGTTGTTGATGGCCACAACAATTGGCGATTCACTTGGAAGAACCAGTTATCTCTGCTGCTTTTTTTATTTTCAAAACTTCCAAAATAGAAAAAATTTCAGAAAGTTAAACTTTATTATAGAAAGATAAAGTACATTATATTCTAACCTGTCAATGACATTTTGTTTCCACTGTTTTCAACTTTGATTATTTTTTGCCTCAAGCTAGTCCTTGTATTTACATCAGTCATTACTTAGTTTGTAAAGATAAAACAAAGTCTTCTCTGTAAACCAGTTTTAAATATGCTCATTTGTTGTAGGTAGAGCCTCTGCTGCCAGCAGGCATTTATAGCCTCGACAGGGTTACCTGTTACCCAGCAATGATCCTGTATCCTACTTAAAGAAACCCACAATTCTCAAAGAAGAATCCATATCCACACTTTCTACTTTCATTTTCTTTTTATTCTTAAAGAGCAATGTCTTGGTTTGATGGCCAATTTATGACACAGTCATTCATTGATTTATAACTTTGCTGAACAAGCTGGCTCGTGATGAGACCCCTTGTCTTTTGATTGCAACAATCTTGAGTCTTTGCCCTATTGTCGTAAGCGGTATTGGCAAAGTCAGCAAGTTATAATATTTGTGATTATGATAAGCCAGCTCGTGATGAGACCTCTCACTCTTTAAGATAAAGTGTATCCTTGGATTGTTCCTCTGAAAGTTGTGATTTCCTTAGTAGGGAGGAAGCCATTGTTTCCTTAAGATAGCTCTAGACGCAATAGTAGAGTTTTTGGAAATAGCTGTTCTACAGAGAATCTTTATTTTGTTATTGATACTTTTCATTGCACTGATATAAAACAATTTCTCACTAAAGGTTGTTTTCATCAAATTTTATGAAGTTGAAACTAGTATCATATCTAGGCTAGAGTTTTTAATTGTATCTTTCAATAATAAAGATCAATTTTCCAAAAGATTTGCTATTTATACAAGCGAAAGATCAAAATTTGAAAGATAATTGGTGTCTTTTTCATAAATGCCTATCGTAACCATTCACAACTGGTCTTATTATGAAAAGAAAAACAACTATTCTACAAAAATAGAAGACTGATCTTCTATGGAAAATATTTCTTGAGAATTTGACCATTAACAGGTAAAGAATCCCTCTTCCCTGCTAAATCTTGTAACATGAAGGTCGATGGACCTATGATTTCTACAATTTGAAAAGGACCAAGCCACATTCTTTGAAATTTTGTATGTTTTCCCTTTTCTTCATGAGCCTTGTCCCACTTTAAAACTAAATCTCCTATCTAAAAATATTTTCTGGGTACCATATTGGAATCAAAAGAGGATTTCACCAATGCTTGATGATGAGCGTGAGTAATCTTAGCCTTTTCTTGTTGTTCTTCTAATTTAATTAATTCTAGCTGCCTAAGTTGTAAAGAAGAAGTTGGTACTTCATCAATGTACTGAACTAAGGCTAAAGAGGGAATTGCCAGATGTGTTGGAAGAACCACTTCTTTCCCATAAACTAAATTAAAGGGAGAAGTGCCGATAGAGGCTTTCTGTGTTATTCGGTCTGCCCATAAAGCATATGTTAAAGACTTATGCCAATTTTTATGATTTTGGTCAATGGTTCGCTTGATAATTCTAATTAAGTTCTTATTTGTGGATTCAGCTAACCCATTCCCTTGTGGATAATAATTGGCCGAGTATTTAAGTTTGAAACCTCTTTTGAGTGCAAACTCAGTCATTGCATTACCAGAAAAGTATGATGCATTATCAAACATTAAAGCGGAAGGCAATCCAAACCTGGTGATTATGAACTGATCTATGAATTCAATGATATTTTCAGCATTAGCCGTCTTGAGTGGAACTGCTTCTACCCATTTAGTAAAGTAATCTGTCGTTGTGAGGATGTATCTATGCTGTTTAGAAGAGTGAGGAACGATCTCACCTATTATTTCCTATCCCCGTTGATTGAAAGGTTGTTCGATGGTAACTGGTTGCAGTGGCAAATATGGTTTCTTTTGTCTTCCGGCAGCGGTTTGACAGACTTGACATTTTCTTACGTAGTGATGTGCGTCTTTGAATAATGTGGGCCAATAATAGCCTGCGCGTAAGATCTTATGAGCAGTTGCATCTCCAGTGTAGTGTCCACCTGCTGGCCCATCATGGAGTTCCTACAAAACTTTTTCAGCTTCAGTTTTCTCAAGACATCTAAGTAGAACAGAATCATAATTTATTCTGAAAAGAACGTCATTTACAAGTTGATATTGTTTGGCTTTTAACCTCAGGGCTCTTTTCTTGGTGTGATCAAGGTTTGGAGGAGCATATCCATTCTTTAAATAATAAATAATATCAGCATATAATGACTCAGCATCGTTTAGGCTTACCTCGTACACTTGTACCTCTTCAGATGGATTTTCGGGCATTAGCGATGCCCCTGCCAGCAATTTGCAAAAGCCTTGACCTTTTACAATGTTTGCTGGTTTGATTTCAACATCATATTCCTGTAAGGCAGTAACCCAATTTGCCCTTTTTTCACCCACATCCTTCTGTACTAGAAGACTTCTTACCGCTGGAAACGGTACTATGATCTTGGTATGTGTCTTGAGTAAGAAAGGTCTGAAATATTTAATTGCTTTAAAAATAGCATAGGCTTGTTTTTCCACATCTGAATAATTCAGTTCAGCACCTTGTAAATTGGAACTAAAAAAAGCAATTGGGGCTTCCACCTTCTCTTGATTTGCTTGAGTGAGTATCGCAGCATATGATCTATCTGAGGAAAAGGTATACAAGATAAAAGGATCGGAAAAATTTGGAGTTGCTAATGATGGAGCATTGATAACGGCTTGTTTGATCAGATTGAAAGCCTCATGTTCATCTTGGCCCCATTTAAAGTTTGCGTTCTTTTTAATCATGGCTTGTAGAGGAGACACGATTCTAGAAAAATCTGGAACGAATCTCTTTACAAAGTTGATCTGGCCAAGGAAAGATTGCATGGCTTTCTTGTTGTGAGGTAAGGGAACTGCGGAAATTTCGTTGATTCTGTTAGGATCAATGTGAATTCCAGATTTTGACACTATGAATCCTAGAAGCTTTCCTTCACTTAATGCCAAAAATGATTTTTTCGGGTTAAGCGAAATTCCATACCTTAAACAACATTGGAAGATTTGTTTTAAATCCCTAAGGTGGTTGTTTCGTTTCTTGGAATAAATAGTAATATCATCCAAATAGATTACTACTGACTTATTAACTAACCCTTTGAATGCGATGTCCATGGCTCTTTGAAATGTGGCACCCACGTTAATCAAACCAAATGGCATCTTTTGATATGCGTACGTGCCCCATTTAGTTCTGAATGTAGTTTTCAACTGATCGTCGGGATGTACCAACACTTGGTTGTATCCTGAGAATTCATCTAAGAATGACATTAATTCTGAGCCCGCAACTGCCCGCAGTATTTGTTCCATGGGAGGTAAAGGAAAATTATCCTTTTGGCAGGCCTTGTTAAGGTTTCGAAAGTCAATGCAGATTCTGATATCTCCATTTTTTTTCTAACAAGTACCATATTGGAGACCCATTTAGAATGTCTAATGGGAAAGATTATCTTGGCTTTCAATAACTTTTTGAGTTCAGTTTTAATCTGATTTTCTAAATTTGGATGGATCTTTCTCAACTTCTGTTGGACAGGTTTTTCATTATCAATCATTGGGATAGTATGTTGGATGATGGAGGTGTCGTATGTTTTGAGTTCATCGTAATTCCATGCAAAGACACTTTTGTATTGTTTCAAGAGACGAATATATGCTAATTTCTCTTCAAGGGCTAGGCCAAGGCCTAGGTTGATGTTCTGTGGTTTGGCATCAGTTCCTAGATTTACTAATTCATAATTCAAAGTTGAACTTTGGAGTTTTGAATTAGTAGATCTTTTAAATCGATCTTTTAAATCATAAAGGTCTTCTAATTTGACTACCGATTTAGGTATAGCATTGTTAGTACTATCCTGTTGCAATTGTTGGTCATGTTGGTCTTCGTCAATTATTTGATTGGTGTAGGATCCCTCGGATGTGAGAAAGCTCACGATATCAGGATCATCATTGAAAATTCTCCAATTGGTGATGTTATCAGGGATAGATGGTCTAAAAATTAATTCAATTGAAAATCGGTCAGGGCTAAAATCTTCTGAAGGAATGAGCTTGGAAGCTACGTTGGCTAATAGGTCTGCGCTAGCATTCTAGAGTCTGGGGATTGACGAGATATTAAAGGCTATAAAATGTTCAGTCAGATCTTGAACTAAAGATTGGTAATGCTTTAAATGACTTGATAAAGTATTGCGTACCTGTCTGATTATTATTTCAGAATCTCCGAAAACTTGCAGGTATTTGACGCCTAATCTGATTGCCTTGTACAAGCCTTGAACTAGAGCTTCGTATTCTGCGGTATTGTTGGTGCACTCGAATTCGAGTCTGCAAGTTAACATGGTTTTATCTCCTCTGGGCTTACTAACACACATCCTGCTTCTGCTTCTTCATTAGACTTAGAACCATCAAAAAATAATTTCCAAAACAAAGATTTATTTACAGGACTATCTATAAAATTAATTCATTTAGAACTATCTGTTTGAGAAAAAATTTCTACTTGAGACAAAACAGAATGTTCTAAGTAAGGTGAAGTATGAGCATTAAAATTTCCTAAGAAAGAATCTACTGAATAGTTGCCAATGATGTTAGAATTATATGCTACTGGTTCATTTTCTCCCTCGAGTTCTGTTGCTATGTATTTCTAATGTCATTCACGTTCAACTTTTATTTGGTTTGGATTCCCATTATAAGGCAGCCACATATGTGACCAGTCAGTTGCAAAGTATCCATGAAGTTTTTCTAACCAATCTCTGCTAAGAATTAAGCCATAAAATTCAGGAATATCAGCAACTAAAATGTCGATAACTTGGCATACCTTTGGATTGGATGACAGCCTTATGGTAACTTGATTTAACTCACCAATCACTTCAACTTGCGATCGATCTAGCTGAACTATGCGCACAGCGGATTTCTGTGGTTGAACATTCAATTTTGCACAAATTGATCTCAACAAAATATTTGATGAGGCTCCAGAATCCACTAAACAATTATGCACATTTTTATTGAAAATTTCATAAGGAGAAATGGGGGAGTATGCGATCTCGATCTTCCTCCAATTAATGTGATATCGTTTGGATCAACTTTATTTATCGTAATAGTTGGAGGTCTTCCTATATCATGGGAAGCTTGAGAGATTACAGCAGCTGTTAAAGGCGCGACTGGCATAGCATGTAATTCTTTCAAAAGTACTTTCTACTGGTGTTTTAACTTGCTCAATTCAAAAAGAGTAGTGTTGGCCCTAGTCTTTTTCATGTCTTCAACAATGTTATACTCCATTTCATCCGAAACGATTAGTGTTTTAGATGGAGTAGATGTGTCTGTTTGGAATAGGCTAGTTTGAGTCGCTTTAGATGATGTTTTATTGGCTGCGACTTTATCCTTAGTCATTGAGCTTGCGCTCTTTGGCTTAGGTGTCGGCTGAGGAGGATCAAGTTGATTTCTGCTATGAGTACTAACCGGGAATACTTCTTGATCTTCTTCATTTGGGAGGATGAAATCCCACATACCTTGTAATTCTACAACTTCTTCTTCATCAGTATGATCTTCAGTAGCGTTTTCCTCTTCTTCTTCTTCTGATTCAGCTTTTGAAATAGCGTTAGGGGGTTTAGAATCAGTTGAAGGATTTCTTTTAAAAGGCCTGTATGGATTTTTAGAAGAAGTTTCTGCTACCTGTTTCTTAATGTCGACCATTTCATTAGACATGGTCTTCAAAACTTTTTGTAATCCTTCTAAATCGAATGGATCTTTCGATTGTTTTTTCTTGGATCTTCTTTGAAAGGGACCTTCTTAGATTTCAGTTCTTCCATCGCATTTTTCTTTTCTAAGGCCGTAATACGTTTCTCTACTGCTATTTCTTCTTTCATATTTTCAACTAAGGTTGTTTTATTAGCCCTGTCAACAAAGAGTGCTAAGTTTGATGGTAAAGCAGTAATATACCATTCACATCACACTTCTTCACTAGGCTGAGAAGCAGTAGGTATTTTGTTTAGGATTTTATTGAAATGTAAATTGAAATCTTTGATAGGTTCTCTTGACTCAGCTCTAAGATTAGACAAGTCATTGATCAGTGTCGTTGTAGACCTGTCATCACCAAACTTGGTCAAAAATTGTTCTTGGAAGATGTCCCAACTAGTAATAGATCTAGATGGTAATGAGAAATACCATGATCCGGTTGTCCCTTGCAAAGTATAAGGGAAAAGTCGAACAACAGCATCCTCATTGGTAACTCCATTGAGATTTATGGACAACATAAAGTTATTTATATGTTCTTCTGCTAGCATGCCTGCCTCAGGGTTAAACTTAGGCAGCCATTTTTCAGGATGGGGTGGTATCTGACTTAAGGGTGCGGCATTCAGACTGCCCCTGGGTTACTCCATGGATATTGGGCCATTGCTGAACTACTAACAGAAGAAAGCACAGAAGATGATCCTTGTGGTTGAGAAGATGAGGATATTATAACTCCAAATGTTTGAGGAGGAGCTGAGGAAGTTGCAATAGGCTGAGGGACGATGATCTGAAGTGGAGGAGTGGATAGTTGACTTCGCAGTGAAGAGTTTGAGATGGATGATGATGCTGAAAGAGTCTCACTATCGGATCCTTTAGGAGACTTCCTTACTCTCTTCCTAGAAGGTAGAGGTAATTCGGTTGGCTGAACACCAAACTTTTTGCTCTTTAACCTGGTGAGAGGATGAGCAGGGTTGTATTGCGAAGTCACACTGCCTTGAGATTTATCAGATTTCTGAGGAGATATAGAAAATCGTTGAAGTTTGTGAATCAAAGATTCAACTTTAGGAGGTTCAATAGTAGATTGTTCTGAAATGTCAGGGTTTGTAGCAGCGGCTGTTGATCCAGAGACTTCTAACTCTGGATTTTAGGTTTCTAAATGCAATGGATAAGTCGGAGGAGATGGTGAGGGCGATTTACTCTCAGAATGGTATTTAGATTTGGATTTTCTTGCCATTCACAGTTCGGGCCCTCCTTCTAGCGCCAAATATGTTGAAACCCCGAAAATCGAGTCTACAACAAGGGGGATACCCGCCCGGTCCGGACCTTGGTTGGCAGCTCCTTTTCCGTTTGGAATAGCGGGTCTGACTGGGGATGTGGGACCAGTTTCCAAATTTCAGTGTGTGTGTGAGAAAGATGAATATTTTTGTTTCTAACAGTTTCTAAATGGAATACTTCTTAATCTAATTCTAATCTAATAATAAGGAAACTGTATTCTAACAACAGGAATATGTAAATCTACACTAACCTGGGGTGTGATTTTTCTTCTATGCGATCTAAAATGATTTCAAACAACAACTGGTAATAAAGATCATTCAGCTGTTATAAGAAAAGAATTCAGTACAGATGAACTACTTCGTACAAAAAGTTAGATGAAACAATTGTGCAAAACATATCGCATAATGAGCTATTCATACACTAAGCATAAATAAATAGCTATCACCGTACAAAAGTGCCAAATGATAACGCAAGCATTCATACATTAATATATAAATAAATGAACTGGAAATCACTCTAACACAAGGCAGAAATAGTTAAGAGATAGAAATACCATTTATAACTAGTCCTACTCATGAGCTTCAAGTGATCACGATTTATCTCTCCTTGATCAAATATCTACTAAGAGTACAAAAGTGCAACATCAATAGCAGATATAAAATGCAAACATTAATAAATCATGTTCCCTTCATTCATCAAAACCTCCTCAGAGGGTACAGAAGTGCATGTTCTGGGGATAAGTTTTTGATAAATTTCAGGACCCCTCTCTAAATGCATGAGAAGGGTTTAAATACTACTAAACTAATTCTAAAAATAAATTATTACAAAAATATAGGATGCGGTTTAAATGACCATCCTCTTTTCAGCAAAATAAAACAAAATTAAAGCTAACATTAAATCTAATATTAAACTATTTCTGTATTTGGTCCTTGAAATCACATGCATGCAGCATCTGTTTAAGCAGAGTCGGTTGGCTGACTTCTGCTTTTAGCTGAGCTGAGTAAACAGAATCGCCAAGCGCTGGTGCCATCTTTTCGGCCGAATTGATGATACACTTAACAGTCATCCCTTGGCTATGTGGCTTAACCAAGTAAGCCCAAAAATAATCCCAGTTCAATCTGGTTAACCCTTGGATTGCTTGTGCCTTTTCTTGAGCTCTCTGTTTCCAATCTGCATGTAGTTTTACTTTCTTGCGATTTTCGGGACTTGCATGTGGCTGGGCAACTAGTAGCTTTCCTTTTTTAGAAATTTTTCTTAGCATCGGAAACTGCCTCTGTTTCTCGATCTAGGTTTCCTTGATGCATTTTTCACCTTTTGTGCTTTTCCCTTCCAACAGATATAAAGTTCAAAATTTGTAAAACTAATACTTCTGTGAACTCTTGACCTTGAGTCTTAAACTGTTTGTTTCTGATTTCTGCGCTATCCAATATCCACTTAACCATGTCCGTGTATGGGAGTATTTTTGGCCTCGCTGCTATCCGATGTAAGAATGAGAAAGCTAGCTCTGAAAGGGATGCTTCAGAAGAACCATTTGAGCCTGTGCTAGCAACTACTTCCATTACTCTGGGATTTTCCTCTTCGAGCACATTATACATGCCTTCCCACGTAGCTATTCCCGCGTCTCTGTTACAGGCTGTGTCTGTATATAAGGGCGCCATTTCCTTTTTGTCTTAGCTCAGGGCTTTGCCTTTCTTTCCCATTTCAACCTGTGTAATTCTTTGTATCGGCCTCTATCCTCCGTTCCTGCAATTCACAAATGAAGCAAAAATGAATGACAGGGAAGGGTGATGGGAAAAGTTTTAAATGTCGTAGACATATCAAGCATACCACCTTACGTGAAATGATTCGTTCAATAAGAACGCACCCATAATCCATTAAAACTGGCAACTACCTCATTTATTAGCATTAAAGCGCATAACTAGGTGTCAGCTTAGGGAAAATACTTTTCTTAAATAACGCGCCCGAAATATCTGCGATGACACGATTTTGCGATTTGCTTCGCAACATCACAGATCGCAACATCGCAAAATCGCAACATCGCAATATCGCAAATCGCTCGTGACATCGCATTATAGTATTATCGCTGCATCGCGAAATCGCAATATCGCAACGTCGCAATATCGCAAATCGCAGAAATGTTATGGTGACAATATTTGTTAACCTATTTTCTACGATATGCGATCTTGCGATCGGTGTCATCACATATCGGCAAATTTTAAAGTGTTTCATGTAAGTTATGTTGAATGCGATGCGATATTTGTTTATTATCGCATATCGCAATCTCGCAAATGTTGGAATTGTGCTTGTAAGGTGGCGTCCCGCTATCTTATGCGATGTGATATTTCCTAAGGAAAGATTTTATCTTACCTTATCATAAAACTTAGCTTTTTTGGATTTTTCAAGAAGTTTTCCTAAGCTTATGATGGTAATTTTATTCAAAAAGGAAATTTAAACACTATTTTAATTTTTAGATTTTTAACTAAGGGTCCCCTCTTATTTAGTATTAGGAATAACACTCAATAAAAAGGGGGGTTTTTGATGGCCACAACACAGAGCTATAGCCTTTAGTCCTGAGTCTCACCTTCCCTTCTTAGAACAACACCTTAAATCCATTATGCTTGATCGTTGAGACAAACATCATGTTGTATTTGAGTCCTTGTACAAACAATAGATATTGAACTCTCATCACCTAACCTGACTCCATCTTGAATGGCACGACCCCTGGTCCTCTAATCTCTTTCTAACTCTTGTCGCCTAACACCATGTGCAACTTTGAGTCCCACTTAGCTAGAGTCTTGAATACATCTTGTGACCCTACCATATGCTTCGACTCTCCACTGTCCATGTACCATGCAATCTCATTGATGATGCCCTGCAAGAATTGAGAGATCAAAGAAATTTCCTCATTCTCCAATCTCCTAGAGATATCATCTATGTAGATAGAAGTGGTGACACCTACGACTTGCTTCCCTTTCTTCTTCTCGTCATCTCCCATATTCTTCATTGGACACTTCATCGAAAAATGACCCATCTCGCCACAATTGAAACACTTGATCTTAATCAATTCCTTCTTCTAGTTTCCCTTCATTCTCATTCCAAGTGTCACATCATCATCTGAAGCCTTCTTTTTCAGATGATGATCCTCGTCTTGCAACTCTTCTTGAATGAAGTCATCCTGCAACATATTATAGTCTAGCAACTTATCCCTAGCAATGTTCCCCTTAATGAATGGCTTCCACTCTGGAGTAAACCCCTTCAAGGCAATCCTCGACATCTCATAATCTAAAACAGTCTCATTGATGGCGGCAAGCTCATCTTGAACCTAAGTCAACCTCATCAGATATGAAGTCACCCCTTCACCCTGCATCATCTTGATGGCCTTCAACTTATCCTGTAACTCCAATACCCGATTCTCATTCTTATTTTGGAACAAATTCTAAAGAGCCTCCCACATCTCATGGGCAAATTTATTTAGAGAAAATGAGGTATTAACAAATCCTTGACATCATCTAGGATGATCAAATTCGCCTTCATATCCAACTCTTCATATACTTCCATCTCCTTAGGGTTTGTTGGCTTCTTGATTTCTTTCTTAGCAAAGTCTGAAATCTTGTTGACCATCGAAACCAACTTGATTTGTTCCTTCCATGAACTATATTTAGACAAACCTTCCAACCTGTCCTCGTACTGAAGACCAACCTACAAATTTGACATTGTTGTGAGCCCTTCTACAACAATGTGACCAACTCCCTCTTAAGTTGTACTTTGTTGTGCACACTTTCATTCACTATCCCTTCAAAGTAGCTCTGATTCCATGTTATTTTTGCACGATACTGGAGTATAGGTTAGAATCTTACAATCACTGATGCTACCAATCCAAGTATCACAACAAACTAATTTGCACAACAAAACAAAATACAACAATAAATCTACTAATGCACAAAATATAGACAACTTGTTACAATTTTCAATAACCCAACTTTGTTATATTAACAATATGATAATACAACAATCTAGGGCTGTTGTACCAGGGATAATTCCCCTCATACATCCACTAGTACAGGAATACAAGAACAAGAAACATTGACAGTCTAGCTGATGCAGTGCACAATCACAACTTCTTTGTCATACCCTAAACACAAATGTGGGTCCTTCACTCCCGTTCTGCAGCACTACCTCTATCAATGTTCCTATTCCTTTAGGGCACTGAACTCAACTATCCAATCTTCCCTATAGTTGATCATAATTCCATCCACAACCAACACAATGGGTCTTCACACTCACTAGCTGCTCCTTAGTCCTTCAAGGAAACAACACTTTGAGACTGCTTGCCCATTGTTTCTCCTCAACTACTTAGGGACTTCTTCCCACTATTGTCTTCCTATGCTACTCCAATGGATACAAAGTTTGGGCAGGAGGGTTGCCACCTATCACTGTTATAAGCCCTTCTCCAACAACGAACTTGGGCCACAAACTTCTCCTTTATGGCCTCCTTCTTTAACCCTTCAAAGATTGGTCAATGAGCTCAACAAATCTTCCTCTTCTAGCATACCTAGTGTCCTTCCTAATTTTGAACTTAGGACCCACAAGCATCACTTTCTTGCTTCCCTCCAACAGTGCACAAGCGTCCTTCACAAATCAATCCAAATTGGATCTATCCTCTAGCAACAAATCAACCTAAAATACATCAATACATACCTCTGCTTGAGTTGGTGTTCACTATGTCAAGTCTATGGTCTGGTTAGGGTATGTTATAGTCCATTTCAGCCCTAGCTCCATGTTCCAACAGACCTCCTATAGTTGTGACCTTCCTCCAACACAAGTTTTCTCCCCTTTCGCTACTCCTTGAAAACCAATTTTCCTTGTTTCTAGGCCTTTTGACCCTCCCCAACAAGTTGCTACAGCTCAACTTTTTCTACAATTGATAATAGGGACTGTGACTCCTTTGTAGGTTGCCCACACAAGGTTTCAGCCTCCTATAATACAATAGAACCTTGTGTACTACAAGATAGACGGATATGCCACACCAAACACTCCAAACTTCTCCCAAAGTAACTCGACCTGCACACGTATCCACTCAGCCTCCAAAACAGTCACAAAAGATGCCACACTAGCCTCCTTCTCCTTCGCTTAGAGTCTGCTTTAGATCTACGACCCAATTAGATGTATTTATCTTATGAATTAATGCACTTGGATGTGAGATATAACCTCCAACTTCACTCTTATTTATATGCATCTCATGTGGGCTCTAACAAACTGTTAAGAGGGCCAAACTAACCCTAGTCAACCTGAACTTCTATTGTACAAACCCACCAACATACAGATAAAATCATAACTCTCTTTGTAGACCTCTGATTTCGATGGTTTTCACTACCCCTAGTTCCTTTTAGGTTCCCCAATCATCTCCATAAGTCAAATTGATAATAACCCTCTTGGCTTTGGCCCCTCGTCTTTGGGTACAAAACCCCAAGCTTGGGTTCTAATCCCACAAAGCACATTTGTGGTGCTCCTTCCTCCAAACCCCGAACCTTAGGGCTTGGAGTACCTCCCAAGCTACCAATCTCAACATCAACCAAGAGCAAGCTAATATTACACTTGAGTAGTGTCGCAAAGTACTTACTTAAGCCATCTGTTAAAATTACAAGTTGACTTCCTATTATGACAATCTTTTGCACTCTAGAATTAATCCCACAATGGAAGTGTGACAAAAGTACTAATGGTGATATAACCTCCTCGTGTGTCATACCCTTTCATCATGATGGTGGGAGGTGAATGTATATTATGCGTGTTATATAGATTTCTTCCGTGGCTCTATTTGGTATGACTATGATTTGACACTAATTCATCCACCATCCTAAGGAATGGGATAGTTGGCATTTGTTCCCTTAAAATAAAATCCCCCCTTCTGACTCATGGTTGTAGCCTTGTTGGCTTGAGTATCCTATTTGTTTTGTCACTTGATGTGGAATCATTATACCTTGCATTATAAGCGGAGGACCTGATCTTAGATTCAGTAGATGATGGTTTCCAGTCTTAGATATTTAGCCTTTGATCCTTTAATCATGTCTCTCGTTATCAATTAAGCACCACCAAACACCATTAGATGGTTGGGATGAAGGGATATGCCTATGGAAACGACTTTAAAGAGAGCATATGCTTATGTTGCATTATTGGATTGCACTCCAAGTATCCATGCAAATTTTCCTTCAATTATTTCTCTGGGTGAAAAATAGCCCCCTGGACACTTGCTTTCCCTACCATTAGTGATTCTTTTTCAAAAATAAACTCCTTTCAATTTTAATTAGCCATAATGACATTTAATAAAAGTTATTTAAAATATTTTATTATTTATTACTAAATTAATTTCATAATTTCAACCAATTATATAAATCTCAACTTTTATTATTTAAAAAATTATAATAAAATAATATTATATTCATATACAAAACCATATTATATAAAATTTGAAAATAATTATTAAAAATTACATTTTAAATAATTTTATTCTATAACATTTGAATAATCAATAATTACCTTGAGAGACCCTCTACAAACCAATATGGGGGAGATGTGTAGGCATCAGGTGTAATGTAAGAAAGATTGTATCTCAACCTTTTTTTTCTAATTTTAATTTTAATTTACTTTTATCACATTTTTTAAATTCAAAAGCAAAAAAACATGGGAGAGATGTAGTGCTCTAAAATAATTATTATGTAACCATATTTAAATTTAATCAATATGCCCATAAAAACTTAATATTTATAATAAACTTACAATATAACAAGATTCTTAACCATGTATATTCATCGCCATTTTACCATAGATATTATTAATTCATAAAAAGACTTTGTTACACTACCATGGGCGAATAACATGGCTTATCAATACTACATGCCCAAAAACCATAACTCATTTCAAAATCAAAATAATTTATTTTAATTTAATCTAATAACATTTTTTGAATTAAATCTAAAAGCAAAAATGTATGTGGGAGATGTAGTGTTGCAAAATAATGATTTTGTGACCATGTTTAAATTTAATTAATAAGCACTATAAGCTTAATACTTACAATAAACTTACAATATAACAAGATTCTTAACCATGGATACTCACCTTCATTTTACCATGGATATTATTAATTTCTAAATAGGTTTGTTACAATACCATAGGTTAATACTATGCCTTACCAATACCACATGCCCAAAAACTATAACTCATTTCAAAATTAAAATATTTTATAAACTGTTTATAATATTTTAGAAATTAAATCTAAAAGAAAATATGTATGAGGAAATATTGTAGTGTCTTGTAAACATTTTGACTCGTCAAAAAAAAAAAAAAAAATTATCAATAAAACATTTCGAGAGGATAAGAGCATTAGATAATATAAAATAAAAACATAAAATTAATAATTATATTTACAATTATAATTAACAATAAAACCAGCATAGATCCATCTCAACTCTAGATCTACCAAGCACGAAGAGGGATCAAATATCTTGAAACCTCTTTTACAATGAAAAGAGATTTGATCCCTTTGGGGGTTTGGTAGATCCGAAGTTAAGATGGATCTATATTGGTTTTATTTATAATGATTATAACTAATAAATCTAAAGCATACGTGATTAAATATAACTCATTCACTGAATATACCACAATTAATAATGATTTGACAAAATTAATTGTATGTGCCTTAAAATATAAACAATAATATAAAACGTTATATATCCAAAATGTCTATCCCAAAAATATACCAACATACATTTATTTTAATTTTGGATCTACCAAGCACCGAGAGGGATCAAATCTCTCTCTTGAGGTGTAAACTTCTTTTACAATGAAAATAGATTTGATCCCTCCCGACACTTGGTAGATATGGAATTAAGATGGCTATGGACATGTTATATTATTAGCCTTTAAATAGGTCACATTAGAGAAGAATACCATGAGAAAAAACCATAAATTAACAATACCATATAAAAAAGTCATGAGTTGACAAATTTTATGTTTCCTCTTATATATTATTATTATTTTTTAATTTTATTTTATTTTATTTCCCCCCATCGCAGGTGCATAGATCCGACAACAATTAATAGGTCTATAAGGCCATCATATGATACAGGACACTTGGCCATGCAATTAAGTTTTTGGCACGCTGACACTCAATTCAAAATTATTTTCATTATACTCCATAGGTCGCCTCACTTGGGGGACCATGACGGAGGCTCAGAATGATTCTTTACAGTTATAGGTAAGACAGGACAAGGATGGCGTCAGGTTGATCTGATGTCCCTCCCCGAGCACTCTTTTCATTCTGTCAACTTCTGGAGCTCAACAAACATCCAAGGTTACAATGAGTATGGTGGTGGTTATGAGCAGGAACATTGCATCACATGCTAATTCTCGCCTCCCTGTTATCCTCTACAATATCCCAAGGCTAAGAAGGGAAATCGAAAGAGGTAACCTCAAACCACTTGTAGTTCAGCAGCTAGCCCTGCTAAACCAAAGAGAAATCTCTCTACGAATTCACAACCAAAGATGATTGGAATGGGAAAGGATTTTATGCTAGATATGTTAGGCTTAGGTAGGGTTTTAAAAGTTTAGGGTTTTGATGCTAGATAAGGGATGAAAACTAGGTAGCTCGGTCGAAATATCAAAGGGTTACAACAACAAATATATGGAGGAGCAAGGTAGCAATAATTTTGTGATGACTTTAGGGTTTGTTAGAGTAGTGTAGTGTTTAGAAAAATCTAAAGGTCTTAATGAGCACGTGCACCATGAATTCATTAACCAATAAGGAAATTAACACACAATGATATTCCCATGAAAACAGAGCTTTATGCAAAGAATTTTGCTTATAAACTTTCGGGAAAACCAATAAAGAAATTATGAATGGAAAGGGAAGGTGAATATCTTTCATATAAAGCTATAATAGAGAAAATACAACATCACTGTAGGTTTTAACCCCATACAGAAATTACCTGCATACGAATTTTAAAACACAGAAAATAAACAATGCGAGAGAATAACACATAAAACACATATACACAAAGATTTTCCCCTGGATCCCAAAACCAGGGCTACTAGCTTGATTTTTCATTATGTTCCTTTCAATGTTGCAATACATATTTATACATGCCGAAGCATCCAATACCATGGACCAAAAACCATCGTGTCTAAAACCATGGACCGAAAACCATCGCGTCCAAAACCATGTGCGAAAAATCATGCACAAAACCATAGGTAGGTCCGCCCAACCTAATATAGGGTCCAAAAACAAAATTTTCCGGGGCGCTGCCCCGAACCCCATAGAGTGGGGTTACCTGCACCCCTCAAACCCCCTGTGACCCCCCACTATGCAATCAACGCAACGAAAGGGGGGCTCTGCCGCCCTTCTAACCCCCGGTTAACTACGTGGGCAAGTCGTGAAAAGAATATAACACAACCCAACATTCTCCCACTTGTTGTTTTCTTTCCACAAGGGGCCACAAGAGAGCTTAGTCATATTTCCAGCCCTGCAACGCCCATTGTTTTTCTACACCAAGAGAACTTCTCAGAGCTCACAGATTTTGTCAATGCATCTGCAGTATTCTTCAAAGTGTCCACCTTTACCAGCAACACCTTTTTGTCTTCTATCATATCCCTCACAAAGTGATATTGAATATCAATGGGCTTTGTCTTTGAATGATATGCAGGGTTCTTTGCCAAGAAAATTTCACTTTGGCTATCACAGTCTATCCTTATAGCTCCCTATACTAACCCCATACTTGAACACAATGTCTACAAACAAATTGCTTCCTTGCTTGCATGAGTGGCTGCCATGTATTATGCTTTTGTAGTTGATAGTGCCACTACAAATTGTTTCTTACTCATCCAACTGACTGCACCTCTAAATAGGTTAAACACATACCCACTTGTAGATCTTCTTTGATCCAGATCTCCAGCCCAGTCTGCATCAGCAAAGCCACGAATATCCAACACTTTGTCCAATCATGGTCTTCCTTGGTAGCACAAGCCATAATCACTAGTGCCATGCAAATACTTGAAAACCCGCTTCACTGTTGTCCAGTGCTCCTTCCCTGGTTTTGACATAAAACTGCTCAATGCTCCACTGCATGTGCAATGTCTGGTCTAGTACATACCATTGCATACGTCAAGCTACTGACGGCACTTGCATATGGAACACGGGACATGTCCTCTTCCTCTTCTTGTGTCTTGTGACACTGTTCAACAGATAACTTTACACCTATAGGAATAGGAACCTTCACCAGTTTACTATCTTGCATATTAAACCTCTGCAATATTGTCTCGACATACTTCCTTTGGTTTAACCAGAGCTTCCTCTTTGTCCGATCTATTTTAATTTCCATGCCCAAAATATAGTTTGCGGCACCAAGATCTTTCATGTCGAATTTGGAGGACAAATGGGTCTTCAAATCCTGGATAATTTCTTTGTCATTTCCAACCAACAACATATCATCCACATACAAGACCAAATAAATAACACAATCACCAATTAATTTAAAATACACACAATGATCTGCTTTGCTTCTGGTGAAGCCAATTCCTCGAAAATGTATCAAATTGCTGATACCACATCCTTGGTGATTGTTTTAACCCATACAGATACTTCTTTAACTTGCATACTAGTACTTTCTTACCCTTCACAGCAAAACCTTCAAGTTGCTTCATGTAGATCTCCTCTTCCAAATCCCCGTGAAGAAATGTTGTCTTCACATCCATCTGTTCTACCTCAAAATCAAAAGCAGCAGCAACAGATAAAAGTAATCTAATAGAAGTTACCTTGGCAACAGGAGAAAAAATATCACCAAAATCAATTCTCGGCACCTGGGAATAACCTTTTGCTACCGACCGAGCTTTGTATTTCTCCACCTTTCCTTCTGCATTTATCTTCTTCTTGAACACCCATTTTCTGCCAATGGGTTTCCTTCCAGCCGACAAATCCACTAGATCCCAAGCCTCATTTTTGTGAAAAAACCATAGGTAGGTCTACCCAACCTAATATAGGGTCCAAAAACAAAATTTTCCGAGGCGCTGCCCCGGACCCCATAGAGTGGGGTTACCTGCACCCCACAAACCCCTTGTGACCCCCCCCCCAGCTACACAATCGGCGCAACGAAAGGGGGGCTCCGCCACCCTTCTAACCCCCCAGTTAACTACGTAGGCTAGTCGTGGAAAGAATATAACACAACGCAACAATCACAAACTTCATGCACATGAATTCGTAGATAATAGTTGCAAACTGCATCCTTTGATTTCCTTAAAATGTTCAAGTACAAGCTACAATAGTTCTCTCCTCTGATGTCCAACCCCTTCTATGAATGGAAGATAGATACATATAGATCAAAATAACATTTCCCTGCTCTCAGGGATCGAATCCATGAGTCTAGGAACTGCTACATGAGGTGTTCCAACCAAACCCTAATGTCTAGTGAGGTTAAAACAACTCCTCCAATTAACTTTGACTCGTACCACTCTCATTAATGAAGCCTAATTTTACATCAAACAACTTTAAAAACACTATTTACTCATTATTACATCAAGATTAATCAATTACACCATAGAAAGTCGAATCTAACTGACCAAACTAGAGAAAAATTGTCACAGGCAAAAACGCAGCGAATTTCTGAGAAAACGCAACGAGCTTGGAGAAAACACAACGAAATTGGGGAAACTTGTTTTTGAAGGCCCTCCTAAAGTCCAAATTCTAATCTTGATGGCTCATTGGAAATTTGAGGATGTCTACTACATGATGGACTCTTCAGGAGCTGAAAAAGGTTACTCTTGCCCCTCAAAAATGCATTCTCCCACAGGTACTCTAAAAACACAGCATGGTCTTCAGCAGGGTGGCAAAAAGGTGGTTTTTGGGCATTCCCCCCTATCAAAAGCTGCTAAAAGTATGTTCCCCTCAGGCCAAAAGTGATGTATGAACCATGCCAAATCCAAATATGCAAACCAAAAGTGATTTGGATCTCCCCAACAAAAGCACAACGAGGAGCACATTGCGTTTTTGTCTCCATGACTGTGTCAAAAAGTGAAAAAAATCTCAAAAAACCAAAATTTCTCCAAAACTCTTCAACATTGGTTTGGGAGGTTCTCAAGTGATATTCTATGCTATGATGGAGGCATCAGCAAGAAAATCCAACTTTACTGATCTAAATTTGAAACTACTTGAAATTTGTTTGCAAGGTATTCAATTCAGAATTAAACATGTTTAAAAGATTTCCATGTCTTGCAGAAAGAAAACACATGAAATTTTCAGTTGTTCATGACCCATTTAAGCATAGCAGAGTTATTTCATTTTACTGTTTAACACATTAAAAAAAATTTTATCTGCAAAATAAATCAACCACAAATGCAAAAGAAGTTGATAAAGCAGTTCACCCCCTCCAGGGCTACGTCTGTTGGGTCCAAAGCTCCCAACCGGGCTTGTCCTTGTTTTTATTAAATGATCAAATTGAAAAAACAGCTGAATAGAAGCATATACAGGAGAAATAGATGGTAAAAATGGATTCAGAACACTTGAATACTTCAGGATTGACTATTGGATCACCTCCAATGGATACCTGCAACCCTATATAGTCTTCACAAAACAGCGCCCTCGTGGCTCCTAGAACTTTCATGGCTCCAAAACCTCTGAAAATGACCTCAGATGGCTGTAAGACCTGCACCAATGGCTTCAGAAGGTCGAAAATACCCAAAATCAAAAAAAAAAATCGTCCAAAACCAACTTTCCTAGCCAAAGTTATGGCCATTTAAAGTTTCTCCAATTTGCCCCTAGAAAAACTCCACCTCACTTTAGTTAACTCCAGATAGCTCCGCCAATTATGGCGGGTCCGCCAAATTTGGCGCTCCTGCCAAAATTTTGTCAACTTAACTGCAGCTACATTTAATGTTTGGTGGTTGCCTCGGATTTCGTGCCCGGCGGAATATTCCTTTTTTTAATTTTTTGTTGAAAAATTAAAATTTCTAATGTTATGGACAAATTCTTCTTTTTGCCATAACTTCCTCATACGGCGACCGTTTTTCGAACCGTTTGCGGCACCAGAATCAGGAAGACAAGAAATTTCTAGTAATTCAACTTTGAACCAGTTCTAATCACTTTAAATTTTGAGCATTTTACGACACTTAGGACATGAGCACCTGATCACGCCTCCCCATTGGGAAGCTTTTGGACCCCAAAAGCCTTCAACTACCTGTTAAAGAGGTGAGGGTACAGCTCCCTCACTCTGTCCACCTCTATCCACTTTGCCTTGTTTTGTTTGTTGCCTTTGAAACCAACCCGAACATAATCTACACTGCCCCTCCTTGAAGTGCGTGTCCTTCTGTCAAGGATTGTATCTTCTTTCAGCTTATCTAAGAATTCTGGCGAGAAATCTTCGATAGATGGCAGCTGAACATCATTTTCATGATCAGCAATCAAAGGAGGTTCATACTGTTATAGACATTTTTGTGCCTTACAGTATTGAGCATGAAATGTCCATAATCTAAGGGATCCAAAGTCCCTAAAACATGTTGTTCCGACCCCTAGAGGAACAAGGCTAACTAACCACAGCAATTCACAGAAGTTCTCCACCTGAAACCACTCAAAAACAAGTCAATTCAGGATCATGTCAATTGCTCCACTGAGCATCTGCGCTGAATGTCAACTGCTCCACTGTCTACCTACGTTGAATGTCAACTCCAACAAAGGCTACTTGCGCTGAGCGAGATTGGACAAGTGGCAGGCTCATTCCTCAATGTGTCAATGCTCAGGAAGCTTCCAAAATGACACTTGCCTCAGGGAATTCGACTGGTGATGAGTAAGAGGTTCCAAATCTCCAAGTGGAAGCAAGAACCTCCAAGTGGACTCAAGAACTGAGAGAGGGAGAGGACACTAGTCAGATCTCAAGCTAACTCATCCTCTCTCCAAACATCTATATATGGATCTCTCCTCCATGAGATCCAAGGGGCTGGAATTTTGTTATTGCAAAGAATTGCTGTTGGTTTGAGATTGGAAACATTGGGTGCTTAATGCTTTGAAGGGAGCTGAAGAAGGAATTCCATTCTGCTGGGAAGGAGATGCTGGATTGGAGCCCTCTGGGTTGTATCTCTTCCTGAACCTTGTTATCAATCAATAAAGTTATCTTGGTTTTCTCCTATATACTGGTGTATTTGTATGATTGCATTAGTGTATTTGATTTACTTCTAATCCTGAATCATTTATGAATATGAATATTTGCCTTTGTGTTGTGTTCTTCTCTCGTCGCAAGTAGCTGCTCTCTTGTCACAGGTAGCTATTCTCTTGTGATCTCGTGGGAATCAAGTAGTTGTTCTCTTGAGCAAGCGAGGAGGCAAGTAGCTGTGAACACCCAAAGAGAAGAGGATCTAGATCGAGGGACAAACGGAAGACAACGGTAAGTCTATCGATCTCCTCTCTTTCACATTTCATAAAGGAAGAAACCAGAATAGCTGTATCTGTTTGTTGCTAAGGCACTGTCACACCTTAGGTGGATAGGATCGTCCTGCATAGGCATTTTTCCCCACAACAAATTGGCGACTCCACTGGGGAGATTGCTTTAGTCATTTTATTTGTGTTTACATCACTGTTTGCTTCATAGACTCAACAACAACAATCGAACTGCTTCTGCAAAGTAGATTGTTGCTGCCTTGATCCTTCACTGGGTTTTTGTCTGTGATCTGAACAATGGACTCACAAATGACTTGATGATCCTTTGTGATAGTCTTTAGTACCCTCTCAAAGCATCCCTCTGATTATACCTTGCTTGTGTTTCTGATTTGGCCTGAAACAGTTGATTTTTGAGCATTTTGTGACCCAGAACCCAGGAGAAACGAGAGTTTCTCCTTCAGCGCAACTGCTGTGAAGGCAGTCTGCATTTCAACGCAGGTCCCGTGAGGGCTACCTGTGCTGAATGTCAAGTCCTCAGTGTTTAGGTTGCACTGAACCAGTTTGGCCTTGTGCAGCTGGGGTTCTCTGCTCTCTGTTGCCCTGTTTTGATCTCTGTTTTTTGCAGCCTTTAACCAGCATAGGTACCAGTCTGATAACTCCTTTTCTTTGCATAGATTCCGCCTCCTTTTGTACAAAAAGACTGTGAGTGTTTTTATGTGTTTTTACGTCATTTACAGTTTTCCTTTGCATGAGTGAAATAATCGTCCTGCAGCCCTTGATTCAGATCTGATTGACTGTGATCTTAGGAGAGAGTTCATTGGCTGTTTACAGTTGATTATCGTTTGCTTTTGCTTATTGTTTTGAGTTTGTCTCTTTTAAGTGTCGAAACAAGTATTCATTTCGAAAGTCGCAAAGTGATTGTAATCTCTTCTACCCTTGTTGTTTTCGAAAAAGTAAACTTGTTTGTATCTGTCATTTAAAAGCAAATTCAAAGTTGTACAAAAAGCTTTCTTTGTAGGCATTAATACTAAGAAAGCGGAAAACAAACACCTGCATTGTGCATTTGCATTTTGATAAGTTTGCATGATTGATTTAGGAAAGAGTGCATTAGAGTGTGCTGATTGCTCTTTGAGAAAAGATGGTGTCTTTCTTTTCCCTTAGTAGCTAGGATTTTTTAAGTTGAAAAGATATAAAGCTTGCTTATCATCTTTACACTGCATTTAGGAATTTGTATCATACATCTCGTGGTGAACCTTGAAAGGCAAACTTTAAAAAGATCAACCTAAAATAAACTGAATGAACCTAACAACGCTTTGTAACATAACGCACAACATAGAGGTCTAGGCTAGAGACGTGTTCCGGCGTCGTTAAGCCTAGTGACTGTCGATCTCGTGGAAGGTGGGTGATTCCTCCTGAGGGACGATAGCGCTAGTACGGATTGTGCTCCCACGTACCGTCGCGTATATATTGGGAGACCCCTATAGGCATATATCCTTTATCCTTAGGAAGCCATGTCGGCCGCCCTACTGATCGCAATGCAGTGAACACAACATTCACGAAGATCGACCGCCCGTACCCTAAAAAGTATTCTGCGGTTTTGCGAAAAGTTTGGCACACCCTCTGCCTAGAACTCCAGAGCAGTTTCTTTTGGCCTTTTTCAGACTCTATAACAGAAAAAGTCCATCCGAGCATTTGTCACTTCGGGCTCGTTAAAACATCGAAGGAGACTAGAGTCATCTTTAGCTTTTTCTCGACTCTTTAAAAGTGAAAAAGCAAGTTGTGTCTAAAAGCGTCTAATAAAATTCATTCAATTCGGAAACACCTTTTTCCCCTTTTGTATTTTGGTTGATCGAGTAATCCGCAATCGTGGAAGAAAGTCAATTGAAACCCCGTCGTTCGTAGAGGCTTACGAGTCAACCGTATTTGTCTCCGGAATCGAAAACAGTACGGACAAAGCGAACTCGTTTAACCGGTTCAAAATCTCCTATCAAAGTTAGAACAAGTGTTCCGACAACATCTGAGATTCCGATTACTCCAAACATTTCTGGAAACCCTGCCTCTATAGAAGAAGTTCAACAGCCACAGAGGGACAGTAATACTGATCCTAGTCTGGGGGCAAATACTTGTGCTACTGAGCCAGTTCCATCTGTAACCGGTTCAGAGAGTCTTGCTCCTCAAACAACTGTCGCTGTCGATTCAACCCCTTCTTCGGCACCAGAAATATTTTACGGACCTGACGGTCTTCCTCTTCCACCGGTTTGATTGCGATAGAGGAAATTGCAGAGGACCCGCAAGCAAGTACTCCAACCCATTTTGGAGTCGGGGTCACTCTATTTCCTTCATCAGAAGTTAATCCACCACAAGTGGAAGTTCCTGTAGAATCGCTAAGCAATCTATTGGATAGACTCAAAATGTCTGAACAACTGTCAACATCGAGGACTGTGTCGAATGACACAGCGACAGCAGAAGCCCCTGCCGTCACTCCGACGATGTTTGTCGGCATACCATCTGTCCCGACTAGCTCGCAATAGCTAGAAGGAGTCCACCAAGGGACTATTTCGACAGTGTGGTCTGTTCCAGTTTGTTCGTCCGGAATAATATCCGGCAACTCTTATGTTGAGACTCGCCAGATTGATCCATTTGGAGGTCAATTTGGGCAATCCAGTCCCCAAGGACAAACAATCCCCTTGAGTTCCGGATTGCTACCGTATGGGGGGCAGTATGCCCTTTCATTACCCCCTCCGGGAGGGTACCCATACGGGAGTTCACAACAGTATTCAGGTTATGCTGGAATTACATCAAGTGGTTGGGTACCTATGCTACCTCAACAACCAAGGGTTGTATATTCTATGCAACAGTGTGTACCTGTGACAAACATCCCGACCAGACCGGCTGTTGTGACAGTGTCACAAGTTCAAGCGATGCCTGTTGTATGTCAACCTCAGATTTCTCAGGTTGTAATGCAACAGCCCCTTGACCCTGGGTCACAACCGCAATCGCCAACTGGTGGGGCGACACAGGTCCAAACAGGTACAATTACCCCACACCTTGGTCCAACAGTTAGTATAGCACAACAAAACATGGCCTCACAACCGTGGCTGGTGCAATACCAACAACCACAATTCCAGCAAGTGTACCAAGGTTCCGAGCAGCAGATCTTTGCGAACAGTGGACAACCGTATATTCAAAACGGTCAAAACCAACCGCTTTACAGTGGTCAAGTCCACCAACCGTATCAATCATACCAACATCAATTACATTATGCTGGTATGCAAAGACCCATTGCTCAAGCGATTCCGTCGTACCCTGGGTATGCTTCACCTAACCTGAATCAACAGTTACCATTTGTGGCAACTTTAGAGTTACCCGATCTACACCGGTTAACCAACGATCTGATTGCTTACGCCCCTTGGTGGCCAGCGATTCCTCACAAACTTCCATCTGACATTCCTAAATTCAATGGAAATCCAGGTGAAGACCCATCGAATCACGTGATGACTTTTCATCTGTGGTGTTCATCAAACACCCTGAATGATGATTCGATAAGGCTTCGCCTTTTCCAGAGGACGTTAACGGGTCCAGCGACAAAATGGTATATTGAATTACCTAGAGCCTCGTTCGACAATTTTAGCTCCCTAGCCACGACTTTCTTAACCCATTTTCAATTACCGATAAGGTATGAAACGGGAACAGAAATATTAACCAACTTCAAACAGACAACTGCCACTCATATATCCGATCATATACATGAATGGCGTCGTCATCGTAGGATGGTTAAAACATACGTTCCCGATCAGCTGTTAGCTGAATGGTTTATAAAGTCATTACTTCCTGCTATAACAGAAGATGTGGCAAAGGGGGGAGTCATAACAGAGGAGCAAGTTATTGCTCGTGCACAATATCTAGACTTAGTGTATACTCAGTCTGCCACGCTCTACGATAAAATACCTGACGCCCCTAGACCGGAATTTTCAATTCCTCCTCCTCCTAAATCCAATAGTGACTCTCATGCCGGCGATGGCGTGATTGGCACGGCAAACGCGAAATCGATAAAGGCTTCGTCTAAGAAAGCCCGTAAGAATTCAGATCAAAATGCAAAAGAAGAAATTCTTGCTTCGGAAGTAAATGCCGTATCAGCAGATAAAGGCAAAGAAACCAATCAACCAGGAAGCAAGAAGAAGCAAAACAAAGGGAAGAAGAAGAAACAGGGTGAGTCATCCCCTCAAAAAACTTCTTCAAACCCTCCTGGGAAAGGGAAACCAAATTATCCATGTCAAATATGTGATGAGGAGGATCATTGGACAGCCGATTGTCCATACAAAGCTGAGCTTAGAAGATTCTTTAAAAGTTCGCAAACCTCAGTTGTGTTAACTGATCCGTTCCCAAACCCAGGTCAAAATCTGGTTGATAGTGGAAATGCTTCCCCGTCGCAAGTGCTTATGTTGTCGGTTTCAAAACAGCAGAATGATGCTTTGATTTCGACAAGGAACAAAGATTACGGGAATCCGCAGCTGTCGAACGACAAAGGTAAAGATCAACCAAGTAGTTCGACAACAACTTCGACAGAAGTTGTACCACCCATCATTCCTGAATTAACAATAAAACCGCCAAAGGGAGTAGTACACAAGTCGACATTTAATCCTCGCGCCAGAGCGGCGCAGCATTATAACATAGTGGAAGATTTGGCCCAATCGCCATCCGCTATGTCGACTCTTGAAGTACTACAAAATTGCCCATCCCAAAGGCAGGCTTTGTTATCGGCTATTGGTGGGGTTGATCCCAAGGATTCCAATCTTGTATCCTTTAATCACAAAGGATACGATCCTCAGTTACCAGCTCAACTAGCTTTCCTTATTCAAGTGAAAGCCCTCAACAAGACTGTTCACCGAACAATTATTGATGAGGGGGCATCTACATGTATTATGTCGATGAGTTGCTGGAAGACTTTAGGATCTCCGACCTTGTCGCGATCTTCGACGACATTGAAAGCATTCGACGGAAGGACATATACCCCGTTGGGTATCCTTAATAACTTGAAGGTTGAACTAGGAGGAAAAACAGTAGAAATAGATGTCGAAGTCATCGATGGGAATCTTGACTACAACATCCTACTGGGAAGACCATGGATATATGCCATGGCAGCTGTTGTGTCGACTTATTTTAGGAAGATCGCATTCCCGTTTGAAGGAGGAATTACGATCGTTGACCAAAAAGACTTCCTACCTAATGGTTCCCAAGTTACAGGAAGCATTCCCATGATCCATGGAAGCAATCATTCACTCCAAAATATCGGAGTAGGTCTCCTAAAAGACCCTGCTTTAATGGGTACTTTTTCCCTACCGCCTCCAAGTAATCTGGCGGAAGTGGCCACAGTGGAATATGAAACCTTCTACATCTAATGGATTTGGACTCCGAGGACGGTTCTTATCTCATGTCAACCTCGTTAAAAAATGAAACAAGGAGTCATGAGGATAGTTCTTTTACTGTGTCAACCTCATTAAAAAATGAAACAAATCCCTTTTCAAATCTCAAAGGTAAACCTTCATTCCAACCACCGAGTTGACTGCAATGAAGCTTGGGGGGCATGCACCTCGATTTGCGTTATTATGCTGGGGGCATGCAAACTTATCATCGAGCAGTTTTAGCACATAGTTCATGCTCGTTAAAAAATAAACGCAAGATCCGAGCAGTTTTAACGTGGCCTTCATGCTCGTTAAAAAATAAACATAAGCAATGAGCAAGTGTTTCCACCAGCGTTTAAGCTCATTTTAAAATAAAAAATGAACCTACCCGGTAAATAACCACTGTGAATGTAACCTTATCAGCCATTAAAGCCTTGGTCGTGTTTGCACCGTCACCTCCACTTTTCCATTGGCCGATCGTTCACCTCCATATGTTTGTTTACCCATTTTGAGGAACAGCTGCGAAGAGTGATTTCACTAGCCATCCTTGTGACACTGCCGTGATTGGAAAATTCCAACCTGTACCTGGAATCAGCTGCTAACCCGTTTTATCACTCGTTCCTCAAAAGACGAGTCTTCTTTAAGCTCTTTTCAACTGACTCGTAAAATATGAAAAGATGGCCGAGTTTTGGCCTTCCAGCTCGTTAAAGCGACCGGAAGAGCTATCCCTCCTCTAAATTTTAATCTTTTTGGACCTGAGGGATTATTGCACAAAAAGATCGAGCGCTTGTTTTATTCGGCTCGTTAAAACTATCGAAAACTCATCCCTTCTGTATTGTTTTATACTTTTTCGGACTTAAGGGATTAGATGACGAAAAAGGAATTTTGGAGTTGACTTTATGTACCTTTTCAGACTCTCTAAAAATGAAAAGGACCGAGTTATCCTTGTCGTTAGACTCGTTAAAATCATTAAATAGCGACAAACTTGTCTTTAGACGAGAACGAGTTTCACTATCGCTAGGCTCGTTAAAACATAGCGATGGGCTTGCCCGAAGGGCAGGTTATAGAACAAGCATATGTTATCCTCCTCAAGCTTGACAAAAATAAAGAGGTACTGGTCAGCAATGACTGGGGAAAAATTGGGAGAAACTAAAGAAAACTTTGATGGTAGCAAGTCGCTCTTGAACATGACACTTTTCCTCCGTACCACATTCGGGTTGGGTTGTTTCATTCACCGGTCACATCCATGGTCTCGCCATACCATCCATAATTGGGGTAATGCTACCGATCCATCGCATCAGTGTCGCCATATGTTCAAGAGAAGTCATTCAGAAAGAGTCAACCGGGTCCCATCCACTACCATACATTATCCTTCATCCATTCATGACCGCCACCCTGAATCATATGTCACAGTTCGTTTTCACCTCCATTAAAATCATTAGCTCCGTTCCGTGTCACTGATGTGGGATTCATCAAGGCCCTCCTTTGACGGATCGCTTCTTGTCGACATCAGCTCATTATCCAAGAAGTTGATCTAGGAACAACCCCTTCAGTACTTTGAAGCTTGCATGCCTCAATGGCAAGTTTCTCACTTCCGGCGACAGGTATACATCAATGACCTTCGACCAGAAGATTTTGCGTGGTGTTCGACGCCAAGTCCTTTATTCACACCACGTGAATTGTACTGCAGTACCTTGAGGGTCATTATCATTATCGGTGATTCCTCTCGCGCTTGTTAACGGTTTACATCATTGACCGGTAATCAAGCGATGTCTTTCCATGTTCGACTTCAGCGCAGTTCTCACATGGATCGACTTGTACTTAGAGTGAAGATCGAACGAGTTTGAAGACCCCGGATCTAGTTTCATCCATCCGGGCTGCGATATATATTCAAGAGAAATAAAAACATTTGACATGTACATCATTGCAGCAGATGATCATCCTACTCAAAGGATGATAATTTCGCCAAAATTATCAGTCTACCATCAGACGATCGTCTGTTCTATGTACAAAAATGAATTTATAAAGCTGAGCATGGGAATGCCCGCCTCAGCTAGATCATGAAAACAGTATGAATCATAATGTATTGTATTGTATCTTATTACAGGTCTCCTCCCAGCAAATGGATGAACTTCGGACCCTCCTGGATAAAGCATTTCCCCCGATAAACGGCCTCATACTTTAGGGGGCAACTGTTATAGACATTTTTGTGCCTTACAGTATTGAGCATGAAATGTCCATAATCTAAGGGATCCAAAGTCCCTAAAACATGTTGTTCCGACCCCTAGAGGAACAAGGCTAACTAACCACAGCAATTCACAGAAGTTCTCCACCTGAAACCACTCAAAAACAAGTCAATTCAGGATCATGTCAACTGCTCCACTGAGCATCTGCGCTGAATGTCAACTACTCCACTGTCTACCTGCGTTGAATGTCAACTCCAACAAAGGCTACCTGCGCTGAGCGAGATTGGACAAGTGGCAGGCTCATTCCTCAATGTGTCAATGCTCAGGAAGCTTCCAAAATGACACTTGCCTCAGGGAATTCGACTGGTGATGAGTAAGAGGTTCCAAATCTCCAAGTGGAAGCAAGAACCTCCAAGTGGACTCAAGAACTGAGAGAGGGAGAGGACACTAGTCAGATCTCAAGCTGACTCATCCTCTCTCCAAACATCTATATATGGATCTCTCCTCCATGAGATCCAAGGGGCTGGAATTTTGTTATTGCAAAGAATTGTTGTTGGTTTGAGATTGGAAACATTGGGTGCTTAATGCTTTGAAGGGAGTTGAAGAAGGAATTCCATTCTGCTGGGAAGGAGATGCTGGATTGGAGCCCTCTGGGTTGTATCTCTTCCTGAACCTTGTTATCAATCAATAAAGTTATCTTGGTTTTCTCCTATATACTGGTGTATTTGTATGATTGCATTAGTGTATTTGATTTACTTCTAATCCTGAATCATTTATGAATATGAATATTTGCCTTTGTGTTGTGTTCTTCTCTCATCACAAGTAGCTACTCTCTTGTCACAGGTAGCTGTTCTCTTGTGATCTCGTGGGAATCAAGTAGCTGTTCTCTTGAGCAAGCGAGGAGGCAAGTAGCTGTGAACACCCAAAGAGAAGAGGATCTAGATCGAGGGACAAATGGAAGACAATGGTAAGTCTATCGATCTCCTCTCTTTCACATTTCATAAAGGAAGAAACCAGAATAGCTGTATCTGTTTGTTGCTAAGGCACTGTCACACCTTAGGTGGATAGGATCGTCCTGCATAGGCATTTTTCCCCACAACACATACAAACGTAAGTTCTCCACATTGACAACAGAATACATTTGCATGTAGGAAGGCAAATCTAATTGAAAAGCATTATTTCCAACCTTCTTGAGGATTTTGAATGGACCATAACGAATAGGCTTCAGCGTTTTACCTTCTCCTTGCATCCTTTCCTTACTAATGTACAGCCATACCTCATCCCCTTCTTGAAACTTGTGATCGACTCTATGCTTGCCGTGTCTTTCCTTGTACTTGCCTTGACTCTTCTCAAGCTATTCTTGAATTTGCTGATGTATTTGCTGAATTCTTTCAATGAATGAACGAGCTTTGTCAATATCCCTATGTCCCTCAATGGCAACATCTTTCTCAAGAATGAAATCAAGAGGTGATTTTGGCAAGTAACCAAAACAAGCTTCAAACGGTGAGGTGTTTGTGGAAGAGTGCTTGGCACGATTGTAAGCATGCTGTATGTAGTGCAAATGTTCATCCCAAAGCTTGGGATGTTTGCTGCAATAACCTCTCAAGAGGTGCACAATGGTTCTGTTCACAACTTCAGTTTGTCCATCTGTTTGCGGATGGAAAGCAGTACTTTTCTTCAACTTTGTGTCCATCATCTCCCATAGGTTGGACCAAAAATTCCCCACAAATCTGGAATCCCTGTCACTAATAATGGAAGTAGGCAAACCAAAGTGAATCCATACATGATGAAAAAATAATTCAGCAGTTTGTTCAGCAGTTATAGTTTTCTTACAAGGCATAAGTATACACATTTTGCTGAAACGATCAACTACTACATATAAATAATCATGCTTCTTTCAAGATTTTGGCAAACCTCCTACAAAATCCATAGAGATGCTCTCCCATGGTCTAGAAGGTACCGGCAAAGGAGTATACAAACCAAGCTTCCTGTTCCTGGGCTTGCTTGTAGCACATAATGAACAACCTCTTATGAACCTTGAAACAGAATCTACCATGCGAGGCCAATAGCAATACCTCTGTAGATGTGCAACTGTTTTGCTCACACCAAAATGGCCAGCAATAAGAGAAGAATGAGCTTCTCTTATGACATTTATCCTCTCCCCCTGTGGTATACACAACTTGCCCAAATGAAACAGCAAATTGTTATGCATGTGATAGTCATTTTCCTCCACATGATTTCCTTTACTCAAGTTAGCATACACATCTTTAAAGTCATCATCAGATGCATATTGTTCTATGTAACTATCATGTACAATGGAATCATTCTTAAGTAAAGTAACAGCACCAATAATAGGCCTTGAAAGCATATCAGCAACCTTATTCAAAGTACCTTTCTTATACCTTATTACCAAATGGAACTGTTGCAAGAAGCCCATCCATCTGAAGTGTCATGGCTGTTGTAACTTGCTTTGTGATTGCAAGTACTGTAAGGGCTGATGGTCGGTATGTATAACAGTTTCTTTGCCCATCAAGTAGTGTTTCCACTTTTTGACGCTTTGTACCAACGCATACAACTCCTTATCATATGTAGGATAATTTACAACAGCACCATTAAAAGTTTCAGAATGAAAAGCAATAGGCTTACCATGCTGTAGAAGAACTGCACCCATAACATAATCACTAGCATCAGTTTGTATCTCAAATGGCTGTTTCAAATCCGGTAATGCAAGGACTAGAGCTGAACTAATCTTCTCTTTCAAAAATTCGAAAGCTTTTTGCTGCTTGCCTCCCCATTGGAAAGCATGCTTCACACTTGTCACTGCATGCATAGGAGCTGCTATAGAAGAGAAGTTAGAGATAAACTTCCTCCAATATTGAGCTGCACCCAAAAAACTTCTTACCTCTGTTATGGATTTGGGAGTAGGCCACTTCACAATAGCCTCAATCTTAGCAGGATCAATTCTCAAAGCACCTCCTCCTACTATGTGTCCCAAATAAACCAAAGAAGTCTTTCCAAATTCACACTTTGACATTTTAAGAAATAACTGATTCTTCTTCAAAACCTCAAGTACTTTTCTAACATGCATGACATGATCTTCTCTAGACTTGCTGAAAATTAAGATGTCATCTAAGTAGACAATAACGAAATCATCAAGAAAAGGACGCAAGACATCATCCATTACCCGCATGAAAGTTGCAGGTGCATTGCACAAACCAAACGGCATCACAAGCCACTCAAAGAGTCCTTGTTTGGTTTTAAAGGCTGTCTTCCAAATGTCACTTTCTTCAATTCTTACTTGATGATATCCACTGCGCAAGTCTAGCTTAGTGAAATATCGAGCATCTTTCAGCTGGTCTAGCAAATCATCTATCCTTGGGAGTGGGTAACGATTCTTTACCGTTATCTTGTTCAAGGCCCTGAAATCAACACACATACGCCAAGTGCCATCTTTCTTTGGAATCAATACAATCGGTGACCCACATGGCGAAGTACTTGGCCTTATGAAACCCTTGTCCAACAAGTCCTTGATTTGCTTCTTTATTTCAGCATTCTCCATAATAGACATGCGGTACATGCCTATGTTTGGAAGAGGACAATCTGGATGCAAATGGATTTCATGTTGAATCTCCCTCTTAGGAGGCAAACCTGTAGGCTCCTGAAACATCTCATGATATGCATCAACTACATCATACAGATCTGATTTAAGTTTTGGATCACAATTGTCAAATGACTCATGATTCACATCAACCTTGGGCTTAATCATAAGAAGAACAAAATTCTTACTTGAATTGACCAGCCTTTTTACCTGTCCTGTATTCACCATCGCTATATTTGTCTTCTTGCGATGAGCTCTAACAATGAACTCCTTGCCATCTTTGAACAGATGATATTTGTTTTCATGGCGATGAAAGATAGCTTTCCTGTCAAACAAGTAAGGACTTCCCAAAACAATTCCTGCTATATCAAAAGGTACCACATCAAGTTCAACTGTGTCAATAAAATGTGCAGTAATTGCAAAGCGCAATGTGCACTTTCTTGAAACTTGTAAATTTGCATCCTTGCAAATCCATCCAAGTGGATATGGCTTCGGATGTGGAACGGTCTCAAGTTTAAGCTGCTTGACCAAGTCCTCTGATATAAGGTTTGCTTGTGACCCACTATCAAAAAGTGTGTCAATTTTAGTATGTTTTGAAATCACCCTCACATGAAACAGTTCAATTCTTTCTTCCTCATTAGGAGCTTGTACATGGAAGTTTGAGGTACTAATGCTGGCTTGAGTTTCAATTTCTTTTCCCTTCAAGTTTTTCAAACCCATGGCTGCAATTTTGGTTTCATCACCTAAATCTTCCCCTAAATCTTGTGGTGTAGATGTAGTAGCAGTAGTTTTCTGTTTCCCTTTGGATTTGTTAAATTGAGGTCTTTTTTCAGGATATAATTTCCAACAGTTTTTTCTCCTCATGGCCTAGTTTAGAACAGTGTTTACAGATCACTTTCTCACTCTCCTGTTTGACAGATGCATTCTTTTCGCTCTTTCCCTTGGAGGTTTTCTCTTTGTTTTTCCCCTTGGGGGGCTTGTTTCTACCCTCTTCAAATGTGTTTTTTCCCCTTGCCTCTAAATGGGTAGCTTGGACACAAACCTCGTCCAGGCTAGTAGGGTTAAACATCAAGATGGTGTGTCTAAGGTAGCTATGCAAGCCACCGATGTATTTCAGCAAGGTTTCTTGGGTCTATAAATCTACCCCTAACAAGAGAGCTCTTCTCCCGAATTCTTGGGTGTAGTCTTGGACACTCTGACCCTTAAGTTGTCTGAAATTTTGCCAATTCATAATGGCTTTCTGCATGTGAGCAAGAGGATAAAATTGTTTTCTAATGGCTAACAAAAATTCAGGCCATGTTAAGGTAACCTTACCAAATTTCTTGATCTCCTCTTTAGTCTTGGCCTCCCACCAGACCAATGCTGCTCCATCCATTCTCAAAGAAGCCAACTGAATCTTTGTGGCATCATCATGCATATTTTGGATCCTCAAGTAAACTTCCAACTACCTAATCCAGTTGTCAAGCTTTTCTGCATTCACTTCACCATTAAACATAGGTAATTCGAATTTTACATCAAGCTTCAAAAAAGGACTTTTTCCAGACGATCTATGCTTATGAACAAAAGAAGACGAGGATGAAGAGGAAGAAGGTGAAGATGGGGGTGGTGGATCACCATTTCCTCCATGTCCTTTCTTGGAATGATCATCATCCTTCTTACCTCCTGAAGATCCCTCTCCTTCATGTGGATGTTTGGACCCTTCTCCAGCCAATTTCTCATTTCTTTCTTGGTACAATATCCTCACCATTTCAGTGAGGTCTAAGAAAGCCTTTCTAAAGACTCTTTCTTCTTCTCTTGGATCTGTCTCTATAGGAATTTCTCCTTCATGTTCAGACATCCTTGAAGCTTCTGCTGAGACTCTTGAGGGTGAAATTGAAGGTGGAGGTGATGGCTCTCTGGCCTTCCTTGACTGAGGATTCTCTCGTTCTCTAGTCAACTGTCCTTCCCCTCTTTTAAGTTTCAACCTGGTAAGCATCAATACTTTGCAAGACAGTTAGAAGATCTTTGCACAAAACCCTGAGCTCTGATACCAACTTGATCTGAATTTGAAACTACTTGAAATTTGTTTGCAAGGTATTCAATTCAGAATTAAACATGTTTAAAAGATTTCCATGTCTTGCAGAAAGAAAACACATGAAATTTTCAGCTGTTCATGACCCATTTAAGCATAGCAGAGTTATTTCCTTTTACTGTTTAACACATTAAAACAAATTTTATCTGCAAAATAAATCAACCACAAATTCAAAAGAAGTTGATAAAGCAGTTCACCCCCTCCAGGGCTACGTCTGCTGGGTCCAAAGCTCCCAACCGGGCTTGTCCTTGTTTTTATTAAATGCTCAAATTGAAAATACAGCTGAATAGAAGCATCTACAGGAGAAATAGATGGTAAAAATGGATTTAGAACACTTGAATCCTTCAGGATTGACTATTGGATCACCTCCAATGGATACCTGCAACCCTATACAGTCTTCACAAAACTGGGCCCTCGTGGCTCCTAGAACTTTCACAGCTCCAAAACCTCTGCAAATGACCTCAGATGGCTGTAAGACCTGCACCAATGGCTTCATAAGGTTGAAAATACCCAAAATCAAAAAAAAATTCGTCCAAAACCAACTTTCCTAGCCAAAGTTATGGCCATTTAAAGTTTCTCCAGTTTGCCCCAAGAAAAACTCCAGCTAACTTTAGTTAACTCCAGATAGCTCCGCCAATTATGGCGGGTCCGCCAAATTTGGCGCTCCTGCCAAAATTCCGCCAACTTAACTGCAGTTACATTTAATATTTGGTGGTTGCCTCGGATTTCGTAACCGGCGGAATATTCCTTTTTTAATTTTTTTTGAAAAATTAAAATTTCTAATGTTATGGACAAATTCTTCTTTTTGCCATAACTTCCTCATACGGCGACCGTTTTTCGAACCGTTTGCGGTGCTGGAATCGGGAAGACGAGAACTTTCCAGTCATTCAACTTTGAACCAGTTCTAAGCACTTTAAATGTTGAGCATTTTACGACACTTAGGACATGAGCACCTGATCATTTACCTTCCCTTTTTGCTTGATTAGGGTTTCATTGAGTTTCTCCTTTAACTGCTTGACCTTAACCCTAGCAACCTAATCCCTTGTGTAATAATGCATGGTCATGTTTCTTTGTAGCCTATTGTCTCTGTTAGCCCTATTGAGAAGATTCCCCAAATGACGATTCACCTTGCCAAGCCAAAATTCTCTATCCTCGTCGATTTCTGTTGAAATTAGGTCAACTGAAGTCATCTGCTCGTTTCACTGTTGAAGTGCTCTTTTGAGGCCTCTGGTCCTTGGCCTTTTCCTTGTCACCTACTCCTGATGTTCATCGAAATCCTCTACATCCATCACTTCTTTTCCCTTTATATCCTCTTTTCCAACATCAACCTCATACTTTTCCAAAAGTAGTTTCTTTACCTTCAAATGCTAATTTTCCTGCTCTAGGAATGAAATCATGAAGTTTTCCTTTGATAAATTGTCCTTGAGCTTTTCTATCTCAGCATATTTCTCCATGATGACCTGCTCCATTGCCTTATGCTCCTCATTAGCCTTCAAATCAACCATGTCAGTGTCAAGATGAAATGTTTCCTCATATTGTAATGGTGCTTCATGCTGTGATTGTAATCCGTGCTTTGTTGATGATGCTAATGTAAGCTTGGCCCCTTCCACAAGATGTGGAGTAAACACAAGCCTCCTTCCTTTCTGATATGTCTGAGTTACTTCAGGCCTAGGTATCCTCTCAACTACAGGTCTGCTAGATGAACTACCTTTCACATGCTTAGGTGGTGTTCATGATGTACTAGGGCTTGAAGATTGACTAGTAGAAGACAATAGAACATTTGACTGAATGAAAGTTTCCCAAGTAATATTATTTTGAGTCAGCTGATGCAATACAATAATCTTGATGAAGGCATGGTGAAAAAGGCTTTTTTCATGGTCACTCTGCTTATGCTACACCTTTTCTACCATCTTATCCAAACTTTTGTAGAGGTAGTAGGCTAAGTTTAGTGGCTTTACCCCTATGAAATGTATGAGCAATCTGACATGGTATTTGTACAATCTTTAGAATCTGCCTTCACATGTAAATTACTTCATTATAACCCTCATCAATGGAGAAAATTTTTCAAGGAGATGTGCAAAAGGAAAAACCTTCTTAATGTTGTGTCTATAGTGGCCTTCGATGAAAGGTTGATAGTTTTGCAAACCCAAATCTAATTTCTTAAACCATTTTTCTCCATGACTGGGTATCCATGTGGCTACTACTATGATTTTAGTTGAAATAGTGAAAGTGGCACCTGAAATAGTGACCTTATCTCTCCTCAAATGAGTGGCAAACAAACTAGTCAATTTGTCATGGTATTTGACTCTTTGAACTAACTCACAAAACCCTAAACACTCTACATTCTCAAAGCACTGCTTAGACAGTGGGGAAGACATCATCTCCTTAGTGTTTAATGGTTCATATCTTAAGATTTGACCTCCTTTGTTATAGGTTTTCTTCTCCTCCTCCATTTGACTCTGTGCAAGTAAAACCCTAATTAGGAAAACAGTAGATTTGAATGAGGGGATAGGATGGAGGGTTTAGGGAAGGGGGAAAAGTGTAGAAAAAATTAGGGAGATGAGCAAGGGTGTAAAGGACCTTTGGGAAGTGGAATGGGGGAAAATGAGTAGAAGGTCTGGTCTAGAGAATTAAAACACAATCAAACTAGGGAAACAGAGAAAACGTAGTGTATGGAGTAATATAGGTTTTGCAACATGAAAACAAGTGAAATAAACTTATGGAGAGGTGAAGAGTCTAAGACTTACCTGTAGAAGGCTGTTGGAGACTTGAACTGATGTTAAAAACCTTTCAGAACAGATGTTAGGGCCAGAACAAAGAAAACGCAGTGAAAACTTGACAAAACACAGCGAAATCTGGAAAACGCAGCGAATTCCTGACAAAACGCAGCGAGACAGTTTGGATTGCCCTTGGAAGTGTTTTTGCCTCTGAAAATGGTGAGGAAATGACTTGTGGTAAATGAGAGATTCTTTAGCAATGAATATAAGAGAGAGAGGTGGAATGAAGTGGTATTTATAGCTTGTGGAACTCAATTTTATAATGGTAGGGTGGCCCACCATACATTTTCACTTTGCTTTGGAAACAAATATGTAACTTGGAACTTTAAAATGCAGCTTTGAAACATAAAACTTATTACATCAATTTGAAATGAATCATACTTTAGAACAAAACCTTTTGAGCAGAACCCTATCACTACTCCTTCATTTACAGGTTTTATGAATGACATGACAGTTTGAATGACTCTAACCCTAATGACCTAATGGTGACAATGAGCTGAATGAAGACCATGATGACATGAATGAGAAGATGATGATGAATTTTCAGTGATGGAACATCCAACTAAGTGATGGTAGTGACCAGAACATGAAAATTTTGAAGGAGCAACAATAGACCTAGACACACTAGCCAGTGACCAAATTTTATTTTGAAAACCTAGTGAAATGATAAAATTTGACTTGAGACCCCTAAAAAAACCTTGTAAGAGCATATTTGATCACTGGTGACAAGCAGAACTGACTGAAACTAACATTGGCTCCAGCTGGGGATGGCAACTCCTTGGAGGTGTCAAGAACATGGTAGACCATGGAGCCTTATTCATTGGGCATGGAGTCAAAATGCAAAGACTAAACTCAAACTGAAAACTGAATGACTGACCTTGACAAACAATAAATAAAAAAAACTGAATCTTTCAAACCAGCAGCTAATCAAAGAAGTCTTATGGCCTTCTCCTTGGGCTTCAAACTCCCATGATAGCCACTTCACACTCTGACAAGAAAGTAAACTGGTATATACAATGATAATGAAAATTTCCAGAAATTGCTCAAGTAAGGTAGTGCTTGAGAAGCCTACCATTGATCTCTCCTCCTGAGTAACTTTGTCCATTCATTTCTTCCAACAGATAAGCATTCTTCCCTCTGAAAGCTGAGATTACGTACGGTCCTTTCCATAGATTTTCAAACTTACTGTATTTGCCTTTTTCTTCATTCTATGCATCCCAATGAATAACTACATCACCCATGTTGAAATTATCTTCTTTAGTCTTGTGGTTATAAATCTTATTTATCCTTTCTTGAAGTTTAGAAGTATTATGAAATACTTCTTCCCTGGTTTGTTGTAAATGGATCATCTGACTTATTCTTCATTGCACATCATTCAGTTCGCTTCCCACTTCCTGCAGAATATTCATGACCGGGATAGCAAGAGATGAAGGAAAGATAATATCAACCCCATACACCAACTGAAAAGGAGACATGCCTATGGATTTCTTGTTACTTACTCTGTCTGCCCATAAAGCATTAATGAGATTTTTATGCTAGTTCTTCTTATTGACCTCCAACACTTTCTTGATTATGTTGATCAAAGATTTATTGGAAGATTCAACCAGCCCATTCCCTTGCGGATAATAATCGGTTGAATGGTCCAATGTGATATGATACTTCTCACAGAACTCCACCATCCTTTTTGACTTAAAAACAGTAGAATTATCAGTGATTATCTTATGCAGGTAGCCAAATTTAGACAAGATATTAGATTCAATCAACTGAATTACAACAGAATCAGTAGCTTGCTTGGTTGGGATTGCTTCAATCCATTTCATAAAGTAATTCGTGGATGTTATGATCTATTTGTGTTGTTCTAACGATGAAGGATGGATCTCCCCAACAAAATCAAGACCCCACTGCTAGAATGGAGCCGAGACTGAAACAAGCTGCAATGGCAATGGAAAAAGTTTTCTTTTCCCCTAAAAAATCTGGCATTCATTACAGCTCATCATTGTTTTATACACATCAGCAAAAGGAGTCGGCCAATAAAACCCAACCCTTAAAATTTGTTGGCTATAGTTTTCTAAAAGAGGTGGCCATCACAATCTCCCTTGTGGAAATCACTCATCACATCTTTTGCTTCATTTTCAACAAGACAATTCAGCAACACACCACCCGGATCTTTCCAAAACAAGACACCATCAAGAATGCAATATTTTGAAGCTTTCAACTTTAATGATCTACTTTTACCTTTGGGCACTTCCGATGGAGGATTTAAATGCTACAATACATAGACTATATCAGAGTACCAAGGAGATGAAGTAAACATGTCTGATACCTGTACCTGTGAATCTTTTGCTTCTTCTTCAGAGAGGGCATCTATCAAATTGATATCTAATGCATGAAAATTAGATTCAGCCATGAGCTTTGCCAAACCTTGTCCCTTGATCAGATTTGTCGGTTTTATCTCCAAATCATATTCTAGCATTGCTGTGATCCATTTTCCCCGCCTGCCTTCCGGATCTATCTGCATGAGAACTTCTTTCACTGTTGTTGTTGGAACATAAGCTACAATATGTGAATGCAGAATGTAAACTCAAAATTCCTTAAGAGCTTTCACCAAGGCTAAAGCTTGCTTCTCAATAATGTTGTACTTTAGTGCTGCATCTCTTATAGTTCGACTAAAAAAAGCTATGGGCTGCTCATTTTTCTGATCCCTCTTTTGCATTAGGACAATTGCTAAAGTATGCTCGGAAGCGAATGAAAATATAATAAAATTTGAAGTATAATTGGGACTGATCAAAGTAGGAGCAGTAGATAATGAAAATTTAACCGCATTGAATGACTTCTTAGCATCTTCGGACCATCTTACCTCACTGTCTTTCTTCAACATATTGGTCATCTCTCTCAAGTGTTCAGCAAGGTTGGGGATGAATCTCCTCAAAAAGTTGATTTTTCCATTAAATGATTGAATCTATTTTTTGTTTCTTCGGAAATCTAACTGTTGGATTGCTTCAACTCTAGCAGGGTCAATGTGAATACCATCTTTGGAAATATTGTGCCCCAACAGTTTGCCTTGCTCCATGGAAAATAAGCTCCTTTTTGGATTCATTGAAATGCCAAATTTTCTGCATCTCTGAAAAACAATTCTTAGATGATGTAGGTGCTCTTCATCAAATTTAGAAAAAATTGTGAGATCATCTAAATAAATAACCAAAAAGACATCCTTTTCGTTGGCAAAAGTAATGTCCATTGCCCACTGAAAAGTGGTCCCTGCATTCTTCAATCCAAATGGCATCTTGGCATACGTAATGTATCCCATGGTGTCTCAAGGGTTGTTTTCAATTGATCTTCTTCATGCACCAAAATTTGGTTGTAGCCCGAGTATCCATCAAGAAGTGACATCCTGCAAGACCCAACTATCCTCTGCAGAATATGGTCCATCTTCAGAAGAGGATAATTGTCCTTTAAGGACACTTTGTTCAAGTTTTTGAAATCAATACAAAGATGAATCTCCCCTGTCTTCTTTCTCACGGCACAAGATTTGACATCCATTCAAAAAAATGAATAGAAACTATAATACCATATTTGTAGAGTCTATTTTCCTCTTTCTCAATGGATGGCAGCAATTTAGGATTAATCCTCCTCAGCTTCTGGCAGAATGGCTTCTGATCAGGCTTGACTGGTATAGTATGTTGGATGATATTCTTATCATACACTTTAAGATCTGAATAGTCCCAAGAAAATACATCTGAAAATTCTTTCATCAATGCAATGTACTTACTTTTCACCTCAGGGGATAAATACTTCGACAATTTGACCATCTTGGGCTTGTCTATTGTACCAATGTTTATATCTTCAACACCTTTTTCTGTGGGGACCATTGTGGGCTTTTTGGAAACATCATCATGATCAAATAACTCTTCCAGAGGCACAAGACCTTGAGGAATGTTATTGTCTTTCAGCTGCAGCATTTCAACCTTGGTTGCTTCAATTTCTGGATCATTCTCATCAAATGCATCATCAATATGGGAATTCAAGAATTCATCTTCCATCTGCAGAAAATTATTAATCTATTTTTCATCCCAAAACACCTGCCAATATCTGAGATTTTTAGGGACAGTTGGGCGGTGTTTAAAATGAATTGAATACTTCTTATTTGAGTGGATAGGAATCTTGAACATACTTGCTGCAGTAGTAAGGGAATTAGCCATAAAATTCTGACTTCTAGGAATCAAAGACAAAGTATATTATGAAAAAAGTCTTAAGAATATCAAGGACAACATTTTGATAATCTCCCATCCTTGGATGATTGGCCTGGTACTCCCCTTTTACCTGTTTAATCACCAACTCGGAGTCACCATAAACTGAAATTTTCTTTGCTCCCAGCTTTTTAAGAATTTTAAGGCCAGTAATTAGTGCTTCGTACTCCGCCTCATTATTTGAGCAATCAAAAGACAACTTATATGAACTCAATCTTACATTGCGAGGAATTTTACATGACTGATGCAAGGGACCATGAATCCACATGCCAATCCCAGCTCCTTCCTTTCCCAATGCACCATCAAACTCCATGGTCCAAAGACCATCTTCTTCATCTGGAAACAAAACTTTGGAGGGCTAATCTATCTGAATTTTCAGAGGATGACTCACTCTCTCAACAATCTGTGTTTTGGCACTGGTTCAACAATCTCTTCAGGTGAATTTTCCAGCTGCGAACAATATGCGTCATTTTTCTCTTTTTCTACAATCAAATCTTCTTGTACACTACTTATAACATCTGAAACTTCTGAAATTTCAACAATCTGACTATCATCATCTATTGGACTCATATCACTATACAAAATGAAAGACTCTAGGTCAGTATGTACATCATGGATTGGGTGATTATTAGGTCTCTCTTTGCTACTAATCATGAATTTCATATTATTCTCTCGATACAGTTTTCTAAGCTACCCAAATACAGGTATAGTGGCATATGAGAAATCAAGTTGCAAGGTTCCTTTCAACTTTGCCCCCCAAGACCGTGAGAGAAACATGCCAAACCGTGGAGGTATGTCAGCGACCATTGCATCCATCAACACATTCATCGCTATAATTTGGTCCAGGGACACTACTAAGTCTTTGATAAGGCCAAGGCATTTGACTCTTCCTGAATCAAATGAATAGAGGTCATGGTAAGGTTGAGTGATCTCTAATCCCAGTTTGTCCATAATAGCTTTTGGCATAAGGTTATGTGAGGCATTAGAATCAAACATGGTATTATGGAGTATAAACTCATAGAGTTTCAAACTAAGATAGAAAGGTGGGACTTCATTATCCTCAGGACTTCCCTCTACAGCTAGACCAAGCAGAAATGCAGGCGCATCATCTGCAACATTTACCATGTCTGACATCTAATCTGCTTTCAACATTTTAGCAATCTGGGATTTGTATTTTTCATTCTTAACTAGTTCAGTTAGAGTAATTGAAACTTTCAACTTTGATATTTCATTCTCTAAACTAAACAGATTGGATTGCTTGTCTACCTCTTTTGTAGTGATGTCCTTCTTTTCAGGCTACCCTTTGGGATGAGACTCCTTTCTCTGACCTTTAGTTTGAGCTTCCTTGTCCTTCCTTACATTATTGGTGGAAGCTTCATTATTTTTGTCCCAACTTAAAATGATGATCTCCTTTTCTCTGTTTTGATCTGTAGAAGTTGCTTTGTCTTGTGCATCCCTCTGAGCATTTTTCCTTTCTGATGCAATACGACAGCCACATTCCTACTCCTCAAATTGTACTACTTCTACAAATGGCTGAGAGCATTTTGATATCCACGTTGGTACTCTTTAGTCTACACTTCCCATGAATCGTCATTTGCAAGGACAAGTTGTTGATCACTTGGTACAAGAGATTCCTAAGAAAAATGATCTTCCTCAGTCAGAAAAGTAGGTAGTTCATCTTCCTCAAAGAAATGATTAGCTTCAGCAATGTCTTCTTCATCTTCTTCCAGACCTTGAGTGTAGTTTTGTTGAAAAGGAGTTCTGACCTGTCCCTGAGGATCCTGAGTTTTCTGCTCTTTCTGCTTATTTCTGAATTTGTCCCTATAATTTGGATTCCTTATTGAAGGCTCCACTTGTTGATCAACGACGGTCATTCTGTCCATCATTCTTTCCATGGTCTTTATGAGAGTGTCCAGTTTACCATCAGTAGAAGAGGAGGACTCCTCCTTAATGGTGACTTTCTTCTCTGGTTTCTCAGGTTTTAATTTGGACTTCTTGATTAGTAAATTAGCCTCCACACTCACTGCGTTCTTCTGCATTTCTTCCAAAGTTGCAGGATCTCTCTTCCTAAGATGATAGGCCATATACAGGTCAAAGGCATGAGGATAGTGAAGGAGTGCTAAACCAGGGGGGTTTCATGTCATTAGGGATGGAATCATACACAAGATTGAACCTTGTTGTGAAATCCTGCACTGTCTCATTCGGATTTATTTTCATGGAATTGTACTCTGCCAAAATTTGTAATGGATTCTTCTTCTCTTGCCACTAGGCTAAGAACAACTCTAATAGCTGCCGAGAGAAATTGATGGAATTAGCTGCCAAACTAGGAAACCATTTCTTAACATCTGTGGAAAAGCTCTAGGTTATGATTCTCATTTTCATATCTTCATCATCAACCTCCTCAAGATCAATGAAATATGCCAGTTTGTCAACATGTTGTTGCGCTATGATTTCGAGACTGCCATCAAACATAGGAAGTCTTTGGCCATAGTTTTTAGGTAGAGATGCAAGTTGACCAGGCAATACTAAAGGAGAAAAACTTGCCATGACTGTTGGAGGAAGTTGTACGGGAACTACATTGGGTTGTCTTGATTGAGATGATGATGTCAAAGGAGGCAGTGGTGGATTAACAATAACGGATGTGGTGGTTGATGTATTTGGAGGTACAGTAGCAGATGTAGCAGCAGACAAAATTTCAAGATGATATTGGATGTAGGCCTTTTCGATGGTGATTTAAAGTTGGTCAGCAAGGCTTTGGATCTTATCAAAGTTCGACCAAACCTCGTGATCAAGTTTATAAAACAGAGATTTAGCATAAATAAAGTAGGAATCAAACTTTATAGGGTCAAAAACTACTTTTGTAATAGAAGATTCAGACTTTGATCGAAAAAGGGATAGCTCGAATTGAATATCAAAAAAGATCTTCAACAGTGAATAATTGATCAGGTAAACAAGTGGTTCTTACCAATTTTTGAGTTCCATTTTCAGGAAGAGGGGTTTTGAGTTTTCTCAGTGGTTTCTCTGGATCATCAACAACCAGAGGTGGATTTGGGTTAGGATTTGACCTCGTGTTTCGTTTAGGAGCACGACCTTTTTACACCTTGAACTTGATGTGATTTTTAAATCAGGCTTCTTTGAATACTGGAATCTGTCACCCACAGAACCAGTCTTGAATGCACTCTCAGAACTAATACCAGGAATAATATATCAGTCATTTCCCCGGAAACAACACCAAAATGTTATCCTCTACAATATCCCAAGGCTAAGAAGGGAAATTGAAAGAGGTAACCTCAAACCACTTGTGGTCCAGTAGCTAGCCCTGCTAAACCAGAGAGGGATCTCTCTATGAATTCACAACCAAAGATGGCTGGAATGGGAAAGGATTTTAGGCTATATATGTTAGGCTCAGGCAGGGTTTTAAAAGTTTAGGGTTTTGATGTTGGATAAGGGATCAAGACTAGGTAGCGAGGTTGAAAGATAAAAGGGTTACAGCAACAAAGATATGGAGGAGCAAGGTAGCAATAATTATGTGATGGCTTTAGGGTTTGTTGGTGTAGTGTAGTGTCTGGAAGAAGAAAAAGGTCTTAATGAGCATGTGCCCCATGAATTCATTAAGCAAGAAGGAAATTAACACACAATGATATTCCCATCAAAACATAGCTTTATGCAAATAATTATGCTTATAAACTTTAAGGAAAACCACTGAAGAAATGATGAATGGAAAGAGAAGGTGAATATATTTCGTATAAAGCTATAACAGAGCAAAAATAACATTACAAACGTACTGCACATGAACTCCTAGATAATAGCTGCAAACTGCATCCTTCGATTCCTGAAAATGTTCAAGCTATAACAGTTCTCTCATCTGATGTCCAACCCCTTCTATGACTGAAAGATAGATACATATAGATCAAAGCAACATTTCCTTGCTCTTAGGGGTCGAATCCATGAGTCTAGGAACTGCTACATGAGGTGTTCCAACCAAACCCTAATGTCTAGGGAGGTTAAAACAACTCCTCCAATTAACTTTGACTCAAACCACTCTCATTAATGAAGCCTAATTTTACATCAAACAACTTTAACAACACTATTTACTCACTATTACATCATATTTACATCAAGATTAATCAATTACACCATAGAAAGTCAAATCCAACTGACCAAACTGGAGAAAAATTGTCACAGGCAAAAAACGCAGCGAGCCTGGAGAAAACGCAACGAATTTGGGAAAACTTGTTTTTGAAGGCCCTCTTAAAGTCCAAATTCTTATCTTGGTGGATCTTTGGAAATCTGAGGATGTCTGCTACATGATGGACTCTTTAGGAGCTGAAAAAGGTTACTCTTTCCCATAAAAAATGCATTCTCCCATAGGTACTCTGGAAAATGCAACGTGGTCTTCATCAGGGTAGCAGAAAGGTGGTTTTTAGGTGGTTTTTGGGCATTTTCTCCTGTCAAAACCTGCTAAAAGTATGTTACCCTCAGGCAAAAAGTGATGTATGAACCATGCCAAATCCAAATATGAAAACCAAAAGTGATTTGGAGCTCCCTAACAAAAGCGCAGTGAGGATCACATTGCATTTTTGTCTCCATGACTATGTCAAAAAGTGTTAAAATTCTCAAAACACCAAAATTTCTCCAAAACTCTTCAAAATTGGTTTGTGAGGTCCTCAAGTGCTATGCTATGCTATGAGGGAGGCATCATCAAGCTTACCTTCCCTTTTTTCTTGATTAGGGTTTCATTGAGTTTATCCTTTAACTACTTGATCTTAACCCTAGCAACCTAATTCCTTGTGTAATAATGCATGGCCGTGTGTCTTTGCAGCCTGTTGTCTCTGTTATCTCTCTTGAGAAGCATCTAAAAATGACAATTCACCTTATCCAGCCAAAATTCTCTATCCTCGTTGATTTCTGCTGCAATTAGGTCAATTGTAGTCATCTGCTCCTTTTGCCGCTAAAGTGCTCTTTTGAGGCCTCTGGTCCTTGGCCTTTTCCTTGTCACTTGCTCCTGATGTTCATCTGAATCCTTTGCATCCATCATTTCTTTTCCCTTTATATCCTCTTTGCCAACATCAACCTCATACTTTTCCAAAAGTAGTTGCTTTACCTTCAATTGTTGATTTCCCTGCTCTAGGAATGAAATCATGAAGTTTGCCTTTGATAAACTGTCCTTGAGATTTTCTATCTCAACATCTTTCTCCATGATGACCTGCTCTAATGTCTTAGGCTCCTCATTAGCCTTCAATTCAACCATGTCAGTGTCAAGATGAAAATTTTCCTCAGCTTTCAATGGTGCTTCATGCTGTGATTGTAATCCGTTGATGTTGTTGATGTAAGCTTGGCCCCTTCCACAAGATGTGGAGTAAACACAAGCCTCCTTTATTTCTAATATGTTTGAGTTACTTCAGGCCTACGTATCCTCTCAATTGCAGGTCTGCTAGATGAGCTACCTTTCACATGCTTAAGTGGTGTTGATGATGTACTAGGGCTTGCAGATTGACTAGTAGAAGACAATAGAACATCTGACTGAATGAAAGTTTCCCAAGTGATATTATTTTGAGTCAGTTGATTCAATATAATAATCTTGATGAGGGCATGGTGAAAAAGGCTTTTTTCATGGTCATTATGTCTATGTTACACCTTTTCTTCCATCTTAGCCAAACTTTTGTAGAGGTAGTAGGCTAAGTTTAGTTGCTTTACCCCTGTGAAATGAATGAGCAATCTAACATGGTATTTGTACAATCTTGAGAATCTTCCTTCACATGTAAAGTATTTCATTATAACCCTCATCAATGGAGAAAATTTGTCAAGGAGTTGTGCAAAAGGAAAAACCTTCTTAATGTTGTGTTTGTAGTGGCCTTTGATGAAAGGTTGATAGTTTTGCAAACCCAAATCTAAGTTCTTAAACCATTTTTATCCATGATTGTGTATCCATGTGGCTACTGCTATGATTTTAGTTGACATAGTGAAAGTGACACCTGCAATAGTGACCTTATCTCTCCTCAATTAGTGGCAAACAAACTAGTCAATTTGTCATGGTATTTGACTCTTTGAACTATGTTAGGCCCCTATACTACTAGTGTAACCCCTTATTGTTATTAGTACAACCCACTTATTATATTGATGTACCCATGTAGTGCCCATATTGTTAATATTGTGCCCCACAGAAGCCCACTATCGTTATTATTGTGCCCTTACATTATTATTGTTATGTCGGCTCTAATTATGTTATAACCCCTTAGATTCCTATATATAGAAAGGAGGTCTTTTCATTTGTATCATCCAAGAATTGCTCATTTGTGTAATGTAAAGGAGGTTTCCCCCTAAAAGAGGCTAAATTCTAAGGCGTTGATATCTCTTTTCTATCTTTTTGTGAGTTGGTTTCATAACATTTGGTATCAGAGCTTTGGATTCTAGGGTTTCGCTGCTCCAAACAGATCATTGTGGCATTTTCGCTATAACTTTTTTTCTGTAATGTTTCAGAAGCTAAAAGAAAAACCCATTTGAGAAGAAATCGTGATAAATCTCGGGTCCGAACTTCAAAGCTTTTCGTGCTATATTTGCAGAGATATGATCTAATGAAGTTGGTCTTTTTGCAAACTCCTGAATTACATTCCAAACAGGTGACCTGGGGAAAATCGTCATAACTTTCTCTCTAAGCATCGGATTGAAATTTCGTAAGAAGTTACAGAAAGAGGATGGAATGTAGTTTCCTGTATATATTTTTTAGAGCCAAAGGTCAAAACAGTGACTCATGGCACGTCGTACAAGTTCGCTCTACTAAAGCAACAAAGGCCTTCGAGCATCTTAAAGAGGCAATGTGCCAAGAACCGGTCTTAGCTACACCAGACTTCACAAAAACCTTTATTGTGGAATGTGATGCTTCAGGAAATGGAATTGGTGTTGTTTTAATGCAAGATGAAAGACCCATTGCTTTTGAAAGTCGTCCAATCAAGGGAAAGTTTTTACACAAAGCTATTTATGAGAAGGAAATGTTGGCAATACTCCATGCACTTAAAAAATGGCGACCCTACCTAATGGGAAGACACTTTAAGGTAAAAACAGATCATTGTTGGCATTATGATTCTGGTTTGGATCTATAATTCAGGTGTTGTACTTGATGGCAACTCACTCAAGTGGCAAAACTCTGTTCAGGCTCTCAAAATGATGAAAAATAAGAGGTTCGTTGGTGCATCGTTCAAAAGGTGCGGACCCGCAGGTTCGCCGTTCAGGAAGTGCGGACATACCCGCAGGTTCTCCGTTCATAAGGTGCGGTCCCCCAGTTCACTCTCTCCAAAGCAGAGAAGCGCGCTCACGTGGGGTTTCTTATGTTTGGCCCTTGGTATTTAGCCCGTCGATTCATGATCTTATGGTTTTGGCTTGTGGTATAGGATCTAAATTGTTGAACCCCGGTTTGGATCCCTTGTATTAGTGTTTGATGGTTTTGTCCCATGGTGTGAATAAGGGATTGACTATAAAAAGGGGAAGGAGATCACTTGGCAAATCACTGGTGAAAATTGAATATCTTAAAATCTGAAAGTTTGGGCGATTGGTTTTAAAAAGCTAGATCTAAATCAAGGAGAAAATTTAAGGCGAATCTATTGATAAGTCGTGATCTCTCGGGCGCATGATCAGATCTGTGGATCTGACTAACTGTGGCACATTGGAGGACTGTTAATTTGGCCCTAATCAGAGGTTCGCAGGCGATCCACGGCGTAAGTGCGGGGGTACGCAGTGCAGGAGAAGACGCAGTGCGGGGGTACGCAGCGCAACAGAAGGCGCAGTGCAAGGTACGCAGCGCAGAAGAAAGCATGGTGCGGAGATACGCAGAGGCACAGAAGGAACAGTGCGGAGGTACGCGGTCTGATAGACAGTGCAGTGCGTATCTGAGTTGAGGTACGCAGTTCAGCAGAAGGAGAAAGTGTGTTGGTACGCAGAGCAGCAGAAGGATACGGTGCGGATCTGTGCAGTTCAGGCACAGAAAGAATGCAGATATCCGCAGGTTTATATCGGTGAAGTTGCAGATCTATCTTGAAACATTTGTTGGCTGTCTTTTATCTATTGCTGCAGAGATCTGGGTTTAGATTTCTGGTACTCTTTTCTGTTCACAGCATTCTGAGAAGTTGGGTGATTCATTGGTTGATTGTATAAGGATATTGGGTGATTTGCATGTACTTGATGATTATTTGATCTTCTTGGATCCAGTCTAAAAATTAATGAAACGTGGTCCTTAAAGAAGTAAAAGAGTAAAGGGGGTTGTAGCTCCCTTCCAGGAGAGACTGGAAAATGAGAGAGGGTTGTAGCTCTCTGCAGGTTGCAGCCTGCGTACTGGTAAAGGACTGCACCAGTACAAAATCCTTGTAAAAGAAGTTTCTAATTGAAAGAAGATAGAGACATATTGCAGCAGGTGGTTTTCACCCACATTGGGTTTCCACCTTATATCTGGTGTTCTTTGGTGTGCTTATCTATTTTTCTTGTTCTTGTTCATTATTATATGGCACTGACATACAAATTAATGATCAATATCTGAAGAATAAATTAAAGTATAAATCTGGAAGGCATATTGAAAAGAATTTGAAAACACTGATTCACCCCCCCTCTCAGTATTTTTTTTCAACAATCATGATAGCCTTAAATACTTTTTAGAACAAAGATTATCCTCTGAAGAGCAACAAAAGTGGGTCACAAAGATGTTGGGTTATGACTTTGAAATCATCTACAAAAAAGGGAAGCAAAATGTGGTGGCAGATGCACTCTCAAGAAAGGATGAGGATGTGGAAGCATTGTTGTGTGCCATTTCTATTATCCAAACAGATTGGACAAACGAAGCAAGGGATGAATGGAAGAAGGATGAAGAAGTATGGCCACTTATCAAAAGTTGCAAAAGATCCCAATTCAAACAATATTGCCAGAAATTGAAGAGGAAGGAAAAATTATATTGGAACCTGGAGCAGTCACAGAATCAAGAACCCGACAGCTACGAAATCAATCAATTTCAGAGTATCTCATCAAGTGGAAGAACTTACCCGCTGAAGATTCCACATGGGAGGACAAGAATTTTATACAGAAGCATCAAGAACTACTCAAGCGTTGAGGACAATGCTTTTTGAAGGAGAGGGGCATGTTAGGCCCCTATACTATTAGTGTAACCCCTTGTTGTTATTAATACAACCCACTTATTATATTGATGTACCCATGTAGTGCCCATATTGTTACTATTGTGCCCCATAGAAGCCCACTATTGTTATTATTGTACCTTTACATTATTATTGTTATGTCAGCTCTGATTATGTTATGACCCCTTAGACTCCTATATATAGAAAGGAGGTCTTTTCATTTGTATCATCCAAGAATTGCTCATTTGTGTAATGTAAAGGAGGTTTCCCCCTCAAAGAGGCTGAATTCTAAGGCGTTGATATCTCTTTTCTATTTTTTAGTGAGCTGGTTTCATAACAAACTAACTCACACAACCCTAAACACCCTGCATTCTCAAAGCACTGCTTAGATAGTGGGGAAGACATCAACTCCTCAATGTTTAATGGTTCATATCTTAAGATTTGACCTCCTTTGTTAAAGGTTTTCTTCTCCTCCTCCATTTGATTGTGTGCAAGTAAAACCCTAATTGGGAAAACAAGAGATTTGAATGAGGGGATATGATGGAGGGTTTAGGGAAGGGGGAAAAGCATAGGAAAATTTAGGGAGATGAGAAAGGGTGTAAGGGACATATGGGAAGTGGAATGGGGGAAAATGAGTAGAAGGTTTAGTCTAGAGAATTAAAACACAGTCAAACTAGGGAAACAGAGAAAATAGAACGTATGGAATAATATAGGTTTTGCAACATGAGAACAAGTGAAATAAACTTATGGACTGGTGAATAATCTAAGACTTACTTGTAGAAGGCTGCTGGAGACTTGAACTGATGTTAAAAACCTTTCAGAATAGGTGTTAAGGCCAGAACAAATAAAACGCAACGAAAACTTGATAAAACGCAGCGAAATCTGGAAAATGTAGCGAATGCTGAGAAAAAGCAACGAATTCCTGACAAAACGCAACAAGACAGTTTGGATTGCCCTTGGAAGGTTTTTTCCTCTTAAAATAGTGAGGACATGAATTGTCGTAAATGAGAGCTTCTTTAGCAATGAATATAAGAGAGAGAAGTGGAATGAAGTGGCCTTTATAGCTTGTGGAACTCAATTTTATAATGGTAGGGTGGCCCACCATACATTTTCACTTTGCTTTGGAAAAAACTATGTGACTTGGAACTTTAAAATGCAGCTTTGAAACATAAAACTTATTACATCACTTTGAAATGAATCATACTTTAGAACAAAACCTTTTGAGCATAACCCTATCACTACTCCTTCATTTACCGATTTTATGAATGACATGACAGTTTGAATGACTCTAACCCTAATGACCTAATGGTGACATTGAGCTAAATGAAGACCGTGATGACATGAATGAGAATATGATGATCACTTTTTAGTGATGGCACATCCAACTGAGTGATGACAGTGACCAGAACATGAAAACTTTGAAGGAGGAGTAATAGACCTAGACACACTAGCCAGTGACCAAATTTTATTTTGGAAACCTAGTGAAATGATAAATTTTGACTTGAGACCCTTAACAAAAACTTGTAAGAGCATATTTGATCACTAGTGACAGGCATAACTGACTGGCACTAACATCCCAATCGATAATTGGCCCATTTGCAACCCTTCTCTAGCTGTCTCAGCGATGAAATACATTCATTGCAGTGGGATTGATGCTCAGACATCCTATGCCATCTCAATTTATAGGGTGGTCATGGTATTTTCAGTGGCCTCCTGGTCTTACAGTATTTATCTCACCCACCAGTCGACTCCTTTGCTTTATCATCATCCGTAGGTACTAGTTCAATAGAAAATTCATGAAATTTGGTACAAGCTCATCCGGGGTGTTGGGTGTGACCGTGCATCCTCGACTCAAGAATCTCTATGGAAAGGTGTGGGCATACCCCCACTCACCTGATGTAGGAGCATCTAGACTTAGCCAACAATGTGAAGGTCTGTTCACATGTTGTGGCTAAAACAAGTTGAATTTCACTGACCTCAGTGGTCAAAAGTTAGTTTTAACTAAGAGGGTTGGATCTCTCAAGAAATGATTTGTATTTCATTATTGTAATAGTTAAGAAATTGTCTTATTTTAGATTCAGGGATAAGTTATTAGCATAAGTGTGTGATAGAGCTTGAAAATAGAGATTGAGTTGTTAGAATGATTAAAATAGAAGATTGAGTTGTTAAGCACAATTAGAGTGGGATTCGATTCATAAAAATAAGAAAATGTAATGTAGATGGATTGGCAGAGACGAGGGAGGATTGAGCGAAGCGAGAGTCAAGTAATAGAGCGAGGATTTCCAGATTGAAACAGGGGTATTTTAAATCGTTGTAATTGAGCCAAAGGGCCAAGACTCTGTAACATTGATAGTATTGATTAATTGATGCCGTGTGTGATTATATATCGATTCTGTGGAAACTCTCGTTTTGCCTTTGTTTATTTGTTTTCGAACAAATCAAGCATTTCCTCTGTTTTTATGCTTTATGTTATAAAACTCAGAGTTCAACGGGAATCACAGTCCTTAGTGTTAATAACAGTGTTGAAGCCCGCTTAAATCCCAACCGTTGATCTAAGTTCCAACCAATGGTGCGAAATCCTGCCGACCGTTGGATCATCCCATATCGCATCACAATATTTGTTTACAAGGGGGGTGGACTTCAGGCCTTAAGGAATTGCGATGTGCGATCACCGAAATATTGCATCGCAATAAAGCATTGGTGTGTGATAGGACCTCAGGCCGTAAGACAGTGCGATGTGCGATTGCGATCCATCGCATCACAATATTTCATTGGAAAGGGAATGGGCCCTGAGCATTAGGAAATTGTGATATGCAATGGGCGATGTGATCATTGATTAAATCACATCACAAAGTTTCATATGTATGTATCGAGCCCTAAGCGCTTGCCCATTGCGATTTGCGATTGTGATATAACGTGGACCGTCGGATCAATGTGTTACGATCTACGGTACAGTACTTTCAAACGGTTCTATTAAAAAGTGAAATATCTGTTGTCGAGCTTGTTTTAGAGGAAATCAAAGTAGTGCAGTGGAAGGCTGGAATATCAAGGGAAAAGCAAACGTGGGGCCGATTGTTGAGATTTCTTAAAACAATTGATTCTTGCGTCATCACTGCGGAGCCCAATTGGTCAGTGAAACTCCTCCAAGGTTGACAATTTGACCAACATGGCACCATGTCAGTTTACTTTTCCCCTTGGAGAATTCTCGTCGACACATGCAAATGTTGAAATATGGAAACAAGAATACTCCAATTTAATTTGTCCTTGAATTAAATTGTGAATTAAAATTGAATTTAGTCTTAACAGCTACTTGGAAATAATTAATTAATTCGATTTGAATTAACTAGTTAGAGAAATTGAAGTTAGAATTCTTTCTAAAGTCATGCAAGAGTTATCCCTTAAATTAAGGAGATAAGATTGAGTTATATTTGAGTTGTAATTAGCTAACTCAGTTTACTGAGTTAAGTCTAGTTAAATTAGTTCCAAACTGTTTGAGGAACTAAAAGTGAGTTAACAGTCAGTTGATGTATGCATGCACTCAACTAGTGCTACTCTAGTTAACTGAAGATTCCCTCATCAGAAACTCATGGATGTCTATTCTGAGAAATACCTAGTTGAGATTAAAGTCAAGGACAGTGTACTATAAGTTGCATGTGTTTTCTCAAAGAGAAAACTCATTCATGCAGTCAAGGATTCAGTCCTTGAGGATTGCGCAGTTTTGGAGGAGATCATCCACTTGGTTGAAGGAGAATCATCCCAGAGGAACAACGCAAGGAAATAGGAGCTTGGAGGGTAGAGAGGAAGGCAGGAGAGAAGCCAATATTTCCTGTGAGCATATGTGAGGATTGTACTAAGAGCTCGCTAGATGTGAGAGCTAAGGCTTTGTATAATTCCTATGTATTTCCACATGTATGATAACACAATAGTGTGGGGTTTTTAGCTGAGGATTTCCCCAAAGTATTTTCATGTGTATTGTGCGATTAATTCTTCTTCTTTTGGTTATATGGTTCAGCTCGACCTTAAAGCTTCCGCAAATTGATAGTAGAAGTAGGTTATAGTATTCTAATTTGATTTATATTGCATTATCAGGTTAACCTACCATCAGATTTTCTACATGGTATCAGAGCTGTGAATAATATACTGAGAAGAGAATTCGAAGTTTGAAGTTCAGGGTTGCAGGTGCAAGTCGAATTCATATCATACTTCAAGGTTGGCCAATGGCATTCTATGGCTTGAGACTTGAGTATGCCTTGGAAGGTAGCTCGAATTACATAGCATGGAAAGATAGAATGGAGGATGTATTAGAAGATGATGGCTTGAAGGAATTCATTGATCAAGAAATCCAAAAGCCAGCTTCAACTAATGCACAAAAGTTGGTTGAGTGGTAGAAGTGTGTGGCGAAGGCGATATGGATCATCCTTGAAGGAGTTCGAGACCATATTGTCTCGAGTATCCATGGGAAGGATACTCCATTTTCAATGTGGAATACATTGAAGGACCTCTATAAGAACAATAGCGACCAAAGGAAATTGGCGCCCAAGGATAAGCTTCAAAGAATCAAGATGGAGAAGGGTGATCCTATTTCCACATATCTGAAAAAGCTCACCACCTGTAGAGATGAGCTTGGAAGTGTGGGAATAACTACTGTCGATGATGATATGGTGAGCTTCGCTCTCCTTGGCCTTCTAAAGAGTTAGAATAGCTACCAGGACTCTGTGAATGGAAGGGAGAAACTGTCAGATTGGGAACGAATGTGGTCGGATCTTATGCAGGAGGAGATCAAGAGGAGCACACGAGATGGTTCTTCATCCAAGAATGATGGTGAAGAAAATATAGCCTTAGCAAGGCAAGGAAAGGGAAGGGGAAGGCTTCCGATTTCAAATCGAATTCTTCTCATGGAGGGAAGAAGAGTGACATGTCTAAAGTAAGATTCTTTAATTGTCACAAGATGGGACATTATGCAACTAATTTCCCATCGAATAAGTCCAAGAAGGGATCCTCAGAACGATCGGAAGGTGAGGCATTATCCTCTCAATTTGAAATGGACTTTACCCTCATCGTATGCATGGTGTCATCGATGATGGGTTGTGTCTGGTATTTTGATAGTGGAGCCTCATTCCACATGACCGGTGATAAAAATTTATTCAGTGCGTTGGAGGATAAAGACCTCAAGATGCGCATAGAGATGGGTGACAACAGAAGGTATAGTGTTTCAGGAGTGGGCACGATTTCTTTTTAGACGGAGCATGGAGCTCCTCTCACCTTAACCGATGTGATGTATGTGCCTGGACTAAAGAAGAACTCGGTATCATTTGCGATGTTGGAGGATAAAGGCTATGATGTTGTCTTCAGTAAAGGAAAAGCGTTCCTAAGACACATAGCCACAGGTCAGACCAAGAGGATAGGGATTCAGGTGAAGAATCTCTATAAACTAGAGGTAGATGATTGTGCAACATTGAGTACGAAAGCAGAATTGGTGCAAAGCCAAGACATTGGCGAGTTGTGGCATAGGTGGTAGGGCCATTTGCATCATGGGGCTTTGAAGATAATGCAGCAGATATCTACAAGAATTCCCAAAGGTAAACTTGAGCAAGTTGACACATGCAAAGGTTGTACCTTAGGAAAGTACACCAAGTCTTTCTTTCATGATCGAGACAGTCAAGCAGAGGCTTTCTTAGAGCGAGTTCATACTGATGTGTGTGGACCATTCTTGACGGCATCCACAATGAAGCAAAGGTATTATGTGATTTTCATTAATGACTATTCTCGTAAATGCTGGATTTATTTCATGCAGAAGAAGGACCAAACTTTCACAAAGTTTTGTGAGTTCAAAGATTTGGTCGAGAAAGAGTTAGGGAAGAAGATCAAGGCCTTGAGAAGTGACAACGGTGGAGAATATGTCTCTCAAGAGTTTAAGAACTTCTGTTCAGCGGAAGGAATTAAACGAGAGTTGACGGCACCTCATAACCCACAACAGAACGGGGTGGCCGAGAGGAAGAACATAATTATTGTAGGGGCAACGCTGGTAATGTTGCATGACCAAGGCCTACCACTTCACTTGTGGGCTGAGGCATGCAACACAACGGTCTATTTGCAGAATAGAAGCCTGCATGGCATACTTGGGGTGAAGACACCATAGGAAGCTTTCTTGGGTAAGAGACCAGATGTGGGTCACTTCAAGATCTTTGACTCATCGGTATATTGCCATGTGACAAAGGATGCACGGAATAAGCTTGAGCTGACAACAGGGTTGGAAATATTTGTGGGGTACACTGATACACCTCACAACTATCGGGTGTACTTACCTACTAGTTGGAGGACAGTGGTTGACATAGATCTCAAGTTTGATGAGCAGAAGGCCATGCGAGTTTCCCTTGAGAGGGAGCTCCAACTACATGCTGTGGAGGAATTTTTGGTTCCTAAGGAGGAGGAACCTCAAACTGATGCAGAGCAGCCACATGCAGAGGTTCCAGAAGTGGAGACATCCACTCAAGCAGAGTCTTCAAGAGATGGATGGAAGCGCACAAGAGAAGCTGACATATTGTTGGAGGATGTGAGAGAGAATGTGGGAGCACCATCTTCTCAGCACAGACACAGGAGGTCACCTGAGAGGTACACTGGATACATGGCCCTTGCTAGCGAATGTGTTGAGACAGGCCATATTCCTTTGAGGAAGCAGTGCAACAGCCGATTTGGGTTGATGCTATGGTGGAGGAGTATGACTCCATAGTTCGTAACAGTGTTTGGGACATGGTTTCGAGACTAGAGAACAAGTCAGTTGTGAGTTCTCATTGGATTTACAAGGTAAAGCAAGCTGCTGATGTTAGTGTCGAGAAGCATAAGGCAAGATTTGTTGCCCGTGTCTTTTCACAGGTCGAGGGGATTGACAATGATGAGACTTTTGCTCCTGTTGCAAGGTACTCATCTATCAGATCTATGTTGGCACTATCAGCACAGATGGGTTGGAAGATCCATCAGATGGATGTGAAGACTGCATTCCTCAATGGCCAGATTGAGGAAGAGGTGTACATAGAGCAGCTGGAAGGTTTTGAGACCTTCAATCGTGAATCGCATGTGTGCTGACTCAAGAGAGCATTGTACGGGTTGAAGTAAGCACCTCGTGCTTGGTACACCAGGATAGACAACTACTTCACCGGGTTGGGCTTCACAAAGAGTGAAGCGGATGCGAACCTGTACCACATCGTGGTAAAAGGTAAGTTTTTGATCATCGTACTTTATGTTGATGATATCATATTGACTCGTGATGATCAGTTGATCGTGTATTGCAAGGAGGACCTTGCAAGAAAATTCGAGATGAAAGACATGGGTCTCATGCATTACTTCCTTGGCATGGAAGTGTGGCAGAAGGATGGGGAGTTGTTTGTGTCTCAGGGCAAGTATGCCAAAGAGATACTCAAGATATTCCACATGGAGAAGTGCAAGCCCATGCAGACTCCTCTAGATGGTAACTGGAGGAAGGAGGATGCTACTTTAGGAGAATTAGTGGAGGCTACTGTGTATAGGCAGGTTGTGGGTTCACTAATGTACTTAGTGAACACACGACTAGATTTGTGCTATGTGGTGAACCAGCTGAGTCAAGCGATGGTTCAGCATACCAAGATGTTTTGGAAGGTGGAAAATCATGTATTTAGATACCTCAGAGGCACATCTCAGTATGTATTATGGTATAGACGGATAGAGAGAGTGAAGATACAGGGCTTCATTGATGTAGATTGGGTAGGGAGTCCATCAGATCGGAAGAGCACATCAGGAGGGATTTTCAACCTTAGGTCAGCGATAGTTTCTTGGTACAGCAGGAAACAGAGGTCGGTTGCACTCAGCTCGACAAAGGCATAATGCATTGTTGCAAGTCAGGCAGCATGTGAGGCCATCTGGATGCAGGATATCCTAGTTGGTTTGTTTGATCAGAGGATGGATCCAACTGTGATCTATTGTGATAATCAGAGTTGTATTAAACTCTCTAAGAATCCAGTATTTCATGATAGGTCCAAGCACATCAAAATTCGGTATCATCATCTCAGAGACTGTGTAGCAAGGAGGATCATGTTGCTGCAGTATATTTCGACAGAGGAGCAAGATGCTGACATTTTGACAAAGGCATTGTCAAAGTGTAAATTCGAGTTCCATAGAGACAGGATCGGGTGGCAGATAATCCCTTTCTTGTTGAGAGGGAGTGTTGAATATGGCAACAAGAATATTCCAATTTAATTTGTCCTTGAATTAAAATCGAATTTAGTCTTAACAGCTACTTGGAAATAATTAATTAATTCGATTTGAATTAATTAGTTGGAGAAATTCAAGTTAGAAGTCTTTCTGAAGTCATGCAAGAGTTATCCCTTAAATTAAGGAGATAAGATTGAGTTAAATTTAAGTTGTAATTAGTTAACTTATTTTACTAAGTTAAGTCCAGTTAAATTAGTTCCAAACTGTTTGAGGAACTAAAAGTAAGTTAACAGTAAGTTAATGCATGCATGCACTCAACTAGTGCTACTCCAATTTACTGAAGATTCCCTCATCAGAAACTCATGCATGTCTATTCTAATAAAGACCCAGTTGAAATTAAAGTCAAGGAAAGTGTACTTTCAGTTGCATGTGTTTTCTCAAAGAGAAAACTCATTCATGCAGTCAAGTATTTAATCCCTGAGGATTGCGCAGTTTTGGAGGAGATCATCCACTTGGTTGAAGGAGAATCATCCTAGAGGAAAAGTGAAAGGAAATAGGAGCTTGGAGGGTAGAGAGGAAGGCAAGAGAGAAGCCAAGATTTCCTGTGAGCATTTGTGAGGATTTTACTAAGAACTGGCTAGCTGTGAGAGCTAAGGCTTTGTATAATTCCTATGTATTTCCACCTGTATGATAACACAATAGTGTGGGGTTTTTAGCTGAGGATTTCCCCAAAGTATTTTCATGTGTATTGTGCAATTGATTCTTCTTCTTCTGGTTATATTGTATAGCTCGACCTTTAAGCTTCCGCAAATTGATAGTAGAAGTAGGTTATAGTATTTTGATTTGATTTATATTGCATTATCGGGTTAACCTACCATCAGATTTTCTACATGGTATCAGAGCTGTGAACAATATACTGAGAAGAGAATTTGAAGTTTGAAGTTCAGGGTTGCAGGTGCAAGTCGAATTCATATCATACTTCAAGGTTGGATAATGGCGTTCTATGGCTTAAGACTCGAGTATGCCTTGGAAGGTAGCTCGAATTACATAGCATGGAAAGATAGAATGGAGGTTGTATTAGAAGACGGTGGCTTGAAGGAATTCATTGATCAAGAAATCCCAAAGGCAGCTTCAACTAATGCACAAAAGTTGGTTGAGTGGTAGAAGTGTGTGGCGAAGGCGAGACAGATCATCCTTGAGGGAGTTCGAGACCATATTGTCTCGAGTATCCATGGGAAGGATACTCCATATTCAATGTGGAATACATTGAAGGACCTCTACAAGAACAATAGCGACTAGAGGAAATTGGCGCCCAAGGATAAGCTTCAAAGAATCAAGATGGAGAAGGGCGATACTATTTCCACATATCTAAACAAGCTCACCACCTGCAGAGATGAGCTTGGCAGTGTGGGAATAACTACAGTCGATGATGATATGGCAAGCCTCGCTCTCCTTGGCCTTCCAAAGAGTGGGAATAGCTATCAGGACTCTGCGAATGGAAGGGAGAACTGTCGGATTGGGAACGAATGTGGTTGGATCTTATGCAAGAGGAGATCAGGAGGAGCACATGAGATGGTTCTTCATCCAAGAATGATGGTGAAGAAAATCTAGCCTTAGCAAGTAAGGCAAGGAAAGGGAAGGGGAAGGCTTCCAATTTCAAATCGAATTCTTCTCATGGAGGGAAGAAGAGCGACATGTCTAAAGTAAGATGCTTTAATTGTCATAATATGGGACATTATGCGACTAATTTCCCATCGAAGAAGTCCAAGAAGGGATCCTCAAAACGATCGGAAGGTGAGGCATTAGCCTCTCAGTTCGAAATGGACTTTACCCTCATCGTATGCATGGTGTCATCGATGATGGGTTGTGTCTGGTATCTTGACAGTGGAGCCTCATTCCACAAGACCGTGATAAAAATTTATTTAGTGCCTTGGAGGAGAAAGACCTCAAGATGCACATAGAGATGGGTGATGACGGAAGGTATAGTGTTTTAGGAGTGGGCATGGTTGCTTTTCAGACGGAGCATGGAGCTCCTTTCACCTTGACATATGTGATGTATGTGCCGGGACTAAAGAATAACTTGGTATCATTCGCGATGTTGGAGGATAAAGGCTACGATGTTGTCTTCAGTAAAGGAAAGGCGTTCCTAAGACACATAGCCACGGGTCAAACCAAGAGGATAGGGATTCAGGTGAAGAATCTCTATAAACTAGAGGTAGATGATTGTGCAACATTGAGTACGAAAGCAGAATTGGTGCAAAGCCAGGACATTGGCGAGTTGTGGTACAGGTGGTTGGGCCATTTGCATCATGGGGCTTTGAAGATAATACCGTAGATATCTACAGGACTTCCCAAAGGTAAACTTGAGCAAGTTGACACATGCAAAGGTTGTACCTTGGGAAAGTACACCAAGTCTTCCTTTCGCGATCGAGACAGTCGAGCAGAGGCTTTCTTAGAGCGAGTTCATACTGATGTGTGTGGACCATTCTCAACGGAATCCACATCAAATCAAAGGTATTATGTGATTTTCATTGATGAATATTCTCATAAATGTTGGACTTATTTCATGCAGAGGAAGGACCAAACTTTCACAAAGTTTTGTGAGTTCAAATATTTGGTCGAGAAAGAGTTAGGGAAGAATATCAAGGCCTTGAGAAGTGACAACGGTGGAGAATATGTCTCTCAAGAGTTTAAGGACTTATGTGCAGCTGAAGGAATTAAATGAGAGTTGACGGCACCTCATAACCCACAACAGAATGGGGTGGCTGAGAGGAAGAACAAAATTATTGTAGGGGCAGCACAGGTAATGCTACATGACAAAGGCCTACCACTTCACTTATGGGCTGAGGTATGCAACACAACGGTCTATTTGCAGAATAGAAACCCGCATCACATACTTGGGATGAAGACACCAAAGAAGCTTTCCCCGGTAAGAGACTAGATGTGGGTCACTTTAGGATATTTGGCTCATCGGTATATTGCCATGTGACAAAGGATGCATAGAATAAGCTTGAGCCGACGACAGAGTTGAGGATATTAGTGGGGTACACTGATACACCTCACAACTATTGGGTGTACTTGCCTACCAGTCGAAGGACAGTGGTTCACATAGATCTCAAGTTTGATAAGCAGAAGGCCATGCGAGTTTCCCTTGAGAGGGAGCTCCAACTACAGGCTGTGGAGGAACTGTTGGTTCCTAAGGAGGAGGAGCCTCATACTGATTTGGAGCAGTCGCATGCAGAGGTTCCAGAAGTGGAGACATCCACTCAAGCAAAGTCTTCTAGAGATGGATGGAAGCGCACAAGAGAAGCTAACAGATTGTTAGAGGATGCGAGAGAGAATGTGGGAGCACCGTCTTCTCAGTGCAGACAGAGGAGGTCACCTGAGAGGTACACTGGATACATGGCCCTTGCTGGGGAATGTGTTGAGACCGGGCCATCTTCCTTTGAGGAAGTATTGCAGCAGCCGGTTTGGGTTGATGCTATGGTGGAGGAGTATGACTCCAACTGATTCAAGCAATGGTTCAGCCTACCAAGATGTTTTGGAAGGTGGCAAATCATGTATTTAGTTACCTCATAGGCACATCTCAGTATGGATGATGGTATAGACGGACAGAGGGAGTGAAGCTACAGGGCTTCACTGAGGTAGATTGGGCAGGGAATCCATCAGATCGGAAGAGCACATCAGGAGGGATTTTCAACCTTGATTCAGCGGTAGTTTCTTGATACAGCAGGAAACAGAGGTCGGTTGCACTCAGCTTGACAGAGGCATAATGCATTGTTGCAAGTTAGGCAGCATGTGAGGCCATCTGGATGCAGAAAATCCTAGTTAGTTTGTTTGATTAGAGGGTGGATCCAACTGTGATCTATTCTGATAATCAGAGTTGTATTAAACTCTCTGAGAATCTAGTATTTCATGATAGGTCCAAGCACATCAAAATTCGGTATCATTATCTCAGAGACTGTGTAGCAAGGAGGATCATGTTGCTGCAGTATATTTCGACAGAGGAGCAAGATGTTGACATTTTAACAAAGGCATTGTCAAAGTGTAAATTTGAGTTCCATAGAGACAGGATCGGGGTGGCAGATAATCCCTTTCTTGTTGAGAGGGAGTGTTGAAATATGGCAACAAGAATATTCCAATTTAATTTCTCCTTGAATTAAATTGTGAATTAAAATTGAATTTAGTCTTAACAACTACTTGGAAATAATTAATTAATTCGATTTGAATTAATTAGTTGGAGAAATTCAAGTTAGAAGTCCTTTTGAAGTCATGCAAGAGTTATCCCTTAAATTAAGGAGATAAGATTGAGTTATATTTGAGTTGTAATTAGTTAACTCAGTTTACTGAGTTAAGTCCAATTAAATTAGTTCCAAACTATTTGAGGAACTAAAAGTGAGTTAACAGTCAGTTGATGCATGCATGTGCTCAACTAGTGCTACTCCAGTTAACTAAAGATTCCCTCATCAGAAACTCATGCATGTCTATTCTGAGAAAGACCCAATTGAGATTAAATTCAAGGACAGTGTACTATCAGTTTCATGTGTTTTCTCACAGAGAAAACTCATTCATGTAGTCAAGGATTTAATCCTCAAGGATTACACAGTTTTGGAGGAGATCATCCACTTGGTTGAAGCAGAATCATCCCAGAGGAATAGCGCAAGGAAATAGGAGCTTGGAGGGCAGAGAGGAAGGCAGGAGAGAAGCCAAGATTGCCTGTGAGCATCTGTGAGGATTGTACTGAGAGCTGGCTAGTTGTGAGAGCTAAGGCTTTATATAATTCCTATGTATTTCCACATGTATGATAATACAATAGTGTGGGGTTTTTAGCTGAGGCTTTCCCCAAAGTATTTTCATGTGTATTGTGCGACTGATTCTTCTTCTTCTGGTTATATTGTTCAACTCAATCTTTAAGCTTCCTCAAATTGATAGTAGAAGTAGGTTATAGTATTCTGCTTTGATTTATATTACATTATCGGTTAACCTACCATCAGATTTTCTACAACAGATAGTGTGGGACTCGGTCACATTTCCTCTCACAAAGGGCTGACAATTCTACCCAACCCACTCAAGGATTACAATGGACCATTCAATTGCAATCTCAAGGGTGTCCATAGAGGGCTTAGTTGAAGACTCTGTGACTCAAATGTAGCATCATGCCGAGACTGCCAAAGCTCAAAGGTCAACTGGGTACAATATTTGGAAGGAAACTTTAGGCAGGAAGGCACAACAATCAAAACTTGCCAACTCCTATCAAGTGCCTATCATATAGTTAGTCTAGTGTGTCACTAAAACCTCTATCATGTAGCAACAAGATCATGGAGATGCCCTCTTAATTTTTTCGAATTACGGCTAGCCCATTAGAGGGAAGTCGTCCATTTTTTAATCAACAATTTTGTAGCTCTACCCTGAACTATTAGAAAATGAAAATGAAAATGAAATTTTAACGTCCATGACACTAGATATAGTCTATGGGACCACTAGCTTCCCTATTTTTTTCCTTTTGCAATTCAATCATCTTATTATTCAAATTAATAATGAGCTTACCCAACCTTCTAATAGTCCCCTCACTGAAAAGACAATGCCAAGGAACCGATGTTAACATACTGCTATAACTGTCTCCGATGTCTCTGAAAGCATCACATTCCAAAATGAAATATTTTTCTGATTCCACTGCCTTGGAAGTGAAAAAAGCACACAACCGTTCTTCCCAAGCTTCTTTAGGTCTTTTCCACCGACCTATTTCGCACCGTAGTTTATGCGAGTTAGTTCTTAATTGAGCAATAAGAATCTTTGCTCTCCACGGAATGATAGCTCCAGTGTACTCTTTTTGTTGGAGATCACAAGTGGGGTTGAATTCTTGAACATAGTACTTCTTCTTTCTACCCACCTCTTTTCCCCATATATACTTACGAAAATTCTCCATAACAAAACTCTTTAAATCGTTGCTATTTGTGGGACATGCATTGAGGTAAATATTCCATTTTTGCATCCATTTATTGTTTTGTCCCATCCATGATTTCTTTCTTTCACTCATTCATTCATTGAAGATAACTTTATGCCATCTACCTTCTCCCATTTGCTCAATTATTTGTAGATACCTTATGAGACGCACCATAATGATTGCTTCGATGGAAGTTGTTGATGTTTCACTCAAAATTATCTCATAAGAAACTGAACATTTTATTTTAAACTTGCTCATGATCAAGCTTTTTTGGATTTTCTCAACTTGCTTCCATTTTGAGATAGGGATGCTGCTAGCCCACAATTCACATCCATGTAATATCACGGGACAAACTAGAAGCCCAAAAATCACTTTAATTGTTTTCCAATCCCATAACTCTACCTCTCTACATCTGTTTTGAAGAGCATATAATGCTTTCCACCCTCCTAAAATTCTCATCTTTCTGCAGTGCCCAATTAATCTTGTTGTTGAAATCAATCTCGAGGTACTTTTATTCATTTACTTCTTCAAGAATGTTGCCTTCAAAGAAGAATGTATGCTGGCTCTACTTCTTTTTATTTGAGAAAATCATTATTTTGGTCTTGCTGGTATTGACTTGCATCCCCACTTCTTTACAAAAATTCTCAAGGGAATATAGGTGCATTTGCAACCCCTAGGTCGATTTAGCAATCAATACAAGGTCATCAACATATAAAAGAAGCTTTATCACAAACTCTTCGAAACGAAAACCATCCCCACCTTACAGATTTAGCAACTCTTCCAATTTATCAATATATAAACCAAAAAGAGTTGGGGATAAAGGGCATCCTTTCTTTACAAGGTCAGCAACATATAAAAGAAGCTTTATCACAAACTCTCCCAACCGAAAACCATCCCCACCTTACAGATTTATCCATCTTCCAATTTATCAATATATAAACCAAAAAGAGTTGGGGATAAAGGGAAACCTTGCTTGACTTCAATGTCGCTTCTAAAGCTTTCTGAAATGCCTATTGAAGTTCTAATTTTGACTTTCACCTCTTCATAGAGCCTATGGACAACAACTCTATAATGCAAAGGAATTTCAAGTTCTTCCATTCTACTCCACAACTTATCTCTAGGGACTATGTCAAATGCCTTTTTTAAGTCAACAAAGCAACAAAATACTTCTTCTTTTTCCTCCCAAACCTTTTCAATAATATGTCTCAACGTGATACCATGATCTACTGTAGAATGTTTTGGCCTAAAACCTGTTTTCCCTTTTTCCCTCTTTTCTTTGACTTCGGCCGAATTATTGATTCTATTTTCTACCATGTCACTGAAGAATTTTGCAAACAAAGGATTGATCATAATGGTTCTATAGTTGGAAGGATTATTAATGTCTCCACTTTTAAAAAGGAGTATTGCTATACTAGTTGTCCAATCTCTTGGGAATCCTTGCCGAATGACATTGTTGAATATTTCCATGATGTGCAGTGCAAGAATGTTCATTCCCCACTTTAGATATTCTGCTTGAAGTTCAACCAAGTCCTTTGCCTTTCCTATTTTCAACTTCTTAATTCCTGTCTCTACTTCCTGTAATGTGAAAAGCTTTGTAGTCGTGTTGATCCTGGGAGGAGGCTTCTCCTCTGATTCTTTCTCATAAATTTGCATTGCATAATCAAACCATTGATTGGTTGTAATATTATTTTCAATTTGCTTCTTCCTTTGTTGAAGTTCCTACCAAAAAAACTTTGGGTTGTTCTTGCTCAGATATATTAACTCTTCTCGCCTTGTTTGTATGAACTCATATTTTTTCCTTTTTAAAATTTTCTTATATAACTTTACATTCTTCTTCTCCTCGCTTGCCTTTTTCAAGGTTTTCCTTTCCATTTTTCATTCCTCATCAAACCAAGCATATATAGGAAAACAATTTGACTCGGATTTCCTATTTTTTGCTCTTTTGCACTTCTCAAGTGCACTCTGAATTATATTTGTTAACTCATGACTATTGAGATTTTGGGAACCACTCTTCCCCTTCTAAATTGATCTCTCCAACATTGTTTAGAAGATAGTACAATTTTCTTGTATTAGAAGAATTTTCCCCCTTGATATTGATTGCCGAGAGCATTGGGTTTTCCTCCTATGCTCTCTTTCTTCTAACCAAGATAGTGTTAGGTCCCTATAATACTAGTGTATTCCCTTATTATTATTGTCATTGTACCCCTTATTGTTATTGTTGTGACCATTTTTTCCCCATATTGTTATTATTGTACCCCATAGAAGCCCACTATTGTTATTGTTGTGCCCTTACATTATTATTGTTATGTCAGCTCTGATTATATTGTGACCCCTTAGACTCCTATATATAGAAAGGAGGTCTTGTCATTTGTATCATCCAAGAATTGTTCATTTGTGTAATTTAAATTATTTTCCCCCTCGAAAAGGTTGATTTTGAAGTCGTTGATCTATCGTTTCTTCTATTTTATGAGTTGGTTGCATAACATTTGGTATCAGAGCTTTGGATTCTAGGGTTTCACTGCTCCAAATAGGTCATCGTGGAATTTTCTCCATAACTTTTTTTCCTGCGACGTTTCAGAAGCTAAAATAAAAACCCATTTGATCTGAAATCGTGTTGAACCTCGAGTCCTAATTTCAGATCTTGTCTCACTATAGTTTCAGAGATATGATCCTAGGAAGTTAGGGTTTTTGCATGATCTTGAATTACATCCCAAACAAGTGACCTTGGGAAACTCGTCATAACCTTCTCTCTGAGCATCTGATTCACATTTCGTAAAATGTGACAGAACGCAGATGGATTATAGTTTTTTGGGTATCATTTTCAAAACCTAATGTCGAAACCGTGATACATGGCACCTCGTACAAGTTCACTCTACTTAACCAGTCTATAATTAGGTCATCGCGAGAGATTGGCATAACTATTTCGTCGGGAATCCAATTGTGATCAGACTTGTGGGGTTGGAAAGAGGACCCAGAGAGCTATCAAAGGAATAAATTTCAGAACTTGGATATCCGAAATTACAGAGTTACAATAATTTCAAGATCAAGTTTATACAAAGCGGAAAAAAAAAAAAAAAAAAAACAAAACAAAACAAAAAACAAAAAAAAAAAACAAAAACAAAAACAAAAACAAAAACAAAAACAAAAAACAAAAACAAAAACAAAAAACAAAAAACAAAAACAAAAACAAAAACAAAAAAACAAAAAAACAAAAAAACAAAAAAAAACAAAAAAACAAAAAAAACAAAAAAAAAAACAAAAAAAAAAACAAAAACAAACAAAAACAAAAAACAAAAAACAAAAAACAAAAAACAAAAACAAAAAAACACAAAAAAACAAAAACAAAAAAACAAAAACAAAAAACAAAAACAAAAAACAAAAAACAAAAACAAAAAACGAAAAACAAAAACAAAAAACAAAAAAACAAAAAACAAAAAACAAAACAAAAAAACAAAAAAAATAACAAAAAAAAAATGTGTGTAGTTGTTTTTTTAATTTGCATAAGTGTTGTTTGAGAAAGTAGTTTGAATTGATTCAAAGGGGATTGTGAAGCATAATTATCATTCATTGATGACCCGAAGAAAGAAAATGAAAACACCTAGTAAGAAACCTAAAATCTCTACTATGATGCATGAAGAAGAGGAAGAAATGCAACATGATATATCAAAATTACGAGACCAAGTGAAACAGATTTCACTCTCACAAAAAGTAACTTAAACTAAGATGGATGGTTTAAAGAATGGAATGGAAGCTAAGATGGATAGCATGGAAGCTAAGATGGATGGTATAGAAGCAAAACTTAAAGGCAACATGGAAGATTTGAAGATAGATTTGACAAAGTTGCTACAAGAAATGCTTACTAATGGCGAAAGGGTAGTAAAGGAAACTCATGATGAGAACAAAATAAATGTTAGTCATGATTTCATAGACTCTAACGTTGGATTGAAGACCCACCATGTTCCAAAGATCGATATGAAGAAGTTTGATGGCAAGGATCCCGTAACATGGATACTACAAATGGAGCAATATTTTGATCTCCATAATGTGCAAAACACACAAAAGGTACGCATTTCAACTTTATATTTGAAACCCAATCAATTTGTATGGTATTGATGGCTTTGCTCTTGTAAACGAATTGTCACTTAGGCAATTTTTATGAAAGAAATGATAGCACATTATGGGGATACAAAAAGCAACACCTTTTTTAACCAATTGATAAATCTCAAACAAAAGGGTTCAATGGTGGAGCACATTGAGGACTTCCAAAAATTGAATATAAGGGTAAAATATATTCCAAAGGAGCATAGGATTGATGTGTTCATAGGGACTTTAAAGGATACCATCCAACATGAGGTTCAGCTTTGGGAACCTAATTCATTGGAGAAGGCATTCAGGTTGGCAAGAAAAATTGAAAGAAAAATTATGGTAACAAGGAAGCCTACCAATCACAACTATAAAGATGGAAGTGTTGTTGCACAACCTACAAGGTTGACACCATAACAGTTGGAAGAAAAAGAGAAAAAGGGCTTTGTTATAGTTGTGATAACAAATACACTAAAGGTCATAAGTGTGCTGAGAAGAAATTATTTTACATAGATTGTGAAGAGGAGGAAGAAAAGGAATAAGAAACATCAAAAGAAGAGGATACACACCAGGAACAAACCCTAGAGAAAGAAGAATTGAATCCAACCATATCTTGTAATGCATTGCTTGGAATTACCACTCCTCAAACTATCAAGATAGAAGTACATATCAAGAAGAAAAAGGTAATAGTGTTGATTGATTCGGGCAGTACCCATAATTTTATTCATTGTAAGATAACCAAGGAGTTGAATTGCTTCCTGTATCCAGCACCAGATTGTCAAGTGATGGTCGCAAATGGAGGAACCATAAATTGCTCTGGAAAGTGCCATAATATCAAGCTATCTATGAGAGAATATGTGTTGAATAGTCCAATGCTTTCCATTCCAATGGGTGGTGCTGATGTTGTACTAGGAGTCCAATAGCTACAATCTTTGGGTACGATAGCTTTTAATTTTCAAGAAATTTTCTTGAAATTTGTTTCAGAAGGAAAGGAAGTTGAATTAAGGGGTGTCCCAGGGAAACTGGGAAAGATAATCAGCTCTAACAGCATGACAAAGCTTCTAAGGAAAGAAAAACAAGGTGTAATTGCACAATTATGTTAGCTAGAGGTTCCCACATTGGAATCATCTATTTCTCTAGATCTCCAAAAATCCTTGGACAATCATTCCAAGGTATTTGAGACTCCCAAAGGCCTCCCACCTATTCATGATCATGATCATGCTATTCATTTGATTCCAGGAAGTGTTCCTCCAAACATCAGGCCTTACAAATATCCTTATGCCCAAAAGAGTGAAATTGAATGTATGGTTGCAGAAATGCTAGAGGCTGGTATAATTCAACCTAGTGAAAGTTCTTTCTCTGCTCCAGTAGTATTGGTGCACAAGAAGGATGGATCATGCCGCATGTGTTCGGATTATAGGGAGCTCAACAAGCTCAATATTAAAGATAAATTTTCCATTCCTGTCGTTGATGAATTATTGTATGAATTGCATGAAGCAATTTACTTCACCAAGTTAGACCTTCGTTCAGGATATCATCAAATCGGAATGAATATTGAAGACATTCCGAAAACATAATTTAGAACTCATGACGATCATTATGAATTTTTTGTCATGCCTTTTTGCCTTACCAATGGACCTTCTACATTTCAAGGTTTGATGAATTCCATTTTCAAACCCTTCCTTAGAAAATTTGTGTTAGTATTTTGATGATATACTAATATACAACAAGTCTTGGAAGGATCATGTTCAACATGTTGATAGAGTGCTCAAACTATTGGAGGAGAAACAATTATATGCAAAAACCTCCAAATGTTTCGTTGGGGTACAAGAGGTGGAATATTTGGGTCATATTGTATCTCCTGAAGGTGTTAAGGTAGACCCTAGTAAAATTAAAGCCATTAAGGAATGGAAAATCCCCACATCCATGGCCTTCTCAATTCATAGGGTGGTCATGGTATTTGTAGTGGCCTCCGGTCCTTATAGTATTTATCTCACCCTCCAGTCGACTCCTTTGCTTTATCATCATCTGCAGGTACTAGTTCAATAGAAAATTCATGAAATTTGGTACAATCTCATCCAGGGTGTTGGGTGTGACCATGCAACCTCGACTCAAGAATATCTATGGAAAGGCGTGGGCATACCCCCACTCACCGCGGAGCCCAATTGGTCAGTGAAACTCCTCCAAGGTTGACAATTTGACCAACATGGCACCATGTCAGTTTTCTTTTCCCCTTGGAGAATTCTCATCGACACATGCAGATAGTTGCGGACTCAGTCACATTTCCTGTCACAGAGGGCTGACAATTCTACCCAACCCGCTCAAGGATTACAATGGACCGTTCAATTGCAAGTTCAAGGGTGTCCATAGAAGGCTTAGTTGAAGACTCTGTGACTCAGATGTGGCATCATGGCGGGACTGCCAAAGCTCAAAGGTCAACTGGGTACAATATTTGGAAGGAAAATTTAGGCAGGAAGGCATGACAATCAAAACTTTCCAACTCCTCTCAATTTTCTATCATATAATTAGTCTAGTGTGTCACTAAAATCTCTATCATGTAGCAACAAGATCATGGAGATGCCCTCTTAATTTTGTTGAATTATGGCTAGCCCATTAAAGGGAAGTCATCCATTTTGTAATCAACAATTTTGTAGCTCTACCCTGAACTATTAGAAAATGAAAATGAAAATGAAATTTTAACGTCCACGAGACTAGATATAGTCTATGAGACCACTAGCTTCCCTATTTTTTTCCTTTTGCAATTAAATCCTCTTATTATTCAAATTAATAATGAGCTTACCCAACCTTCTAATAGTCCCCTCACTGAAAAGACAGTGCCAAGGAACTGATGTTAACATACTACTATAACTGTCTCCGATGTCTTTGAAAGCATCACATTCCAAAATGAAATGTTTTTCTGATTCCATTGCCCCAGAAGTGCAAAAAGTACACAACCGTTCTTCCCAAGCTTCTTTAGGTCTTTTCCACCGACATATTTCGCACCGTAGTTGATGCGAGTTAGTTCTTAATTGAGCAATAAGAATCTTTGCTCTCCATGGAATGCTAGCTCTAGTGTACTCTTTTTTATGGAGGTCACAAGTGTGGTTGAATTCTTGAACATAGTACTTCTTCTTTCTACCCACCTCTTGTCCCCATATACACTTACGAAACTTCTCCATAACAAAATCTTTAAATCCTTGCTATTTGTGGGACATGCATTGAGGTAAATATTCCATTTTTGCATCCATTTATTGTTTTTTCCCATCCATGATTTCTTTCTTTGACTCATTCATTCATTGAACATAACTTTATGCCATCCACCTTCTCCCATTTGCTCAATTCTTTGTAGACACCTTATGAGATGCACCATAACGATTGCTTCGATGGAAGTTGCTCATGTTTCACTCAACATTATCTCATAAGAAACTAAACATTTTATTTTAAACTTGCTCATGATCAAGCGTTTTTGGATTTTCTCAAGTTGCTTCCATTTTGAGACAGGGATGCTGCTAGCGCACAATTCACACCCATATAATATCACTGGACAAACTAGGAGCCCAAAAATCACTTTAATTGTTTTCCAATCCCATAAATCTACCTCTCTACATCTATTTTGAAGAGCATATAATGCTTTCCACCCTCCTAAAATTCTCATATTTCTGCAGTGCTCCCAATTAATCTTGTTGTTCAAATCAATCCCAAGGTACTTGTATTCATTTACTTCTTCAAGAATGTTGCCTTCAAAGAAGAATGTATGCTGGCTCTACTTCTTTTTATTTGAGAAAATTATTATTTTGGTCTTTCTAGTGTTGACTTGCATCCCCACTTCTTTACCAAAATGCTCAAGGGAATATAGGTGCATCTACAACCCCTAGGTTGATTTAGCAATCAATACAAGGTCATCAACATATAAAAGAAGCTTTATCACAAACTCTTCGAATCGAAAACCATCCCCACCTTACAGATTTAGCCACTCTTCCAATTTATCAATATATAAACCAAAAAGAGTTGGGGATAAAGGGCATCCTTGCTTTACAAGGTCATCAACATATAAAAGAAGCTTTATCACAAACTCTCCCAACCGAAAACCATCCCCAACTTACAGATTGAGCCACTCTTCCAATTTATCAATATATAAACCAAAAAGAGTTGAGGATAAAGGGCAACCTTGCGTGACTCCGATGTCACTTCTAAAGCTTTCTGAAATGCCTGTTGAAGTTCTAATTTTGACTTTCACCTCTTCATAGAGCCTATGGACGACAACTCTATAATGCAAAGGAATTTCAAGTTCTTCCATTCTACTCCACAACCTATCTCTAGGGACTATGTCAAATGCCTTTTTTAAGTCAACAAAGCAACAAAATACTTCTTCTTTTCCCTCCCAAACCTTTTCAATAATGTGTCTCAACATGATACCATGATCTACTATAGAATGTTTCGGCCTAAAACCTGCTTTCCATTTTTCCCTCTTTTCTTTGACTTCCGCCCACTTATTGATTCTATTTTCTACCATGTCACTGAAGAGCTTTGGAAACAAAGGATTGATCATAATGGTTCTATAGTTGGAAGGATTATTAATGTCTCCGCTTTTAAAAAGGAGTATTGCTAGACTAGTTGTCCAATCTCTTCGGAATCCTTACCGAATGACATTGTTGAATATTTCCATGATGTGTGGTGCAAGAATGTTCATTCCCCACTTTAGATATTCTGCTTGAAGTTCAACCAAGTCCTTTGCCTTTCCTATTTTCAACTTCTTAATTCTTTTTTGAGAAGATTCTTCGGCGAAAATCACATTGAGATGCTTTTGTCAACGCGTTTCGAACCAACCAGTGTGGTTCATCGTCAGGACAAGTTGAATGAACAGATCTCGCTTTGCATATTAAATAGATAGGGCAGAACATCCAACGGCTATATTTCTAGACCAGGTAACGGCTATATTGACAACGGCTAGATTTGACCGGGAAACGGCTAGTTTGAACTTGATAAGGGGTATAAACTTTATTTAATTAAATAAGTTAATTCGGTTATTTATATTCTTATTAAAATAAAAGTAAATGGACCATTTTATAATTATAAATATATATTAAAATAAGTAAATTATAAAATAAATTAATTTAAATTGTTAGTTATCAAAGTTATTATATATAAATATTAGTTAGTTATAAAAGTTATAAAAATTAGAGTTATATATAAAAAGTTAGTTATATTTTAATTAAAATATGAGTTAAAGGGACCTTTTCATATACATATATCTATAAATATATATTAAAATAAATTAATTTTAAATTAATAGTTAAAAAGTATTTAAACATATAAATATTAGAGTAATTTAAGGGTTAGAAAAAATATTATAATATTTAAAAATTAATTAATAGTTTATTTAAGGGTAAAAATTAGTATATTATCCTAGATTAGTTTCAAGAATATTTTCCTTCTGTTATTAGAATAAAACAATAGCATAAATAAAGTGCTATTACAATAACTCCACCTATATCAACCACAACAAGGGAAAAATTACTAAAAAACAACCAGATCAAGCTAAACCAAGGGAGGGGAAGAAAGGAAGAAAACGACTAGGAGGAGAGGGCTGGGACCTAGCAACTACTGATCTTCCAACCATCCTCTCTATTGAGATTGTTCGGCCTTTTTTCAATCTCAAGGGCTTCCCTAAATTTCCGGTGATGGAATTGCGACACTCTAGCAATAACACTAGCTTCCTCGATACAGACATGATGATTGGTTTTCTCCACATGTTTTGCTAAAGTGGAAGACTTGGTTCTCCTATGCTTAAGGTCAGCTGCGTGCTCACTAATCCTTTGATTAATGGAGCGACCAGTCTCACCAATATAGGGGGTCCCACAAGAACAAGGAATAATATATACCCCTTTCATGTCCTTGGGGTCAATAGGATCCTTCACAGATCTGAGGGACTTACGAATGGTGTTAAGAGGTCTAAAGGTTGAGGGGACATTATGCTTCTTAAGAATCCTCGCAATCCTATCTGTGGTCCCCTGAACAAATGGAAGATGGACACCAGGAATCCGTTCTTTAGGTCCTCTTCTAGTTAACGAATTCTTAGCTGCTTTGAGGAAAGCCTTTTGTCCCATGTGTCTGCTATAACCGTTCTCAACAAAGACATTAAGGAGATGGGATTTCTCCTCCTCGAAGCTCTTTTCATCAGAGATACTTAATTCTTGTCTCTACTTCCTGTAATGTGAAAAGCTTTGTAATTGTGTTGATCCCGGGAGGAGGCTCCTCCTCTGATTCTTTCTCATAAAGTTGCATTGCATAATTAAACCATTGATTGGTTGTAATATTATTTTCAATTTGCTTCTTCCTTTGTTGAAGTTCCTACCAAAAAAGCTTTGGGTTATTCTTGCTTAGATATATTAACTCTTCTCGCCTTGTTTGCATGAACTCATATTTTTTTCTTTTTAAAATCTTCTCATATAACTTTACATTCTTCTTCTCCTCGCCTGCCTTTTTCAAGGGTTTCCTTTCCATTTTGCATTCCTCATCAAACCAAGCATTTACAGGAAAATAATTTGATTCAGATTTCCTATTTTTTTCTCTTTTTCACTTCTCAAGTGCACTCTGAATTATATTTGTTAACTCATGACTATTGAGATTTTGGGAATCACCCTTCCCCTTCTGAATTGATCTCTCCAACATTGTTTAGAAGATAGTACAATTTTCTTGTATTAGAAGAATTTTCCCCCTTGATATTGATTGCCAAGAACATTGAGTTTTCCTCCTATGCTCTCTTTCTTCTAACCAAGATAGTGTTAGGTCCCTATAATACTAGTATCTTCCCTTATTATTATTGTCATTGTACCCCTTATTGTTATTGTTGTGCCCATGTTGTCCCCATATTTTTATTATTGTGCCCCATAGAAGCCCACTATTGTTATTGTTGTGCCCATACATTATTATTGTTATGTCAGCTTTGATTATATTGTGACCCCTTAGACTCCTATATATAGAAAGGAGGTCTTGTCATTTGTATCATCCAAGAATTGTTCATTTGTGTAATTTAAAGGAGTTTTCCCCCTTGAAAAGGCTAATTTTGAAGTCGTTGATCTATATTTTCTTCTATTTTATGAGTTGGTTGCATAACATTTGGTATCAGAGCTTTGGATTCTAGGGTTTCGCTGCTCCAAACAGGTCATCGTGGAATTTTCGCTATAACTTTTTTTTCTGCGACGTTTCAGAAGCTGAAACAAAACCCATTTGATTTGAAATCGTTTTGGACCTCGGGTCCTAATTTCAGATCTTATCTCATTATAGTTTCAGAGATATGATCCCAGGAAGTTAGGGTTTTTGCAAGATCCTGAATTACATCCCAAACAGGTGACCTTGGGAAACTCGTCATAACCTTCTCTCTGAGCATCTGATTCACATTTGGTAAAAGGTGACAGAATGCAGATAGACTATAGTTTTTTGGGTATCATTTTCATAACCTAAGGTCGAAACAGTGATGCATGGCACGTCGTACAAATTCGCTCTACTGAACTAGTCTATAATTAGGTCATCGCGGGAGATTGGGCATAACTATTTCTTCGGGAATCCAATTGTGATCAGAGTTGCGGGGTTGGAAAGAGGACCCAGAGGGCTATCAAAGGAAGAAATTTCAGAACTTGGATATATGAAATTATAGAGTTACAATAATTTCAAGATCGAGTTTATGCAAAGCGGGAAAAAAAAATGTGTGTAGTTTTTTTTTTTATAATTTGCATAAGTGTTGTTTGAGAAAGTAGTTTAAGTGATTCAAAGGGCATTGTGAAGCATCATTATCATTCATTGATGACTTGAAGAAAGAAAATGGAAACACCTAGTAAGAAACCTGAAATCTATACTATGACGCATGAAGAAGAGGAAGAAATGCAACATGATATATCAAAATTACAAGACCAAGTGCAATAGATTTCGATCTCACAAAAAGTAACTTAAACTAAGATGGATGGTTTAAAGAATGGAATAGAAGCTAAGATGGATGGAATGGAAGCTAAGATGGATGGTATAGAAGCAAAACTTAAAGGCAACATGGAAGATTTGAAGATAGATTTGATAAGATTGCTACAAGAAATGCTTATTAATGGCGAAAGGGTAGTAAAGGAAACTCATGATGAGAACAAAAGAAATGTTAGTCATGACTTCATAGACTCTAACGTTGGATTGAAGACCCACCATGTTCCAAAGATCGATATGAAGAAGTTTGATGGCAAGGATCTCGTAACATGGATACTACAGATGGAGCAATATTTTGATCTCCATAATGTGCAAAACACACAAAAGGTATGCATTTCAACTTAATATTTGGAACCCAATCAATTTGTATGGTATCGATGACTTTGCTCTCGTGAACAAATTGTCACTTGGGTAGTTTTTATGGAAGGAATGATAGTACATTATGAGGATACAAAAAGCAACACTTTTTTAAGCCAATTGATAAATCTCAAACAAAAGGGTTCAATGGTGGAGCACATTGAGGACTTCCGAAAATTGAATATAAGGGTAAAATATATTCCAGAGGAGCATAGGATTGATGTGTTCATAGGGACTTTAAAGGATACCATTCAACATGAGGTTCAACTTTGGGAACCTAATTCATTGGAGAAGGCATTCAGGTTGGCAAGAAAAATTGAAAGAAAAATTATGGTAACAAAGAAGCCTACCACTCACAACTATAAATATGGAAGTGTTGTTGCCCCTAGCCTTTCACAACCTACAAGTTTGACACCACAACAATTGGAAGAAAAAGAGAAAAAGGGCTTTGTTACAGTTGTGATAACAAATACACTAAATATCATAAGTGTGTTGAGAAGAAATTATTTTACATAGATTGTGAAGTGGAAGAAGAAAAGTAACAAGAAACATCAAAATAAGAGGATACACACCAGGAACAAACCCTAGAGAAAGAAGAATTGAATTCGACCATATCTTGTAATGCATTGCCTGGAATTACCACTTCTCAAACTATCAGATAGAAGGACATATTAAGAAGAAAAAGGTAATAGTGTTGATTCAGGCAGTACCCATAATTTTATTCATTGTAAGATAGCCAAGGAATTGATTGCTTCCTATATCCAACACCAGAGTGTCAAGTGATGGTTGCAAATGGAGGAACCATAACTTGCTCTTGCAAGTGCCATAATATCAAGCTATCCATGGGAGAATATGTGTTGAATAGTCTAATGATTTCCATTCCGATGGGTGGTGTTGATGTTGTACTAGGAGTCCAATGGCTATAATCTTTGGGTACGATAACTTTTAATTTTCAAGAAATTTTCTTGAAATTTGTTTCGGAAGGAAAGGAAGTTGAATTAAGGGGTATCATAGGGAAATCGGGAAAGATAATCAGCTCTAGCGGCATGACAAAACAAGAAAGAACAACAAGGCGTAATTGCACAATTATGTTTGCTAGAGGTTCCCACATTGGAATCATCTATTTCTCCATATCTCCAAAAAGTCTTGGACAGCCATTCCAGGGTATTTGAGACTCCCAAAGGCATCCCACCTATTCGTGATCATGATCATGCTATTCATTTGATTCTAGGAAGTGTTCCTCCAAACATCAGGCCTTACAGATATCCCTATGCCCAAAAGAGTGAAATTGAACGTATGGTTGTAGAAATGCTAGAGGATGGTATAATTCAACCTAGTCAAAGTTCTTTCTTTGCTCCAGTAGTATTGGTGCACAATAAGGATAGATCATGTTTCATGTGTTCAGATTATAGGGAGCTCAACAAGCTCAATATTAAAGGTAAATTTCCCATTCCTGTCATTGATGAATTATTGGATGAATTGCATGAAGCAATTTACTTCACCAAGTTAGACCTTCGTTCAGGATATCATCAAAGCAGAATGAAGATTGAAGACATTCCGAAAATAAAATTTAGAATTCATGAGGGTCATTATGAATTTTTGGTCATGCCTTTTTGCCTTACCAATGCACCTTCTACATTTCAAGGTTTGATGAATTCCATTTTCAAACCCTTCCTTAGAAAATTTGTGTTAGTATTTTTTGATGATATACTAATCTACAACAAGTCTTGGAAGGATCATGTTCAACATGTTGACAGATTGCTCAAACTATTGGAGGAGAAACAATTATATGAAAAAACCTCCAAATGTTTCTTTGGGGTACAAGAGGTGGAATATTTAGGTCATCTTGTATCTCATGAAGGTGTTAAGGTAGACCCTAGTAAAATTAAAGCCATTAAGGAATGGAAAATCCCCACATCCATAAAGCATTTGCGAGGATTTCTCGGGTTGACAGGGTATTATCGCAAGTTTGTTAAGAATTATGGGGGAATAGCGGCACCTCTAACAACATTACTGAAGAAAGATGGATTTTCTTGGACTCCAGAAGCAACGAAGGCCTTTAAACATCTTAAAGAGGCAATGTGCCAAGCACTAGTCTTAGCTACGCCAGACTTCACAAAAACCTTTATTGTGGAATGTGATGCCTGAGGAAATGGAATTGGTGTTGTTTTAATACAAGAAGAAAGACCCATTTCTTTCAAAATTCATCCAATCAAAGGAAAATATTTACACAAAGCTATTTATGAGAAGGAAATGTTGGCAATACTACATGCACTTAAGAAATGACGACCTTACCTAATGGGAAAACACTTCAAGGTAAAAACAGATCATGATAGTCTTAAATACTTTTTAGAGCAAAGATTATCTTCAGAAGAGCAACAAAAATGGCCACAAAGATGTTGGGTTTAGACTTTGAAATCATTTACAAAAAAGGGAAGCAAAATGTTATTGCTTATGCACTCTGAAGAAAGTATGAGGATGTGGAAGCATTGCTTTGTGCCATTTCTATTATCCAACCAGATTGGATAAATGAAGCAAGGGATGAATGGAAGAATGACGAAGAAGTGTGGGAACTCATTCAAAAGTTGCAGCAAGATCCTAGTACATCTAATACATTTCGCTGGAAAAAGGATTCGGTATGGTACAAGTATCGCTTATACCTTTGTAAGAATTCCCAACTCAAAAAAGAAGATTCTTCTAGAATTGTGCACATCTCCCTTAGGAGGGAATTTAGGAGTTTTAAAAACTTACCATAGGGTTAAGAAGGAATTTTTTTGGGATGGCCTTCAATCTAATATTCAAAAGTTTGTGGCCGAATGTTTGGTTTGCCAACAAAATAAAGTTGAAACAATTAAGACCCTAGGTCTATTACAACCTTTATCCATTCCAAGTCAATGTTGGGAGGAGGTTTCAATGGATTTTATCACAGGTTTACCCAAGTCCGGAGGAAAGAGTAGCATCATGGTGGTAGTTGATAGACTTACCAAGTATGCACACTTTTGTGCATTATCTCATCCATTTAAAGCCAATACAGTTGCTATTGCATTTATGGAAACAATTCAAAAGCTACATGGAAACCCAAAGATTATTGTAAGCGACAGAGATCATATTTTCATTGGAAATTTTTGGATAGAATTATTTTCTTGTCTGGGTACTTAGTTAGCTCATAGCTCATCTTATCATCCTCAATCTGATGGGAAAACTGAGATAGTGAACAAATGTTTGGAAGGATATCTTCGTTGCTTTGTATATGATAAACAAACACAATAGCTCAATGGTTGCCTCTCGCTGAATGGTGGTATAGCACTTCCTTCCATACTGCAGCAAAAATGACCCCATTTATGGCGCTTTATGGATATCAACCACCATCCATCACATCATATTTAAGAGAAAATTCTAAGGTTCAAGCAGTGGAAGATCACATTGAGCATCAACAAAAAGTTCTCCAACTCTTAAAGGATAACCTCACTTTGGCGTAGAATAGAATGAAACAACAGGCAGATCAACATCGCAGCGAAAGAAGTTTTGATGTAGGTGACTGGGTATTTCTACGGCTACAACCATACAAACAAATGTCCCTCAAGCAAGCTAAGAAGGATAATAAATTATCACCAAAGTATCATGGTTCGTACAAGGTGTTGCAAAAGATTAGTACTATGAAATACAAATTGGAACTTCATGCATATTCTCGAGTGCATTTAATTTTCCATGTTTCATGCTTAAAGAAGGTTATAGGTGACAAGCTCCCAGTTCAAACAATATTGCCAGAACTTGACGAGGAAGGAAAAATCATATTGGAACCTGAAGCAGTCACATAAACAAGAACTCGACAGCTACGAAATCGATCAATTTCAGAGTATCTCATCAAGTGGAAGAACTTACCCGCTAAAGATTCCACATGGGAGGATGAGAATTTTATACATAAGCATCCAAAACTACTCAAGCATTGAGGACAACACTTTTTTGAAGGATAGGGGCATGTTAGGTCCCTATAATACTAGTGTATTCCCTTATTATTATTGTCATTGTACCCCTTATTGTTATTGTTGTGCTCATGTTGTCCCCATATTGTTATTATTGTGCCCCATAGAAGCCCACTATTGTTATTTTTGCGCCCTTACATTATTATTGTTATGTCAGCTCTGATCATATTGTGACCCCTTAGACTCCTATATATAGAAAGGAGGTCTTGTCATTTGTATCATCCAAGAATTGTTCATTTGTTTAATGTAAAGGAGGTTGCCCCCTCGAAGAGGCTAATTTTGAAGTTGTTGATCTATCTTTTCTTCTATTTTATGAGTTGGTTTCATAACAGATAGCTTTATATAAATTAAGTTATGGTCTGATTTTAAGTCCCACATATGCTATCTAATCCTAACTTCATTTATCCTTTCTATCAAGCTTTGTGAACAAATAATGTAGTCAACAACACTCGCCCCACTATATGTGTTGCAAGTGAACTTCCCAGACCTTTTCCATTTATCTAGACCATTGCAAATAATTAAGTTGAAAGCACCATACAACGTGAGCAACTCCTCTCCAAAATGATTGCTAACTTTGTCATCTTCTGAACATCTCAACCATTGGGGATTCTCCTCTTCAATGAGCCAGATATGATTGTGATCCTCTTTGCAACAAAACATACTTGCTTGTTGATTTGTTGTTTTAGCATTGAAATCTCCCACTAAAATAACTTCTCCTTGCTGAGAATATACAACAATATCTTGCTTTAAAGCTGCATATGGGTCTTTGCTATCTAGCCCCTTATTTTTGTAAGTTTTTGAGACTTGAGGTGCAAAATAGCATGCTGCAATTCTTATGTGGTTCTCATTCTCTGTTATTTTGAACCATAAATATTGTTTATTTGAATCTTCTTTCACAAACTCTATATGATGACCTTCTTTTTCTTTCACTAAAACCAGTATTCCTCCATACCCTTTGCCATTTTCTACTGCCTCGTTCCAAACTGCTAATTTCAAATAACCATCATGTTCATGAGTTCTATGAGACAAATTATGTCTCTACCTTTTGCAATAGGCCCTATCCCAGGTCCCCTCCTCCAAGGGTAACCTCTACAGTTCCAACAAACTAGAATTTGGTAGACCTGGGTAGGATTTGATTGCTACATGGCTTGGCACACAAGACTCAACTTTGAGTCTTCACCCCTTTCATCCATGTTGATCTCGTTGCTTTCCTCCCTATTATAGAATTAATTATTTTTTGTTTATTGCCAAATTGTTGTCGTGCTTTGTCACGAGGCCCAAACATAGCAATAATTGCTTTACCATTGTACAACCATGCTCCTTTCCCTTTGTTTCTTGCTGCTCTACTTTTCTCCACTTCTTCTCTTCTCTCCTCTTGTTGTTTGCTAGTTAGATCTTCATCTAAGAAGAAGTGTGAGCCTTTCAAGAGATTCTTTTTGGTTAAGAGATAGTGTTTGTCTTGCACAATTGCTATGATGAATTTTATGGGTCAGGGCCTCTCTTCACATATTTTTCCCACCCTTCTTGCTTGACAAATTTGCCCTCTCCAATGTAATTTCTCTTTCAAGAAGTTTGTTGTCAAATTGAATGTGTTTTCCTTCTTTTCATAGTCTCTTATTCCCCGTATAATAAAGTTTGTTTCTCTATATTTTCTGTCTCCATGTTCTCTTTCCTGTGCTCTATGAGAACTTACATCTTCTTTTTCCTCCATCCTTATGTAACCATTAGTGTCCTCAGCTTTGGCTTTGATTTCTTTTGGAATGTTTTCCCTCTTGATCTCTTTTGCCTTTTTTTCCTTCAGAAATGACTACCTGCTGAGATATTTGTGTATCCACCTGAGCTGCTTTAGAGATTATCACTTCCTTGTTTGCTACCATTGATTCTTTCATGATTTGCCATGTTGTCTTCATGTTTTCCCATTGTTGTTTTCCTGTCTCTAACGCCTCTTGTAGCATTGTTACTTGCTCTTTTAGAATCATATTACCTTCCATTAAAGATAGATTTGCAAATGTAATCTCTGAAATTTTGTGGTCCCTTTCTCGTTCTTTGGCTTCCAAAATTTCCAGCCTTTCCCTGGCCTTCATCAGTTCCTTGACATAGAGATCTGACAACCAAGTAAGAGGTGTAGATGCGTGACTGTAAATGGTTGACTCTTCTTTGTTTTTGCTGCTCTTATTTGCTTTCTTTTTCTGGGGTTGTTTTCTTCTTCTTTGTTCCCATTTAAAGCAAGCAAGTCTGCGCTTTAAAATGCCCCGATATTGTTTTGCATTTACCCAAATCCACTTCCCTGTTTTGTTTGCTGAAGCAATTTTGACTTGGCCTAAGTGATTTGTTTCCACAAAATCTAAGATTTCCTTGCCATTGTTTTCATTGTTGCCATTGTTTTCCATTTTGGAATGTAAATTTAAGTGAAGGTTTGCTGGAATAAGGGGCACTGATACTGAAATTTAACTTCAATGTACAATGTTTTGAAGCTGGGACTTTAAATCTTGTGCGAGCATAAACAAAACCTAAAATGATTCACAAATGTGTGCGCAGAACATGAAAATAAATTGAATAAACAGAGGAGCATTTGAACTTATCGGGCCAAAGATTTTCTTTAGCGAAAACCCTTAATTTTCCACCCAATGAGATGAAAAAAGAAAAATCACTAGCCACGAGGTCATAGCTCCGAGGTGAATCAGCAGGTCGTGGTTCTCAAACGCAAGTCTGACAGTAGGAAATAAAGGGAAGAATTCTGCAAATTTGAAACCCGCTAAGAAAATGACAGAAAGAAAAATCGTGCAAGAAAATGGCAGAAAGAAAAGTCGTTTCTGGAGAAGAAAAATCGTTCCAGGAGAAGAAGAATTGTGCAAGAAAATGGTAGAAAGAAGCAAAGTGAAGAAAATGCCAGAACCCCCTTTCAAACGATCACAATGGCTCTGAACTATTAGCCTCTATGGATGGAGCTTGCGGGGAGTGTTTCAGTGTCAGTTTTACCGCAACAAGGTCACTCGAGAGGCATATGGAGCCTTGGAATGCTGACTGAGGTATGTGGAGCCCTGGTTTGTTGTATTTATATTCAGAATGCTCACCGAAGCGTACGACAAAGTGCTCGTGACAACGTACAAGAAGCCATGCTTGTTCTACTGTAACAAGTATATTCTATTATAAACATGTGAAAAAGTTAGTAAAAAAAAACATATGTAATCTTAAGAAGCTCAACATATGGTATTGGACAACTTTCCTAATAAAACAATCCATAACACTAAAACAAATATTTTATGTTATAACCATCCATACCACTAAAACAATATTTTATATTTTTTCAACATAATATAAAATCAATCAAACCTTTGAAATATATATATATATATATATATATTTTTTTTTTCTTTTTATAACTAATTCAAACGTTAAACATTACCGCATTTCTGCCTGGCAATTATAATTAATTTTAGATGATTAAAAAAATTAATTAATTGGCATGGACCGTGAAATCCATTCAATTAAAATGTAAATCGTACCACATGTAAAAATTCTTGCTGGAATCTCGTAAAAATAATTTCAAAAATGGAAATGCTACCGTGTTTGAACCGGTAAAAATAATTTTAAAAATTAGAATGCTAAGTGTTTTTTTATGGTGGAAAAACTCTGAGCACCCTAAATTAACGAAGATTTTCAAAAAATTATGCCGGAATTATAATCTTGCCAGAATTGCCGACCATACCTTGTCTACCTTGTCTTAGATACCTACCTGTTCAGTGATACGGCGGACAAGATTTATCTTGCTCTTCTCAAAACATTTCACAACTAACACTGCGCTGCTCCGTGATTATTATTTGTCGGCCAGCGTTTGCAGCTGCAACCTGCCTGTAAGCATGCCATGATTTATATTTGCAAGAGTTGAGTAACATTAAATGTCCAGTTGTAAATAAGAATTTTACTGTCCACACACGGTCACTCACTGCGGCCTCACCACAAGCAAAATTCCTGGGTTATAACAACAAGGGCGTATGCCCTCCACAAGAATTGCAGATTTTAGTGTCCTCTGAACTCACCCAGTTGTCTAGTGTCCTTCATATTCTTTAGTAGCTTGTCATAATTTTCATGAACGTGAACGTGAAGGGTGTTCTGGGGCAATGGCACCGCCCTCGGTATGGGCATGGAGCTCATCATTACCTTCGTTGTCGGTCACTGGACGTGGGTGGAAGAAATTTGAACGAGAGATGAATCCTTCCTTCTGGTCATCATCAGACTGTCTAAATCCTAGTATGTTTGTATGTTATGTTGTTTCTTTACACACAAACATATGCTGAAACTATCAACAGCACATTCAGTACATGGGTTGTAATGTTTATTGTATGACCTAATGAATCCTTCCTTCTGGACATCATCAGACTGTCTAAATCCTAGTATGTATGTATGTTATGTTGTTTCTTTACACACGAACATATGCTGAAACTATCAACAGCACATTCAGTACATGGGTTGTAATGTTTATTGTATGACCTAAACATTTCAAGTTTGAATTCTAAAAGTTTGTAATACCCATGAAAGAAATGGAATGACTTAACCAACAATTAGTCTACTAGAATTTTTACAAGCAGATTAGAGTAATGTCTCTATGTGCCCTACCATTGAAAGAAATGGAATGACTTAACCAACAATTAGTCTACTAGAATTTTTACAAGCAGATTAGAGTAATGTCTCTATGTGCCCTACCATTTCAACTATGTTTTCATGTTTCCCCGTCTTTTTTCGCTTAAAATTATGAAAAGTTTCAGGGCCCTTGCTTGTAGAAGCTTTGACAGCTGTTAATAATGGAGTCTACTGGAATGCTTCTCTGCCTTGTATAAAACTACGAACAAGTGCTCAGTATATCAAGGATTATTCGTGTTTAGCTGCCATTTTTACCATTCCTTCGAGTAACTGTTATGGTGTGTCAGGGAAAAAACATCAGATGTCCCTTAAAATAATATCAGTTCTATTTTATTCTGTTGGGCTGTGGTCTAGTGGTAAGTTGAAGCATTTACCTTGATGATAGCCCAGCGTCAAAACTTCTTGAGAATGCTCCCCATGATAATGTGTTGACCAAGTCCTGCCAATATGTGAGGTCATATTTGTTATCACTCTAAAGTTTCCCTAGGGTTGTCATGTTGTGTTTAAAGCTAAGTCACCTGACACAGGGATTCGGGACACGTAGGGTTCGAGATTCATGGTGTCGGATTTGGACATGTTGACCCCCCGGAACAGGACACTAGGATTCGTTATATACTATTTTATTAAAATATATATATATTAAAAATTAGATATTTCTTACACAAATTTTAATTAATGATACACATTTATTGATTTCAAATATAGATCTTCATCTATAGCTATTAGCATGCATAGTACATGCAAAACTCAAATACATGTCAATCTATTATCTATTTCTTATGCTTGGCCCTCTTGCCACCCCGAGAAATGTCTAATTTTTTAGTCTTGTTGGAAAATCAGGGTCTTTGTCATTAATATCACCCTCTAAGCATTAATATCCAGAGGTATTTTTGTCATTACCTCTATATCTGTATAGGGAGATTTGTCATTAATATCACCCTTTAAGCATTAACATAAGATAGAACAAGCATAACATGTCAAGTCAAGATTTTGTTTGAGTGATGCGTACATTTTTAGGAGGGTCATGATACAGGAGTTTGACAACCAATGTCACTAACATCAAGGTACATAGAGGGATTGGTGCTCTTGATTAAATACGAGTTCCATACCCTAATACATGACAAAATTCAATGGAAACATTGCAATCCCCCAATCCTAAAATCCTGAGAAACTGATAAGTCTGCTGGATTTTGAATGAAATCTAAAATTCTACTTTCTCTATATGAAATCCAATGAGGCCGGAACCACTCTCAAACATCCTGAGTCATTTCATGGTAATGTTAAAAATTTAAGTAAAAGGATGAAAATGAAGATTAAGGAGAATGTCACTTTTACTTTTAAGAATTTAACATTACCATGAATAGCATATCAATACTAGGGCCTAGACTTGATCATTAAGCTGCCAAAACGCTTGCCAAATGAAAATATGCGTCGCTATAATGACCAAATGCGGTCTTTTCATACCTGTGCAGGTCACTTTTTCTGCCTAACGAGTCCTAGAAAACAGGACACGCTGCCAAAATTGTGACACGACCTTGGATTCGACGAGTCAGGAAAGGACGCGACGTGTCATGGTTTTTGGACACAAATCAGGGCAGAATCGCGTCGGACACACTGGATTCGGGATTCGTGGGGCCTATAGGATGAATCCGGTTATCTAGGTTTAAAGAAATGATAGAGGTAACCACAAACCTACTTTTGAGATCAAGATCTAGCCTTCCTAATGCTCAGAGAGGGCTCTCTCTTAATGATTTAACTTTGTTGAGTTAATTGATTTTAGGCTAGCTATTTAAGCTTGATTGGGTTTTGATTTGATTTGGTGGTGGAATCACTGATTCAGAGGGATAGATAAGTGTCTTTTTACCATTGGGCCATGGAGTCCAAATGTCAAGAAAATAGGACTAAATCAAGTTCTAAAAATAATGTTCACAGGGCAAGGTAGTTGAGTAAATTCAGATCTTTTAGGTTGGACGGTGGAGTGGCTTTTCAATTGGGGTCAAGAAGCAGTTAAAGATTCCTCAAACTGGATAATGAGGGAAATGAAAGAGGTCAATCGAAACTAGGGAGCAATGAAGAATTCCCTACTCTGGATATCAGAAGAAAACATCAAAATGAATAACTGTTCAAGGCAGAGTGTACTTAAACAAATTTTGTAGTAATATTCCAGTTATTTCATTCAAATTAGAAAACATTTTAACAAAATAACAATTTAACAAAATGAAAGATACTTCACTGAAGTGGCCCAACACATGAATCCTGTAATGCAATGCCTTTATTACTCAGTCCAGTCTGTTGACTTGAAAATGTTACAATAAACCCTCAGGTTTTAGATCAATATAACTATAGAAATGTTCAGCAATCCACACCTAATACTTCAAATTATGAAGTATTCATACAAAAAACTTATTACAAAATATCCTAAACTGTTTTAGGAATTATTCAAGGAAAAAGAAATATCTTCATGCAAGAAGATAGAGACAGATATGTAACTGATGCAAGCTGTCCTTTTTTTATTGTTTGATGTTTTGATCTTTTGCTGCTTTCTCTCTTTGGCTGTTGTTCTATGCTGGCTGTCCCTTTACTCTGCCTTTGACTTTTAAACTCTGTCTTTTACTTGATACTCTTTGACTTAGCTGATCTGTTAGTCTCTGCTGTTTTACCTTGGCTACCCTTGACTGCTCTATTTTACCTTTCATCTTCATAGTAAATCATTCAACTTTTCCCAAGACTCTGCATCTGGTAATTTAATATTTACCATTCTTCTGTAGATTTCATCAGTTTTTGTGTATTTTGCAAAGGTAGGCTTGTTTATAAAGAGATGTTTTACCTCATGCTGGAGGTAAAAGAGGTTCTCAAAAGTTTGATAGAGCACTTTTCCTGTAGGAATCCCTTTCATGGAGGAACTGTTGGCTTGTTCCTTTGCCACTTCTCTGATTCTCTTATCATAGTCTTCATGTGGCATCAACCTGTCATTAATCACCAATGGATTAGGTAGACCTTTCTGCCTCAAAGCATCAAATTTCACCATAAACCTAGCTATTGCTAGCTCCATTGTTTGGCATTTCTCCTCAAGTTGTATCATCAGGTTTCTCTTGGTGATTACCTTCTTTACCTCTAGTATGGTCTCAGTTCTATCAGCTATTCCAAGCTCCTGCAATTCATACTTGTTCTTTGAGTTAAGGAACTGGATTATTCTTGAGGCTTCTTCTGGCTTATTCCCAAGTTCAGCTCTAACCCTTTGAATTGCCTCACCAGCCTCTTTGACCAAATCATTCTGCTCAAATATCACATGTATAGATGGCCAAATATCATTGACTGAGTCAATGATATTGGCCCATAAAAGTTGTTTTGCTTGGGCTAGTGGCTCTTTCAGTGTCAATTCCTTCTCTAACTTCTGTATCCTTTCATTCAACCTGTTTGATTTCTGTGTTTCATTCTTATGCATGATTTGAGCCAGTTTCTTTTCATCCTCTAGACTTTTTATTTGTTCTTTAAGTCTATTTATTTCATTTGTTTGGATGGACATATCTTCCATGGATTTGATCAGTTTACTTGCTTCATCACTAGGATGAGCTGCTGCTGTTGTTGATGTAGTTGCTGATGCAGTGGGAAGTGCTGTAGCTACTGGAGCTGTTGTGGCCAGTGAGGCTGCCAAAGTAGAAGGAACTGCTGTAGTAACTGTAGGAATAACAGTGGCAGTAGCTGCTTCAATGCTGGCCTGTTTCTCTTGTACTAACTTATCCATCTCATTCTCCATTTCTTTTAATTGAGCATTTAACTGAAGAATGAGGTCCATCATCTCATCTTTTTAGCTTTGATTCTCTAGAACTTCCTTGGTTTGTGGATGTTCAAAAGGAGGCAATTTTAGCTGCTTCTTCAATGCAACAATGTCTTCATTCTTCTTTTTTATGAGCTTTTCTGCTGCCTTGATGTCATTTGGATTATATCCAATCTCAATAACCAATTCTTCTAGTGATTTAATTTTGTTATCCTTTGCTTGTGAGGATGCCTTCTCTAGTTTAAACTGTGTTGTGATATTCTCTAGAGAATTTTGAAGTTTTTGTACACTCATAGCTTTGTTGGTCATAGTTGAGTATATCATTTCTCCTGCTTGCTTATGAAATTCAATCTGATCTATAGGATGAACATTCTTGGCCAAAACTTCAAATTCTGTCTTGTTGTAATCTGCTGATGACTTAGGCTGCTGTACTGTGGGCTGCAAAAAGGTCATTTGCATTTTCCCTGTTTTAATGTCAAAAGCTGAAAGTAACCTATTCTGATTGCTAGGAGTCTGTTTGAAATATTGGGCATAGGTTTCAACTTTTAATGCTTCATTTCTCAATTTGATTTCTTTATACTTCTCCTTTATATCTTTTTCTTTATCCACTGGTTTGTTGGATGAAGAGACTTCAATACTAAGCTGCTTCTGAATAATCTGAGTATTAGAGGTTGAAGGCTGATGAGTTTCCTCTGAAACTGCTGGAACTGTTGTTGAAGTTTCTAAGTTTACTTAGTTTAGAAACCCTTCATGCACTTTTTTTATTTATTCCTACCTACTTGTTATTTTTTTTTAACAAGTTATTTACAAAGTAAATACTGAAAATAAACACCAGTGCATGCTCAACATATTACATATCAGCAACTAAAAGAAATAAGAACAAACACACCACATGACACCATTATTTTTGGACCAATGTCCTCAGAAAAACCCAATGCGGGAAACAGGTGCAACTATCTGAGGGTTTTCTTATTAAGCAATATCAGAGTACAATCTGGGTGCCGAAACTGGCCTACCCAATAGAGAATTTCCTTAGCAGCTATACCTCACAGTTTGAGAGAAATCTCCTGGCTGAAACCCCGGAAAACCCTTCCGGCAGCTCCTTAGCACAAAACTGCTCCTGCAACCCCAACGTCTGCCCAATCTGGACTGCGTTAGCCCCTCTCTGTCTCACGCTGGCCCTGCGTCAGCCTTTCTAGGCTTGCATCAGCCCCAGGAGGCCCTGTGTCAGCTCTGGGAGCCTCTGCGTCAGCTGCGCTGGCCCCTCTGGTGCTCTGCGCAGCACTTGGCTGCCTCTGTGTGGCCCTGTGTGAGCCCTTGCTGGCTTTGCGTCACCCTCCTTGGCTGCTGTGCTGCTCTCCCGGCACAATCTCTGCCTTATGTGTTTCTCTGTACTCAATGCCCATCAGTTGCTCTCCCGATCACTGATTCTACCTCTCTTAGCAAACCCCGCTCTAGAGAATAGAATGACTGATCACTCTAGTGTATTCTCCAAGTGACCCTCAAGCCTCCTCTTATACTTTTCTTATTGACATCTCAACGGTCGAGATTAAGTCCCTAATCAACGACTAAGATTAGATCTGACTTGATCCATGTCTTTTGGACCACTCTAACACAGATTCATATTAATACACATTAATATTTTATTTTCCTTAAGTTTAGGCTTAGGGACTCCATTAAAAATATTAATTATTTTAATATCTTCTGATCTGTTTAGAATTTGCCCAAACCCTTTTTGGGTATTGGAGATCTCATGTGCCCCAACCTCTCCACCAAATTTCGTGGCTAGAGCACATCCGATGCTACCCCAAATCAACACTCCCTCTTAGCGAGGACTGTGCTCTAGCAATACTCCTCACTGAGTATTACTCTGATCATCCAGCATCGGTACCTGTGCTGATGCTAGGCCTTCCTGCCCAACATCCTCTGCACTGCTGCCTCCTGTACTGCTGCCCATGGTTTTGCCACTGCCACTGCTGCATCTGTACAACAACTCCCTCTGCATCCGTGCTGCTGCTGGTCCTTTCTCCTAGCACTGCATCCGCACTGCACCTCCTCTCATCATGCTGCATCGTGCTGCTGACCGCTGCACTGCAACTCAGTTACTGAGAAGTAAGTAACTGATCTCCCAACTGATCTCCCTGTTGGGCTAGAAACACCCTTTGATGTTGAAGCTCCCTCTGCCACTGAGAAGTGCTCCCTCTCTGACCTTTGCACTGCTGTAACAACTCCCTACATCTCGCACCGTTGCACACCTCTCTATGCCTTCCTGCACTGGTGCAACACTCCTGTGCCTCTCGCACTGCTACAACTTGCTAGCTCTGCGCTGTCTCGGGACTCCTGCACTGTAGCTCTCTTTGCCGCTCCATCTGCATCCATCTCTACCCACTTAGCCAGTCCTGCTACTCCTCGTCGGGGCTCCCGTAGCAAGGTCTAATCCAAGAGGCTAGGTACCTCGAGGATCCTGCCCCTCATCGCCTGTAGTCCGCCTGACTACAGCTCGATGTCTCCCCACTTTCGCTCAAGTGGTGCGTGTGCACTCATGGCACAGTCATCGTCTGTTAAAACTTCCTTCTCTGTCCGTGTTGGCACTGCCTTAGTCTCGGAAGACTCTCCCTTACTCTTCTTCCTTGGGCATTGGGTCGCATAATGAACCATCTCCCCACAGTGGAAGCACTTGATCTTTAGAGGTCTTTCTTCTTCCGTTTCTCCTTCTTTCCGTCAGATGCTAGGCCCACATCATGCTCCTCCTACTTGACCTTGATCCCTTTGCTGCTGCTACCTGTCTTCGACTGCCATTTGATCTCTCCTGGCGAAGAGCTGCCCACATCTCGTCCCAAGGTAGGAGAGTCCCTCTGCCCAGGATACTCTGGACAAACACTTCCCAATCTTCTAAGACAACATTCAGGGCTGTCCTCACCATAAGCTCCTGATCCGGTGTTGCTCCTATAGCAGTCAATTGGTTTTGGATCTCATTCAGTCCTCCGAGGAAGGTGTTAATCGATTGACCCTTCTTCATCTGATACGACCTCATCTGGTTCTCGAGCAACATTCTTCTCTGCACAGAAGTATGCTGGTACAGGTTCTTCAGAGCCTCCCACATCTCAACTACCGTTTCCTTCTCGGCTATATGTGGTACCACATGATCCTTGACCCCATCAAGTATAATGCACTTGGCCCTTGCCATCGCCTCTTCGTACTTGTCGTTATCATTTGGGTCGACTGGGATAGATATTGTCTTCAAGGCGAAGTTCTTGACACGATTCTTGTCAAGCACTGATGAGATTTTGGTCTTCTAGACTGCGAAGTTCGATGCTCCGTCCAGTCTATCCTGGTCTCTTACCCCGTGTAGTGCCATGACGCTCCTCTACTTCCCTCCTGGAAGTTCTCTGTTCGACTCCTCTAACTCTCTACTTCCTGTCTGGTAGTTCTCTTCTGGACTCCCTCTGAGTCCTGATTTCCCTCCTGGAAATCCTTTTGCCGCTTGTCGAGATGCCCCCTACTTTGATCGTCTTGTGCAACTGCACTACTGATCTAGGTTCCTCAGCTAGAAACCCTCGGTAACAACTCCTCTGGCCCTGCTCTGTCAGGTACTGTTCAGACTACAGTACCTCACCAGCTCCACTCTGCAATATTTCTGCAGCCTTCTAGACTCCAACAACTGCCTCTCTGTGAACTGCGTTAGCCCCTCTCTGTGCCACGCTGGCTCTGTGTCACCCCAGATGGGTCTGCGTCAGCCCTCTGGCCTTCTGCGTCAGCAATGCTGGCCTCTCTGAGGCTCTGCGCAGTTCCCGGCTTCCTCTGCGTGGCTCTAGCTGGCTCTGCGTCACACTTCCTTGGCTTCTGTGCTGCTAGAAACAACTTCTGTCACCTCGGGACAGCTGTTTTCTGCTGCTATTGCTCCGCTCGGCTGATGTCTTTTAGTCCTCCTATGATCTGCAATCACCCTCTGATACCATGTTGAAGTTTCTAAGTTTACTTAGTTTAGAAACCCTTCATGCACTTTTTCTGATTTATTCCTACCTACTTGTTATTTTTCTTTAACAAGTTATTTACAAAGTAAACACTGAAAATAAACACCAGTGCATGTTCAACATATTACAGATCAACAACTAAAAGAAACAAGAACAAACACACCACATGACACCATTATTTTTGGACCAATGTCCCTGGAAAAACCCAATGCGGGAAAACCGACGCAACTATTTGAGGGTTTTCTTATTAAGCAATATCGGAGTACAATCTGGGTGTCGAAACTGGCCTACCCAACAGAGAATTTCCTTAGCAGCTATACCTCATAGTTTGAGAGAAATCTCCTGGCTGAAACCCCGGAAAACCCTTCCGGCAGCTCCTCAACACAAAACTGCTCCTGCAACCCTAGCGTTTGCCCAATCTGGACTGCGTCAGTCCCTCTTTGTCTCACGCTGGCCCTGCGTTAGCCTTTCTAGGCCTGCATCAGCCCCAGGAGGCCCTGCGTCAGCTTTGGGAGCCTTTGCGTCAGCTGCGTTGGCCCCTCTAGTGCTTTGCGCAGCACTTGGCTGCCTCTGCGTGAGCCCTTGCTGGCTCTGCGTCACCCTCCTTGGTTGTTGCGCTGCTCTACCGACACAATCTCTGTCTTCTGTGTTTCTCTGTAATCAATGCCCCTCAACTGCTCTCCCAATCACTAATTGTACCTCTCTTAGCAAACCCCGCTCTAGAGAATAGAATGACTGATCACTCTGGTGTATTCTCCAAGTGACCCTCAAGCCTCCTCTTATATTTTTCCTGTTGACATCTCAACGGCCGAGATTAATTCCCTAATCAATGACTAAGATTAGATCTGGCTTGATCCATGTCTTTTGGACCACTCTAACATAGATTCATATTAATACACATTAATATTTTATTTTCCCTAAGTTTAGACTTAGGGACTCCATTAAAAATATTAATTATTTTAATATCTCCTGATCTGTTTAGAATTTGCCCAAACCCTTTTTGGGTATTGGAGATCTCATGTGCCCCAACCTCTCCACCAAATTTCGTGGCTAGAGCACATCCGATGATACCCCAAATCAACAGTTGTACTCTCTCTGACCACTGTATCTGTATCAATGATTTGAACTGTCTCAACTGTCTCTTCTTGCTCATTTACAGGATTTAGCTTGGGCTTCTTCCTGTACATGATTTCAAATCTGTCATCTGTTGTATCCTTGTTTGAGCAAGAACCTTCTTCCCTAGTCCTTTTTGCATTTCTGTCCTGTAGGGCTGGAGTATGCAGAATGGAACTAGTATCCATCTGTTTCTCCATATCTATTAAGGTGTTTTCCAACCACTCTGACTGGTTGGCATATTTTTCAATGTCTGGCCTGGACTCATGCATAAAAGGGCTCAATTTAAACTTGAGTCTTAGTTTGTTTATGACTCCTAAAGGATCATACTGCCATTTGAAACTATTACTGAATTTCATTTCCTGCAAACATTTTTCTACTTCTTCTCTAGCCTCCCTATTATTGCAGATAAAAGGACCAAGTTGGTTTTTGATTTTAAACTGTGTTTTCTTCCTGGCTGATAGAAAATTCACATCATCTGAATTTATGATCTGCCTGATATACTCTAATGCAAATATCCTCATGGGGAGATATTTGGGCAGCTTATAGGGAGTGAGTTGGCATCCATACACCCTTATTTCAGTGTGGTTCTAGTATAAATACTAGTCTCCTATTCTACTGTGTTTGGACAACTGTAAAACTTTCTTTATCTCATCACTGATCCTGGGTTGATTGCTACTGCTTAGCATGTTAACCATTGGGTGAACAAATGAATCAATGAACTCCTTGTAGCTGAAAACAGTGGAATATTTTTGGATTAAGGGTGTCCAAAAGATAATAGACCTAGGATTGCCCTTAGTGTCCAGCTTTTGGATGTTAACTGGAAACCTGTCTGATTGGAAATATAGGAACATATGGAACAATACTGAAGAGTATTTAAATACTCTTTCATTTGGAAATCTAATCAATGGATCATGGATTTTGTTTGCTAAGAACTGGGCAAAATTGAAAACTGTAGCATACAAGACAACATGGTTACAATCTGTCTGGCTCTCTCAGAGAAAATGGTGGTAGAGTATGGAGGACTGTCTATAGGAATATGAGCCTCTTCTAAGATGAAAGTCTGAAAAATTTGAGATCTCTTGGGAAGGTCCAGCTTTAAGTACAGTTCAAGTAGGTTTTCAATAGAAAATGGGGTTTCATTTGGCTTTGGATGGATCTGCAACATTTCATTTATTGACTCTGCAGTGATTGTGAACAAGATTTGCTGGTTAGGAGAGACTATGGCTCTTTGACTTGGGATATAGCAGAGTTGGCATAGGTGGATGATTTCAGGGAACTAGTATACCCGTGGGAACAAGTATTTGGGTAAATTTGATTCTCATAGATGAATGTCATCATTCTGGTTTAGGAATTTATCTTTACTCCAGCAGTGAAGTTTTAATAGATGGCTAGGGGAGGCTGTGTCTTTGATTTGGAAATCTCTGTCGGCCAATGGGAGGTGGTCAATGTCCAAGTGAGGGGTTTGTAGGGGTTTTGCATTCAAAATGCTCTGGGAAGCCATAGTTTTGTTTATTTTATTGAATTAATTACTATCTGGCTTAAGGAGTAAGCTTAGGACCTCTGGAATAGTGTGAAAGGTGAATACAGTTTGCAGAAAAAGGGTTTTTTGGATGCACAGTGGGTTTCTTTAGTTTGGCAAGGTTTTTAATTAGTTCAATTGATTAACCTATTATAAACACTGTGCAGAGCTTTAAGTACAGGGCCTTTCTGGTACTTTCAGGAATACCTGGAAAATGAAGATTTGGTATGTAGACAGGTTCTCTGGGGGCAGCAGAGGCTTTCTGAGGCTTCAATGGTCTTTATGCTACTTCAAATCAGAATCTGCGGCGTCTTTTGGTCGTAAATGGGGTTAAAATAGTTGAGCAGAGTTTCTAGGGTTTAGAATTGGTCGGCAGAGGTTCTTGGCAACAGAATAATAGTGAAAAGGATAGAAAGGGCATTTTTTGGTTTTTAACCAACAGTGGTTAACTTTTGGGTGCGGGGTTTAGTTTGAACAGTGGGCGGTTTCATCTTACGCGGGGAGGCGGTATTATGGCTTATCGCACCGCTTTTGAGTGTAGGGTGGTATTTTTTCAGAGGACGCGATATAACGTGGGGCTGCCACGTAGCAAAAAGGCGATTGGGCAAAACCGTGAATCTCGCGTGCTTTTGAGATATTAATAGTCGGACGATCGGAGCGCGCGATATGGGTATGGGCCGTTGGATCTGGAGGTGGGTGATCGAAGGGTTATCGCGTGGCAGAGTTGTGAGGGCTGAGTCGGGGTGTGGGGTTAGGTTTTAATTAAAATGTAAAGGGAAGTAATATATGCGATGGGTATTAATAAAATGCGGGACCCGGGAAGAAATATACTAGGGATATAAGTTAAAAGGGTATCGGGGAGGGTTTTTCAATGGGGCCCGATACATTATTTAAACTTAGGATAAGGGGGTTTTAGTGGGTTTAAATAGAAAAGGGAAATTGATAAGGGGAGAATGATTTTTAAAGGGAAATGTCTAGGGAAAGGTGTGAAATAAAGGGAAAAAGGGTTAAAATGAAGGGAAAGGGTTTTTACAATGGAAATGTGTTAGAATAAGAGGAAATGAAAAGGGAAGGGTCCTTTGGAATCAAGAAGGGGAAATTAGTGAATGAAAATTAATGAAGGGGTAATGAAGGGAAATTAATAAATTAGACATGTAAAGGGTTTAGTGAAATGAGAGGAAATTAGTGAATGAGCTTTAGTATTCAGGCCTAAAATTATATAGAACTTTTAGGGTAAATACCCAAAGTAATATACAACTTTTGTGAATGTCCTTTTTCTTTGATAATTCCTCCTGCACATGAAACATAGGATTAAGCATGATGAAGGTGCATTTGAGCTAGCAACCTTATGCATTCCAAAACCTCTTTTACCTACCCTTTATTTACCCTAGCATTTTCTCTTCATTAATTGGGTGCATTTGAGCTTGTTGACCCTTTATTTCTTTTTCTTTGATAAGCAAACTATCTAATTCTAGTCTTATAACTTCCAATGGCTCAGATTAAACTGATGAGCTCATTATTATTCTCTACCTAACTATTGATCTGCCAAGATTAAACAGTTTGGCTAGATCTTTATTCTCTATCTATCAACATGAAATTTAAAGCATGAATGAATCAAGATTAAACTATTTGACCATCATGGATTGTGGCATTTTTGACAAGCTGCACACAATCTTATTTTGCCAAGTAAAGTAAAAAGTAGTGGCATTTGAATTTGCATCACTTTCAGAATCTATTTTTTATCTCTTTTTGGTGGGGTTCATATTTTATTTTATTTTTTGATCCTTTTCTTTTAGTCTTTTGATTTTTCTTTTAGGACTTACCCTCTTTACATTTTTTATTTTTAATATGGAAAAACATTTTGCAGAAAGCAAAAGTGTGTACAATATTACAAGACTGATCATAGCCAATTCAAAATTATGAATCCTATTATTATAGGACCCTAACAATATTAATGTGATAAACACTGGTTCCCTGATAATGTAGAGGTATTGTTAATGGTGGTATCTGTTCTAATGTTGTCACAGGGGATATTACAGAGGTGCTGTTATGGTGGATTCTGTGCTAATGCAGTTTTAGTGGATGAGGCTGGATGAAAGTCTTGGTGACTTTGACAGAGTTCGATCTCCCATAGTGACTGTGCCTCCATAGGTTGAATTTATTGCCAGACACCCCAGTCTATTGTTTTGGTTAAAGATCCATATCCACAAATAGTTAGTCTTAAATAGTTCCACTTTCCAATCTAAAGGGTTTGACCAATGCAAAATTCAGTGCTATTTCACTCACAATAGGTGAAAGGCCCCATCCCTGATCTGCAGTAGTTTCTCTTTGGGTCAATGTAAGTTTAGGTATGGAGTTTGGGACACAGAGGCTTGAAACCTATTATATTTTAATTAGGTCATCTGACAGTCAATCTCGAGTGGGTTGGCGTCAAGAGAATTATGACTTACTGGCAAGGGTGGTCCTCAAAAGCAATACCTGCTCCTCAACTTTCTATCTGCCCTTAGTAAACACCAAAATAGTTTGTCATTCGATCAGGAATTTTGGTTGTATTCCTCCAAAAGTTTCGAGGGCTGTGCTCTGTCTCACATCATCTGAAGCCTGAGTTTGATTTAAACTAGACACAAATATTATGAATCTATTGATTGGTGCTTGAAACATTGACTACATATCATCAAATTGAAAGAAATGACACTATTCAGCCAGTGTATGCTTCTAATGTGCTTTGAATTTCATTCATCCCATGCCACACCTAACTTGCCTTTGAAGAAATTCGTGTGTATACTGTTTAGCTAAACCAAATGGTTCTTCAAGGCATGGCATGGGAAAATCCTGTTAACTTACTTCTTGTTAGTCGGTTTACTTCTTAAGCAAACCCATTCCACACCTTTCAATGTTTATATTCAGCCTGCAATCCCCAGTCAATATCTCCTTTTGAGCTTTGATAGAGGTTTGTTTGTATGTTTTCAGGCTAACAGTGTCTCAGTTCTCCATCGTAAATTTCAGACCAGTTGTAATTTCAATTTATGCTGTTGCTAGGTATTCTTTGTATAATTTAACAATCTCCTGCAGCTCTGCTGGAGATAACTGTCTATTTATTCCAGTGTAGATACTTGTAACATTTGTAGACATCGTGGTGATCAAATACTTGTCATTTTGCTCCAAACCATACAATATTTTTTTTTTCTTAGGAAAAACTCATTACATTTTATTATTGAGATGAATCACAAAGTTGCACTCTGAAGATGCTCTTCGCATCACCAGTATTGCCAAAAGCTTTACAAAGAGGAGAACAAAGTCTCTGGACCCAAGAGGTGATATCCAAAAGGTTAAGAAACAGGATCAAGAAAAGGGAGCAGATCTGTCCTCCTTTATGATCATCATCATCATCGACCCAAAAAGAAACTGTCATCATCAATTGAAGAAACATCAGAACTTCAGTGAAACCCATATATATATATATGAACTCGGGGGGTGGGGGAGAGGGCGAGTGTCCCCACCCTATGCTGTTCAATATATATATATATATATATATATATGAACTCGGGGGTGGGGGAGAGGGTGGATGTCCCCACCCTATCAACAAACCATTTGATCAATCAATGCTTGTTTTGACAACCTATCTACGTCCTGATTGAAAACTCTCTTTATATGATAAAACTGAATTTCTTCAACTAGATTAACAGCAACTAATACCTGGTTTACCAGAGGTTTTAAAGTGATGTTTTGAAGCCTTAAAAGTTAAGAGCCTTCTAAGTTCTACAAATTCAACAACTAGGTTTGAATATCCAAAAACATGCAGTTGGGAGAGTCCTTTTTCAGATGCAATCTTTTGTAGATTTAGGAGGGCATGAAATTCAGCCCAATTGTTTGTATGTCTTCCTAATCCAATCTTGAATGAGAAGTACCGTTGATCAGGCATATGTAACATCCCACCAGCACCATGGGTCAGGTTTACCCCGTCTTGTTCCATAGAGAAAGACCCAACTTCTGGATTTGTCAATTTCTGAGGCTTAAGGTCTGAAAATCCTTCAGTTTTGGAGGTGGTTTCATATCTTCATAAACATATTGAATTTTTTGGAAAACTTCCAAAGTGGAAAAGGACAGACCCTGAGATAATATAACATTTCTGGTATCCAGATTGCCCATGATATTACACAGGGTAATGCTTTGTGGTCCTGCTATCTTCCTGATCTGCTCCAGGCAAACCTAGGAAACAACTGAGTAATTAGTCTATAGTCAGCACTAATTACTCCTCTGTACAGACTGGTGCTTCTCCTGTCGCAGGGGGGTGTCCCTAATAATCATGTTTTGTCAATACTTGAGAATCTGCACGGTTAGTACAAATGATAGCCACACAAAGCATTTGTCCTGGATATGCATGCAAGCAACCAAGGACACAAGAAAGCTCAAGTTAAATGATATGAGAAGATTCCACTTCACGAAGAAGCCAGACTATGAAGGATGAAAGAAGAGATGGATGCACCTTAAGTGAATAATATCGAAATAAAGGCACTTAGGCCACACACACTACTGCAACGAAAGCAAAACTATTCAACCAAAAGATTTGAACAGGTGTAACATCTGGCATAATCAAACCCTACTCTGTTTTGACCAAAAAATTGTTTGCAGCATGATGGCAAGTACAAAATTGGTTGCATAACAAGAATCGCCAAGAGTGGAGGCAAAGAAAGAATAAAAGAGAAGGACAATGCTGGCTCGATGAAGACTGTTGCTCAATCATCTCTAACAGAATCCCAAAAACTCTATACTAGGACAGCCTAACCATGCATTTTCATGCACACAACAATTGCCAGAAATAGTTAACCAGTGCTGTTATGTGGCCGTCTACAAGATATTGCCTAGATCTCAATGTTAACACCACTCTAGAAGAAGTTTAAGCTCAAATTTGTGCATGGAAAGGCTGACCACTAGCTGATACAAGATAAATCTGCTATTAACTGTCACTAAACTCTAAGTTATTGACCCTGTACAAGCTTAGTATCGAAGCCTTAAGCCCAAGTCAACTGCTGTTTGGATAATGCCCCTGTTATATGTGCTGTAAATAGGCTGCTACAACAACTAGATCTCACTGTGCCAGCCTAGAAAAGATCTCTGGAAACCATGCGTTCTAGAATCTATTTCCCAGACAGTCAGGAAGTAGACAATTTGCCAGATCTGTTTGAATTTTGAAACCAATACTGTGGAGGAATGAGTTGGGAACCACCAAACAGCAGGTTAATATGCTTGCAAATTGTCATTTTGATGTAGTTTGTCAGCGTTTAGGAGGAAAACTGCTGTTATTTTGATGCAATTTGTCAGTGTTTAGGAGGAAAACTGCTTTTAAGTGACTTACAACTCACCAAATCTCCCAGTATAGACTGCTGGAGCCCTCTTAAAGCCACATACATGCCCTGTCCACTCAACCATTGAAATTCCCTTGGATAATGATGGCTCAATGCAAATTCTCAACCAAAATTCCAATTATAAAGATGAGGTCAATGTATACAATTTTTTAAGCTAGCAGACATTTCAAAATAGGAGACAAAGTTATCTCATACGCAGGCTGATGAAGAGCTCAAACAGTGTTCCACGGGGACGCGTCCCCTAGGGTCGGGTGCACGCACCCCTCGCACCCGGGATGGGGAGTCTATTGGAGGTGCGATTCCCCACGCGCCCTTTTTGGGGAGACACAAGGGGGTGTGTTTCCCCAGTGTGGGGTACGAGACTCCCCAAAAGGGGTGCGTCTGGGCGTCCCCCCTGAAAAGTTCAGTATGTAGTATATAATATATGGTAATATACTAGCATGTTTTGCTTTCAATTTAGTTTCTAGAATGATGAATGATGAATTTAATTTTAAAATCAATGTAGATTGTAGAATGATGAATGATGAATGATATGGATCAATGTATTTGAATATTTCATTATTGATTTTTTTTATTGAATCTCATGGTATAAATGAATAATGAGTATGTCATATGAATGATGTATGTATCAAAATGAACGATGAGAATGGATCAATGTATGCCATTATTTAATTCAATTATGAATTTAAATTTAATTTGTGGATCAAATTTCAATTTTCAATGTATTGGTATCCATATTACTATAAGTCTATTTAATATTTATGCTTTCATTATTGAACAATGAATATGAACTTGAATTTTATATATCTATATATATAATTAAAAATTATATACCCCGATGTCCCCCCGCACCCTGGAAATTTCCCTAAAATTTGAGGGTACTCCCACATGTCCCCCCTGTGTGTCTCCCCGCACCCGCGTCTCCCCACAACGGAGTCTTCGTGGAACATTGAGCTCAAAGCCTCAAACTAGTCAAAAATAATGAAGTGCCAAGTTTTTAGTTCACCAAAGATATCATATTGAATTACGGTTTTAGTAGACCAAGTTTACTAAGGTGACTTAGGTTCCAAAGATGGTAAAGTGTCATCCATTGTGAAATTTAGAATTGAAGTTATGAGGATAGGATATAGGTTTGACTAGACGAACTTAACAACTTGCCAAAAATGCCAAAGGGGTCGAACTATGGTTTGGAAGATGGATAAGCTCAATATCAATTTGACCTAGGGTTTGTCTCATGAGACAACCCTCCCAATGGTTGCCATGTGTCACATTGAAACACTTCCACTTGCTCAATTTAAACCCATTCATAATTGCTCACTAGAACCAGGAATTTGGAGCCTATAGTTGCCATAGTAAGGATAAATATAGCCATGCCAAAAATAGTAGTCCAACTCCTAAAAAGTAAGAAAAATAGCATGCCAACTATAGCATGCCTAAATATAGCAGCCTCTTGCATGTCAATGAAATCAATCTCATCAGACTCTTTTTTGCAATGAATCCAAATGTATGCTCAGAATCAACATGCCAGCCCTAAAACCATAAATGCTTAAAATTGTAGTGTCATGAAAATGCTTTCGTGTCACTCAGAAAAAGCTCATTGGCATCATGAACTTGCAAGGACCAATAATATGTTATCCACTCTGACGTGGACCTTAAAACTTTGGCTCCCAAAAATAGCAAATTCCTTCAAATATGGTGAATATGCCCTTGAAATGGAATGTAATCATTGTGAAACCCAATGCACCTGTCATTAATTGCTCGCCCAGTGCAAGCTAACTAGACCTTAACCCTCTAGTTGCACATGCAAATTTGGGGGTTAACAAGTCCTTCAAACTTGGGTCATCAATCCATTGTTTTAGTTCAACACTCTTCACCCATTGGAACCTTGATCCAACCCATCATCACATTCGTAGAACCATGACATCCAACTTGTCCTTGCCACTAAGAGAAATGTCTAAGTATAGACACACCCAAAAATCAACCTTTGAAAAAGAACCGAGGCTATCTGATCTCCTACTTGATCAGCACTGACAGTACTAGGGTTGGCCACAAGGTTGACTTTTGTTGACTAGTTTTGAATGGACTTTTTTCGGACTGTTTTGGTTGACTAGACTTGCTGTTGGAGGCCGAAGTTGACTGGGTTTGACCGAGCTAAATTGAGGAAGTATTCTGCCTTGTTGACCAACGTTGACTTTCTAGTTAGGGCTTTCTGTTTCTGCTGTTTGACTGATCAAATTTTCATTGTAATTGGACAAGTGAATATTATACATTGGACTCTCTCTCTTAGCTGAACTTTTGAAGAATTATAAGAAGAATTTCAAGGGTTTCTCCACATTGGGGTTTGTCCCTGTCTGGTGCCATATCTTGTGTCCTCTTGTCTTGGCTACTCTTCTACTGCTATTGTTTATGTTCTATCTGCATTTTACTATCATGTTGATGTGATTTCTAAACTGGATATTGATATTGGGCTAATAAATAAATTGAAGTAAAATTGCTCTAAGCATAGAACATACCATTGTTATCCTAAAATTAACAACCACAAACCTAGCCTTATATTTCTCCATGTTGCCATTTGTAGCATACTTGATCTTGTAGATCCCTCGAGAGCCAACTACTGAATTGTCCACTAGTCTAGGCACGACCTTCCATACATCATTGATCATGATGGTGTTGTACTACTCCACCATGGCATCCTTCCACACCTGACACTGTGTAGCCTCCTGATAATTGGAAGGCTCTTTGTTAATGACCTCTGTCAACAACGCCTCATACCTGTCTGGTTTCCTGTGCTCTGGATACTCGCCCTAGGAGCTCCCACAAACTCCTGCGCATCTCTCAATGTCTGAAGCACCTCCCCGTTTCTTCTTCCGCTAGTGGTGGGTAGAACTATTGATTTCTGGTAGCATCGGATGTGATATAAGTCTCAAAATTTGCAGGGAGGCTTAGACACATGCATTCTCCAATACCCAGAAATCATTTTGGGAAATTCCACCCGGAGACAGTTTTATTAAAATAATTAATTTTTTTAATGGGACCGTAAGTCTAAACTTAGGAAATTAAAATAATTAATGGTTATTAATTTAAATTGTGGGTGTAACTTTTAGAAGAAGATGAGGATCAAGCCAAAATTATCTAAGCCATTGATTAGAATTTAATTTAGGTTGTTGGTTGTCCAACAGAAAGATATAAGAAGAGGCTTGAGGGGCACTTGGAGAGCACACAGAGGGGAGATTAGAAGTTTGATTTTCTGAAGCAGAGTAGCTGCCTGAGAGATTTTCGATAGTGATATTTTGGAGTGAGGGGCAGGGATAGTATCCGAAGGGAAATCTTTCTCGGTCTGAGAATACTTAGCAGAGAAGGAAGAGAGAGATCTAGCAGAGGCAGCGCAGAGCTAGAGAGGTTGACACAGAGCCACGCAGAGGCAGCACAGAAGCTAAGAGGGAATCCAAAAATTTGTTGAAGGAATTGATTGCAGAAGCCGGAAGCCAGGGTGTGAGACCGGGAGGTGCAAATCGGAGTTCCTGGGCAACAAATCGATCAATTGAAGGGTTGGTGCTAGGTTGTCGTAGTGACTGCGCAGAGGCAGCCAGGGGCAGTTCATTTAGTGGCTGGATTAGCCAGGATTTCCAGTGATATTGTGAGGTAACCTCATTTATCTCTCTGTCAGTGATATTCTTTATAATTGGATTGTCAGGAAGGAATCCAAAGATTGTATTAAAAAATTACTACTGCTTAGTAATAAATCCTCAACTGCTGCACTGGTTTTCCCGCATTGGGTTTTTCCGGGGACATTTGTCCAAAAATTGTTAGGATATTTCGACACATAGGAAATAGTTAAGTATAACTTGGTCTAGTGTAGAGTTAGGTAAAGTGTGTGTTTCTTTACTATGTACTTTTGTAACTTATAATCTGACGGTCACGATATGTTCTAGATATGAAGTGATCTGACGGTTCATTCTCTCCTCGGTATTATCGACACTTGATCTGTGGCTTAACACCCAATTGGTCCATGATCTCTATTTAAAGAGCATGGAGGGTCATTTGTAAGGTGACTATTCATGAGAGAAGCTTATGTAAATTTTCTTTCTTTTACATTAATAAATTGCCTGAAGTGGCTGAGTTGGCTTAGGTCGTGGACTTTTCCCTCTTTGAGGGTTTTAACCACGTTAAGAATACTAGTGTATTGATCTATGATCTGTTTGTGAGCGGTGTCATTTGGTGTTCTATCTGAGGAACTTACCCTGTAAATTCCTACATGGTATCAGAGCTATTTGAGGGCCGCATCCGTTGGTGATCCAAATCCGAAGTCAATACAACTGCATCCGACTGTCGTTTCCTAGATCTACTGTTTCTGACCGCTTTCGGGCCGAGAGGATTGCTCTATTGTGTTAGGAGCATCTGTTCCAGTGAGGAACCCCTTTCGTTTCATGCGAAAAGGTTTCCGGTAGCCCTAGCTATGTCATTTTTAAGATTTGGAGGTATACAGTCTTAATTTGCAGTTTTAGTTATTTATCTCTCTGTTTATTTTGGTTTATTTATCTCGTTTTTATTACTGGATCTATATATTTCATTTCTACGTATGCTCTTTGCCTCGCGACTTTGTGCGATCTAAGCAAATTAGAAACAAAAAGGAAAGATTTTTCTCATGTGTATGCTCTTTTCCGTCGTGCCTTAGTGTGATCTCGGCCAATCAGAAACATTGAGGAAAATATTTAGTTTCTGGCGAAATCTAACATCAAGCCGTAAGGCTTGGTTTTTTTTGCATGTTCGTTTTTGGGTTGTGTGGTTTTCTTTGTTTTGTAGGCAAAAAGGGGTTTTTCAAATAAGCATGCACCCCAAAGCTTTAGTGAGTAAAAAAAAACCCTTCCTCTTTTCCAAAAATTACTAAGCTTTTAAACTAGCTCACTTGGTCCAAAGCTACTTTATGAGAATAGAGTTCTTGGGTTCAAATCTTTCTTTTTGTTGAGTTATTTTTTCAAAAAACACATGTAACTTATGTTTTAAAGTTACTTTATGTAAAAGTGTTCTCACCCATTATAAAAAGTGAGTCACTTATAATTCTAAAGTCACTTTATCTTTTATTTAAGTTACAATTTAGTGGGTAGCTCATAAAGTACCATTGTAAAAGTGACTTTCACTTATTTATAAAAGTGGGTCACATAAAGTAATATTTTTTTTTAAAAGTGAGCCAATTAGATTAAGTTTGGAAAATGGGGGATTTTTTTTTATTTTAAATATAACATTATCATTCATTTCCAAACATTCCCGTACTTCGTCGGCATCTTCAACAACCTTTCTTCAAAAAGTCATAACTTCTTCATTCAGAAGCCGTTTTCAGAGCCGTTTTTTTTGAATCAGCCTAATTTTCCGAGATCTTTCCATTGGAACACTTAGTTTCAGCATCTATAGCTTCAGTTTTTGTTAAAATGGAAAGTCCATGCCAAGTTATTCTTGACAGCACCAACTACTTCCAATGGTTGTCCTACATTGTGGATTTACTTAGAAGTAAAGGTCTTTATAGAATAGCCTCAGGCCAAGAATCTAAACCTAAAGATGAAGATAAGGCAACAAAATGGGAAAATAAGCAAGATCAAGCACGTGGGTTGATAGGGATGTCTATTTCTCCAGACCTTAGATTCCATATCGCAGAACTTGATACCCCTGATGAAGCAATGAAACAACTCAATAAAGTTTTTGGAATTAAAAATGAAATTAAAGCCCATCAACTCGAAAATGAGTTGCTTACATTGGACCCCAATAATTTTTCTTCTATTGAAGATTTTTTGTCCAAGTTCAAGACCCTTAGACTTCTCTTGGAAGGTGTTAAGGTTAAGAAAGAAGATGGTAGCCTTATCTATTCCATTCTTACAAAGTTAGGACCAGCCTACTCTGTGTTTGTTTCCACTTTCCATTCTACTAGAGAAGCCTTTATTTCTCAAGGACAAGCCTACAAGTCCCCCTCTTTTGATGCCTTTTGTGATTCTTTAATAAGAGAAGAAGAAAAACTCTTACATCTTGGTCTTCTTAATACTGGAAATTCTTCTAAGAAAGCCTTAGCAGCCCAACAACAACCAAATCCAAAGAATTCTAAGAAGCAGTATCCTAAAAAGAATGGTCCTAAACCAAACAAGGGTCCTAAACAATTTCAGTTTCAAAATGAAAAATCAATTCAACAAAATGATAAGGCAAAGGGAAGAAGATTGATAGACATTGCAACTTTTGTAATCGAGATGACCACTTAGAATCCAAATGCTTTAAGAAGATGGAAGCCTTGGAAGCAGCAATGAAGAAACATAACATCCATTTGGAGCACTCTTCAACTTCAACTTCAACTTCATCTTCAAGAATAGCACTTTCTACATGTGGTTGTTGTTAGCCCCCTAATTTGCTCTCTTTTTGCCATTTTCCCCTTCTTAAATCATAACCATTTACCGCTATTTTACCTCTCTTATACACCCTCATCTTGCACTAGTCCAAGAACAATGACATATTTCGTATGAACTTTATATTTCATATTTTTAACTTAACTTAGCATTAATTAATTATTTATTACATGATTTCTTGCTTATAATCACTCTTGTAACTTATCGATATCTCCAATGTTTATTTGGTAGTCAAGTGCTTACCATAACCGCTGATCCTAGTGCAGGATCGGATCTTGCACCAGTGCCAGCACAACAAATCCTTGCAGCAGATCCGAACCTCCTTGATCACCGCCTCATTTTGAGCAGCTTTAGCCACAACAACAAGATAGATCTGAAGGCAGCCGAGCTCCAGCCACGACAGCAAGGTCAATCCAAAGGCAACCAAGATTGAGTTTATGAAGAACGAACAGCTAGAGATTGGCTACGGCCAGTTTTGTTGAATTGTCTAATTTTGAAGGCCGAGAAGCTAAATTCTGCATATCGGTTATGTAATTGGTTAAACGATCTTTTTGGCCTTTGGCCAAAGATCTATATAATGAAGAATGTAAATAGGATGAGATAAGTTTTTGATAGAAGTTGGTATAGAACAGAGATACAGCCAAAGAGGCGGTAATAGGCTTGTATTTTGTTATCGCCCGAATCTGGGCTGGACTATGTATTCACGCATGTATTTGCCTCAGTGAATTAATAAGAAGGGAGCTCCGCCTCATGTTTTATAAATCGTATTTTTGTGTTTGAAAGCTGATGAATTGATAAAGTACTGAGCAACGTTTCTATTTGAAAGGGAAACGCGCTGGTTGGCTAGGGCCCAGCCAACCCAACACGTTTACCCTATTTCCTGTTTCTTGTAAATTATGTTTATATTGTCAAGTGTGATTTAATTTCAAGCACATGTATTCCTGTTTGAGTGAAAGCGGATCCGCTGTGTGAAGTAGTTAAATTTCTTTTTCCTGCACTTGATTTCGGATTGGTTTTCCCGCCTGGTCCAAGCAGGAGAAATAAACCTGCACCAGTGCACATTGGTGTGCTATTCATTTTCCTGTACCTGATTTTGGATTGGTTTTCCTGCCTGGTCCAAGCAGGAGAAATAAACCTACACCAGTGCACGTTGGTGTGCTATTCCTTTTCTGCAGTTCTGTTTGGTTGGTTTTCCCTGCTTGGTCCAAGTAGGAGAAATGAACCTGCACCAGTGCATGTTGGTGTGATGCAGCAAGCCTTTCTAGTTTACTTCTCGCAACTTTCTTTCTTTCATTAAACACTTTATGACAGGATAAATTATATGGATTGTTTCTTTATTTCTGCACTTTGTCAAAATCAGAAACATTCATTTTTATGTGTGCAATTTGATTTCACAGTATAATAACACTTGCAGTAATTAAGCACTTATTTTAAATGCTAAATGCAAGAAGCTCTGATCTGGTGCAAGAACTAGTTTCTTGCCACGGGATCTGAGTGCTCTGAACCTGAAAAAGTTCAAGCCCTTGCAGGAAGTAAAACGCTTTTAGTAAAGACACCATTTATACCCTCTACATAAATCTCTGTTCCTGCACTAGTGCAAGCAGACTGCGATAGTGCAGGACAGATTAGTGCAAGAAGGAAATCTCTACATAAGCAGGTTTGAAGGGCCCATTTGATGAGACTGCTAAGTGTCTCTGCTAAAGAAAAACACACACTCAGTAGTTAATCAATAGTTAGCTAGAGTGATTGCCCCTTTATTTCTAAATCCCTTTTGCAAATGCATTCTTCCTTGTTCCAGTCTTAGATTATTTTGATGGTTCAAGTTGCCTTTTTCTCTTTTTAGTTTGATTCTGCAATCTTTCCTTTAAAGAAAGTAGGGATTGACATTAGAAATATTCATACCATCTCTGGCATTGCCTGTGCTTCGTCTCTAAGTTTACAAATCCCCCGGGTTGACAATTTAAGTGTTGAGGAGTTTGCTTAAGTGTAATTCCTGCACCCAACATTTTGGCACCGTTGCTAGGGAGGCGATTTGATTTGGTAATAATTTTCTGATTATACAATAGAGGTAATTTTTCCTTTATTTTTTGCAGGAAAAACTTCTTTGAAGGAATTTTACTGGTGTTGATTGATTTCTGACAAGCATTTTTTATTTAGGAATTGTTTTGTTATTTTTCTTTCTTTTTTGAAATGAATGCCTAGAAAAGGTAGGGGTTCAAAGCCCACTAAGGGCCGAAAGAATTCTGAAAACAATTCTCATATTGGGTCTCCTTTTGTGAGCAGGAAGCCCAATCCAATTCAAACCCATCACGCAGGAACAGTCCACCTGGATTCTGGTGACAATAGCTCAGGTGTGGTTCAGTCTATTGGGAGTAAAAGGGAAACAATGGCAGACCATGAAGATCATGTGGAAGGGACTGATGAAAACCAGGTAAGTAGGGAACAATCCACTTTTGTGTTTCCAATTGTGGACCCCGATACTGTGGCAGAAATGAAGAATATTCCACCATCAGCTCTCCCTCATTTCCATGGTAAAGTTTGTTGAAATGTGCAACAAGAAATGCTAAAAATAGAAAATGCTAAAAATAGCACTGCTATAAATAGCCCGGCTATAAATAGTAGTTCAGCCATTGGTGATCTTAGCAAAAATGGGTGAAAAGTGAAAGTGCTAAAAATAGCTTTTCTAAAAATAGCATTTCGGGATCCCTTCTTATTTTAGTCAGTCCCTGGACTAAACATAGGAAGTAAAATTCGAATTTGATATCAACAACAATTTGAAAATTAATTAATTAATTCATCTTGAGTTAATTAGTTAAGGAAAATCAAACTTGAAGTCTATGTGAGGACATGCAACAGTTTCTCCTTTGATTGAGGAATTTAACCTTCAATTAAAGAGATAAGGATGAGTTGTAATATTCAGTTGTAATCAGTTGACTTAGTTTAACTTAGTCAAGTCCAGTTAGATTAATTTAACAGTTTGTTAAATTTATGAGAGTTCAGTTAGTTAATGCTTGCATGCATGTAACTACTGTATTTCAGATAACTGAGTATTCACTCATGGATAACTCATGCATGTCAGTTCAGTTAGAGACCCAGTTGAGATCAAATGGAGGGATAGTGTACTATCAGTTGCTAGGATATTCCTTGGTGAATATTCCTTGCATGCAGAAGGAATTTATTCCTTATGGATTGCGCAGTTGGACCTGAGGTTACAGTGAGTGTAATGAGGCCAATTCACACATGTGATATCATTGGACCCCAATCAAAACTGCGCAAGGAAATAGGAGGCTTGGAGGGCTTGAGGAAGATATATTCTATGTCTTTTGAGTCTGTGAGCAGTATTGTTTGATTACAGAGAGAGCAAGATAGCTTGAGAGCTGATTCTTTTTGTAACTTGAACAAGATTGCCACTTGTATGATAATACAGAGTTGGGGTTTTAGGCTGGTGCTTTCCCCAGTGATATATCTTCTGTGTTATGGTTGATTACTTCTCATTCTCAGTTATATCTGTTCATGCTTGATGTTGCTCATGTTCGATTAAGCTTCCGCTAAATTGTTTGTAGAAGTAGATCGAGTGTTTTGCTTTAGTACATTGCATTACCAGGTGATATACAGTGGGAAAATTCTACAAAGTTCATGAAGATCCTGACTCTTTTTTATTCGAGTTTGATATTCTATGTAGAAGTTATGATTATTCAACTGATGCTTAGAAGCTAAGATTATTTCCTGTTACTCTCAAGGACTCAGCTTTACGTTGGTTTATGGGGTTAGGAGGAAACACTATAGCCTCTTGGGAACATATGAAGAGAGTGTTTTTGTCTAAATATCAAGAATATTGCAAAACTCGGGACATGCAGGATGAGATTTTTACAATCATATAGGATGATGATGAAACTCTTGAAGATTACCTAGAAAGATTTTTGTATATTTTACAAAGGTCGAAACTTAATCTTGATTCCAGTACTATTAGAACCTTGTTCTTAAGGGGACTTATTGATAATGCTAGAAATAATTTAAATCTGTTAGGGCAAGGTGATATTTCTTAGCAAACTTTCGAACAAATTTGTGAATTATGCAGGAAATTTTCAAGAAATCAGTATAGATCCGATAGAGGAACTCGAAATAGAAATAGAAAAACCGAATCTATTGATGCTATGATTATTGGACTAGAAAATAAAATGGAAAACATGAAAATTGATATAATGAACACTGTTACCAAACAGTTGGACTCTTTAAAATTTCAACAAAAACTCATAAAGGAACAAGAGTCATTATGTATTTTCTGTCCTAAATGTAGAGACAAGCATCCTCCTAAAGAATGTCCTCTTAATTTGAAAGAAACTAATAAGTGTGCTATTTGTGCAGAAGACCATGTCACAGAAAAATGTCCCTCTATACCAAGACTTAAAGCTGTATTTACAGGGGGACAGCCTGAAGCTGAATACTTGTATGCTATGGGAGCAAAAAGAAATTGGCCTCAGGTAGGTGCAGGTATGGCTCCTGAATTTTCTCCACACTATTTTGGTTATAATTCACATGCATATTCTTATCCTAACACTAATCAGCAATGGCAGTATGGAAACCAATATCAGCATGGACAGCCTTCTCAACCATGGAAACAAGGTTGGAGAGGGCCAACTCATTCTTCATATTCCTACCAGCCACCCATGTAGTCATATCCATCTACACATACACCTTATTCAATGCCTCAACCTCCGAGTCAGTCTACTCCACCATTACCTTTACCTCCACCTTTTCGACCTCCTTAGTTGCCTGCTCAACCTATGCCCAATCCTAACAATAATAAAGCAGTGCAAATGATCTATGTAACAACCCAATCTTTATTCGAGTACCAGTCTATTCCAGTTGGGGTTCATGATATTCAATTAAGATCGGGAAGGACTGTAACATCAGAAAATCAGAAGCAACCTGAAGTGATTGTTGAAGAGAAAGAAGAAGAGGAAACTCTTAATCATTCTCCGAAAGCTGTCACTAAGCAACCCTTACCCTCTGAATCCTTGCCATCTTCTTCCAACCAGCCTTGAGAAGACTCAGCCCATTTCCCTTATCCATCAGCATACTGGGTCTTCACAAGAAGATGAGATTCAGGATTTCCTGAATAACCTAGACACTATGCCTAATTTTGAGCTATTGAGCCAGATTTTCAGCCTAGATTTTCAAGATAACCATGATTCTCATTCTTCTGTATCGCTACATTTGACCACCCCCTTGAGTACTCCTGAGCCTGATATTATTCTTGTTGAGATTAGCCCCGGTAAATCCTTGTATATTAGTTTAGATTTAGACTCATCTCAGCCAGAGCAAAACCATCTTAGTGCCTTTGCATGGGGCTATGAAGATATGAAGGGTATTCCCCCTGAAACTTGTACACATCACATCTATATTCAGGAAGGAGCTCGACCTGTCCGAAAACCCCAAAGGCGAATGAATCCAGCTCTAAGAGATATTGTGAAGGAAGAAGTACAGAAACTCTTGGATGCTGGTTTTATCTATCCCATTTCCGATAGTCAGTGGGTCTTTCCATTAGTGCTAGTACTTAAGAAAGATGGGAGATGGCGTATTTGTATTGATTATCGAGAATTAAACAAATCCACTCTCAAAGATTACTTCCCTCTCCCTTTCATTGACCAGGTGCTTGATACCCTTGCAGGAAAGAAAGATTTTTCCTTTTTGGATGGCTTCAGTGGTTATAACTAGATACAGATTGCACCCAAAGATCAGGATAAAACTACTTTTACTTGTCCATGCAGTACATTTGCTTATAGAGTGCTCCCCTTTGGTTTATGTAATGCCCCGGCTACCTTTCAAAGGGCAGTCCTGGCCATTTTTGTTGATCTAGAATTTGTAGAAATTTATATGGATGACTTTTCTATGTTTGGTGATTCTTTTCAAGAAGCTCTCGGAAATTTGGAAAAAGTACTTCTTCGTTGTTAGGAAGCCCATCTCGCCTTGAGTGACAAGAAATGTAGATTAATGTGCAAAGCGGGAGTGGTACTTGGCCATTTGATTTCTAGTAAAGGTATCCAGGTTGATCAAGCAAAGATCGAAATCATTTTGCATCTTCCTGCACCCAAAACTCAAAGGGAAGTAAGAGGTTTTTTAGGACATGTAAGTTACTATAGGGGATTCATTGAAAAGTTTTCTAAGATAGCTGCCCCTCTTTTCCAACTTCTAGCTAAGGATAGTGAATTTTCTTGGACCACAGCTTGCCAACAGTCTTTTGAAACATTGAAGGAAAAGTTAGTACATGCACCAGTTTTGAGAGGTCCTAACTGGTCTCTGCTTTTTCACATTTTCTGTGATGCTTCAGATTTGGCTATTGGCGTAGCTTTAGGACAAGAGGAAAATAAGCAATCCTATGCTATTTATTATATTAGTAAGAATTTGTCTTTCGCTGAATTAAATTATACAGTTACAGAGAAAGAGTTTTTAGCTGTAATTTTTGCAATTAATAAGTTCAGACACTATATTACAGGATATGAAGTATTTGTACATACTGATCATTCCGCGATCAAATATTTGATGAACAAGCCATTAACTAGCAGTAGAGTGACTAGGTGGTTACTATTGTTGCAGGAATTTAACATTACTATTGTTGATAGACCAGGAAAATTTAATGTTGTAGCAGATTTTCTTTCTAGATTAGATAATCCTGGTGAAGCAACTCTTGTTAATGTCAGGGTCAACTGCGGGGGTTGGGCTATGAATTATAACCCGTTCTCCTTGTTCCCCTGCATAACACTTTACCTGTCTCCCTTGCCGATATTTAATCGCACTTCACTGACATGTTTGGGCTTTAATCGATGGATTGGGCCCACTTTCATAACATCTTTAACGTTGCCATTAGTGTAAAAATAAAAATTTAAATGACAGAGTAGGCTACAACATTACATATCGAGTCTCAAGATTCATCAATCTTAAAGTTTCAAGCTTTCAAAATTTGATATATAACATTTATCACTAAATTTGTAACTTGTACTTGTAACCATTACCATTACCAAGTAACCAAACGATAACAAAGAATACCTAACATGAAATGAAATGTTTCAAATTTCAACTTTCACGAAGCATCATTTTCATAATTCATTACCAATGAGTTATAATTGCCAACTTCAAACTTCAAATTTAAATTGTCATATATTGTTTACAAAAAATATCATAATAAATATGAAAGAGTCAACGGTTATAAAAACTAGTAGAAACTATAAAAGACAAGTAAATCTATTATCTATTGCTAATGCTTGGGCCTCTTTTCGCCACGAGAAATGTCGATTTTTGAGAAAGCATGTAAAATGATGAATTAGCTATAAAAAGCATAAAAACATGGATTAAACCATATAGCATCAATCATCTAGTAGCTACAATCTTCGTCAACCACAGGTCCACAAGTTACAAGTTTTGATTTATATAGCATGTAAGGGTGCACATAACCAAAATAGCATCAAGTGCAATCCATCTCTAAACCGAAAATACATCAACAAACATGCTCTAGATGGCCTCTATCATCCAAAAAAATCATGCTACAACAAATACCTACATATCATCAAAATCATTGCCTATCTTGGGATCCTTGTCATTAATATCACCCTCTAAGCATTAACATAAGATATAAAAATTGTAGCATGTCAAGTCAAGATTTTGTTTGAGTGATGGGTACATTTTTAGTAGGGTCATGATAGAGGATTTCGACAACCAATGTCACTAACATCAAGGTACATAGAGGGATTGGTGCTCTTGACGAGTTCCATATTCTAGTACATGACAAAATCCAATGGAAACATTGCAATGTTGAATTTCCACAACCTTGGTGTCTAGGATAGAATCTTAAATCTCTGACGCTACCAAACCAAGAATCTCAACAAAGCTACTTTGCACAACAGAACAATATAATGTAGTAAATCAATCACGTGCACAATAAGAACAATAACAACAATATATGTAACCCAACTTCATTATATTATCAACATATAATACAATAGTCTAGGGCTCCCGTACAAGGGATAATGGCCCTCAAATATCCACAAGTACAAGAATACAAGATACAATGACAATCTCGCTGCTCTAGTGCACAATCACAACCTCTATGTCGTATCTCATCCTGTCGGTCCTTCGCTTCCGATCTTCTCTCTAGCTGCCCCTTAGTCCATCAAGAAACAACACATAGAGACTCCAGGAGGGTTGCCACCTATCATTGTTGCAAGTCACTTCTGCTACAATGAACACAGGCTGATCCAATTTGCTCCTCTAGGCTGGCCAACACCTGAGCTCCAATCTGCCAATCTAGCAGACACTTTTGTCCATCAAAGTGCTGCACATTAGGCTCCAATCTTCACCCAATCATGCAACAGTCAACGCCCTTCTTGTTTGCTTCTCTAGGGCTACTTTGGGCTACCTACACGCTGCCCTCCAACATTCCAAAGGTGCCCAATTCAATCGTTGTAGAATCTGCTCCTAGGAAAGGGCTTCTAACCACCAAGTCAAGCCCAACCACTTGGCTTCCACAGGTTGCTCACAAATCTGATCCAAACTGGTCAATACTTGACCCAACAAGGCAAAACTGGCTGCAAACATACCCCAGGTTTGGTATTCGAATTGATGTATCATTATGATCTGGTTAAGGCACAACTATGATCCACGTTAGCCCTACAAAACACCCTCATAGGCCCTTCTCTAGTTGTGACTTTCCCTTACAAGGCACCTCTGCCCATACGTTGTTGTTCTAGGCACAAACTAATCCAAAACAACCCTACGACACCCTTGTTCTAGGTGTTAAGGCCTACGACCTACCCACAACAGTCTCCAAGGCTTACGACCTACACAAAACATAGGACCCACACTAAAATGACACCAAAAAAGACCTCTGAATAACATTCTCTTCTCGGCCCTGCTGTAGGATAAACTAGCCCTTCAAATAGTCATGTAAAGGCTACAAAACTAGCCTTCCCTCCTTCGCTGAAGTGCCTCCTAGCCTGCGACCAAACAAAAGGTCTCCTCTTCCCTTAGACTTGTTTCTTCTTTACTCCTTTGCTACCCTTGTATTGCACTCTTGGATGTGTTAAAATGAATCTCATCACCACTTATTTATACTAAACAAGAGGGCTCCAATGAATTACCTAAGTGACATGTCTTTTGAACATAACCATCTCATGTTATCAAAAATCAACACTCCCTCTTAGTGAGGGAGGTACTTCGAAGACTAGGAAGTAGCTCATCATCATCATCAGTGATCACTACTTGCAACACTCGCCCAACTCCTGGTGCTCACAACTGCAGCAATCCCTGTAGTATGAACTACGCCTCTCTCGGAAGTGTCACTGTCACTGGAAGCATCCTACTTCTTCTTCTTCTCCTGGAATGTCTTCCATTCTCTCCATGATTCCTTCTTGGTAGCTGTAGGAGCACCCTTTCTCCCCACTGACCACACGCTCTTCTTGGGCTACAAAGTCTCCCTCTGAACCTGCAAGCTCCCTCTAGAACTCGACTCCCTCTGAGCCTCTAGAACCTGGACATTCTTCTTTGGAACTTGCATTTTCCCTTTTGAAGCCTGCATCTGCACTTGCTTCTCTGGAACCTGCACTTGATCCTCCTTCTTCTTCTCATGATCCATAGGCTTGCCCGTCAGCTTGTATAGACCATGCTCTCTAACTCCAAGCACAATTCCTGCGGAGCTAGAGTCTCAAATCTGAGTCTTGCCTTCCCCTCCTGAAATAAGACCTCAAACCCCTTCTTCTTGATCACTGAGATAGATGTCATGCTATATCTGTGTCCTGGTACAAACACTACATCCTGTACCTGCATCACTCGTCCTGACTCCATCCTGAATGGCACAACTCTCGATCCTCAAATCTCCTTCTGACTCTTTTTGCCCAACACCATGTGCAACTTCAAGTCCCACTCAACTAGAGTCTTGAATATCTCCTGTGACCCTGTCATATGTTTCGACGCACCACTGTCTACATACCATGCTTCCTCATTAATGGTACCCTGCGAGAAATGAGAGATCATGGCAAAGTCTTCCTCCTCCAACCTTCTTATGAGAGAATCTATCTCAGCAGAAGTGGCAACACCGGTGACTTGCTTCCCTTTCTTCTTCTCGTCATCTCCTGTCTTCTTCTATATTGGACATCTCGACGAAAAATGACCCATCTCGCCACAGTTCAAACACTTGATTTTACTCAAGTCCTTCTTTTGCTTACCCTTCGCTCCTGCCGCAATTGACACGTCATCATCTAAAGCCCTCTTCTGCGGATGACGATCCTTGTCTCACAACTCTTCCTAAATGAAGTCGTCCCACTTCCTATTCCAGTCTAGCAACTTCTCTCTGGCAACGATCCCCTTGATGAAGGGCTTCCATTCCTTCGTGAACCCTTTCAAAGAAATCCTCGCCATATCAGAATCTGAAATAGTCACACTGATGGCAGCGAGCTCATCTTTGACCTAAGATATCCTTGTTAGGTACAAAGTCACTCCTTCACCCTGTATTCTCTTGGTGGACTTCAACTTATCCTCCAATACTAGTACCCGGTTTTCATTCTTATTCTGAACAAATTCTAAAGAGCCATCCACATCTCATGTGCAGTGTTCTTCTCGGACAATGAGGTATTAGGGGATCCTTCACACCATCTAGGATGATCAATCTCGCCTTTGTATCCAATTCCTCGTACACGTCCAACTCCTTAGGGTCAGTTGGTTTCTTGATCTCTTTCTTAGCAAAGTCCCAGATCCTGTTGACCTGCAATACCAACTTGATCCTTTCCTTCCAAGGACTATATTTGGACAACCCTTCTAACCTATCCTCATACAGGAGATTAACCTACAACTTCAACATTGTAGTGAGCCCATCAAACTAGGGCAAACGATATCTCATAAACCGACCGTCGGATCGGCTTGATTCCACCACCAAAAGTTGCGGCTTCTAGAGGAGGTTCAAATGAACCTACAATGCAGTTCAGATGAGGAGATCTTCTAGTCCACGCAGGTCAAACTTTACTTCTGCAGTTGCAGCTTCAGTTTCGGCAGCTTCCGGCTTCAAACTAGGGCAGTTGATATCTTGCAAACCGTTTGTCGGATTGACTTGATTCCACCAACAAAAGTTGCGGCTTTCAAAGGAGATTCAGATGAACCTACAACGCAGTTTAGATGAGATCTTCTAGTCCACGCAGGTCAAACTTTACTTTTTCAGTTGCAGCTTCAGTTTCGGCAGCTTCCGGCTTCACATGTGTGAGGGAGAGACCCTTTTCTGCGCAGTAGAGAAGAGACTCTTTTCTGCGTAGTAGAGAGAGAGAGATGTGATGAGATGAGTGAGTCCAAATGAGGAAAAGTCCTCCTATATTTATACACAACGTTGGTGTTTGAATAGATGCGACTGTTGGGCTTCTGAGCCTACATGAGTTGTAGGTCGGCTTGATAATAATTCCATAATCAAAATAAATTCATATCTCCATGAATAATTATCGGAATCGGATGATCTTTATATCAATCCTACACCTCTCGACGAGAGGAATCTAATAAAAATATTATCAACCATGAATAAGATGACCCACATGAAGTTTTGCCCTGGTTGCCAATTTTAACACTCCCTCTCAACTAGGGAGAACTTCATCTGCAATCTGTCTATCGGTCGTTACTATTCATCCATCAAATGCACTGCCCTATACAACCTCACCCTTGCCTTGCTCTGCTCTATTCTGCCTGTTCTGCTTTGTCTTGTTCTGCCTTGTACTGATCTGTACTGTTCTACTCTGTTCTGCTCTGCTCTTGCATTGTTCTGTTTTGCTCTGCTTTTGTTCGAATTATGAAGAAAAAGAAATGATCGAGGATGTATCATACTGACTCAAAGTCAGTCTCAGAGTATGTACCATTGGTCGCAGACCAGTCTTAACCAATCTGAAGTCCGCATCATAGTGAGTACAACTCCACTGGTCCTAGACCAGTATCATCCTCCACTGACTCAAAGTCAGTCTCAGAGTGCGTACCACTGGTCCCAGACTAGTCTCAACCGACCCGAAGTCAGCTTCATAGTAAGTACCACTCCTACCACTGGTCCCAGACCAGTATCACAGTCTCAGAGAGTGTACCACTGGTCCCAGACCAATCTCAACCGACCCGAAGTCAGCGTCATAGTATGTACCACTCTCACTGGTCCCAGACCAGTACTGCACTGACACGAAGTTAGTCTCAGAGTATGTACCATTGGTCCCAGACCAGTCTCAACCGACCCGAAGTCAGTGTCATAGTATGGTACAACTCCTACCACTGGTCCCAGACTAGTATCGCAGTCGCAGAGAGTGTACCACTAGTCCCAAACCAGTCTCAACTGACTCGAAGGCAGCGCCATAGTATGTACCACTCTTACTCGTCCCAGACCAGTACTGCACTGACACGAAGTCAGTCTCAGAGTATGTACCACTGGTCCTAGACCAGTCTCAACCGACCCGAAGTTAGTGTCATAGTATGATACAACTCCTACCACTGGTCCCAAACCAGTATCATTGATCTCAGATCAATGGAGGTCATCCTAGCGTAGGGAGTACAGTAGATACAACGATGCATCCATCGGTACTACTATGGTCCCTAACTTCATTTCCCTGCTCATTGATCAGATGAGAGGTACTTCCCATGAGTCCCATACTGCATGGGTAGGATGCCTCGACAGGAGAACTAATCAATCCTATCGTCACAGGAGAACACATCAATCCTGCTACAATCTCCATGGAGAACACATCAATCCAGGCTGCCATGGAGAACACATCAATCCACGCCTCACAGGAGAACACATCAATCCTGCTACAATCGCCATGGAGAACACATCAATCCTGGCCTCACAGGAGAACACATCAATCCTGCTACAATCGCCATGGAGAACACATCAATCGAGGCCTCACAGGAGAACACATCAATCTTGCTACAATCGCCATGAAGAACACATCAATCCAGGCCTCACAGGAGAACTAATCATCCTGCTACACAGGAGAGCGAATCATCCTGTTCCACAAGAGAGCGAATCATCTTGTCCCACAAGAGAGCGAATCATCTTGTTCCAGTGCGCACCACCAAGGGAGGGTGAGTCACCCTGTGGTCGTATGTTGCTCCAGTAAGAACCACAAGCCCTTAGAGCTCCCAGAGCTCAATGTATGCAACATGCAGGACCCTTATACAAGGGTTTCTTGTCAACTCCAAGTCGTTTGGGAAAATCATAGATTAGATCTTTCCTCGAAGCTTTGATAAGGTGTATCTACCTGTACATCATCTTAATGCGATGGAGCCTCCTTGCTCATCGACTTACCATATCTTAGATGATGTCTATCAGCTGGAGCAATCGAAAAATACGGGATTCCTCAATAATCGAATCCTACCTCTGGTTGTTACAGAGAATCACAGTGGTATGTGTTCAAACAACTCACTGAAGAGCTTCCCCAACCAGGCAGCTTCATACGAGATCATATCCGTAGATATGTATCCAGTCTCGGCGATGCTTATGGCAACCGACTTCTGCTTCCTGCTCATCCATTATATCGAAGCAGAATCCAAAGAGAAACAACACTAAAAAGTGCTCCAGTGATCCTCCACACTACCTGCCTAATCAGCATTTGAATAATCATGCAGTTTCATATTTCCGGCAGTGTATCTCAATCCATGAGAGATTGTATCCTGAAGACATCTCAGAAGATTCTTGGCACCAATCTAGTGAGGCTCAACCAAATATGAGCTCACAATGCTAACTGCAAAACATATGATCGGACGGAGGTTCACCAAGAACATCAATGCGAATGAGTTTTTGAAACTTAGAGGCATTTCCCAAATCTCGTCCGACATCACTACCATATAACTTCTGAAAGTTAAGATCCTCGAGGTAGTCACAGGCTTGCAATCCATCATACCAAATCTTTTTAGAATCTTCACCACATATTTTCCTTGAGATAGGAAAATTTCCCTTGGCTTCTGCCACACTTCAAGTCCTTGGTCCTTCATTTCAAATTCAGAAGCCAACTCCCTCTTACATTTGTGAATGAGAGGGTCTGCACCTGTTAGAAAGAGGTCATCCACATACAACACCAGTATGAGAGGCTTGTCATCTTCAACCTTAAAGTAAAGGTTAGGATCGGCTTCACTCCTAGTGAATCCCAGCTTCATCAAGTAGCTATCGATCCTTTCATACCATGCTCGGGGTGCTTTCTTCAGCCCATAGAGAGCCTTCTTCAACTTGCATACATGAGATTTTCAATCATAAATCTCAGATCCTTCGGGTTGCTCCACATAGACCTCTTCTTTGATCGAACTGTGCAAGAACGTGGTCTTGACATCCATCTGATGTAGGTTCCATCCTTGTGAAGCCACAAGGGCTATGATCAAGCGGATGGTCGTATATCTGGCAACAGGTGCAAATATCACATCATAGTCTATACCTTTCTTCTGGGAGAAACCACGAGCAACAAAACGAGCCTTATACTTTTCCATACTTCCATGTACTGCATTTTTATCTTGTAAAGCCATTTTTAATTAACAATTGTCTTGTCCTGGGGTTTGGGAACAACTTCTCGGACATCATTCTCCATAATGGTCATAACATACTTCCATACTTGATGCTTGACGGCATCTGAGAATGATGAAGGCTCATTTTGTATAATCGTGCTCATGATGGTCAGGTATCCCTGATACCTGTTAGGTTTCTTACTTTCACGGAAGGTTCCTCGGGGTGCAGCATGTCCTTCAACATCATCAAGTATCCCCCTAAGCCATGAAGGCCTCTTCCTAGAAGAGGAAGGCTCAGGTGGATAAATAGGATCCATGGGTTCCTCCACATCAGGCATTGTTACATCATCTACCCATAGAGACAACTTCCACAATCGTACGGTTCTTCCTTTCCGCCACACCATTCTGCTCAGGAGTATGTGGTGTAGTAGTCTCCCTCTTAATGCCAGCCTCAGATATGCCTGAGTGAACCAACTGTAATATATTGGAGGTCTTGCTTTGGCTTGAGGGGAATGGTCCCCTTTTGAGCTTTCCTTTGGTACATCCTGGACATACACCTTCTTTCTCTACTCAAAATTCAGGCATCCCTGTCACCATTTGTCTTACACCGAGTAGAGCTTTATAATGAAGGGGGGGCAAACCTTCGATGCCAAAGTTCAGACTGAAGAGATGTGTCATAAGACATGACACCTTGCCATCGCTGAAGGTTACCTTGTAGCGTTTGTCTTCCATTGCCGAGATGGATACTAGGTTCTTAATACATCTTGCAATTTCTAGCCTTCTTGAATGGTTGTCCTCTTCCTTGATTCCCAGCTCTCCTCTTACCTTTGCTATGAATTTGTCATTCCTTTGATTGCCATTAGAGGGATTTTAATCATTGTCCCGGTGTGAGTCCTTTTTATCGGGGCACTCCCTTGCATAGTGACCTACTTTATCGCTGTTGGACACAAATTGTCATTGATGTCAATATGGCAATATTAGAGGAGCAGATGGAGCCAAGAGGAACAACAGAACAGAGCCATCGGAGCAGATGGAGATGAGAGGAGCAAATATGCCACAGATAACACTATCGGGAGCCATCAGAGGAGAAAACACATATATATGCATGCATTTAAACATTATCGGGAGTCCATAACACTATCGGCGGCGAAAACCATGCATATATGTCTTTAACACTATCGGAGGCACAAATGGAGGCCAAGGCATCTACATAGGAAAATACACTATCAGAGGTAGAAAGCGGACCTGAATTTTTTATGAACAGGAGCATTGAGTCCTATCGAGGCCGACACACTATACCACATCGGCACTTCGGGAGCAGGCGCTACAATACGTCAAGTGGACCATTGTGATCGCCGATAGCGATTATCGCATCGGGAATTCAGAGTAGAAGTCATACAGTGGTAAGCGGCCCCTTTGCGATCGCCGATAGCGATATCGCATCGAACCTCCGCCAAGGGCAACCCCCGATTGCGATGAACTGTTGCGGACCCGACGAGTATATCAACTACTGCTTAATATCATATCGCATCCACAGCGATCGCAAGTCCTAAAGGGATGGCGCGGAAGATGCATAAGGTTTATCGGGCGGGGAGAGCAGGCTTAAGCGGTAAGCGGTAATGCTCGCACCGCCCTTGGGAGTCAAGTGGTATTCGTACATGGGCTCGCGATTCCATTAGAACTGTGACGTGTGGCAGCAGGGAACAGTTGAAAACCGCTTTATCGTGAGTTAACGCGCGGGCGGTTCGCAGGATCAGGAGGAGCGAACGTCGTCAGATCGCCTGATGAATGATCGGACAGCAGGTTTAACTTCACGTGTTTTTTTTTGACTGATGTGACAGGAGAACGGTGGATTAAGGATTATGTGAAGGCGCGCGGTTATATGGGTTTAATACTTAGCGCCTAGGGGCTTGACGGAACAGAGGTCTATGCTGAGTTATGGAGGAAAAACCAGAGAAGGCGAGGGTTAAGAGAGTATAAGAACAATAAAGGAGAAAGAACAAACAGACTGCTACGGGCTGCCTCGGCGCCTATCACACGGCCAAGCTTGCGTCTGGTCCTCCAAATGTCAAGACATGTAGCAGAGCTAACAGGGACCTCTCTGATATTTTTTAATAAGCATCATTTCTATTGTAATTCGGCCCCTCTTCCTCTTGAACGTGTCCCGTGAAGCATTGGTTAATTCGAGCGCAGAGGAAGCTAAAGCGAATGGAGGAGGGAAGCCAGAAGGTCAAGCGAGTGTTGAGGAAGCCGAAGCTCAAGCGAGTGAGAAGGAAGCCAAAGAGCCAGCGAGTAAGCGGAAACGAATGGACAAAGGCATGAGAATGTATAAAACAGTAAAAACAGAGAACTGTTGGTGCTGTTGTGATGGTGAAGAACCAGAGTGTGAGGTAGCAGAAGCAGCAGAGGCAGAAGAGGTAGCAGAAGCAGCGGAGGCTGTAGAAGCAGGAGAGGCAAGAGAGTAGGAGTGAGAGAACCTCAGCTGAATAGAGTGCAGCAACAAACCAATGTATACCAAGGTTGGGTTGGAGCCCAAGAGGTTGAGCCTCAGAATTTAACAGGACTAAATTCATTAGGGGTAGGTGCTCCTAAGTGCAGAACCACTGCTAAACAGAGTTGGTGCTTTGGAGGTTGGAGCCTCACTGAAGTCCAAGTTGGAGCTTGGCAACTATTCACAGTCAGATATATACTTATATTGTATTTATTTCATTGCATTGTCTTGAGTTTTAATAAAAGCATTTATTTTCGCTGTTGATCTCTGTGTTCTGTGTATGCATATACATATCTATATATGCTTTTGGCAATCACTAGAACAATTAAAAATAAATAAATAAGAAATACTGATTCACCCCCCTCTCAGTATTTCCAACAATCGCAGATGTAACATCGTCCTTTTCTTCCACCCTTAGGTCTAGCCTTTCCTTTTGATTTAGTCTCGGAATTATTTCTTTTCTTAGCATGAAAAGAAAAGGTAGCAGGAGGACCTTTAGACATGGGCATTTCTTGCTCTTTTACCCTTGTTTCTTCTTGAATGCATCTAACCATTAATTCCTTGAAACCAGGAATTATATTATTGTTCAGAAGAGTAGTCCTGAACACGTACCATTCAGATGGTAATGCTCCAAGAGTCGTGTTGGGTCCCTATAATACTAGTGATTACCCCATTACTATTGTAGTTGTACCCCTTATTAATATTGTTGTGCCCCTATTGTCTCCATATTGTTATTACTGTGCCCCATAGAATCCCTCTATTGTTATTTTTGTGGCTTTATATTATTATTGTTAGGTCGGCTGGGTTATATTGTGACTCCTTAGACTCTTATATATAGAAAGGAGGTTTTGTCATTTGAATCATCGGATAATTGTTCATTTATGTAATGTAAAGGAAGTTGCCCCCTCGAAGAGGCTGAATTCTAAGGCGTTGATCTATCTTTTCTATCTTTTTCTTGCGCTGGTTTCATAACATTTGGTATCAGAGCTTTGGATTCTAGGGTTTCGCTGCTCCAAACAGGTCATCGTGGCATTTTCGCTATAACTTTTTTTCTGCGACATTTCAGAAGCTAAAAAAAAAAACCCATTTGAGAAGACATCGCGCTGAATCTCGGGTCCGAATTTCAGAGCTTTTCGCGCTATATTTGCGGAGATATGATTTGAGGAAGTTGGTCTTTTTGCAGACTCCTGAATTACATTCCAAACAGGTGACCTGGGGAAAATCGCCATAACTTTCTCTCTGAGCATCAGATTCAAATTTCGTAAGAAGGTACAGAAAAAGGACGGACTGTAGTTTCTTGTATATATTTTTCAGTGCCAAAGGTCGAAACAGTGACTCGTGGCACGTCGTACAAGTTTGCTCTACTGAACTAGTCTATAATCAGGTCACTGTGGGAGATTTCGCATAACTCTTCCTTGGAGAATCCAATTTGGATCACACTAGTGGCATGGAAAGAGGACACGAAGGGCTATTGCAGATCACAATTTCAGAACTGGATGATTCGAAAGTACAGAGATACATCAGAGGCAATATTGAGCTCCTACCAACTGAAAAAAGGTGTGTAGATTTTTTTAAATTTTTGTTTAAGCTTGGTTTGAAAATTTATTTTGAAGGAATTCAAAGGGCTTAGTAGAGAATTATTATCGGTAACTGATGCCCCGAGGAAAGAAAATGCAAACACCTAGTAAGCAACCTGAAAGCTCTAGCATGACTCATGAAGAAGATGAAGAAATGCTACATGATATATCAAAATTACAAGACCAGGTGCAACAAATGTCACTCTCACAAAAGCTAATAGAAGTTAAGATAAAGGGTGTGGAAGTTAAGATGGATGATTTGAAGACAGATTTGAAGAGAGACATGGCAGATTTGACAAATTTTCTATAAGAAATACTTACTAATGGTGAAAAAGTAGTAAAGGAAACTCATGATGCGAACAAAAGAAATGTTAATCATGATTTCATAGACTCTAATGTGGGATCGAAGACCCACCATATTCCAAAAATCGATACGAGGAAGTTTGATGGCAAGGATTCCGCAACATGGATATTACAGATGGAGCAATTTTTCGATCTCAATAATGTGCAAAACACACAAAAGGTACGTATTGCAACTTTATATTTGGAACCAAATCAGTTTGTATGGTATCAATGGCTTTGCTCTCGTAAACAAATTATCACTTGGGCAATTTTTACGGAAGAATTGATAGCACATTATGAGGATACAAAAAGCAACACTTTTTTTAGCCAATTGATAAGTCTCAAACAAAAGGGTTCAATAATGGAGCACATTGAGGAGTTCCAAAAATTGAACATAAGGGTAAAAAATATTCCAGAGGAGCATAGGATTGATGTGTTCATAGGGACTTTAAAGGATAATATTCAACATGATGTTCGCCTTTGGGAACCTGATTCATTAGAGAAGGCGTTCAGGTTAGCAAGAAAAATGGAAAGCAAAATTATGGCAACCAGGAAGCATACCACTCACAACTATAAAGATGGAAATGTTGTTGTCCTTAGTCTTCCACAACCTATAAGGTTGACACCACAGCGATTGGAAGAAAAAAGAGCAAAAGGGCTTTGTTACAGTTGTGATAGCAAATACACTAAAGGTCATAAGTGTGCTGAGAAGAAATTATTCTACATAGATTGTGAAGAGGAAGAAGAAAAGGAGCAAGAAAGGTCAAAAGAAGAGGATATACTTCAGGAACAAAGCCTAAATAAAGAAGAAATGAATTCGACCATATCTTGTAATGCATTGGAAGGAATTACCACTCCTCAAACCATCAAGATAGAAGGACAAATCAAGAAGAAAAAGGTCATAGTGTTGATTGATTCAAGAATTACCCACAATTTTATTCATTGTAAGGTAGCAAAAGAATTGAATTGCTTCTTATATCCAGCACCAGAGTGTCAAGTGATAGTTGCAAATGGAGGAACAATAAATTGCTCTGGAAAGTGCCATAATATCAAGCTATCCATGGGAGAATATGTATTGACTAGCCCAATGCTTTCCATTCCAATGGGAGGTGTTGATGTTGTACTAGGAGTCCAATGGCTACAATCCTTGGGTACAATAGCTTTTAATTTTCAAGAACTTTTCATGAAATTTTCTGTGGAAGGAAAGGAAGTTGAATTAAGGGGTATTGCAGGGAAACCAGGAAAGATAATAAGCTCTAACGTTATGACAAAGCTTCTAAAAAAGGAACAAAGAGGTGTAATTGCACAATTATGTTCGCTAGATGTTTCCACATTGGAATCATCTATTTCTCCAGATCTCCAAAAAGTCTTGGACAATCATTCCAAGGTATTTGAGACTCCCAAAGGTCTCCCACCTATTCGTGATCATGATCATGCTATTCATCTGATTCCAGGAAGTGTTCCTCCAAACATCAGGCCGTACAGATATCCCTATGCCCAAAAGAGTGAAATTGAACGTATGGTTGCAGAAATGCTAGAGGCTGGTATAATTCAACCGAGTCAAAGTTCTTTCTCTACTCCAGTAGTATTGGTGCACAAGAAGGATGGATCATGGCGCATGTGTTCGGATTATAGGGAGCTCAACAAGCTCACTATTAAAGATAAGTTTCCCATTCCTGTCATTGATGAATTACTGGATGAATTGCATGGATCAATTTACTTCACCAAGTTGGATCTTCGTTCAGGATATCATCAAATCAGAATGAAGACTGAAGACATTCCGAAAACAACATTTAGAACTCATGAGGGTCATTATGAATTTTTGGTCATGCCTTTTGGCCTTACCAATGCACCTTCAACATTTCAAGGTTTGATGAATTCAATTTTCAAACCATTCCTTAGAAAATTTGTGTTAGTATTTTTTGATGATATACTAATTTACAGCAAGTCTTGGAAGGATCATGTTGAACATGTTGACAGGGTGCTACAACTATTGGAGGAGAAACAATTATATGCAAAAAGATCCAAATGTTTCTTTGGAGTACAAGAGGTGGAATATCTAGGTCATATTGTATCTCATGAAGGAGTTAAGGTAGACCCTAGCAAAATTAAAGCCATTAAGGAATGAAAAATCCCCACATCCATAAAGCATCTGCGAGGATTTCTCGGGTTGACAGGGTATTATCGCAAGTTTGTTAAGAATTATGGGAGAATACCAGCACCTCTAACAACATTATTGAAGAAAGATGCATTTTCATGGACTCCAGAAGCAACAAAGGCCTTCGAACATCTTAAAGAGGCAATGTGCCAAGCACCGGTCTTAGCTACACCGGACTTCACAAAAACCTTTATTGTGGAATGTGATGCTTCAGGAAATGGAATTGGTGCTGTTTTAATGCAAGATGAAAGACCCATTGCTTTTGAAAGTCGTCCAATCAAGGGAAAGTTTTTACACAGCTATTTATGAGAAGGAAATGTTGGCAATACTCCATGCACTTAAGAAATGGCGACCCTACCTAATGGGAAGACACTTCAAAGTAAAAACGGATCATGATAGCCTTAAATACTTTTTAGAACAAAGATTATCCTCTGAAGAGCAACAAAAGTGGGTCACAAAGATGTTGGGTTATGACTTTGAAATCATCTACAAAAAAGGGAAGCAAAATGTGGTGGCAGATGCACTCTCAAGAAAGGATGAGGATGTGGAAGCATTGTTGTGCGCCATTTCTATTATCCAACCAGATTGGATAAACGAAGCAAGGGAGGAATGGAAGAATGACGAAGAAGTGTGGGCACTTATTCGAAAGTTACAACAAGATTCCAGTACGTCTGATACATTTAGCTGGCAAAGTGATTCGTTATGGTACAAAGATCTCTTATACCTCTGTAAGAATTCCCAGCTAAAACAAAAGATTCTTATGGAATTGCACACTTCTCCCTTAGGAGGGCATTCAAGGTTTTTAAAAACTTACCACAGCGTTAAGAAGGAATTTTTTTGGGATGGCCTTAAATCAGATATTCAAAAGTTTGTGGTGGAATGTTTGGTTTGCCAACAAAATAAAGTTGAAACAATTAAGACACCGGGTCTATTACAACCTTTATCCATTCCAAGCCAACGTTGGGAGGAGGTTTCAATGGATTTTATCACAGGTTTACCCAAATCTGAGGGAAAGAGTGTCATCATGGTGGTAGTTGACAGACTTACCAAGTATGCACACTTTTGTGCATTATCACATCCATTTAAAGCCAGTACAGTTTCTACTGCATTTATGGAAACAATTCAAAAGCTACATGGAAACCCAAAGATTATTGTAAGTGACAGAGATCCCATTTTCACTGGAAATTTTTGGACAGAATTATTTTCTTGTCTCGGTACTCAGTTAGCTCATAGCTCATCTTATCATCCTCAATCTGATGGGCAAACTGAGATAGTAAACAAATGTTTGGAAGGATATCTTCATTGCTTTGTATCTGATAAACAGACACAATGGGTCAAATGGTTGCCTCTGGCTGAATGGTGGTATAACACTTCCTTCCATACAACAACAAAAATGACCCCATTTATGGCACTTTATGGGTATCAGCCACCATCCATCACATCATATTTAAGAGAAAATTCTAAGGTTCAAGCAGTGGAACATCACATCGAACATCAACAACAAGTCCTCCAACTCTTAAAGGATAACCTCGTGTTGGCACAGAATAGAATGAAACAACAGGCAAATCAACATCGCAACGAAAGAAGTTTTGATTTAGGTGATTGGGTATTCCTACGGCTACAACCATGTAAGCAAATGTCCCTCAAGCAAGCTAAGAAGGATAATAAATTATCACCAAAGTATTATGGTCCGTACAAGGTGTTGCAAAAGATTGGTACTATGGCATACAAATTGGAGCTTCCTGCAGCTTCTCGATTGCACCCAGTTTTCCATGTTTCATGTTTAAAGAAGGTTATAGGCGACAAGCTCCCAGCTCAAACAATATTGCCAGAACTTGACGAGGAAGGAAAAATTATATTGGAACCGGAAGCAGTCACAGAAACAAGAACTCGACAGCTACGAAATCGATCAATTTCGGAGTATCTTATCAAGTGGAAGAACTTATCTGCTGAAGATTCCACATGGGAGGATGATAATTTTATACAGAAGTATCCAGAACTACTCAAGCGTTGAGGACAACACTTTTTTGAAGGAGAGGGGCATGTTGGGTCCCTATAATACTAGTGATTACCCCATTACTATTGTAGTTGTACCCCTTATTAATATTGTTGTGCCCCTATTGTCCCCATATTGTTATTACTGTGCCCCATAGAATCCCTCTATTGTTATTTTTGTGGCTTTAATTATTATTGTTAGGTTCGCTGGGTTATATTGTGACTCCTTAGACTCCTATATAGAAAGGAGGTTTTGTCATTTGAATCATCGGAGAATTGTTCATTTATGTAATGTAAAGGAGGTTGCCCCCTCGAAAAGGCTGAATTCTAAGGCGTTGATCTATCTTTTCTATATTCTTCTTGAGCTGGTTTTATAACAAGTCGTGAGTGCTATTTCTCTGTCAGTAATAGTCTCCCCAATAGATAGGAGATCGTTCTTGATCTCGGTGATTCTTAAGAAGTATGTTTGCATCTCAACTTGACCCCCCTTGATTTTCCTTAGTTTATTTCTAAGAAACAAAACTTGATTTGCATCATTAACTTTAAATAAACTCACCAGTCTATCGTAGATTTCCTTAGGGGTGTCTAGTTCAGAGATGTAGGCCACCAAGTGCTTGTCGACAGAGTCCCGGATGATCTTCTTTGTTTTGACTTCTACATTTTTCCATTTGTTCCAGGCAGCAGCGGATGCATTTGATGGAGGCTCAACAATATTGCCTCTTACATGGTCCAGCACTCCTTGATCTTCTAGGGTTAGATCGACAGACATCTTCCATCCGTGATAGTCAGCTTTCTCACGGAGCTTGTCTTCGGCAGGAAAGAGTGTTGAAGACCCCATAGTTCTTTTAGGATAGCCTTGCCAATCTTCTCTTCGGTGATTGCTCTTGCTCTTGCTCGGGCTTTGTCTTCACCTCAGCTCTGATACCATGTTAAGTTATGGTATGTTCTATGCTTATAACAGTTTACTTCTTTTCTTGTTATTTCAGATTAGCAATCACATGTACATAAAGTAAAGTGCAGATAGAACATTAAACGATCGACAGAAAACAAGCCAAGACGAGACACAAGATGTGGCGGCTAGCTAGGGACAAACTCCACAATGTGTGGGGAAACCCTTTGATCAAATCTTTTTCTATCTTCAATAATTCGGCAGAGAGAAATAGTACTGTTGACCACTACAGGTCAACTACCCATAGCAGTACACCCCCTTTTTTCTTCGCAAAAAGGGATAGCGCTTGATCGATGTGTCCGTGCCATTCGACAATCATCATCGACTTGATCATATTATGTTGTAAACCCAGTCTGCATGTATAAATTGTAAATAATCTTAGCAGATATGAGTCATGTATGTAAATTGCCTAGGTGGACCTAATTTTCTAAGTGATAATCTACGTTCTGGAAGGTTTTTCGTCTCACCGATCCATGATCGGCAGAGTTTTCCTTCAGCCTAACCCCAAAGCCGGAATGGATTTTGTCATTAGAATCTTAGGAGAATCCTAGTGTGTTAATCTGCTAGATTATATTTGTGTCGCAGAACTGGGTGGTTTATGAGGGTCTATGTCAGATGGGTTTTCCCCCTTGAAATGAAAAGTTGTAAAAGTCATGATGTAATGAAATGTTTTAATCCCCTCATAAGTCCTAAGTCCTAGGTCCTAGGTGATTTTTCCAAAGGCTAAGTTCGAGGATCCATTTAAAAAATAATAATAATAATAATAATAATAAAAATTTAAATAAAAATAAAAAAATAATAAAATAAAGTAAAAACCTAAAAATAATAAAATAATAATATTTTGAGTAAATAAATGCTGAATTTCAATTTTTTAATGCATTAAAAATTCGACGGATGAGATTAAGAGATATCTTGATCCTCATCGACGGTCGAGATCATTTTGACGTGGATCACTCGAACTAGTTGTTGGGATTTTTTCCTTTAAATAGGGTGCTAGGGGTCATTTGAGAAGATTGGATCTTGGAGTCTTGTGCTGAAGAAGCTCTCTTGTAAACTTTTTCTGGTGCTAATAAAGAAAGACTTTGGGGTTGAAATCTTGCTGGTGTTACTCTCTGGAAGTGCTGTGAGCATTTTATTTTCTGCATATTTTAATTCTTAGCCATTAGTAACAGCTTATTAAAGAGTATTGTTGAGCACAGGTATCTTGTTCACTTGCTAGGGTTTGAATGGTATTAGAATTTCTGAAGTAATGGCAGGTATCTCCATTGCTTTTTGAGATCTAGTACTGTTTTTTCTCTCTTTATTGATGGTTGAAGTGAGCTGTGCAGGAAACCCTTATTGAAGAAGATCAGTGGGCGTTTGGGGAAGTTCTCGGCTGAACCAGCCAACTCCCGCAAGCACTCTCTTGCAGAGCCCAGCCAGTTTCGATCCTGGGTTTATTATTTAAGTTTGTTTTCTGATTTGCATGGGAGATTTCTAAAGCATTTCATAGCAAATCTGAAGTTCTGAAAATATTATTGATGATAACTGACAAATTTGGCTGTTGTAGAGCTATAATTTTGTAATTTTGGACCAGTTTGCAGGGTTTTAGTTTTAATATTTGCATATATTCTCCGGGTGCTTGTTTTCCCATTGCAGGTTGCAGGTCTGATAAAAATTTCTTTTATGTAAAGCCAGATCTGGCCCCAGAAAATAGCTTTTGCAGAGGTGTTTGTCTCAGATCTGAAGAAATTTTTAAAGTCTCTGAAAAATTTCAAGTGTCCTTGCAGTGTTTACTATACCCCTCACCCTCCTCACTGTACGCCATCATCAGTTGTTGTTCTACAAACGTGCCGAATCTGCCAGCAAACCTCTATCTTCACCTACACGCAGTCATTCCTACAACATACATCAAATTCCTGGTTTATTTGCAGCGTTGGTTTTTTTTTTTTTTTTTTTAAACGCCCCTCACGCTATCTATCTCACGCTACCGGAATCTCTGCGTACAGTCCTCCATCCTCCCGCTGCCACACTCATCTGCGTCCCTCAAACCAAACCATCGCCCACGCTGCTTGCAATAGACACCAAAATTGCAGAACGCGTTTTTTTTGGGGGTATACACGGGCCAGACCTGCGTGCTGAGAGAAGTAAGTCTTCAAGCGTTCGAAAGTCTTCTCTTTCCGTCCACCATCGAATGCACTCATCCGTTGGACAACCTGCGTGCTGCTTTGAGCATTGTTGGAAGCTACAAACCCGTCTGCAACCTTTCCTTCCGCCGTCAAACTCCCGCCGTCAAGCGCAGCACCAAGCAAGCTCATCGACTTTCATTTCGTTGTATATTGCAGGTTTCGTTCTGATATGTATGGTTCGAATTTTTTTTTTTAGATTTAAGTCTTAGCTTTAGTTTAGTCATTGTTTTTCTTATTTAGGCTAACACATAATTTTTATGTATCGCATTTTTTTTTTTTTTAGTTTTCTGGGTTATTTTATTTAGTTTAGTGTAAAAATTTCTTTTAGGATTTTAGATCTGACTAAATTTTTTAGTTCTAATTTAAAATTTTAAAACTTTAAAAGATCATAAAAAATATAAAATTATAAAAAGATATAAAAAGGTTCCTTTTTATTAAATTTTAACTTCAAGTTTTGTCTTAGTTTAGATTTTTTTTTTTGTTTTGTTTTTAAGTTCTGTTTAAAAAAAAAAATAAATTTAAGTTTCCGTTTCACATTAAAGTTTAGGTCTTAGATTTTAATTTAGATTTGATTTTTATAACTTTAGATTAGATTATATTAAATTTTATTTTTCTAGTTTTGTTTTTTTTTTTTGAGTTTAAAGTTCAAAAAATCATAAAAAATATAAAAATAAAAAATCATAAAAATTATAAAAGACATAAAATTTACTAGTTTAGGTTTTGAATTATTTTAGATTTAAATTGGTTGGAAGTAAATAAATAAATTTGATAAAAGGTTTCCTTTTTAGTTTAGATTTTTGTTTAAAAGTTTCATTTAGCGTTAAATTTTTGACTGTATCTGAAAAGCATAGAAATATTTTGGAAATATTTTGCCAGATTCAGTCTTGGCTCGGGGATTTATCACGTTTTATTTTTTCCTGCTGAGATTAAAATTTTGATGTGGAATTAATGTTCATCATTTTGATGTGATTTAGTATGCTTGAATGATCATGAGTGTGATATCTGGTTAGCGTTTAAAATTTCGTGGTTGTGTATCGAACTTTATCTTTCGAAGTTTTGAATTGCTGGAGTATCATTTAAGCATTTTCTCGCATTTAATAAAAATAAATCTTTGTTTGAGTTATTTGATGATAAATGATTACTCTACATGGTTTATATTTCTGCAGCATCTGATAATTAATCGTTTAAACATTAACTCCACAAGGCACTGGTCTGTTAACTTAACAAAATCAATTTAGTGCTTGTTTCTTCGTGTCTCCCAACCCAACTAGTCCACAGTTGGTCTTCATCATCTCATAGGGTCTACCCCCCTTAGCCACGGGAGACAGGCTTAAACGGAGAGATTGGGGATCAGGGTGACAACCCTCGGTCTGAGCGTTGTCGTGACAATCTGTGCGACAACATTTTTTGGCGCCGTTGCCGGGGACAGAGTTTTTTTGTCCTTGGTTCTTTCATTTCGAGCTTTTTCGTGTTTCACTTCTTGTTCAGGTGGCGACTCCACTTCATATATTATCTTCAAGAGTGTATACTAGAAGACATCCAAGCAGTCTGTGCAATCCTACTCCTGATCCTGAAAAGGTCCTCAGGGTACGATTACACAAACTCTCTTCTCGTACACTTCTTGTTAACTTTGGACAAGAAGCCCTTTCTGATATCCATTTGCTTTTTAATAGTCAAGTTAGGCACAACATCATGGATATGTATGCCCCTTGCAATTTTTCTAATATTCCAGGGTATCCCAATGCTCTTCCATCAGTTGGGATAGATAAATTGCCTAGCTTTCAGGGAGATAATGCTATTAGTGCAAATTCGCATCTAAGAGACTTTAGTATATGGATGGCTAAATACGCAAGGTCTCCTGATTTCGATCATGAAGATGTTAGAATGACTCTTTTCATTTTAACCTTGGGGGGTGATGCTCATGAATGGTTTACTGAAAAGCCTCAGAATTCATTTGATTCCTTAGAATCGATCATTAATGCATTTAAAGAAAAATATGGAGATAAGAGAGAAGGAAGACACCTCGTAAAAGCTATTAGCCTAATAAAAAAGAGAGAGGATGAAACTGTTGAAGAATTTAATAAAAGGTTTAATGGTATTGTTAGAGAATTACCTCAAGACTATAAACCTACAGACAAAACTCTCCAAGATTTTTACATTGATGCCTTTAGTCCTGAGCCATCTTATGAATTAAGGTGTGCTAAACTTAATGATTATAGAGATTGCCAAGCCTTAGCTATAGAGCTTGAAAAGGACAAGGCCGCATCTGGGAAGTCTGAGATCCCAGGTTTCGATAGGGCTGCTACGAAACTAAAGGAACCTAAAGGAAAAGTAGTTCAAGAACCTGAAAGCGAGCTTGTTCTCAAATTGCTTCAAAAGATTGAAACCATGGAAATTAATCATAATAAGGAGATAAACACTTTGCAGAATAGGTTGATCCAAAGGGAAAGAGCGCAAACGCAGAATTTTCAACCTCGAAATAATAATAATAGAAATAACAATTGGCAAAGGAAGGGTCAATCTAGTGAGCAGAGACCTCCTAATCCGCTAAGTAATTTGGTTGATAATGCTCCTCCTTACTGTCGGGTTTGTGATGCTCTTCATGAAGAGGCCACTTGTCCCATCGTTAGAAGAATTTTAGATAATGGAATGTTTGGAACAGGTGATCAAATAAATGTAGTAGGCAACAAGTTTCCTTTGTCTATGGATGATTGGATAGAGATCAAGGAAAAGAGTCGTGATGTTATGAATCCTTCATCACCTTTTAGTATAAATAACCTGGAAAATGAAGATGACATTTTGGCTAGGTTATATGGTGAAAAACCCTCTCCCGAGCAAGTCTTGGAAATTGCTAGAGATAAGCGTTTCACCTATCAGAGAAGGGATAAAGATCAAAGCGGGAATCAAATTCCCCCTCGAACTTTTAACCCTGGTGTAAACTCTGGATTAGATGTCGATTTGGGAAGTTGGTTTAACAATGCAAAAATCTGGGTTCCTGTCTCCGAGATTGCTAAAATCCCTTCCCAAAGAGACAAGTTACTAAAAGCTATTCAAGGTCCTCAAGTAAATACTTCTCAACAGAAGACTCGGGAAGTTGACTATCATGATGCTCCCATATATTTGCAAAGCTTAGATGCTGATAACAAAGATCACCAGCCTTTCTTTATCACCTTGTTAGTTAATGGATATAAATTGAATAATTGCATGTTGGATTCTGGTGCATCAGCTTGTGTAATGACTAAAAGGGTCATGGAACAGCTTAACTTAAGAGTTTCTAGACCCTACTATAACATATGCGCCATGGATTCTAAGAAAATCGAAGTGCATGGTTTAATCAAAGATTTGCAAGTTCATCTATCAGTTTACCCAGACATCATGGTTGTCATGGATATTGTTGTTGTGGATGTGCCTGATGCCTGGGGTATGCTGTTATCCAGAAAGTGGGCCTTTGATCTAGGAGGAAGTATTCAAATGAATTGGTCATATGCTATGATTCCTTCTCCTAGGGGTGATGGTTTTGTAAGACTAAATAGAGAGCCCGAAAGAAAATTTCATGTTGAAGATCCTAAGAGACCTCACAACGAAATAATCAAAGAGCAATCTGACATTGGGAACTATGCCATCATGTCTAATTTTATAATTCCTCCCAATGATAAGATTAAGGATCTCAAGGGTAAAGTTTGGTATATGTACTTCGATGGTGCATCGTCTAGGCATGGTAAAGGTGCTGGAATAGTGCTTAAATCTCCCCTTGGTCACATTTTCAAGTTTGCCTATCGATTAGAATTTGAAGCAACCAACAATGTTGTTGAATATGAGGCTATATTGTTGGGACTTGAGTTGGAAAAAGCTTTGAAGATCAAGCTGCTTAGCATTAAGGGGGATTCTGATTTAGTTATCATGCAGCTTAAAAATAAATCCACATGCAAAAATCAAAGACTAAGGAATTATCGAAATGCTGTGTGGGATACTATGGAGCACTTTGATGCTCTTGACCTCAAAGCTATCCCAAGAGAGCAAAACAGTTTGGCAGATGAACTTGCCGTAGCCGCTACTACTTTCCAGTGATGAGCTAATTAATGATAAGATCAAAATGGAAGTAATATTTAGACCATCTGTTCCAGATAACTCAGAGCATTGGCAGGTCTTCAATGATGAAAAGCAAGTCATTCGTTTTCTTAATAGTTTGGATGAGTTTGAGGATTTCCGGATAGTTTCTGAGGAGGATGGATCTTTAAATCATGAGCATATCATAAATCCTACTCCTAGGAATGTGGTTGCCTTAGAGCAACATTTTGATCAGCATGATGCCACGAAGCTAAGAGAAGAAAATAAGATGGACCCAGGCGAATATCTCGAGATAAACATTGGTACTTCTGAAAACCCAAAGATCGTTAAAATTGGTAGAGGTACTAGTGTGGAGGAAAGAAAAAAGTTAACTGATTTACTTCGCGAATATCGAGATGTTTTAGCTTTTTCTTATGATGAATTAAAGGGCTATAGGGAAGATGTCATGGAACATACTATCCCCTTAAAAGATGAAAATGCTAAACCCTTTCGCCAGAAACTTAGGCAAATTAATCCTAAATTAGCCCCTTTAGTTCAGAAAGAACTTGCGAAAATGCTTGCAGCAGGAATTATCGCTCAAACAAGGCATTCGACATGGTGTTCGAATTTGGTGATTGTTAGGAAAAAGAATGGTACGATAAGGCTGTGTGTCGATTTTCGAAACCTTAATCTAGCATGCAAGAAAGATAATTACCCTTTGCCAAACATGGAAACTTTGTTGCAAAGAGTGACCGGTTCTGGAATGATGTCGTTGCTAGATGGTTTTTCTGGGTACAATCAGGTATGGGTTAAAAAGGAAGATCGTCATAAAACCACATTCACAACGCCATGGGGTACCTTTGAATACATCAGAATGCCGTTTGGATTAACAAACGCTGGGGCTACATTCCAAAGGGCTATGGATTATGCCTTCAAGGGGTTAATCGGGAAATTTATTGAAATTTACCAAGATGATCTTACTGTTTTTTCTAAAGATGGTATCAGTCATGTAAATCATCTTAGGCAGGTTTTCGATAGATGTAGAGAATACGGGATTTCTTTGAATCCAGCTAAGTCTGTTTTTGGAGTAACGGAAGGGAAATTACTTGGCCATATCATTTCTAAGGAAGGAATCAAGATTGATCCTGAAAGAATTGAAGCAATCCAAAAGATTCCTCTCCCTCATAATCTTAAATCCCTTCAGTCTTTCCTTGGAAAGATAAATTTTATTAGAAGGTTTATTCCAAATTACGCAAAAATAGCTAAGCCTATTCAAAGTCTTCTAAAGAAAGATGCAAAATTTGTTTGGCAAGAAGACAACAAAAAGGCTTTCCAAGAAATCAAATGTGCTATTGCAAGAGCTCCTGTCTTAGTTAGTCCCGATTATTCCAAGGATTTCATGATTTTTTCTTTCGCTTCTGAAGATACCATTGCTGGTGTCCTGCTCCAAAAGAATAAAGATGGTCACGAGCAGCCTATCGCTTTCATGAGTAGAGCACTTCAAAATTCCGAATTGAAGTACAATACCATGGAAAAGCAGGCTTATGCCTTGGTCAAGTCTCTTAAGCACTTCAAAACTTATGTGGGTTATTCTAAAATCATTGCTTTCGTCCCACATTCTGCTGTTAAAGATATATTAACTCAAACCGATTGCTTAGGGACTCGTGCTAGGTGGGTTACTAAAATACAAGAATATGATTTAGAAATCAGACCCACCAAGCTAGTCAAAGGCCAAGGTTTGGCTCAGATGTTGACTGAAGGTAACGAAAAGACTCTTGGTTTGTTTTGTCTTAGCGATCTATCTTCGCCGGAGTTGCAAAGATTAGGAGAGCATGAGTGGTACAAGGACATAGTTTATTACTTGATGAATCTTGCATGTCCTAACCATTTAGTTGCTCATAAGAGAAGGGCTCTTAGACTGAAAGCCACTAAGTATTGCCTTATGAAGGATGGCCTTGGGTGGAGAAATCCTGAGGGCATAGTGCTTAGGTGTGTTGATGACGTTGAGTCCAAGAAATTAATCTCTGAGTTTCATTCAGGATTTTGTGGTGGTCATTATGCTGCTAGAACTACCGCCCACAAAATCCTGAGAGTTGGCTATTATTGGCCTTCAATATTTTCTGATGTGCACAAGTTTGTTAGAGCCTGTCAAGCCTGTCAACTATTCACTGGGAAACAGAAGCTTGCTGCCCTGCCCCTACAACCTGTCATTGTAGAGGCACCTTTTCAGCATTGGGGTCTGGACTTCACAGGGAAGTTCCATGAAAATTCTAGCAATGCCTACTCATGGATTTTGACTGCTACGGATTATTTCACTAAATGGGTTGAAGCCATTCTTGCTAAGAATGCCACTGAAAAGGTTATTATGGATTTCATTGAAAATAATATCATTACTAGATTTGGTGTCCCTGCTAAGATCACTACTGACAATGCCAAAGCTTTTAGTTCCTTAGAGTTTTCATCTTTTTGTTTCAAATATGGCATTGTCTTATCTCATTCGTCAAATTATTATCCTCAGGGTAATGGTCTGGCTGAATCAAGTAACAAGAATCTCATAACCATTATCAAGAAGATAGTAGAAGATAATAAGAGATCATGGGACAGCAAAATCAAGTATGGTTTATGGGCAGATAGAATCACTAAGAAGAAAGCTATTGGTAGATCTCCCTTTGAATTAGTTTATGGCTTGGATGTAACTTTACCTGTGCACCTGAAATTGCTAGCTTATCAGCTCCTTCAAAATTTTTCTACTAATAAAGATGTTGTTTAGAATAGAATAGATCAGATTGTGGAGTTAGATGAAGCTCGTAGAACAGCTTTTGATGCTATATGTAAAAATCAATCTAACATTAAGAAAAGCTTTGATAAATTCTCTCGATCTAGATCTTTGCAGGTGGGAGATATGGTACTACTTTGGGACCGCAAAAATGAAAAACCAGGAAAACATAAGAAGTTCGACAGTTTGTGGCTGGGACCGTACATCATTCGAGACATAGTTGGACCAAACTCATTCCACTTGAGCAGATTGGATGGCGAACCACTTGATCTACCTGCAAATGGCCAAATGCTCAAGTTGTTCTTCAAAGATGATATCTGATGCCATAGGGCATCCTTTGTATTGTATTTCTATCCCTACTCCTTGTCATTTCAGCATTTCATTTCTGTTTTAGGATTAGATTTACTTTTCATGTTACTAGATAGTTAAAGAGCTTCTATCTTTTATGTGCTTAAATGTTATATGATGATTTTTGAATGGACGCTACTTATTTCTGCTGTGTGTTGCGTGGATGCAGATTCTGGATTCTCACATTCCTACAGTGCAGCAACGTGTCCCCAAGTAGAGCCAGATGTTGACCACTACAGGTCAACTACCCATAGCAGTACACCCCCTTTTTTCTTCGCAAAAAGGGATAGCGCTTGATCGACGTGTCCGTGCCATTCGACAGTCATCATCGACTTGATCATATTATGTTGTAAACCCAGTCTGCATGTATAAATTGTAAATAATCTTAGCAGATATGAGTCATGTATGTAAATTGCCTAGGTGGACCTAATTTTCTAAGTGATAATCTACGTTCCGGAAGGTTTTTCGTCTCACCGATCCATGATCGGCAGAGTTTTCCTTCAGCCTAACCCCAAAGCCGGAATGGATTTTGTCATTAGAATCTTAGGAGAATCCTAGTGTGTTAATCTGCTAGATTATAGTTGTGTCGCAGAACTGAGTGGTTTATGAGGATCTATGTCAGAGGGGTTTTCCCCCTTGAAATGTAAAGTTGTAAAAGTCATGATGTAAAGTGTCTTGAGGGTTATGAAATGTTTTAATCCCCTCATAAGTCCTAAGTCCTAAGTCCTAGGTCCTAGGTGATTTTTCCAAAGGCTAAGTTCGAGGATCCATTTAAAAATAATAATAATAATAATAATAATAAAATAAAAATTTAAATAAAAATAGAAAAAATAATAAAATAAAGTAAAAACCTAAAAATAATAAAATGATAATATTTTGAGTAAATAAATGCAAAATTTCAAAATTTTAATGCATTAAAAATTAGACGGATGAGATTAAGAGATATTTTGATCCTCATCGACGGTCGAGATCATTTTGACGTGGATTACTCGAACTAGCTGTTGGGATTTTTTCCTTTAAATAGGGTGCTAGGGGTCATTTGAGAAGATTGGATCTTGGAGTCTTGTGCTGAAGAAGCCCTCTTGTAAACTTTTTCTGGTGCTAATAAAGAAAGACTTTGATGTTGAAATCTTGCTGGTGTTACTCTCTAGAAGTGCTGTGAGCATTTTATTTTCTGCATATTTTAATTCTTAGCCATTAGTAACAGCTTATTAAAGAGTATTGTTGAGCACAGGTATCTTGTTCACTTGCTAGGGTTTGAATGGTATTAGAATTTCTGAAGTAATGGCAGGTATCTCCATTGCTTTTTGAGATCTAGTACTGTTTTTTTTCTCTTTATTGATGGTTAAAGTGAGCTGTGCAGGAAACCCTTATTGAAGAAGATCAGTGGGCGTTTGGGGAAGTTTTCGACTGAACCAGCCAACTCTCGCAAGCACTCTCTTGCAGAGCCCAGCCAGTTTCGATCCTGGGTTTATTGTTTAAGTTTGTTTTCTGATTTGCATGGGAGATTTCTAAAGCATTTCATAGCAAATCTGAAGTTCTGAAAATATTATTGATGATAACTGACAAATTTGGCTGTTGTAGAGCTATAATTTTGTAATTTTGGACCAGTTTGCAGGGTTTTAGTTTTAATATTTGCGTATATTCTCCGGGTGCTTGTTTTCCCATTGCAGGTTGCAGGTCCGATAAAAATTTCTTTTATGTAAAGCCAGATCTGGCCCATAAAATAGCTTTTTGCAGAGGTGTTTGTCTCAGATCTGAAGAAATTTTTAAAGTCTGAAAAATTTCAAGTGTCCTTGCAGTGTTTACTATACCCCTCACCCTCCTCACTGTACGCCATCATCAGTTGTTGTTCTACAAACGTGCCGAATCTGCCAGCAAACCTCTATCTTCACCTACACGCAGTCATTCCTACAGCATACATCAAATTCCTGGTTTATTTGCAGCGTTGGTTTTTTAAACGCCCCTCATGCTATCTATCTCACGCTATCGGAATCTCTGTGTACAGTCCTCCATCCTCCCGCTGCCACACTCATCTGCGTCCCTCAAACCAAACCATCGCCCACGCTGCTTGCATCAGACACCAAACTGCAGAGAGAACGCGTTTTTTTTGGGGTATACACGGGCCAGACCTGCGTGCTGAGAGAAATAAGTCTTCAAGCGTTCGAAAGTCTTCTCTTTCCGTCCACCATCGAAGGCACTCATCCGTTGGACAACCTGCGTGCTGCGTTGAGCATTGTTGGAAGCTACAAACCCGTCTGCAACCTTTCCTTCCGCCGTCAAACTCCCGCCGTCAAGCTCCTGTCGACCTGCGCAGCACCAAGCAAGCTCATCGACTTTCATTTCGTTGTATATTGCAGGTTTCGTTCTGATATGCATGGTTCGAAATTTTTTTTTTAGATTTAAGTTTTAGCTTTAGTTTAGTCATTGTTTTTCTTATTTAGGCTAACATATAATTTTTATGTATCACATTTTTTTTTTTAGTTTTCTGGGTTATTTTATTTAGTTTAGTGTAAAAATTTCTTTTAGGATTTTAGATCTGACTAAATTTTTAGTTCTAATTTAAAATTTTAAAACTTTAAAAGATCATAAAAAATATAAAATTATAAAAAGATATAAAAAGGTTCCTTTTTATTAAATTTTAACTTCAAGTTTTGTCTTAGTTTAGATTTTTTTTTTTTTTTTAAAGTTCTGTTTTAAAAAAAAAAAAATAAAAATTTAAGTTTCCGTTTCACATTAAAGTTTAGGTCTTAGATTTTAATTTAGATTTGATTTTTATAACTTTAGATTAGATTATATTAAATTTTATTTTTCTAGTTTTGTTTTTTTGAGTTTAAAGTTTAAAAAATCATAAAAAATATAAAAATAAAAAATCATAAAAATTATAAAATTATAAAAGACATAAAATTTTCTAGTTTAGGTTTTGAATTATTTTAGATTTAATTTGGTTGGAAGTAAATAAATAAATTTGATAAAAGGTTTCCTTTTTAGTTTAGATTTTTGTTTAAAAGTTTCATTTAGCTTTAAATTTTTGACTGTATCTGAAAAGCATAAAAATATTTTGGAAATATTTTGCCAGATTTGGTCTTGGCTCAAGGGTTTGTTATGTTTTATCTTTTCTGCTGAGATTAAAATTTTGATGTGGAATTAATGTTCATCATTTTGATGTGATGTAGTATGCTTGAATGATCATGAGTTTGATATTTGGTTAGCGTTTAAAATTTCGTGTTTGTGTATCGAACTTTATCTTTCGAAGTTTTTTTTGAATTGCTGGAGTATCATTTAAGCATTTTCTCGCATTTAATAAAAATAAATCTTTGTTTGAGTTATTTGATGATAAATGGTTATTCTACATGGTTTATATTTCTGCAGCATCTGATAATTAATCGTTTAAACATTAACTCCACAAGGCACTGGTCTTCTAACTTAACAAAATCAATTTAGTGCTTGTTTCTTCGTGTCTCCCAACCCAATTGGTCCACAGTTGGTCTTCATCATCTCATAGGGTCTACCCCCCTTAGCCGCGAGAGACAGGCTTAAACGGAGAGATTGGAGATTAGGGTGACAGCCCCCGGTCTGAGCATTGTCGTGACAATTTGTGCGACAACAAGTACAATAAATCTAATTTATATCAGCAGTAGCAAACCCTAGATCAACAGCATCAACATTAGCGGCTTCATCATCAAACTAGGGCAGACGATATCTCACAAACCGATTGTCGGATCGGCTTGATTCCACCGGCAAAAGTTGCGGCTTCCATAGGAGGTTCAAAAGAACCTACAGCGCAGTTCAGATGAGGAGATCTTCTAGTCCATGCAGGTCAAACTTTACTTCTGCAGTTGCAGCTTCAGTTTCGGCAGCTTCCGGTTTCAAACTAGGGCAGTCGATATCTTGCAAACTGTCCGTCGGATTGACTTGATTCCACCACCAAAAGTTGCAGCTTTCAGAGCTCTTTCAAATGAACCTACAATGCAGTTCAGATGAGGAGATCTTCTAGTCCACGCAGGTCAAACTTTACTTCTGCAGTTGCAGCTTTAGTTTTGGTAGCTTCCGGCTTTAAACTAGGGCAGTCGATATCTTGCAAACCGTCCGTCGGATTGACTTGATTCCACCACCAAAAGTTGCGGCTTTCAGAGGAGGTTCAGATGAACCTACAACGCAGTTCAGATGAGGAGATCTTCTAGTCCACGCAGGTCAAACTTTACTTCTGCAGTTGCAGCTTCAGTTTCAGCAGCTTCTGGCTTCACATGTGTGAGGGAGAGACCCTTTTCTGCGCAGTAGAGAAGAGACTATTTTCTGCGCAGTAGAGAGAGAGAGATGTGATGAGATGAGTGAGTCCAAATGAGGAAAAGTCCTCCTATATTTATACACAACGTTGGTGTTTGAATAGATGCGACTGTTGGGCTTCTGAGCCTACATGAGTTGTAGGTCGGCTTGATAATAATTCCATAATCAAAATAAATTCATATCTCCATGAATACTTATCGGAATCGGATGATATTTATATCAATCCTACACCTCTAGATGAGAGGAATCTAATAAAAATATTATCAGCCATGAATAATATGACCCACATGAAGTTTTGCCCTGGGTGCCAATTTTAACATTCACCTACAATGTGACCAACTCCTCTTAAGCTGTACTTCGTGATGCACTTCTTTGATTCATTGTCTCCCAAAGTAGCTTAGACATGATCTGATACCATGTTGAATTTCCACGACCCTGGTGTCTAGGATAGAATCTTAAATCTCCGACACTACCAAACTAAGAATCTCAACAAAGCTACTTTGCACAGCGGAACAATATAATGTAGTAAATCAATCACATGCACAATAAGAACAATAACAACAGTATATGTAACCCAACTTTGTTATATTATAAACATATAATACAACAGTCTAGGGCTCCCGTACAAGGGATAATGGTCCTCAAATATCCACAAGTACAAGAATACAAGATATAATGACAATCTCGCTACTCTAGTGTACAATCACAACCTCTATGTCGTATCTCATCCCGTTGGTCCTTCACTTCTGATCTGCTCTCTAACTGCCCTTTAGTCCATCAGGAAACAACACATAGAAACTCCAAGAGGGCTTCCGCCTATCACTACTGCAAGTCACTTTTGCTACAATGAACACAGGTGATCCAATTTGCTCCTCTAGGCTTGCCAACACCTGAGCTCCAATCTCCCAATCTAGTAGTCACTTTTGTCCATCAAAGTGCTGCACATTAGGCTCCAATCTTCACCCAATCACGCAACACTCAACGTCCTTCTTGTTTGCTACTCTAGAGCTACTTTGGTCTACCTACATGTTGCCCTCCAACATGCCAAAGGTGCCCAATTCTATCACTGTAGAATCTGCTCCTAAGAAAGGGCTTCCAACCACGAAGGCAAGCCCAACCACTTGGCTTCCAACGGCTGCTCACAAATATGATCCAAACTGGTCAATACGTGACACAACACAAGGCAAAACTGGCTGCAAAAATACCCTAGGTCTGGTTTCGAACTACTGTAGCACTGTGATCTGGTTAGGGGACAACTATGATCCACGTTAGCCCTACAAAACACCCTCACGACTATGATGCACTTGGCAAATGGCCCTGTACTTGTATGTTGATGTGGCATCACTTACACCATCATCTGAGCTCTTACAAATGATCTATAGGCATCTTCGATTTACTTGGAGACCCATGATGTCACTTGTGTGTCTTCACAATCATTGGGAGCACCATAGGTTTATTATGTGGAGAACAAAGGGCCAACCCCTTGTCCATTTCTTTTGGAAGTCCAATTGATCATTTTGGCACTTATGAACTTCATCAGGCCTCTTAGAGAGCCCAATGACATTCATTATTGATTACTCAACCTCTTGGGAGGCTTATTATGTTGTTTATGAGCTAGTTTGGTGGGCTTGTCACCAAATGATAGTTGTTTGCACATTATTTTAGTTGATGGGATCAAATTAGGTAATTCGAACTCCTAATGAGTGTATAAATAGAAGAGACTTGAATTCATTTTGTATCATCACTTGGATTGGATCATTCTCTCTTGAGAATTTCACATTTCTTTCTTGGAGGACAAATTGGAGCATGGACAAATTTTGATATTTGGATTAGACTTTCTTATCTTGGAGCTTCTTTGTTGGCAAATGTATTGATGGTTGGATATATTCTCTTACATGTAAGTACGATATTGATGCTATTTTCTTTTACTTTGTCACATAAATTGATCATGGGATTTTTGCTATTTTAGGGCTAATTACTGCATGCATTTACTGCTTCATTGTAGAATTATGTTTCTATATAACATATCTCTATGTATGGGCCATGTTTGTTGAACGAATTGTCCTAGAGATTGAAGTTATCTTGATAATCTATCTTCATTTGCAAGCAAAGTATAAACGCTTTAAGGTTCTTTCCCTAATGTTGGACGAAGTTGCCCTTAAAGTCTCCTTGAACTAGAAACAAGATCCATTCTCATAATTCTTCTTGACTCCATATCCCCAAATCAATTAGGCACTGATCCACCATAAGGTGATCACCTTAAAACCTTTTTCTTCACCTTATTCCCCTCTTTTCTAGGTGTATCCATGCTAGGCTACCTAGGGCATCACTTTCTCGACAAAGTAGCCATAGAAAAAGTTCGATCTCCTAGCCTTTACTGTGCTGGTGTGTCCTCAAGGTCTCCTCCAAATTTGAAGAAATTTCGATAGAGGGATTGTGAGATATTCCAAGCCCGAGTTCTGAGATAAAACTTGGCCCTGGTGTTCCCTAGGCTAGTACCTCATAGGATCAATTTGACACCTTTAAGTGGAAATTCTTGTTTTGATCCTTTCCCCTTCCTTGTTTAGGTTAATATCATCATCGGTTGCTAAATTCCCTCCCCTTAACCTACGCTGGGTCCACTTGGTCCTATGTGGTTCCATACCTTTGAAAAATTAATTCTTCAAGAACCACTGGGGAAATCAAATCCAGTAAGGATTTTAGGGATTGAGAAACTCCTTTACAAGGCATATTCCTTTAACCTAGCCCTTAAATCCTCACCTCCTCCTAGAAATCTTTGTACCTTGCTTGAAGAGAAAGCAAGCTCCATTCTTAACCACCTTCTAGGAAAAGGATCATTAAGGTCACTTCACATCTATTTGTTGTTTCATCTTTCATAAGTGACTTTCTATATACCGGGTCTCCTCCCATCGGTGAAAATCCGTAAAGAGTAGGGAGTCTTAGCTGAGGTGACAGTGGGCTAAGTCTCCATTGTTGTCCTTGATCTAGTAGATGTCCCTTTAGGAGTCTGTTTAGGCCCCCTGCTAGTTTGAGTCGTAACAGTCCACACATGGCTTCTTTCTTGTGAAAGCTTCTTCAAATGTCATATTCTCTAGGATTTTATGAGGACTTCTATTTTGTATATATATTGTTGTCATTGTTGCTTCACCCCATAGAAACTTTGCTTGATCTTGATCAAATATCATAGTTCTTATACATTCTTCAACTTTTCTATTTTTTCTTTCTGCAACTCTATTCTGCTTGGGATTTTAGGGGACAATGAGATCCCTCTTAATACCCCCTTCTTTACAATATGAAACTATTGCTTCTGAAGTGTATTCCCCACCATTGTCAAATCTTAGAGTTTTTATCTTTCTTTCGATTAGGGTTTCCACTTCAGATCTAAACTCCTTGAATTTTTCAAATACTTTGTCCTTTGTCTTGAGAAGGTAAAGCCATGTCTTCCTAGAGTGATCATCAATAAAGGTCACAAAATAAAGATGGCCTCCAAGTGATTTGTTAGACATAGGCCCACTCACATTAGAATGAATGAGGTCTAATATTTCCTTAAAACTTGTATCATTGCTTGTGAAAGGCTTCCTTATATTCTTTCCCAAAGCACATCCCTTACAAACTCCTTCACGATCTTACTTGATGTTAGGTTTTGTAACTTATTTTTACCCCTGTAATATTTTCTATACTTTTCCTGCATTTTCAAAATATAAAAGAAAAATAGAAAATAGAGAAAAAGAAAAAATAAGAAAAAGAGAGAAAGGAATGAAAAGAAAAGAAAATAGAAAAAAACAAATAAAATAAATTTTCACTCTTCGGAAAGCGAGCACATTTAAATGTCGCTCACTATAGCTTGTTACATTTAATATTTTAAAATAAATTGTTGATTTGTAATAAGGTGATGTGACCACCGCCCGCAAATGGTTAACAAGCCCATATATTCCAATGGCTAAGACTTAATGCACCGAGATCAATGGTCCCAGGCGAATAGCGGGGTCCCTCGCATTCTTGAACAATAATTGAGGAGGGGGGGTCCGCAAAGTTGATTCTTTAAAACCCGCCTTTCCTACGTGGCAAGTGCTCAACAATTGTGGCCCCCTCTTCTCGATACCATTTACCATCTCCACCCCCCTGCAAACCACTCACCCACAGTGTCATATCTCCCGCCATTTTTTCCCCCCGCCATTTTTGCCGTCTGCAAACGTTCCGATATATATAGCCATTTCTATCCCTCCCGCCAAATCTAGCAAATGACCGTTGCCCATTAATTTTCTCCCGCCAACGTTCTTCAACATTTAATCCTCCACACCAATAACAGTCAAGTTAACTAAAAACCGTTATTCACTCCTAATAAAACACTGTTATCCTTTTCAAATCGACCATTTGCCAATTCTGCCTGTCACTGTAATTCTCAGAACAATACTGCAAGCAAAATCCCAGCAAACAGTGACCTCCAACCGTCATCATTTCCAGGTAACTCTCTCAATTTCCTCAGTAATTTTGTTTTTCCTAATGGCTTCCCATAAAGGAAAATCGAAAATGCCTGTAGATAATCCTCTGCTACCCCCCGTCATTAATTTGGACGAACTCCCACTAGTTGACACTCAGTTTAAAATTGTAGAGACCAATTGTGAATTCGACCTGTACGAACTTCACAATTGGGCATTTCAAAAATACAAAGATGCCAATGATGAATTATATTTTTGGGAATCCCTACTACCCCAGTTTTGTTTCCCTCAAACCCATCATTTTCCAGAATTCGTTGCTTGGTGTGGAGCCCAATATCTTCCTAGCCAAAGAGTTGTAATCGCTCAGAACAATGAAACTCTTTTCCATATAACAACTGAGTCAATTTGCCAAGCCCTACAGCTAAACCCTCAAGACTTTACACCCTTTTTTTTTTTTTTTTTTTCTGATGCCCTAATGGAAATCTATCAGAAACTTTCTTTCTCACAAAGAGCTCATATATTTGAGTCATTTTTACCAGAAAACTCAGAATTACCCAGAACAAACCCACCTTATCCCTCTGCAATGTTTCTTGAGATGTCTAGGCAGGTTATCTCCTTAGTGTCTTGTTTGTTAGGATATCCCAGTGATCAATGGGTTGATGAAGTCATTTTGGGCTTTCTATCAATGTTCTCTTCTGGTAAAAAACCTTCAATTATGTTCAACTACAGTCAGTTTCTTTCCGATGTAATTCATGATCAATTTTTAAAGTTCAGTGCTGAAGGATCATTTAAGCATTAGTCAATTTTGGTTTACTTATTCTTATATCATCAGTCAGAAAGATTCAACTTTCCTTTACAAAAGTTGGATGCTGAAGGTAAACCTCGGTCAGTGATCCATTGGACATCTTTAGTGAGAAAAACCTCTGAAGAGTTTTCTTTCAGTGATTTTGTCAATCAATTCTTGTATATAGCAACTTGTTTGTTAAACAGTGATGCAGTCCCCAGGGTTTCAACGGAGATCAAAAGAATTTTACATCTGAGTGAGTAGACTAAAGTTGGAGACTGGTATTTATACTAGAATTTCACTGAACTCAAGATTTATGGCTGCGAGCTTCAACCATATAAATTACCAGTGTTCCTCCCCATGAGGATTTTTGCACTCGAGTACATTAGACAAATGATGAACATGGATGAGGTTCATTTTGTTTCTAGAAAACAAAAAGATCAGTTTAAATTGAAAGCACAGGTTGGTCCATTCATAGTCAACACTAGAGTTGTAGAAAAAGAAGTCAATGACTTATTAAGCCAGATGAAGTTTAAGTTGAGTTTTAGTTGGTCATATGATCCATTAGGAGTAATCTCATCAATGAGAGTTGCTCAGAAATCTGCACCATATATGCATATGGCAAAACTTGAAATTGAGCAATATGCCAACAAGGAAGAATGGACAGAGAATACATTGCAGGAGGTTGAGGAGCCAATTTCTAGTCAAACAACATTGGAAACTCCAAGAATGACAAAAAAAGAGCTAAAGAGACCAAGAGAAAGTATATCTCTAGCAGGGTCAGAGTTACAGAAAGCAACATTTAAAGTATTCAAAAGGAGGAAAACTATAAATCTGGATGAAGAATCTTCAGAAGCTCAAACTTCCGAAGAGCTTACTATAATTGTACTATCAACACAATCTCCTTTTTCATTACAACAAACTCCCGAAGCTACATTGGATTCTCCTTCTTCTCCTTCTTCAAAACAACAAAGTATTTTTGCAAAATTCTTAGAGATGAAGAAGAAAAATGAGGCACTAAAGACTTCCACATATGCAAAGTTCTGGAGACAGTCTTCCACAACTCAGACTAGATTACTTTCTTCCCTTGACAGTGAAAAAGGTCAGTTCCAATTAGCATTTTTGGAACCAAAGGTCCCTGTGCCTAAAAGTGCTGAAGATTACAAAACCTTTGTGTTTTCATTTGACACCAAGCAAATACATCCTATTGATCAAATTGACCTTCACAAGCAAGCAGGAGAAATGATATATTCATCTTTGACAAGTTCTGCCATGGCAGCTTCTAAGCTATAGGCTTCTCTGAATAACATTCATTCCCAATTAAAATTGGAAAAGATGTCTTCCTTAGCAAAAGATACTAAAATCAAAGGGCTTGAAGATTTGGTTATAAAATTAGGATTAGATCCTAAAGATATAAAGGCAGCTGAGGAAATAATCAAAAGCAGAAATGTTGATATTCAAGCATTGAGGAAACAATTGAAGCTGCCAACAACTGAACATCCACAGGCTCAAGAAGTCAATCAGTTAGAGAAGGAGAAAGAGAATATGCTTCGAATGATTGTTGAGTTGAACATACAAATACAAAGGATGGAAGCATAAATCGAAAAAGGTTATTGAGGAAAGAGAGCTACAACTCAACACTTTGTTGATTTTTGGTAGCATCGGATGTGTTCTAAGTCTCAAATTTTATAGGGAGGCTAGGGCACATGTATTCCAAAGAACCTAGAAAGCGTTTTGGGAAATTCCACTTGGAGACAGTTTTATTAAAATAATTAATTATTTTTAATGGGTTCCTAAGTCTAAACTTAGGAAATTAAAATAATTAATGGGTATTAATCTAGCCGTGGGTGTAACTTCTAGAAGAAGACAAGGATCAAGCAAAAATGATGTTAGCCATTGATTAGCTTCTAATCAGGCCGTTGAATGTCAACGAGAAGATTATTTAAGGAGGCTTGAGGGTCATTTGGAAGTGATACAGAGAGTTGATTAGTCAGATCGAATTGCTGAAGCTAGAGCAGCACAGTGATTTCGTAGTGATCACGCAAAGAGGGGCAGAGAGAGTTTTGGCTGGAGTATCTTCTCCGGAGCCAAGAATACTCAGCAGAGAAGCACAGAGACACACAGAGGAGGCAACACAGTGTCCAGAGAAGGTGACACAGAGCCAGGTAGGGCTCACGCAGAGAAGCGCAAAGCGTCCCACTTAGGGGTCAGAAATTTGCTAGAGGGTTTGATGTTTTGAGTCGGGAGGGCTAGAGTCAGCTCCTAAGAGAAAATTGATTCAGCAAAGAGGTGATGCAGTGCCTTAAAGGCTGTGACGTAGGCCCGCGCAGTGACTGCATAGGGGGAGCGCAAAAGTAGCCGAGGGCTCGTTGGTTTAACTGCCGGATCAACGGGACTTGCAGTGTAGAGTGAGGTAATATCACTAATTTCTTCTGTTGAGTAATATTCTCTGTACTGGATTGCTAGGAAGTCATCTAGAGGTTGTATTGAGAAATAACTTTTACTTGATAATAAAACCCTCAGATCTACTAGACCGGTTTTCCCACATTGGGGTTTTTCGGGGACATTTGTCCAAAAATAACTGTGTCATTTATGTTGTATCTTTATATTGTTGAATTTCTTGTTTCAGAATATATTATTTTAAATGTAGGCTGTAGTGTATGTATTTCAATGTTTGTCGTAGAAAACATCAAATAACTTGTTTATGTAAATTAACAAGTAGGAGAAATTTCATCAGTTGTTGCAATAGGGTGTTGATTTGGGGTAGCATCGAATGTGCTCTAGCCACGAAAATTGGTGGAGAGGCTAAAGGACATGAGATCTCCAATACCCAGAAAGGGTTTGGGCAGATTCTAAACAGTTTGGGAGATATTAAAATAATTAATATTTTTAATGGAGTCCCTAAGTCTAAACTTGGGGAAAATAAAATATTAATGTGTATTAATATAAAACTGTGTTAAAATGGTTCAAAAGTCATGGATCAAGCCAGATCTAATCTTAGCCGTTGATTAGGGACTTAATTTCAGCCGTTGATTTGTCAACGAGAAAAGTATAAGAGGAGGCATGAGGGTCACTTGGAGAACGCACTGAGGGAGACCAGTCAATTCAATTTTTGGAGAGGGGTTAGCTGAGTAATTGAACCAGTGGTCTGGAGAGCAGTCAGGAGGCAGCAAGTACAGAACAAAGAGATGGGAGATCAACATAGAGGCAGAAAAGGCAGATGCAGGGCCAGAGGAAGCCATGCAGAGGCAGCGGAGATTGTGCAGAGCCAGCAGGGCCTGCGTCATCCACGCAAAGCCTGCAGGAGTGACGCAGAAGGCTAGAGAGGTTGCGCAGAGTCTCAACAGGCTGACGCAAAGGGTTTCAGGTCACGCAAAGGTCAGTAGGGCTGACGCTGGGTTCAGAAGAAGTGTTGGAAAATTTGTCAATCTGTGGGTAAGCCAGTTTGGCATCCTATTGTCCCTTGCTGCACCGGTTTTCCCACATTGGGTTTTTCCAGGGACATTAGTCCAAAATAACTGTGTCAATGCGTTGATTCTTGTGCATATGTTTGTTTCTGTATTACTGTGTGATATCTGCAGTAGTATTTATTTTAATGTTTATTGAAGTAAATTCATGAATAACTTATGGTGAAATAAGTAGGAAAAATAAATTAGTTGCTGCAGTGATAGAATTTTCACATGGTATCAAAGCAAGTAATTAGAGACAAAGGAAAAATCAGTTATGGGTCGAGACCATGATGCAAAGGCATCCACCTCAGGGGACTCATGTAGATTTTTAGAAGATTGCACAAGAGAAAGAGATTTCGATTTCTCTATGTTGGATTCCAGGCTGAAAGAAGAAGTGGCGTGCATGACTAGTGTTGCATCATCAGAAGTATGGTATATAGATAGTGGAGCCTCGTGGCATATGATGGGAATCAGGGAGTGTTTCTCAGAATATCGAAAAGAGAAGATGAATTTTAGGATCACCATGGGGAACAAGGCAAAGTGTAGTCCAGTAGGAAAGGGTACCATAGTTTTTCAGATAGAATCGAGAGAGCGGTTTTGTGCCACAAATGTGCTACATGTACCAGGATTGGGGATGAATTTACTTTTCGTGTCACAACTACAAGGCAAGGGCTATGACGTCTACTTCATCAAGGAAAAGGTATACGTCAAACACCCGTGCTGGAAAAAGAAAGTACAGATCGAGATCAAAAGGAATCGGTTGTATAGATTACAACTAGAATCACCAATGGCACTAATAGGCAGTCATGGGGACAAGGACTTGAATGAACTGTGGCACAGAAGGATGGGTCACTTGCACCATGGAGCTCTGAGAATTCTCAAGAGCACTGTAACAGGAGTTCGGGATCTGAGTACGGAACAAGATGATGTATGCAGGGGATGAACTTTAGGAAAGTATGCCAAGGCAGCATTTCCTAGGAGCAAACATAGGGCCAAGAGTGTACTAGGATTGATACACTCAGATATTTGCGGACCTATGTCCGTCAAAGCTCTCAGCGGTGCCGAGTATTTCCTTACCTTCATTGATGACCACTCGAGGAAAGCTTGGATTTATATTCTGAAAACCAAGGATGAGGTTTTCTGTCGATTCAAGGAGTTCAAGGCTCTGGTGGAGAATCTGACTGGGAAGAAAATAAAAGTTTTGCGCTCAGATAATGGTGGAGAGTATGTCGATAATGACTTCATTGATTATTGCGCTAAGGAGGGCATCAAAAGAGAGTGGACAACTCCCTACAATCTGGAGCAGAATGGGGTGGCAGAAAGGAAAAACAGGACAAGGGCCATGCTTATGATCAGGATATGCCAAAATCCCTGTGGGCGGAAGCATGCAGCATAACTGTCTATGTTCAGAACAAGACTCCTCATCAGGCATTGGACAAGATTACTCCAGAGAAATTCTTCACTGGGAAGACGCCTGAAGTCAGTCATTTCAGGATATTTGGGAGTTTAGCATATTGCCGCATACCCAAAGAAAAGAGGAAGAAGCTAGATCAGACTGTAGAAAAGGGATATTTGGTGGGATATAGCGAGAATGCTAAGGCATACAAAATCTATCTTCCAGGGGGTAGGAAGGTAGTAGTACGACGAGATGTAAAGTTCATGGAGGACAGAGCTTTCAGAAGATCTCGCGAAATGCCTTTCGCGGAGCAGTCGAAAGAGGATCCGTTGGTCATGCCTTTTCAACCAACGGAAGTGAAGAATTCTTCCTCAGGTCAGGACGATTCTCAGGATGAGGAGGAGGAGCGAACAGAAGAACCTACTGGCAGAGGAAGAACTAGCAGGGAACTTCGTTAGATTCTGCGTGATGCAGAGAACTTCATCGGGGAGCCAAGGAGTAGTAGGAGGGAGCGAAAACAGCCAGACAGATATCAGGTGTTAGTAGCTCAGGATGGAGAGCTTACCAGTTTCAAGGAGGCAACTCAACATCAATTCTAGCTAGATGCGATGGTAGAGGAGTATAACTCCATAATGGTGAACGATGTCTGGGAAGTGGTGTCAAGGCCTCAAGACATATCTGTGGTAGGTTCAAGATGGATCTACAAGATCAAATATGTTGCAGACGACAGTGTTGAGAAATACAAGGCTAGGTTTGTGGCTAAGGGGTATGCTCAAAAGGAAGGGATTAACTATGAGGAAACCTTTGCCCCGGTAGCCATGTATACATCTATTAGGACCGTGATATCTCTTGCAACCCAGATGGGATGGGAGATCCATTAGATGGATCTCAAGATGACATTTCTGAACGGGGTAATAGAAGAAGAAGTATACATTGAACAATCAGAGGGCTTTGAAACTCATGAAAAGAAGTCTCATGTATGCAGCCAGAAGAAAGCCTTGTATGGGCTGAAGCAGGCACCAAGAGCGTGGTATGGTTAAATAGATGGCTACTTGCAGAAGATTGGGTTTGTAAAGAGGGACGCGGATCCGAATCTCTACTATCTAGTCGTAGAGAATGAGCCGCTTATCTTAGTATTATATGTGGATGATCTCTTTCTGACAGGATCATCCAGACTCATTGAGGACTGCAAGAAGAAGTTAGCCATAGAGTTCGATATGAAGGATCTGGGACGAATGCACTACTTCCTAGGGTTGGAAGTTTGGTAGCAGAAAGGAGAAATCTTCCTTGGGCAAGGGAGGTATGCTACAAAAATCCTAAAAAGGTTTGGGATGGGAGACTGTAGACCTATGGCTACGCCAATGATCACCAACTAGAAGAAGATTGATGCATCAGAAGACAAGGATGTCGATCCCACCCTATACGGGCAGCTCATAGGGTCCTTGATGCATCTGCCAATGGTCAATACCAGGCCAGATATTTGCTATGCTGTCAACACCCTTAGTCAGTTCATGGTGGAACCAAAGAGGGCACACTGGGCAGCATCCAAACACGTTCTCAGGTTTTTACAGGGAATAGTTGATTATGGGCTCTTATACACCAAGGGGAAGGATATCAGGTTGAGTGGATTTACTGATGCAGATTGGGCGGAAAGTTCAGTGGATCGGAAAAGTACCTTTGGGTGTTGTTTCAACATTGGATCAGGAATGACCTCCTGGTGCAGTAGGAAACAGAAGTCCGTGGTTCTGAGCTCATCTGAGGCAGAATATATGGTAGCAAGCACAACTTCGTGTGAGGCCATATGGCTTAGAAAATTGATGGTGAACCTATTCAGAAGAAATATGGAGGCGACCAGGATCATGTGTGATCAATGTTGCAGGGGAGCGCCCCCCCCTCGATCCTGCTCCCAATCCGCGCTCTAGGCAGGAGCGGCTCGGGAGTGGGTCGGGAGCGCGCTCCCGAAAAGGGAGCGATTTCGGGAGCGTTTAGCCTTTATTGCAAATTTTTTTTTGCAGTAATGTTCCAAATGCAATGTTTTTCAAAGAAACAAATAAGTTTTGAGTGGGGCAACTTAATGATCAAGCCTATGGCCCTAGTATTGATATGCGATTCATGGTAATGTTAATTTCTTAAAGTAAAAGGATGAAAATGAAGATTAAGGAGAATGTTTTCATCCTTTTACTTAAATTTTTAACATTACCATGAAATGACTCAGGATGTTTGAGAGTGGTTCCGACCTCATTGGATTTCATATGGAGAAAGTAGAATTTTAGATTTCATTCAAAATCCAGCGGAATTATCAGTTTTTAAGGATTTCAGGATTTCAATGTTTCCATTGAATTTTGTCATGTATTAGGGTATGGAACTCGTATTTAATCAAGAGCACCAATCCCTCTATGTACCTTGATGTTACTGACCTTGGTTGTTGAACTCGTCTATCATGACCCTCCTATAAATGTATGCATCACTCAATCAAAATCTTGACTTGACATGCTATGCTTTTTCTATCTTATGTTAATGCTTAGAGGGTGATATTAATGACAAAGATCCCTATACAGATAAAGAGGTAATGACAAAGATACCTCTGGATATTAATGCTTAGAGGGTGATATTAATGACAAAGATCCTGATTTTCCAACAAGACTAAAAACTAGACATTTCTTGTGGTGGCAAAAGGCCCAAGCATAAGCAATAGATAATAGATTTACTTGTCTTTTCTAGTTTCTAGTAGTTTTTATAACTTTGATTTTTTCATATTTATTATGATATTTTTTTAAGCAATATATGACAATTTAAGTTTGAAGTTGGCAATCATCACTCATTAGTAATGAATTATGAATATCTTCATGAAAGTTGAAAGTTGTTTCATTTCATTTTAGAACATTTCATTTCATGTTAGATATTATTTGTTGTAATGGTTACACTTAGCTTACAAGTACAACTTTGGTGGTCAATGATGATAACTGTTATATATTGAATTTTGAAAGCTTGAAACTTTAAGATTGATGAATCCCGAGACTCAATATGTTGTATGTTACTATGTTACTAACTTGTGGACGTGGTTGATGAATATTATAACTTCTAGATGATTGTTGTTATATGGTTCGATCTATGTTTTTTTGTGTTTTTTATATCTAATTCATAATTCTACATGTTTTTGTTGACATATATGTATCAAAATATAAAAATATAAAAAATATATATATTATATAAAAAACGCTCTGGGATTCGCTCCCAAACTGGGAGCATTTGAAAATGTCGCTCCTGCACCCATTTTCGCTGCCGCTCCCTGCTTTCGCTCCCGCCCCCAAGTAACACTGTGTGTGATAATGAGAGTTGCATCAAACCCTCTGATAATCCAGTGTTTCATGATAGGTTGAAGCATATTGATATCCAGTGTCACTTTGTTAGAGATTGTGTCCAACGAAGAGTTGTACAGTTGAGCTAACAGGTGGTAGATATCCTCACTAAGGCCCTTGGAAAGTCAAAATTTGACTACTTCAGGGATAAGATGGGGATGGTAAAGAACCCCTTTCAAAAGTAGAAATGAGTATGTTAGCAACACGAATGAAGAGGGAGTTGTAGTACAGATGCAGTGTTGGGAGAAAGGACCAGCAACAACAGAGATGTAGAGGGAATTGCAATGCAGAAGCAGTGTTGGGAGAAAGGACCAGCAGCAGCGTGGATGCAGGGGGAGTTGCAGTACAGGATGTAGTAGTGCAGAGGATGTTGGGCAGGGAGGCTTAGCATCAGCACACAGACTGATGCCGGATGATCAGGGTAATACTCAGTGAGGAGTATTACTAGAGCACAATCCTCGCTAAGAGGGAGTGTTGATTTGGGGTAGCATCGGATGTGTTCTAGCCACGAAAATTGGTGGAGAGGCTAAAGCACACGAGATCTGCAATACCCCGAAAGGGTTTGGGCAGATTCTAAACAGTTTGCGAGATATTAAAATAATTAATATTTTTAATGGAGTCCCTAAGTCTAAACTTAGGGAAAATAAAATATTAATGTGTATTAATGTAAAACTGTGTTAAAATGGTCCAAAAGTCATGGATCAAGCCAAATCTAATCTTAGCTGTTGATTAGGAACTTAATCTTGGCCGTTGATTTGTCAACGAGAAAAGTATAAGAGGAGGCTTGAGGGTCACTTGGAGAACACACTGAGGGAGACCAGTCAGTTCAATTTCTGGAGCATGGTTAGCTGAGAAATTGAATCAGTGGTTTGGAGAGCAGTCAGGAGGCAACAAGTACAGAACAAAGAGACGGGAGATCAACACAGAGGCAAACAAGGCAGACGCAGGGCCAGAGGAAGCCATGCAGAGGCAGCAGAGACTGCGCAGAGCCAGCAGGCCCGCGTCATCCACGTAGAGGCTACAGGAGTGACGCAGAAGGCCAAAGAGGTTGCGCAGAGTCTCAACAAGCTGACGCAGAGGGTTTCAGGTCACGCAGAGGTTAGTAGGGCTGACACTGGGTTTAGAAGAAGTGCTGGAAAATTTGTCTATCTGTGGGTAAGCCAGTTTGGCACCCTGTTGTACTAGAAAATTGTTGAATAATAAAATCCTCCCTTGCTGCACCGGTTTTCCCACATTGGGTTTTTCCGGGGACATTAGTCCAAAATAACTATGTCAATGTGTTGATTCTTGTGCATATGTTTGTTTCTGTATTACGGTGTGATATCTGTAGCAGTATTTATTTTAATGTTTATTGAAGTAATTTCATGAATAACTTATGGTGAAATAAGTAGGAAAATTAAATCAATTGTTGTAGTGATAGAATTTTCACATAGGGATTCCAGGTTTGAGGAATTTCACATGGTATCAGAGTGGTGCCGGTGAAACAAGAAGAGAAGTGCCAGAGAACCCAACGCTGAGCAAAGAAGGAGATCAAATAGTTGCATGAGGCAGCAGTTCGAATACCCAGAGCGATTGCGCAGTCCAAGCTAGTAGGGCTGAATTTTCGAGGAAAGTCTCTCTGAGTGAGGTGACAGAGAGGAATGGCTTCCAGATTGAAATCTTTCCATGCCAGAGGGAGCAACGCAGAGCCTCAACGTTGAGGAAGGTGTTGGTGGGACACAGTCTGTTGCAGGTAGCTTGCTGGGCAGAAAATCGTCAGAAGGGAGAGGAGAAGCACAGTAAGGGAAGTTTTCCTCAGTAGACTCCCGCCAAGAAGTCCGTTTTCTTATCCGCTGAGCAACACCTGTAAGAAACAAAGAAGAACAATTCAACATTTTTGTGGCAGAGATGGTAGCTAGTGGACTGAGAGATCAGGACAGGTTGGATGGGGCATCCAACTATGTGATCTGGAAAGCAAGGATGTCGTGCCTTTTGGATGAGCATTTTCTCAAGGTCTATGTTGACAGCGTGGTGGCTGAGCCCTCGGATCCAGATCAACTGAAGAAATACAAGGGAGAAATAATGAAGGCCAAGAGGATGATCCTTGATGGAGTAATGGATCACGTGGTATGTCACATTGCTAACAGAGGGACTACTAAGGAGATGTGGGATCCCTTGGCAATGCTATATCAAGGATCTTCTGATCAGCGGAAGATGTACTTAGAGCAGAAACTGAGATCTGCACAGATGTAGAAGGGAGAGCACATATATCCGTTCCTCACTAAGCTTCAGGAGACCCGGGATGAGTTAGCAGTTGTGGGGTCTACACCTCAAGGTTTCGAGATGGTGAGACTAGCCCTAAACTCTGTCTCAGAAGATTGGCAAGTTTTGTCCACAACATCCTGGGCAGGGCATCTTTTCCAAACTGGGATAGTATGTGGGCAACTCTCAAGCAAGAAGAGTTGAGGAGAGATCTAGTCAAGTGTAAGCTTGACGGAAGCAGCAGTAGTGGGTTGAAGCCCAAGGAGGAGGAGGAAGAGAATGAAACCCTTGCATCCAAGGGGAAGCAGGAGTACGAAGGTGGAAGAAGGACATCTCGAAGATCAAATGCTTAAGGTGTGGTGAAATGGGTCACTATGCAACACAGTGTCCTCTCAGGAAGAAGGAAAAAGACGAGAAGCATGATCCGAAGGATGCACCCGCAAAAATCGAGGAGGATGAGTTTGCCATGACAACCGAAATACCTCCAGGAGGGAGGTGGGCTGATTTAGAGCTATAGTTCGAAAGAGCTACATATGGGCAGGATCCTTGAGGAGCCCACCTCTCGAATCAATTCCTTGCTATGGGAGCCCAGATTAGAAGTAGTAGGATGGACCAGTGTCAGTTGGTGCAGAGGAGTGTTGGAGTGACAGATGCAGTGCCTAGAGCGCCAAGTCTGAGCAGCATAGTGTAGAGTTACAGTAGTGCAGGGAGGCACAGTGCAGTAGCAGCAACACAGTGGCTTCAGAGGGATGGCATGGGACTAGTAGTAGTCTGATATTCAGCATCGAGATGCATCATACCGAACACCAGTTCAGTAATTTTGGATGCTTTTTCGTTGCTGATGCAATAGCAACAACAGTTTGCAGTGTAGGGGCAGTTGGCAGTGGCAGTGCCAACAACAACATGAATGCAGAAATTTAGAGGGAGTTGCAGTATGGATGCAGTGTTGACAGTGGCAGGGTCAACAACTCTATAGATGCAACAAAAACACGGTAGTTGGTTGAAATCATGTCAGACATCAGCAACGCAGAGGACGATGTTATGAAGTCAGGGTGATGCTTCAGTGGGAGACATTGCTAGAGCACATTCCTCGTTAAGAGGGAGTGTTGATTTCTGGTAGCATCGGATGTGCTCTAAGTCTCAAATTTTACAAGGAGGCTTGGGCACATGTATTCCAAAGAACCCATAAAATGGTATGAGAAATTCCACTCGGAGATAGTTTTATTAAAATAATTAATTATTTTTAATGGGTCCCTAAGTCTAAACTTAGGAAATTAAAATAATTAATGGGTATTAATCTAACTGTGGGTGTAACTTCTAGAAGAAGACAAGGATCAAGCATAAATGATCTTAGCCATTTATTAACTTCTAATCTGGGTCGTTGAATGTCAACGAGAAGATTATTTAAGGAGGCTTGAGGGTCATCTGTAAGTGATACAGGCATTTGATTAGTTAGATCGAATTGCTGAAGCTAGAGTAGCGCAATGATTTCATAGTGATCACGCAGAGAGGGCAGAGAGAGTTTTGGTTGGAGTATCTTCTCTGGAGCCAAGAATACTTAACAGAGAGGCAGAGACACACACAGAGGAGGCAACGCAGTGCCCAAAGAGGGTGACACAGAGCCAGGAAGGGCTCACGCAAAGCAGCGTAGAGCCTCCCACGCAGAGGTCCAAAATTTTCTGGAGGGTTTGACATTCTAAGATGGGAGGGCTGGAGTCAGCGCCTGAGAGCAAATCGATTCAGCAAAGAGGTGACGCAGTGCCTTAGAGGCTGTGACGCAGGCCCACGTAGTGACTGCGTAGGGGGAGCGCAGAAGTAGCCGGGGACTTGTTGGTTCAACTACCGAATCAACTGGGACTTGCAGTGTAGAGTGAGGTAATCTCACTAATTTCTTCTATACTCGTTGGTTTTACCGCATTGGGTTTTTCCGGGGACATTTGTCCAAAAATAGTTGTGTCATTTGTGTTGTATCTTTCTATTGTAGTGTATGTATTTCAATGTTTGCTGTAGAAAATTGCAAATAACTTGTTTATGTAAATTAACAAGTATGAGAAATATCATCAGTTGCTGCAGTAGGGATTCCGGGTTTGAGGAATTTTCACACACTGGAGTAAAAACTTCTACAATAGCAACTTCAACAGTAGGAATTTCTATAACAGTAGTGTCCACAACAGAGACAGAGCCCACTGGCCAAAATTCAGCAGAGCAGTTGTCAAAATCCATTGGAGACCTGTCAAAAATCAAGATGACAAGATAAGGGCTGATAATGCATATCTGGTCAAAGTTTAAAAAAATTTCAGATTAACCAAGCAAATAGAGAAATATGAGAATGAGTCATTGATTGCACAAACATTAGCCGAGGCAAAGGAGAAGATATGGATTGATATAAATTCTACCATGACTGAACTTTGGACATCTATTCAAATCATTTTTGAACAGGAGGAGTTAGTGCAAAGATCAAAAGCAATCATCACAGGAATCAAAGAAGATTTGGAGCACATGCTTGGAGAAGCTAATAAAATAATCAAAGTACTCAATTCTAAAACAAAAGAAGAACTGGAAGAATTTGGAATTGAGGACAGAACTGATACTGTCCTAGAGGTAAGAAGAGTTTTGACAAAAAGAAATTTGATGTTACAATTAGAGAACAAGTGTCAAAACTTAGAAGCACAGATTAAAAAGTTTCACAGAAAATTCAATATTCTACATCAAAAAGGACTTCCAGCTCTACGACATTCTAGTGGCCAATTGATTCCACTAGAAGATTATCAATACAAATTGCACCAGATAGCAGCAGACAAACCAAATTTGCCAAAGTCAAAGGGATAATCAGTGGTAAAGCATTCCTAGAAGGCCTAGAGTATGATCTTTTCATTCAACATGAAATTAACCATTTGTTCATTACTAGGCCAACTTTTAACAAAATTTTCTATCCCAGATGATAAAAGATGGGATAAGTTACTTGAACTCATCTAGTAAAACATAATGAAAGGAATTCAGTGACCAATCACAAAAAAAGGAGCAGTAAGTTGAAAAGGAGTAGAAAGTAGAAAATCCAGTTAAAGGCAACAATCATCAAACAACACCCTTAAATAATGTGATGATTATTCAAATCAGTTTAGAATAACTATTTTCTTATTCTATTTTTGTAAATCCAAAACAGTTATAGATATTATTTGATTTTGTAATAAATTTTATTTTTAGATCTAAGATATTTTCGAATTAGATTCTATAAGTATTTTGTAATTTGAAGAAGTCAGGGTTGAACCCTTGTAATGAACCACTGACATGATTGTAATGTTCAAAGCTATTTCTGAAGATAATTGAAGGATTCTGGATTCATTCTGAACTTGTGTATCTATGTGAGTTTGCCTTATTATCAATTGATGAGCACCAGTATTGTAGCAAGAATGCTGCAACTCTTGGGGCTACCAACTTTACTTCATCAACTCGGGGTTCATAAAAACTTGGAGGTGACAATGCTATATACACAATAGATGCAATGGTCTACTCTTGTCACTTTTCAACTGGGGCGATAGACCACTAGGGTTTTTCAAACCAGTCTTCTATTGACTAGAAGGAGTCTGACTACCAAATGGAAAAGGGAAAATTATCCTTAATGAAAGAAAAGGAATGCTGCCTACTCTAGGGAATGAAAGATTGAATTGGAAGATGCTTATAAAGTGACATGAAATCATCTAGCCACACATTTACACATTTTGCTTGCAAAAGAAACCTAGCTTAACCTTTTTTATAACATGTGATGATCTAGACTAACTGAGCATGGAATCTGATCTAAGAAGTATTATGACTGTTGCATGCATGTGCTAATTTAGAAATTGCAGAAAAAATCTTTTTTTGATGTTTAGTTTTATGAATGCAAATGCTAATTTTCACTTGTTCTTTGGCAGGGGAGACAGGTATGGACTAGTCTCAAGGGTATGGAAGCCAAGTGGAGGCCTAATCTAAGCTCAGATGACAATTTTTGCTAAATTCAGGCTTAAAACAGGCTGCTACAAGGTTTCCTGTAGTACTACTACAGGATGTCCTAGTTCTACTACAGGATGCCCTGTTTTACTACAGGAAATAGGTCGAAAGCTTAGGAGATGGTAGGAAAGGTAGAATGAATTGTGGGAAAGGTGTCTGATGGAGAAATAAGGAATGGAGGAGGTGAACACTATCCAAGGCTCAGTCAAATGCTTCAAGATAGTTGGATTTGCTTAATGGAAGTGACAACTTTGCTTACAAAACAAGAATTTGGATTTAGGGTTTAGTGGACCTTGGCAACATGGGTGGATAGGACTTGGATGAGGCGAATGAGATGAGGAATGCCTGAAATTAGAATCTCCTGCAACAACATACACTCTTGTCTTCATTTATGCACAAATTCATCTATACATGGAAAAGATTTATTGAATGGAAGAAAACAGAGTTATTATTAGCTAGTGGCTAAGTTCATGAATGGAAGTGTTGTTACACCATAGCAAGACTCAAGAGATCAAAATGACAATTGCAAATAATTCTAAGAAACTCAAAGACAATGATCTATTCATCAAGAAACCCTAGATTATGTAGTAATCAAACAAGAAATCTGTTTTTGGGCTATGTGAAGGGAACCCTCAAGTCATGATCCTATAAGGAAGATGAGGTGAAAGCCACTATCACAAGATTTTCTAAAGTGTTTACTGTCACTATGATACCACTGATCTAACTATCCACAAATGGAAGCAAACTAATTAATCACCCAAATACTTGCAGATTAACAAAACCAAAATCACTTCAACAACTAACTATGAATGTAATCTAAGCATACATGTACAAAAAGAGGAACCTTTGTTGCTAGGGTTGGGCCCTAACCCAAGAGCTTCAGCCCTTTGAGTCAACTCAGTGTTGGATCAAGGGAATGCTTCTCATTTTCATTAAAATATCAAAAATACATAAGAGTCATCAGTCACAATGTCTTAGCTTGAAAATGCCTCTTGGTTACAACAAAAAAATTCGAATCCTAATGAGGCTCTAGGCCTTCTTATTTATACAACTGAAGCTACCAACGACTTCCTTAACTTTCGGGCGGCTTGGCTCCCATCTCGAGATCAATTGGTCTTCAAATATCACTAGCTTGGCTGCCAATGACCTTAATGGCTCGGTTGCTTGTAACTCCGCGATGATGAGATTTTGTGGAGGAATCTTCGAGTGAATGAGGCGTTAAGGAGGGAGATCCAATCTCTTGAAATCCCTCTTGCTTGTCTACTTCGAGTTCCTGCACTTTAATTAGCCAAAATTTGCTCCAAAACCTGCAATTAATGCTCATTAGACCATAAGACATGACATCTCATCTTTACCCTTCTCACTAAGCAAAATATAACAAAACATGTAAGGAAATGTGAGAAAAGTTGATTTTAATAAGCTGGAGAGTGGCATTAAGGTCCATATAATTTACCCATTGATAAGCCTCATCATCACCCCCCGAAAGTGTTGCTCACCCTCTGAGCAACTCAATCTATGCCCATGTCTTTCATTGCTTTGGTGATCTCCCTGACATTCCAGGCTTCTGTTGCTGTGTCCTGCTCTTGTGGATAAAATCCTGTATGCTTTTCTATTTCCTCCCACTGCTTTCTTTCTTCTTCTTCCTTTCTTCCTTCTAACATACCCAAGAGCAATGGTGGACTGGGTTTCAAGCCAATCCAGTTTACTTTGAGTCTCTGCAGTGCCTTCTTATATAGTGGGATCCTCTCTAGTGCATCCCTCATTGTTTTATGGGAATGATACTCCTTGATCTTTAGGCTGTAGGATAAGGTGCTCCATCTCCTTTGGCATGCTTGCTAGCTTTCATCCCATAGCAATCTCAAAGTGTCCTCAAAATGAGTGACTGCTTTCTCTTGTGTAGCTAGGTATCTTGGTGCAAGCTGGGGATCATTGGCAATGAGGTTGTGGGTGCTAGTGACAGCCATGGAGTTGATCTGTTCTGCTCTGATGTAAAGGGGCTCTATTTCTTTTCTTTCTAGTACTCTTTTTACTTCCTTAGCTCTGTCCTCCTCATGACTCATCCATGATGCCAAGGCCATCAGTTGTAAGTCCCCCAGCTTTGGATTGGGGTCCCACACATTCAAGTCTGTTAAGGCCAAGTTATGTAAGTAGAATTCAAATATCTTGGCCCTGTCCTCCAGGGTGCTTTGGTCACAGAGCTCAATGAACTGCCTATAGTCTTGGAAAGGCATAGTCCCTCGTTGTGCTAGGGTTTTTATCTGAAACTGCAGCCATTGTTCTTTGAGGTACAAGGCATATGATTTTGCTGGCATCCTGCACTGGAGTGCCTCCATGGAGAGACTTGCCATAGTTGCCAATTGGCTCTCTTTTTCCTGTACTTTCCTCCTCAGCCATGTGTTCTCAGCCTCTAGTTGAGATTTCATCACTCTTTCCTTGTCTCTTATCTCACTCAACTCTCTTCCCATCTCTAGCAGCTTCTCTTCCATATGGCCCACATCCTCTACACTTTTTGATTTAGCAATTTTCATCCAGTGATGTGTCCTTGCTCTCTCCTTTTCAAGCTCAAAGAATAGAGGGATGGAAAATTTTTGTGGTATTACTCTGCCTCCCTCAATGAATCTATAATAGGAGCTAAGATTTGGCTGTGGGCTAGGTTCCTGCATCTCTTGGGACTCTCCTTTACTGCTTTTGAAGTATTTGTCTCCCCCTATACTTGTGTTGCTGCTTCCTTTCCTTCCCTTTGTCCTTGTTGTCCTTCTTGCTCCTGTTTCTATGTTTCCTGTAGTTTTGACAGAGTTTCCTGTAGGACTGTCTATGTTTCTTGTAGGAGGCCTTTCCCTTTTTGAAAAGGGGTCAAAGGTTCTTTAATTTGTTTTGCTGAGGTTGACCTGGTGACAGGCCTCCTAACATAGGTGATTGGTGACCTTGGGGAAGCCTGTTTTGATGTGCCCTCTTCACCTCTCATTCCTAGAGAGACTAGCTTTTCTTGTTCTCTTGGTGAGTCTTCAATGATTATAGGAGTCTTGGTAGGTGTTTGAGGTCTCCCTTGTTTTATCCTGGTGCTCCTCCTTGTTTTGAAGTATAGGGGAGTCTGCCTCTACCTCTTTCCTGTTGATTTTATAGGTGTACTTAGAGCAGTCAAGGCAGTAGTTGCCTCCTTCTTTGTGGGCTCAGGAGACACTCTTGGGGATTCCTCTCCTTCCTTGCTATGTATTTCAGGACTTGATTCATCCTTTTGTGCTTCTTCCCTACTATCCTTTTCTTCCTCTGTTTCATTTATCTCTGCCTCCTCTTCTTCCTCTGGTTCTTCTTCTTCTTCTCCATGCTCCTCTTCTTCAGGCTCTTCTTCCTCTTCTTCAGGCTCTTCTTCTTCTGGTTCTTCTTCCTCTTCCTCACCACTAGAATTGGGTCTCTTTCATACTCAATGGCTTGAATTACATCTTCTTTATTCATGTTTGCAAATGTTGACCACATAATAAGGATTCTTAATTGGCTTAGGGCATCTTCTAGTATGAGCTTGATCAGTCCATGATGTGCCAACTGTTGATGCTTCCCTTCTTGTACCTTGATGCTCATGTCTATCATTGATTGCAACAAAAAGTAGGGCACACTAAGTCTTCTATGAGGAGGTAACTCTTCTCCAAATCTCAACTCATGGAGGAGTCTAAACTGGTAACCATAGACTATACTGAGCCTTCCCTCACAAGAAATATACTTGAGAATGTGATAGCTTACTTCATCCCAAGGATATGGAATGATCTCCCTTCTAATCCCATTTTTGTCCTCAATTGGTTCCTCACCTTCCAAGAAAAAGTTCTTCTTGGCAAGAGTGCTGCTAGCTTTATCCTCTTTTCTCCATTGTAAACCTAGAGGAAGTGTAGTGATCCTGCTAATGCTTTCAGGGGTAATTGTTACTGACAATCCCCTCACTACAGCAGTGGCACTGACTCTAGCTTGAGGTATGAGTGACATTGAAAATTCCCTAGCTATATCATCATCATAGCCTCTAAGTAGCTCGAAGAATCCCAACCATTGATGCCTTGTAAAGATCTCTACCACAGGAGGATGTTGATGTATTCTAGTTGTTTTGGTGGGTTCCCTTTTGTTGAAACCCCCTGTCATCTTTTCTCTCTGTCAATCTAATTGTATGAAGTTTGGTGGCTATAGCTTAAGAGCTTTCCTAGGTGACTAAGGGTTTAGAGTTTAGGAGGGTGATGACTACAATTCTCCCTTTACTCTACACAATCCTCCACACAATTCTACCTATCTCTATGCACACTGTAATTACTAAAAGAAATGACAATTTCTTTTCTTTTTCTCTTTACAAATGAAAGCATAGAGGATATGGCACCTACCTTTCACTGCAATGCCTTGGTCGAGGATAATTCTTGAATAGCTGGGCCCTAGGCACCCCCTCGTAGCATTTTTGACAATTCTCACTGTTTCCTGTAGTTTTCCTGTAGGTGCTCACTGTAGGGTGGCTGAGACTAGCTTTCCTCACTATTTCTTGTAGTTTTCTTGTGTTTCTTGTAGGTGCTCATTGTAGGATGGCTGAGACTAGCTTTTCCCTTCGATGGCTCCTCCAGGTGGTCCCAGCTCTCAAAATCTCGAAATGAATGATGTCTTGCATGAAAGTTAGGGAATATTTCTATTTATGGTCGATTTCATTGAGTGATGTGCTGGCTGGTTGAGTACGTAATTTCTCCTTTTGGACCGTTGGCCCACTATTAGTTATCATGCAACCCTTTCTCATAATCATCACCCACTCCTGTACAACGTAACTCGACCACCTTTCCAATTCATTCCCTTTGATGTGACCTTGCCACGTGTTCAGTTGACTAGCACTTTAACTTTTTGTTATCGGGCTGAGGGTGGCCAAGTTAACTGGCCACCTTTAGCTTATAAAACCAACTTTTTCATATTCCTATAGTTTTAATCATATTCGTACTTAGGAGAGAGTGTGGATGAGGTGACATACCTGTGGCTTCCTTTGCTTTGTTGATGCATGTTGGAGGGTGGCTCTGCTGTGTTGCTTATGGTTCAGGTACATCTTCTATTCTGCTCTTGTTTTGTTGATTTACTCTGCTGATAGGTTGTCTTGTTGTGATGTGCAGGGGTTGGCCTCTTCTATTGCTACTGAGCTTTGGAGAGGTGCCCTAGTGCCTACAGGTGTGTTGTTGCTCTTCCAATGCATGGGCGCTGAAGGATGAGCCTGGAGACTGCTGCAATTTCAAAATAGGCTGCTACAGGGTTTCCTGTAGTACTACAGGAAATCTTGTAGCTGCCTTTTTTGAATTTATGTGGTCTTTCTTTTGCTTGGAGGGTGAATAGATATTGAAGGGAGTGGAAGGTGTGGCCATGGAGTGGTAGGTGAGGTAGGCTGCTGGTGGTGTGGCTCTTTGATTTTTCTTTGTTTTTCCTCTTTTTCTTTTTGTTTTTTTCTTATATTTTTTTTCTTCTTCTAAGTGGATTTCTTGATGGACATAGAGGGTGACATGGTCATGAAATGGTGTTGGTTGAGATGTGGTGAAGTCAATGGCCTTCTTTTTCAACCCAAAACAGGTCTGCATCATGATTTTTCAATCGAAATTTCTTTCCTGTAGATTTTCAGGACTTCCTGTAGTACTACAGGAAACTCCTGTAGTAACTATAGGAAATCCTATAGAAGTCACAAAATTGCCTGAAAATTGGATTTTTGATGGTTGGAGATGAGTATGGATGGATGAAACATGGGGGTCATGGGGGAGATGAAATGAATGAAGGAAAAATGGGGTTTTGCATGGCTTGCTTCCCTCTGAACTTGGTGTCCATTATCTTCTTGAAATCCTGCAAAAACCAGAATTGTTATGAGTGGGCAGGTTTGAGGTCCTTGCCATTATTTTTGTGTTGTTTTTTCTTTTTCTTTTTTTTTGAAAGACAACCAGGTTGCTTCAAAGGAGCTTTTCACCTAGGGGTCTTTATTTTTCTCTTTTTCCCTTTTTTTTCACTCTTGGGCCGCCTCAAGGAGGTTTTCACCCAGGGGCCTTTTATGTTTCTCTTTTTCCTTTTTATTTCACTCTTGGGCCACGTCAAAGAGGTTTTCAACCCAAAAGTGAGCCTCAGGGGCCTCATGGAGGTTTTCACCTTGGTTTCTTATTGTTTTTTTTCAAAGATTCAACAATATTCAAGAATTTGGTGAGGTGGAAGCTGAGACCCCTTCAATCACCATTACTACCTTATTGATACTACTGATGAACTCCTTCTTTGACAAAGGCTTGTTGTAGGCTTTCAATTGATACCCATTGACAAGCAAGGGGATACCTTCTTCATCAATGGTTCTTATCTGAACAACCCCATTTTCATGGCACTTTTCTATCAGATATGGGCCCAATCATCTAGTCATCAACTTACCTTTGAAATCCTTGAACCTGGAGTCAAACAATTTGTCTCTGATATTTTTGTCATGCCAGACCTTTCTTTGTACTTGAGTCACCTCTGTGTGCAGGAGGGCCTGCATCCTGAATTCATCTAACCCATTGAGCTGGAGCAGCCTCTCTTGCTGTGCCCTTGTAACATCTAGATCCAACTGTGTTTCCATCCTTAAAGTGTTGTACTCAAACTCAATGGAGAGCAGAGCCTTCTTCCCATAGACCAAATCATAAGGGGTGAAGCTAGTGGTTGTCTTCCAAGTTGTATTGTAGGCCCAAGTGGCCTCCACTAGTCTGTCAGCCCAATCCTTCCTGTTGTTGCTCACCACTTTTGTCAGAATGCTTTCCAATGCTCTATTGGTAACTTCTACTTGTCCATTGGCCTGAGGGTGGTAAGGAGTGGACTTCCTGTGCTTGATCTTATGTTGGCTTAATAGATTCTCAATCATGTGTGAGGTGAATTGAGTGCCCTGATCAGTGACTAGCTCTCTAGGGTATCCAAACTTGTAAAACACATTCTCCCTCAAGAACTCAACCACTTTCTCTTCTGTGGCTACCTTGACAGCTTTGGTTTCAGCCCACTTTGTTAAGTAGTCAGTGCACACAATGATGTACTTTTTCTGTCCTGATGGAGGATCAATGGGCCCAATGAAATCCATGCCCCACTTGTCAAATGGCTCAAAAGTCACTTGAGGTTGCAAAGGCATTTCATCCCTGGGAGTAGGTTTCCCCATTCTTTGGCACCGGTCACATTGGCTGGTATATCTTCTTGCATCTTGGTGGAGAGTGGGCCAATAGTAGCTAGCTTGTAGTACCTTGAAGGTTGTCCTTTTGGCTGCAAAGTGACCTCCATAAGGCCCATCATGACAGGCCAGAAGGATGTCAAAAACTTCCTCCTCCTTGACACATCTTCTCAGAATTTGATCTGGGCCCAACTTGAAGAGATTGCCCCCAATCCAAGTGAATGGGGCACTTTTCCTTATAATTATGCTCTTTTCCTTGGAGGACAGATTTGGAGGGAATTGTGCAGCTACTAAGTAGTTGGCTATGTCAGCAAACCACAAAGAGAGAATTGAAATGGCGAATAAATGCTCATTTGGTAGCTGGTCATCAACCATTCCTTCCTCACTTGTAGGCAAAGCCAATCTGGACAAAAAATATGCAACTACATTTTCTCTGCCAGGCTTATCAATGATAGTTAGATCAAACTGTTGTAACAAAATCAACCATCTAATAATTCAGGCATTCACATCAAGTTTGTTCATCAAATATTTAATAGCAACATGGTCAGTATGTACAAAGGTCTGGTAACCAGTAATGTAATGTCTAAATTTATTCAAGGAATGGACAACAGCTAGGAGCTCCTTTTCAGTCACAGTGTAGTTCAACTCAACTTTGGACAGATTTTTGCTGATGAAGTAAATGGCATAAGGTAGCTTGTCATCTATCTGGCCCAGAGCTGCTCCTATAGCTTTGTCAGAGGCATCAACATGGATGTGGAAAGGAAGAGCCCAATTTGGGCCTCAGAGTATAGGTGCAGTAGTCAACTTGTCCTTTAGGGTTTCTAGGGCCTCTTGGCAGCTTTCTAACCATAAAAATTCAGAGTCCTTGGCCAATAGTCCAAACAAAGGTGAGGCTACCTTGCTGAAGTCTTTTATGAATCTCCTATAGTATCCAGTTAAGCCTAAGAAACTTCTGACATCCCTCTGCTTTTGAGGAGTAGGGACCCTCTTTATGATAGCTATCTTATTTGGGTCTACTTGCAGTCCTTCCTGGGATATTGAGTGACCTATAACAGTCCCTGCAATCATCAAGAACTCACACTTCTCGGGACTAAGGGATAAGTTCATTTCAATGCATTTGTTTAATACCTTTCCCAAGTTAGAGAGAGCCTCTAGGAAATCACACCCATAGGGGGTGAAATCATCCATATAAATTTCCACAAAGTCATGGACTAGCTCTACAAAGATGCTCAGGATTGCCCTCTAAAAAGTGGCAGGGGCATTGCATAACCCAAAAGGAAGGACCCTATAAGCAAAGGTACCCCAGGGACAGGTGAAGGTGGTTTTATCCTGGTCCTTTGGGCTGATCTGGATTTGATTGTAACCACTGAATCCATCCAGGAAAGAGAAGAACTTCTTTCTTGCCAGTCCATCTAATACTTGGTCAATGAAAGGTAGAGGGAAATGGTCCTTTTTTGTGGCTTTGTTTAGCTCTTGGTAATCCACACAGATCCTCCACTTTCCATTTTTCTTTGGAACCAGAACCAGAGGAGACACCCACTCACTATCTGAGATGGGGTAAATGAACCCTGCATCCAACAACTTCTGCAGTTCTTCTTTGACTATATCCTTGAGGGTTGGGTTCATTCTCCTTTGAGGTTGGCGCACTGGCTTGCAACCTTCCTTGATGTAAATGTGGTGAGTACACACCGAAGGGTGCACTCCCTTCATTTCCTTGTAACTCCAAGCAAAAAGCATCTAGATGCTTTCTTAGCATGTCACATAACTCCTCTTCCTAATGTATAGAGAGAGAGGGGTTGATTTTCAATGTTCTTTCTGGACCAAATTCTATCATCTTGACATGAGTAGGGCTTGAGTCAACTAGGCACAGATCAATCCAAGGGTTATCTTCAGCTTTCTTCACTAACTCCTCAAGAGACATGGTGTTGGGGGGCTGATTTTGGAGGATTTTCTCAATCAGGTCATCTTCATCAGGTTGCCCCCTCCTATAGTAGCATCTAGGGTACAAATTGGGGAAGAGTAGACTTCATCTTCTTCCTCCTCTTCTAACCATAAAGGTAAGTCATTCTCTAGAGATGGTTGAGCAGGAGGGTACAAGACCAATTGTTTGGACAAATGCCCATTTTTAATGGTCATATTCCCAACCCTGCAACTTATGTAAGCATTAACAGTGGCTAACCATGGCCTCCCAAGGATGAGAGGATAACCATTGAAATTGGTCTTAGGTTGGAGAACTAAGAAGTCAACAGGGTATTCCCAGGAATCAATGGAGACCATCACATCCTCAACAACTCCCTCAGGAGCTACTGTGGACTTGTTCGCAAGCTGCAAGACTGTTGTGGTCTTTCTTAATGATCCCTGGAGATTTAGTTTAAGCATAGTCTCCTTAGTCATCACATTGATGGCAGCCCCAAGATCGATCAAGGTATGGGGGACAATGATGCCATCGATGTGCACATCTACCACAAGACTTCCAGGATCTAGATACTTTGGGAAAATCACCCACCCCAACATTAAGTTAGACAATTGTCCAATGACATTAATGGTAGGGGTATCTTTATTTCGCCTCCCAGGATGTTTGAAACTTTTCTCCTTTGATTAACTTGTTGTAGATGGGGACATCCTTGATAGCTTGGAGAAGCAGGATTTTAACACAGGTTTTTCAATTCACCCAGAAGTTCAGTCTCTTCTGGGGTGTGCTGGACAGGATGGATTAATCTCTCAGGAAAAGGAGGTGGATTTGCTTGAGGGACACTCTCCTCCTTTTCCTCTTCAAGCTCCTCAGGTGGAGATGGAGGTTGATTATCTGGAAGCACTCTTCTAGACCTGAGGTTAATTTCTTGAATTTCCATAGCATAGGCAGGGTAAGATGCTTCTCCATTGTAGACCTGTTGTGCCTATCTGTTGTTCAGGTTCGGATTTGGTTGAGCAGGCATCTAAGGTTGCTTAGGTGGAGCAGGGTGTTGAGATGGAGTTGGAGGTAGTAAAGCTAGAGCTTGGTTGTATGGGGGCCTCCACCCTTAGGATGGTGCATTCCACTAAGGTTGTGGAGGAGCATATGGCTGAAATGGTTGGTTGGCAGGTTGGGAATGGTATTGAGGTGCAAAAGACCAGGGAGAAGGTGTGGACCATGAAGGATGAGCAAGAGGGCACTAAGGGGGAATGGATGTATTTTGGTTAGGGTTTTAATATGAATAGGATGCCCCTTGCATGCCTTGCTGGTATGGTCGAGGTCCTTGAGGCCTCCTTTGGTTGATATAGTAGAGTTGTTCAGTCACCCCTTCAGTTCCCTGATACACAACTTTTAATCCAGGCAGAGAAGGGCACTTGTCTGTGGAGTGGTTTTCCTCACAGACCAAGCAGATTTCTATAAGATTTAATGGACATTCGTTCCTAGGGTGCCTCCTGGTGCATCTAGGGCAGAAGACAACTAAGGCTCTCTCTGCTTCCTCCTGCTTCCTCTTGATCTGCATGGTGTCCATTTGCAGAGCAAGGGTATGCATCATTTCACTCTTAAAGTCTTCCAACATGTTCCCAATTTCACTTTTGATGGATGTGTTGGAGGAGGATGAACTGGCCAAAGCTTGACTAGCCTTACTGTTAGGCCCCTATACTACTAGTGTAACCCCTTATTATTATTAGTATAACCCACTTATTATATTGATGTACCCATGTAGTGTCCATATTGTTACTATTGTGCCACATAAAAGCCCACTATTGTTATTGTTGTGCCCTACAATATTATTGTTATGTAGGCTTTGATTGTATTGGGACCACTTAGACTCCTATATATAGAAAGGAGGTATTTTCATTTGTATCATCAAAGAATTGTTCATTTATGTAATGTAAAGGAGGTTGCCCCCTCGAAGAGGCTGAATTCTAAGGCGTGGATCTCTCTTTTCTATCTTTTTGTGAGCTGGTTCCATAACATTTGGTATCAAAGCTTTGGATTCTAGGGTTTCGCTGCTCCAAACAAGTCATCGTGGAATTTTCGCTATAACTTTTTTTCTGTGACGTTTCAGAAGTCGCAAAAAAAACCCATTTGAGAAGAATTGGCGCAGAACCTTGGGTCCGAATTTCAGAGCTTTTCGCGCAATAGTTTCGGAGATATGATCTGAGCAACTTGGTCTTTTTGCAGACTCCTGAATTACACTCAAAACAGGTGACCTGGGGAAAATCGTCATAACTTTCTTTCTGAGGATCGGATTGAAATTTCGTAAGAAGGTACAGAAAGAGGACGGACTGCAGTTTCTGTTTATATATTTCTTAGAGTCAAAGGTTGAAACAGTGACACGTGGCACTTCATACAAGTTCGCTCGACTGAACTAGTCTATAATCAGGTCACTGCGGGAGATTGTGCATAACTCTTTCTTGAAGAATCCAATTTGGATCAGACTTGTGGCATTGGAAAGAGGACATAGAGGGCTACTACAGGTCACAATTTCAGAATTTAAAGATCCGAAAGTACAGAGTTACAGTCGTTTCAAGGTAGAGCACCTAAAATCAAGAAAAAGCAAGATGAGGAAGTTTGATGGCAAGGATCCGGTAAATTGGATACTTCAGATGGAGCAATATTTTGATATACATGGTGTACAACTGTTACAAAAGGTATGTATTGCATCTTCATATTTAGAACCAGATCAATTTTTATGGTACAAAGGGCTTTGTTCTCGTAAAAAACTTGTTACATGGTCAATTTTCACGGAGGAAATGATAGCACGTTATGAGGATACAAAGAGCAACACCTTCTTTAGAGCAACACCACAACAATTGGAAAGAGTAAAAGGGCTTTGTGACATAATGGAAAGCAAAATTATGGAAACCAGGAAGCACACCCCTCACAACTATAAAGATGGAAGTGTTGTTTCTCCCAGCCTTCCACAACCTACAAGGGTTACACCACAACAATTGGAAGAAAAAAGAGAAAAAGGGCTTTGTTACAATTGTGATAGAAAATGCACTAAAGGTCATAGGTGTGCTGAGAAGAAATTATTTTACATAGAATATGAAGAGGAGGAAGAAAATGATCAAGAAACATCAAAAGAAGAGGATATACGTCAGGACACCACCCCAGAGGAAGAAGAAATGAATCAGACCATATCTTGTAAAGCATTGGCAAGAATTACCACTCCTCAAACTCTCAAGATAGAAGGACATATCAAGAAGAAAAAGGTGCAAGAAGTGAAAGATCACATCGAGAAAGAAGAAATGAATCCAACCATATCTTGTAATTCAATGGATGAAATTACCACTCCTCAAACTATCAAGATAGAAGGACACATCAAGAAGAAAAATGTTCAAGAAGTGAAAGATCAAATCGAGCATCAAGAAATGAATCCGACCATATCTTGTAAAGGACTGGAAGAAATTACCACTCCTCAAAAGATAGAAGGACATATCAAGAAGAAAAAGGTTCAAGCAGAGAAAGATCATATCGAGCATCGACAGCAAGTTCTCCAACTTTTAAAGGATAACGCCACTTCGATGCAAAATCAAATGAAACAACAGGTAGATCAACATTGTAGTGAAAAATGTTTTGATGTAAGTGATTGGGTATTTTTACTACTACATCTCAAGCAAGCTATTTATGAGAAGGAAATGTTGGCAATACTACATGCACTTAAAAAATGGCGACCTTACCGAATGGGAAGATGCTTCAAGGATGAGGATGTGGAAGCATTATTTTGTGCTATTTATATTATCCAACCAAATTGGATAAACGAAGCAACAGATGAATGGAAGAAGAACGAAGAAGTATGGCCACTTAGTCAAAAGTTGCAAAAGATCCCAATTCAAGCAATATTGGCAGAAATTGAAGAGGAAGGAAAAATCATATTGGAACCTGGAGCAGTCACAGAAACAAGAACCCGACAGCTACGAAATCGATCAATTTCAGAGTATCTCATCAAGTGGAAGAACTTACCCGCTGAATACTCCACATGGGAGGACAATAATTTTATATAGAAGCATCAAGAACTACTCAAGCGTTGAGGACAACGCTTTTTGAAGGAGAGGGGCATGTTAGGCCCCTATACTACTAGTGTAACCCCTTATTATTATTAGTATAACCCACTTATTATATTGATGTACCCATGTAGTGTCCATATTGTTACTATTGTGCCACATAAAAGCCCACTATTGTTATTGTTGTGCCCTACAATATTATTGTTATGTAGGCTTTGATTGTATTGGGACCACTTAGACTCCTATATATAGAAAGGAGGTATTTTCATTTGTATCATCCAAGAATTGTTCATTTATGTAATGTAAAGGAGGTTGCCCCCTCGAAGAGGCTGAATTCTAAGGCGTGGATCTCTCTTTTCTATCTTTTTGTGAGCTGGTTTCATAACACTTACCCTTCTTTCTAGCTGCCCTAGAATGATTTTTGAAAACTGTCTTGATATCATCATAGGGTAACTAATAGATGTCCCCTCCTGACAACAGGTTTAGGGTTTCTAGGAGATCTTCCCTGATCCCTCTAAGAAGGACTAGCTTAAGCGATTTAGGATCAAGGGTGCACCTGGCCCTTTTGTAGCTGAGTTGGAATCTTTCCTCATAATCTTCTAAAGATTCATCATGTCCCAAGGTCATTCTAAAAATTTCCTCTTTGGTATCTTTGGACTTGCAGTAGTCCCTATACTTATTGTTGAAGGCTTGTTGCATCTAAGCCCAGGTGGTGATGTTGTCCCTAGGTAAACCCATGAACCAGCGCAAGGCTACATCTTTGAGAGTGGATGGGAACAATTTCAACTTCTGGTCATCAGAGGTGTAATCATAAGTTCTGCATATGACAACAAATTCAAACAAAAAGGTACCCGGGTCCTCTGAGGTTAGGTCAGGAAAGTGAGGAAGGGCAGAGGGGTTTATGTTTTTCATCCTTTCATCCCCATTAGTTTTTCTGATGGGAAAAGCACCCTCAGCTCTATTCTTAGCTCCTTCTCTGTCTCCAACCCCATTTCTATTTTCAGCCATGGTGTAAGTTGGTGGAATGGTCTCTTCTTCTTCCCCAATAGGCTCTTCAAAAATCTCTGGTTGTTCACCTAATGGGTCCTCTAGCTCACAACCACCAAAGAAGAGGGAAGGTTGGTTGTTTGATGCACTGGGGTTATTTGGCAAAAAACTCTCTAAGTTGTCTCTACTCCTACAAGGCACGAAAGGAGTTTTTTTTTGTTCTTCTTTATGGTTTTTTTAGAACTACTTGCAAAATGAAAAGAAAGAAAAACCAAATTGCAACTACTCGATGAATGGAACTACTTGCAGAATTGGAAAGAAAACAAAAGATTGCAACTATTTGCTGAATGGAACTATTTGCAGAATTAGAAAGAAATAAGGAAAGAAAGAAAGCATAAATCACATCTACTTAGACAACTCCCCAACAACGGGGCCAAAAAGTGATGAGCACCAGTGTTCAAGAAGAATGCTGCAACTCCTGGGGCTACCAACTTTACTTCATCAACCCGGGGTTCGTACAAACTTGGAGGTGACAGTGCTGTATACACAGTAGATGCAATGGTCTACTCTTGTCACTTTTCAACTAGGGCGATAGACCACTAGGGTTTTTGTAAAGTTTTGTAGATGTTCTATGCTAAGAGCAATTTCACTTTTCTCACAGCAATCATACATGTAGATAAGCAAAATGCAGATAGAACATATAAGCAGATCTTACAGAAGACAAATCAGAAACAAGAAAAATGTATGTGTTCGTTTCGGCGGTCAACAGGATGCTTCAACCAGCAAAGTCTCCTTTGGTCAGCCAGCCCAGCATATGTCACAACAACCCTCCAGGTAGCTCGTACTTTTAGGATGAGAGAGGAAGATGTGAGTTGTGTTGTGTTCAAATTCTCTCCAACTTTTCCTGTATATATATCCATTAATGAGGGTGTGTGACACATCTGTTGGGCATGTGAGCCTACATTACAAAACTGGCTGACCTTGCACATATAATTTATTAAGAATAATAAATTCAAAATATAAGTTCTGCTCATCGGATTAAGACTATTTTTATATGGATTTTACACCTCTCAGAAAGAGGAATCCAACAAAAATATTAGCCTCTTAATCTGAGCATCAGAACATGGAGTTTGGACCTAGTTGTCCAATTTTAACACTCCCTCTCAACTAGGGAGAACTCCATCTATTAGTGCAATTAACATCGTGAGTCATCCCGCCGAAACTTGCTTTGCTGGCTTCTTTATTTCAGAACAGAAGTGGGTCAGTCACAAAGACATCATTCCCCGACTGACATAATCAGTCCAGAGGTCCCAGACCTCACAAATCTTGATCCCAGATCAAGTGGTTGGACCATGCCATCCTAGATAGAGAGTACGGCAATCTCTGATGCGTCCATCAGTCTTTGCTAATAGTCTCTAGCTTTTCCACACCTCATTGGCCAAATGAGAGGTACTTCCCATGAGCCCTGAACTCAATGGGTAGGATGCATACGGGGCACAGATTAAATGAGTGGCGAACCAGCTCAATAATCACAAGGGTGGGGCAGAAGCATTATGAGTGCTTATAGCTCCGAGAAGCTATCCCCAAAGCCCCCCAGAGCTCCCAGAGCTCATCGTCCAACAGGACCCACATCATAGGGTCTTTCCACGACACCAAGACTCTCACGGAAGGTTAGGAACTTGACCTTCCCCAGGGGCTTAGTGAGAATATCCGTGACCTGCTCATCAGTTCCTATATGATCGAGCCTTACGGCGCCTCGCTGTACCATATCCCGGATAAAGTGGTACCTGATATCAATATACTTGGATCGGTCGTGGAACACAGGATTCTCAGTCATACGAATCCCACTCTGATTATCACAGAGTATTACAGTGGTATCTAGCACATGTTGGAACAGCTCACTAAAGAGCTTCCTCAACCAAACTGCTTCACAACAGGCCATACTAGCAGCAATGTATTCGGCCTTCGCGGTGCTCAAAGCCACCGACTTCTGCTTCCTGCTCATCCATGAGATCGAAGCAGAACCAAGATTGAAACAGCATCCAAATGTGCTCTTACGATCCACCACACTGCCAGCCCAATCGGCATCAGTATATCCCCGGAGTATCACACTCCCGGCAGTGTATCTCAGCCCATGGTTTATCGTGCCCCGAAGATATCTCAAAAGATTCTTGGCACCAACCCAGTGAAAATGATGAGGCTCAACCATCTGTTGACTCAAAGTATTCACTGCAAAACATATGTCCGGACGGGTGTTCACTAAGAACATCAAAGCTCCTATGAGTTGACGATACTCAGTAGGATTGGCCAAGATAGGCCCTGCAGCGCTGCCACTCAACTTCTTAAAGTTGAGTTCCATTGGTGTCGACACGGACTTACAGTCCACCATCCCAAATCTTTCCAGAAGCTTCACAATATACTTTCCTTGAGAAAGGAAAATCTCTCCAGGTCTCTGCCAGACCTCCAGGCCTAGGAAATAGTGCATCAGTCCTAGGTCTTTCATCTCGAACTCAGCAGCAAGCTCCCTCTTACATTGATGAATGAGAGGGTCATCACCTGTCAGGAAGAGGTTGTCCACATACAGCACTAGAATGAGAGGCTTTCCTTCCTCAACCTTAAAGTAAAGGTTTGGATCAACATTGCTTTGAGTGAAGCCCAGCTTCATCAAGTAACTATCCATCCTCTCATACCAAGCTCTGGGTGTTTGCTTTAACCCATAGAGGGCTTTCTTCAACCTGCAGACATAAGTGTCTCGATCTTGAACTTCAAATCCCAGAGGTTGTTCTACATACACCTCTTCCTTTATTGCACCATGCAGAAAAGCGGTCTTGACATCCATCTGATGAAGACTCCATCCTTGCGTAGCAGCAAGGGCTATGATGGATCGGATGGTGGTATATCGAGCCACAGGTGCAAATATATCGTCATAGTCAATTCCTTCCTTTTGAGAGAAGCCACGGGCAACAAATCTTGCCTTAAACTTTTCAGCACTCCCATCAGATCCATGTTTAATCTTGTAGAGCCATTTAGCGGTGACAACAGATTTGTCCTTCGGTCTCGGGACCACATCCCAGACATCATTCTTCATAATAGCCTCATATTCTTCATGCATAGCATCCTTCCAGACTTGATGCTTGATGGCTTCCTCAAAAGATCCAGGTTCAGATTGTATAATAGTACTCATGGCAGCTAGATACCCTTGGTATCTACACGGCTTCTTGCTTTCTCGGAATGTTCCCCTTGGGGCAGCATGACCCTCAGCATCTTCGAGGGTGTCCCTGAGCCATGATGGCCTCTTTCCTAGAGAAGGGGAAGGATCAATAGGGTCCATTTGCCCTTCAACATCAGGCATAGTCTCATCCTGGGGTTCTTCCAGATTTCCAGGTCTTTCTTCATGGTTTTCTTCAGATCTAGGAAGATCTACTACTTTCTTCAGGGAAGCATCTTCGTCAAAAGTGACATCATGGCTTTTCCCTTTGACCAGGTACATAGACTCTATATGCCTTAGAAGTCTCACTGTAGCCCACAAACATTCCTTTCTTCCCAGTAGCATCCAGCTTACTTCTCTTTTCTTTCGGCACATGAAAATAGACAGGACATCCAAAAATTCTAAAATGTGAGACATCAGGTTTCTTACCAGAGAAAACCTCTTCGGGAGTTTTGGAGTCCAAAGCGGAATGAGGGCATCGGTTTTGAATGTACACAGCAGTATTTGCAGCTTCTCCCCACAGAAACTTTGGAAGACCATGGTCACATAGCATGGCACGGGCAGCTTCCACAATAGTCCTATTCTTGCGTTCAGCAACACCATTCTGCTCAGGAGTATATGCAGTGGTAGTCTCCCTTTTAATGCCAGCTTCTCTGCAAAAGTCTTTGAACTCATTTGACTCATACTGCATCATGCATCATCATGCTGCTCTTGATCTCATGCATCACTGTGCAGCCCATACATCATGCTGTCCATGATCTACATCATGCTACCCATACATCATGTTGTCCATGATCTGCATCATGCTGCCCATGCTCATGATCTCATTTATCATGATGCTGCCCATTACATTATTCACCACAGTTGCACCTTTACTGAGATCATGCTTGCTGTACCTTTTGAAGTTGTTACAGCAGCATCTTCCCAATGATGAGATCTATTGAGATCTTCACTATGCTTTTTGTTAGATAGCTTCATTTAGGGCTTCATTATTATAATGACAGTTTCATCATGATTACATAAACACTATATAGAAACTGTAATGATAACTGAGAGATTACCGTTGTGACAACATTTGAGAAGCTCATCCTTAAATTGATGCCGAGACATTACTGCTGAGCTTGCTGTGGTTAAGTGTCTCTATTTACAGCGAGTAACTATCTTCCTTACTGCGGCTACCATTGCCTGAGTGATCTTACTACGTCTTGCTGCGTTGTTTATTTCTTGCATAATTTCCGCATGTATGTTGCCTTCATTTCTTGCGAAATTTGCCAACGAGTATGGTCTCTCTACCCTGTGTATAGATGAGGGAATTACATTGACTGTAAGGTCTCTCTGCATATAAATGAATTACGTTGACCGTGCAGAGAGCGTAGAAATGTCTTGGTGATTGCGTATATATTACAACATATTGATATCTCCATGTCTGCGTAGAAGGAGTCTTCATTAACTACGTAGGTCAACATATTGTGGCTGCGTGCATTTGGCTGTGGCTCCATACGCTGACTTCGGCTTTGTGCATTTGCTGCGGCTTCATGTATAGATTGCATTTTATATGTCTCCATGTACGGTGTTATACACAGCGTATGAGATCTTCCATGTTGTGCGTATACCATGACGCTCAGCACATACATAACATATATTAATGTCTGCGTATACATGACAAATTATTCCCTGCGTACACATTTCCATGACTGCGATATTACTGTATACATGATAGCGTTGAATTTCCCTGTGTATACATGACCTCATTGAATTTCCGTAACTGCGTTATGACATCGTATAACCTCATCATGTACAACGTGTAATCCATCGTGGACAGCGTGAGAACTATATATAATCTCCAGCGTAACAATATCTTTGTTTCCTTTGCCTGCGGATCTTTATGACATGCGTATGTGTCTTCATTGTTAGCAGAGACTGCGTTTACTCCTTCCCTTACTGCGGCTAGGCTCCACTACAGCGTAACGTTGACTGTGGAAAGCATGACCATTGACGCGTTAATATTTCTCATGACGGCATGAAACCAGCGTATCCACTACAACATATAGGTTTGCATGCGTGACTGTAATTTAGGGCCTTTCCTCTGGCTGTATATATATAACCTCAGCGATGTGTACAGGACCTCTGTGACTTATATAATATTGTATAAAACTTCTGCGGCTGATATAACTCTTCTGCAATGCGTACAAGACTTCTGTGACGTGTACAGGACCTCTGCGTGTATATATATAACCTCATGCGATGTGTACAGGACTGTCTAGCGAATAATTGCACAACGTATATATAACTCCAGCTACACCTCAGGACTGTGGAATTTAGACTGCGGTTGACTGTGTCCTTTTATTACTGCGTCCACCATTTATCATACAGCGTGTAAGTTCCTTAAGAACAACGCATATATGTATATATTGTGCTCCATAATATTTCTACAGCGAAGCATATATATATTGCGTTCCCAGCGTATGGCTGCGTGTCATTATTATCTGCGTGTAAGATACTCTATGAACTGTGCTTTGACAACAATGTATATAATCCTTTATGAACAACGTATATGATCCTCTATATAAAGGCATCCATTAACTGCGTTTAGGGCTGCTTAGAACAGCGTATAAGTTCATGACTGCGTTCTCCGTTAGGGCATCATACTAGGCCGGTGAAATCTAGTGTGAATCTCCTTCTCCAAAAACCCAAGACGTGGAGAGGAGATCACTTGAAGTGAGTTTGTCTTCACCTCAGCTCTGATACCATGTAAAGTTTTGTAGATGTTCTATGCTAAGAGCAATTTCACTTTTCTCACAGCAATCATACATGTAGATAAGCAAAATGCAGATAGAACATATAAGCAGATCTTACAGAAGACAAATCAGAAACAAGAAAAATGTATGTGTTCGTTTCGGCGGTCAACAGGATGCTTCAACCAGCAAAGTCTCCTTTGGTCAGCCAGCCCAGCATATGTCACAACAACCCTCCAGGTAGCTCGTACTTTTAGGATGAGAGAGGAAGATGTGAGTTGTGTTGTGTTCAAATTCTCTCCAACTTTTCCTGTATATATATCCATTAATGAGGGTGTGTGACACATCTGTTGGGCATGTGAGCCTACATTACAAAACTGGCTGACCTTGCACATATAATTTATTAAGAATAATAAATTCAAAATATAAGTTCTGCTCATCGGATTAAGACTATTTTTATATGGATTTTACACCTCTCAGAAAGAGGAATCCAACAAAAATATTAGCCTCTTAATCTGAGCATCAGAACATGGAGTTTGGACCTAGTTGTCCAATTTTAACAGTTTTTCAAACCAGTCTTCTATTGACTAGAAGGAGTCTGACTACCAAATGGAAAAGGAAAAATTATCCTTAATGAAAGAAAAGGAATGCTGCCTACTCTAGGAAATGAAAGACTGAATTGGAAGATGCTTATAAAGTGACATGAAATCATCTAGCTACACATTTACACATTTTGCTTGCAAAAGAAACCTAGCTTAACCTTGTTTATAACATGTGATGATCTAGACTAACTGAGCATGGAATCTGATCTAAGAAGTATTATGATTGCTGCATGCATGTGCTAATTTAGAAATTGCAGAAAAAGCCTTTTTTGATGTTTAGTTTTATGAATGCAAATGCTAATTTTCACTTGTTCTTTGGCAGGGGAGACAGGTATGGAGGGAAAGGTATGGACTAGTCTCAAGGGTATGGAATGTTGAGAAGTCTAAGGGCTTGATTAGTTAATGATTTCTCTATCTTGATAACTGCTTGTGAAGTAATTTCATTCTTTAGACAATTTAAACAAGATCTTTCAAATGTTAGAGATTATTAACTTCATCAACCAACTACCATGCATAATAACAAAAGAACAATGACCTAAGATAGAGGCAGCAGCCAGGGAAAAACCTGTCCAAACTTGAGAGGAAAACCCATGGTAATTCTTCTTATAGTTTCTTCTCTTGACAAAATTTCCAAGACCAATACAAAGACCCTTGAGACCAAGTGACTCCAAGATCAAGGCTAGAATATCATCTTACTGCTGTCTTCTTCGCTTGCTGCAATATGGATCAGATCTGCTACCAAAGCATGGATGATTTGGCATGCTACTCCCTTCTCCTCTTCCTCCAATCTTGTTCTTGCTCAAGATAGTCCACTAACCTAGTGGATCTTCTTAATGCTGCCCATAAACTAGATGATCTGTCCTTTTGTAACTTCATCAACCAACTACCATGCATAATAACAAAAGAACAATGACATAGGATAGAGGCAGCAGCCAGGGAAAAACCTGTCCAAACTTGAGAGGAAAACCCATGGTAATTCTTCTTATAGTTCTTCTCTTGACAAAATTTCCAAGACCAATACAAAGACCCTTGAGACCAAGTGACTCCAAGATCAAGGCTAGAATATCATCTTACTGCTGTCTTCTTCACTTGCTGCAATATGGATCAGATCTGCTACCAAAGCATGGATGATTTGGCATGCTACTCCCTTCTCCTCTTCCTCCAATCTTGTTCTTGCTCAAGATAGTCCACTAACCTAGTGGATCTTCTTAATGCTGCCCTTAAACTAGATGATCTGTCCTTTTGAGGTTGTTGCTCAGAAACCCTAGGTCAAGGTCTGAAACTGATACCTTTCTTCCCACGGGTGAGTGATCTTTTGGCCTAGAAATCTTCCCCTTCATTTGCTAGGCTAGGAGACTCCTTCTAGGCATCCAACTGAATTCTTTTAGACTGCAATTCAGCCCTAGACATGAGGACTTCATGAATTGTAATGTTTCCCTAGATATGAACAATACTTCCGCATGTGTGGAGGGTTTGGGCTCTCCTAGCCCTCTTAACCCTTCGCTCTACTAGCCAGACTTCCTCGCACAAATCTGTCTCCGAACTAGACCCAAAACGAGATGTCTCCTTGATGTTGAGGGCAGATTGAGTGATGCCCTACCTTTGCACGTGAGGCAGACTTCTGCGGCTTTGACTGCGGCTATAGACGGTCTTGACTGCAGCTCCTTTCTCCTCCTTATCCTCGCACCCACGAACAATATCCTTCACATAGAATAAGACCCAAATCATTGATGATCCGAATGCATGAGGAGAGGCCTATTTATAGTGTTTGAGGCCTTCTTTTCAAGCCGACATGAACTCTCTTAGTCGACTTCAAGCCGACTTGATTATTCATTTATAAATATATTTTTATGCCGAAAAATATATTGCTTCTATTGCATTCGTTTGGAGGGATCATTTAGTAGCTCTTTTGATCTTGTCTTTGAGGGAGCTTTTGAGTTTTGACACATGATTCTGCCCTTGATCTTGGAGTCATACTTGTACATTTCAAGTGTAAACATTAATGACACAACCTATCACCTAGAGCTCATAATGAGAGCTACAAAGATAAATACATTTTTGAGCATGAAACCCATGACTCAAATTCACAAAATATTTTGCTAGATACAATATACATCATTTGCTTTGGAATGTGACATTATGAAGACCGAACCTAGTTACACTTTCTTCAACATGGAAGCCAAGTGGAGGCCTAATCTAACCTTAGATGACAACCTTTGCTAAATTCAGGCTTAAAACAAGCTGCTACAGGGTTTCCTGTAGTGCTACTACAGGATGCCCTGTTCTACTACAAGAAACAAGCCAAAAGCTTAGGAGATGGTAGGAAAGGTAGAATGAAGTGTGGGAAAGGTGTTTGATGGAGAAATAAGGCATGGAGGAGGTGAAAACTATCCAAGGCTCAGTCAGATGCTTCAAGATGGTTGGATTTGCTCAATGGAAATGACAACTTTGCTTACAAAACAAGAATTCGGATTTAGGGTTTAGTGGACCTTGGCAGCATGGGTGGATAGGACTTGGATGAGGCGAATGAGATGAGGTATCCCTGAAAATTAGAAGCTCCTGCAACAACATACACTCTTGTCTTCATTTATGCACAAATTCATATATACATGGAAAAGATTTATTGAATGGAAGAAAACAGAGTTATTATTAGCTAGTGGCTAAGTTCATGAATGGAAGTGTCTTTAAACCATAACAAGACTCAAGAGATCAAAATGACAATTGCAAATAATTCTAAGAAACTCAAAGACAATGATCTATTCATCAAGAAACCCTAGATTATGCAGTAATCAAACAAGAAATCTGTTTTTGGGCTGTGTGAAGGGAACCCTCAAGTCATGATCCTATAAGGAAGATGAGGTGAAAGCCACTATCACAAGCTTTTCTGGATGTGTTTACAATCACTATGATACCACTGAGTTAACTATCCACAAATGGAAGCAAACTAATTAATCACCCAAATACTTGCAGATTAACAAAACCAAAATCACTTCAGCAGCTAACTATGAATGTAATCTAAGCATACATGTACAAAAAGAGGAACCTTTGCTGCTAGGGTTGGGCCCTAACCCAAGAGCTTTAGCCCTTTGAGTCAACTCAGTGTTGGATCAAGGGAATGCTTCTCATTTTCATTAAAATATAAAAAATACATAAGAGTCATCAGTCACAATGTCTTAGCTCGAAAATGCCTCTTGGCTACAACAAAAAAATTCGAATCCTAATGAGGCTCTAGGCCTTCTTATTTATACAACTGAAGCTACCAACAACTTCCTTAAATTTAGGGAGGCTTGGCTCCCAACTCGAGATCAACTGGTCTTCAACTATCACTGGCTTGGCTGCCAATGACCTTAATGGCTCGACTGCTTGTAACTCCGAGCTAATGAGATCTGGTGGAGGAATCTTTGAGTGAGTGAGGAGTTAAGGAGGGAGATCCAATCTCCTAAAATCCGTCTTGCTTGTCTACTTCGAGTTCCTGCACTTTAATTAGCCAATATTTGCTCCAAAGTCTACAATTAATGCACATTAGACCACAAGACATGACATTTCATCTTTACCCTTGTCACTAAGCAAAATATAACAAAACATGTAAGCAAATGTGAGAAAAGTTGATTTTAATAAGCTGGAGAGTGGCATTAAGGTCCATATAATTTACCCATTGATGAGCCTCATCATCAATTATGTTTTTCATATTTATTTTTGCACATGTTCAAGGTAACATAGAAGTTTGGGCCAGGATAGATTGAATGTCAATCTCCCTGAAAGCCGCTGCAAAGTTATAATTATTAAAAGAGATTAATTAACTTAACAATTTGTCTTAGTTAATTCCTCTAAATCTTTTAATTGTTTCCTTTTGTCATCTCTTGGATGTGTATTGTCTGGCTATAAAAAACTTCTACACGCATCTACTGTATATGATAAATTAGATGTTCAATATGAATGTTTAACAATTATATACCTTCTTAATTTCTTCTTTTCAAATCAATTTAAAGATTAATTCTGTTAGGAATGAAAATCAACCCTTTGGTTTTCTTAAAAATACTTAGAAATTATATTTGTTTAAAGGTTTAATGCATTTGTCATCCACTTAAATCAAAACCGTACTTAGATGCTTTGGCACAGTTCCCCATTCTAGAACTGTCTACAAAGATACAACATTAGGGATGCCATTTACCATTTGATTGAGAGAGGGAATGATCTTTTATCGTATATGCCCATATCTTCTATGCCATAGTTCGATAGGATTGATTTGTTGGAAATACTGAGAGGGGGGTGAATCAATATTTTCTTTCAATTGTTATTATTACCAGTTAGATTCTTCACAATTTAATCAGAGAAATGTATAAGAATAATTTTATTGAGTATAAAAGGATAAATACAATGTATGATAATTATTCCCAAGCACCAACTTGGTTTTGATGAGGCTCCGACCTCTAGGGCTTCGACCCTATCTAATCCAAGGCACCTACCTTGTGTTTAGGAGCACCGACTCCAAGGACACCAATCCTGTTGTTCTTAATAGAAAGTATAAATATAACTTACTTGAATGTTCTTATTCCAGAAATACTTGAGATTAACTTCACTTACTTTTCACTGTACCTTGTCCACCACTAGACTTCACTATTGCTGCAATCTCAGTTCATAAACCATAGCTCAGCTACATAACAAGCTCCAAGCCACTGTACAAATTGGTCATTTCACTTCACTGCATCATAGAGAATCCTCCACTATCATTGCTGTTTGAAAAGAGTGTCCAGGTCTCTATTTGAAATACCTTTCCACAGTTCGAGCAATACTGGAGCCAAAAAATCAGAGTTACTGTGTTAATGGAGGCATAGTTATGATCCACTGTGATTAAGTATCCGTCACGATCAGAGTTTCTGCACCGCAGTCTAAGCCTGAATAAGATGGTCCACCGCTTAAACTGTATACAGTTCTGTTTTAAGATGATGTCTCTGTCTGCAGTCCTTAAATACTTCTCCACAACCTTTTACAGTCCACAGTTCATTGATTTAATCAGCAGTTGGACAGACCCACAATTAAGTAGACCCTTGTGAAGTATAAGTGCAAACCCCTTATCCGCACTTCAGTTTTTAGGCACAACAATCCGCAAATTAGTTCTTAAGGTGGCTAGCTCTGTCCTTAGTTCACGAGATGTGAACTGTATATCCTTATCTTTTCACACCAAATTGTTCTGTCCTTCAAAAATGCGGAGTTCCTTCTGTATATATACTTGTTTGCGTATGAAAAACGAAAGGTCGTGTCTCCTAGCTAAGCCGACATGAGTTTGACAAGTTCAGGTCAGCTTACTGACCATAATTATACCCTTTTCTTAAAAAATTCATATCTCCTAAAATATTTGGAGTTTTGGGGCATGTGATAGCTCATTAGAAAGCTAAAAGTATGCTCTAAAATATGGTATGGGTCTCATGATGATATTCTTCCTCTAAGATGGAGAAAAATATTATTTAATGTGACTGATCATCATTAGTGTAGAAATGGAGGTAGGGCAGAGTGTCTTTGAGTGTTGGGCTTCTCCATCGTTTGGTTCCTTCATTGATTGCCACCAAGTCCCTGCCTTCTTCAATATATTGACATCAATGACAACTAGATTAACAATCTCCCCCTTTGTCATTGGATGGAAATATTTTTCTTCTCTCCCCCTTTGACATCAATGGCAAAGGAGTGCACAAGGACTCCCCTTGTCGAACTGCTCCCCCTATCATGCAGCATCTTAAGAATCAGCTTAGTGTGATGCTAGAGCAATAACCCCCATCTTTTGGTGAAGATGTTCAAATGCTTCTCGAGGAAGAGGTTTTGTGAAAATATCAGCAATCTGCTCCTTGGTATTGATATATTCCAACTTTATGTTTTGTTCAGCTACTTGTTCACGAAGGAAATGATACTTGATTGGTATATGTTTGGTCTTTGAGTGCATCACCGGATTTTTGCTGAGACTGATAGCACTTGTGTTATCACAATAGATGGTGATTGGTTGATTGGTACCTATGTTGACATCTTTCAGAGCTTCCTTCATCCATAATATTTGAGTACAACAATCTGCAGCAGCTATATACTCGGCTTCAGTTGTAGATAGTGATATGGATGTTTGTTTTTTGTTGAGCCAAGATACTAGACAATCTCCCAAGAAGAATGCATTCCCACTATTACTTTTTCGATCATCGACACTTCCGGCCCAATCAACATCGATGTATGCAGTCATAATAAGAGTTGAGCTCTTAGGGTACCATAGACCAAAATCAGGAGTTCCTTTCAAGTATCTGAGAATTCTTTTTACAACCAACAAATGGGATTGTTTAGGAGCTAATTGAAATATTCCCACCATTGCTACTGCTTGCATAATGTCAGGTCTCGTAGCAGTCAAGTATAGGAGGGCTCCAATTATTGACCTGTAATGAGTTGCATCTACCGGAGGAGAGTCATCATCTTTGCTTAATTTGCAATCTATGGTCATAGGTGTGCTCATGGGTGCACAGTCTTCCATTCCATATCTTTTAAGCATGTCTTTAAGATATTTTGCTTGAGATATGAACATGCCTGCTGTGGTTTGAGATACTTGTAGTCCAAGGAAGTAAGATAACTCTCCTATCATCGACATTTCGAACTCTTTTGACATATTTTGAGCAAACTCATGGCTCATCTCATCATTATTGCTAGCAAAAATCAGATCATCAACATAGACAAGAGTGACTAGTAACTTATCCTCATCTATCTTCATGTAGAGATTACTTCCTGCCACCCCCTTCTTGAAGCCTTGTTGTTGTAGATAGTGATCCAATCTTGCGTACCAAGCTCTAGGAGCTTGTTTCAACCCATATAATGCCTTTTTCAACTTACAAACAAAGTCTTTTCCTTCTGCTAGATTAAACCCTTATGGTTGCTCCATGTAGACTTCTTCCTTGAGTTCCCCATTCAGAAATGCTGATTTTACGTCCATCTGATAGACTTTGAATCCTTTTGAGCAAGAAAATGCCAAGAACATCCTTATAGCTTCCATACGAGCTACCGGTGCAAAGGTTTCTTCAAAGTCGATTCCTTCAATTTGTGAATAACCTTTACAAACAAGCCTTAACTTATTTCTGATGATTTGTCCATCTTCATTCATTTTGTTTTTGAACACACTTGGTTCCAATTATATTTTTATCCTTTGGACGAGGTACCAACTCCCATGTCTCATTCTTCTCGATTTGAGACATTTCTTCTTCTATCATAGATAGGAGAGCAACATCATTTTTCCTAGGTGTACTTGTCATCCTTCTTCGAGTTTGTATCCCCTCATCTAGATTGCCAATAATCTGCTCTTTCGGGTGATCTTTTTGGAGGAACTTCACCTTTGAAGGGGTTTGAGATGATTCTTTTTCCCTTCGTTTTTCTTGATCTTTTTCCTCTTTTCAGGTTCTTCTTCATTTTCTTCAATGGGAGGGTCAACTTCATGATCTTCAATTTCCTTTTCCGGAAGGTATTCATCAATCTTCACATCAATGCTTTCCACTATTTTCTGTAGTCGATTATTGTAGCACTTGTAGGCTTTGCTCCTTGTAGAATATTCAAGGAATATTCCTTCATCAACCCGAGAATCAAATTTTCCTGGTGAGTCATCATTGATTTTTATGAAGCACTTGCTTCCAAAAATCTTGAAGTATTTTACTGAAGCAGGTCTTCCTTTCCATAATTCATAAGGAGTCTTCTCATTATTTGGTCTTAGTTGAGTTCGATTCAAGGTATAAACTGCTGTCTTGACTGCTTCTCTCCAAAATTTTGGTTGCAAGTCAGCTGCTAGTAACATTGTTCTTGCCATTTCTTGAACAGTTCGGTTTCTTCTTTCAACAACCCCATTTTGCTTGGGTGTTCTAGCGGCAGAGAGTTCTCTTTTGATTCCATGTACTTTGTAGAATTCATCAAATTCTTTTGACGTGAATTCTCCCCCTCTATCCGTTCTAAGACATTTAATCTTAGAATCCTTTTCATTTTCTACAAGAGCTTCAAGATTCTTAAAGCATTCAAATGCTTCGGATTTATATTTTATGAAATATACCCACATCATTCTAGTATAGTCATCAACAAATAAAGCAAAGTACCTTTCTCCTTGGAGCGTTGGAGTTCTAGTTGGTCCACATAAATCAACATGAATGATCTCCAAAGGTTTTGATGTAAAGAACTCCTTGGTCTTGTGGCTGGTTCTAGTTTGCTTTCCATGTTGACATGGACCACATACACCTTGATTTGGCTTGAATAACTTTGGGATGTCTCACACTACATTGATCTTGCTGATATTGATCAAGTTATCGAAACTTGTATGTCCCAGTCGCTTGTGCCACAACCAACTTTCATCTGTTTGACTTAGATAACATTTATCTTCTTGAATTTTGTTTAGAATGTATATGTTATCTGATGTTCTAACTCCTTTCGCCACAAGTTCTCCTGAGGAAGAGTTCCTTATTTCACAATCTTTGGTGCTAAAGACAACATTATGTCCTTGATCACAAATTTGGCTAACACTCAAGAGATTGTGTTTGAGCCCGTCTACTAGCGAAGCATTTTGAGCCTGTTGACCACTACGTGTCAACTACCCATAGCAGTACACCCCCTTTTTCGCAAAAGGGATAGCGCTTGATCGACGTGTCCATGCCATTCGACTTTCATCATCAGCCTGATCGTGTCATGTTGTAAACCCAGTCTGCATGTGTAAATTGTAAATAATCTTAGCAAATCTGAGTCATGTATGTAAATTGCCTAGGCAAACCTAATTCTCTAGTGATAATCTACGTTCCGGAAGGTTTTATGTCTCACCGATCTGTGATCGGCAGAGTTTTCCTTCAGCCTAACCCCAAAGCCAGAATGAATTTTGTCATTAGAATCTTAGGGTAATCCTAGTGTGCTTTGAGTCTATGTAAAAGTAATTTGGAAATAATTCTAACTATTTGGTTATGTTATTACAAATTGCTTGATCTGCTAGATTATATTTTTGTCGCAGAACTAGGTGGTCTATGAGGGTCTATGTCAAATGTGTTTTCCCCCTTGAGATGTAAAATTGTAAAAGTCATGATGTAAAGTGTCTTGAGGGTTAGAAAATGTTTTATCCCTTCATAAGTCCTAGGTCCTAGGTGATTTTTCCAAAGGCTAAGTTCGAGGATCCAATTAAAATAATAAAAATTAAAAATTAAAAAATATAAAAATAAAATAAAAACAAAAATAATAAAATAAAAATAATAATAAAATTAAAAAATTAAAAAATAACCTAAAAATAATAAAATAATAAAATAAAATAAAATTTAAAAATAAATTAAAAAATAAATAAAATAATTAAAAAAAAAATAAAATAATAAAATAATAATAAGTCAAAATTTTGAGAAAATAAATGCAAAGTTTTAATTTTTTAATATATTAAAATGCATTTAAAATTTCGACGGATGAGATTAAAAGGGATTTTGATCCTCATCGATGGTCGAGATCATTTTGACATGGATCACTCAAACAAGCCGTTGGGAATTTATCCTTTAAATAGGGTGTTGGGGGTCATTTGAGATCATATTCGATCTTAGAGTCGTGTGCTAAAGAAAGCTCTCTTGTAGTCATTTTTTGTGCAATAAAGAAAGACTTTGGGGTTGAAAATCTTGCTGGTGTTACTCTTCTGGAAATGCTGTAAGATGTTTTATTTTTCTGCATAATTTTATTTTCAGCCATTGATGATAGCTTGATGAAGATTGATTCAGGCACAGGTATCTTGTCTGATCTCTGGGGTTTGAATGATAGTTTAGATTCTGAAATATAATGGCAGGTATCTCCATTTGATCTGGATTTCACTATTGTTTTCTCCCTCTATGTTAATGGTTGATTTTAAGCTGTGTAGGAAATCCTTTTTTTTAGATTACCGGGCATTCGGGGAAGTTCTCGGCTGAACTAGCCAACTCTCGGATTGCGTTTTCTGAAAGAGCCTAGCCATTTTTAATCCAGGGATTATCATTTAAATTTTTTTATGAATGCATGAAGGGTTTTCTGAAGCATTTCACATTAAATTTAAATTCTGAGAATATTTCTGTGGCATAGCGATAAATCTGGCTACCTAGAGCCTTCAATTTGTAAATACTGTAATTCTTTAGCTGGTTTTTGGGTTTCTTTTTCAGGTTTAATTCTTGCACATTTTATTTCTGGGTGTTCGGTTTTTGCAGGTTGCAGGTGCAGATTTTGAAAATTTTTCAGGGTTTTCCATCAGGCAATCTGAAGCGGATTGATTTAAAATTTTTTACAATTTCTGAGGAAATTTCAAGGGTTTTTTGCTGCTGCTTACAGGGTTTCTTTTCTGCAGAAGGATTTTAAAAATTTGTTTCAGGTGTGCACTGTTCAACCTCCAGATCTGCATACTTCAAGCTGCAGCATTGGCCATCAAATCCTTCATTCTCATGCTTCCGCATTTCTTCTGCCCCACGCAGCTCCCTTGGCTTACATGCTACTGTCCAAAGCCAAATTCGCAGTCACTTTTCCTCTGCTCCACGCATAACCCATTGAACTGCCATAACCTACGCTGGCAAAGAAACCCTTCACGCTGTTCCATCGAATTTTTTCTCTGCCAAACGCTCATCACCTGTGTATTTCCTTTTTAAAAAAAAAACCTCACATTTGCTCCACCACGCAGCCATTGCTATTCCTTTTTTTCCACTCTTTCTACCCACGCTTCCTACGCTCCTCCACGCTAAAACCTGCAAACCCAATGCAGCTAAACCTTCCATTCAGGCTGCCAACTGCCTCACGCAGTCCCAATCCGAGGCTACATTGCATCCCGTACATCTTCCATACTCCCTCTCGCTGTTCCGTCATGCTGCCTTCGCCGCCTATCCAATCTGCAAAACAAACACAATAAAAATTCAAAGGCATTTTGATTTTCATTTTCAAACATTTGATACGATTAAGTTTTTTTTCCTTAAAGATAGATGTTTCGATTCCAGTTTTTTTTTTTTTTTTTTTTTTTTTTTTTTTTTTTTTTTTTTTTTAAGTTAGACGTTTGATTTTAATTTTTTGTTTATGTATAGTTTAGCTTAGGCTTAGTCTATTTAGATTTTAGAATTAAATTCTTGTCTTAGTTTACATACATTTAATTTTTGTTCGATTAAAGTTATTTGTTTTGTGTGATTTTTCTTAAGATGGGCTTTAGTTTTGACATTTAGAATTTTTTTTTAAAGTTTAGTTTTGTTTTCATAAATCAAAAAATCTCATAAAAAATAAAAAATGAATAAATCATAAAAAAATAAAAAAATAAAAAGAATTTCAATTTTCTTTTTTTTGTTATAGATGAGGTGTTAGTGCTTTTATTTTGTTTTTAGTTTAGCTTTTTAGTCTTAGTTTTAGTCTTAATTTAGATTCACTTTTGTTTAAATTTTAATTTTAAAAAATAATATCAAAAAGCTTAAAAATAAAAAATTGATTTTCATTCTTTTTTTTAGATTAGCTGTTAGTTTCAAATTTGGTTTTGTTCTATTTTTTAATAAATCAAAAATCATAAAAAATATAAAATATAAAAAATCATAAATGGTTTAAAAAATAAAAAGGTTTCTTTTTAGTTTAGAATAGATTTTAGTTTTATTTAGATTTTAGTTCTTCTGTTCTGATTTGTTAATTTTAGAATTTAAAAAATAAAAAAAGTTAAAAAGGGTTAGTCTTTAGGTTATTTTTAATTTAGATTTAAGTTTAGATTAGATTTTAGTTTTGTTTTATTTTTAGATTTAAAATTTCATAAAATATATATATAAAAATTAATTTTTTTTGAAAAAAACTAACAAAAAATTGAAAATTCATTTTTGATGTCTTTCGTGGTATCAATGTTCCACTTTTCTATAGTTAAATGTGCTTAAATGTTTATCTAAAGTTAGCTATATGAAAGTGGTAAGTGGTTAGCATTTGAATTGTATGGTTGTTTAAAGCATTTAATCTTTAGAAATTTAATTGCTAGATCATTATTAGAGCGTTGTGCATTTATTGAACATCTTACATTGCTTGGGTTATTTGATGATAAATGATTGTTTTACATGGTTTATATTTCTGCAACATTTAATAAATAATTATTTAATCATTAACTCCATAAGGCACTGGTACATTAATTCCTAAAATCAATCAAGTACTGGTATCGCCTTGTTGTGTCTCCCAACCCAACTGGTCCACAGTTAGTCTTTCTTCATCCCATAGGGTCTACCCCCCTTAGCCTCGGGAGACGGCTTAAACGGAGGGATCGAGGATTAGGGTGACAACCCCCAGTCTGAGCGTTGTCGTGACAATCTGTGCAACAACATTTTTTGGCGCTGTTGCCAGGGAATCGATTATTTTCGGCATTTCAACGACATTCATCATTCATCTTTCATCTTTCTCATCTCTCATTTGAGCTGGCAGAGTCAACATTTTTTTTCTTTTTTTTTTTGGCATCATCTGGATCTTTTCATCGCTTTATCTTTCGTCATATCAGCAACTACTCTTCAGTTCGTTTCTTGTTTGGGTGGCGACTCCATTTCTTTTATTTTTTTCCCAGACAAGAAGCGTCCCTCATATCTGCTTGTTGGTTGCTTTTTGGATCCTAGAATTAGATTCATTGTTCAAGTGGTGACTCCACTTCTTTCATCTCTTGATTTTCTTGAGCAGAGATCTCTTTCTATTATCCATTTGGTCCCTCGTTATTCATCATGGTTTATTCATTTAAACCATGTCATTTTACTGATGATCTCCATGATGTTCCGGAAGTGGCCATTTCTAAATTACCTTTGTTCTCAAGTGGTGATTCAGTGGCTGTTAAAAAGCATCTAGGTAAGTTTACTCGTATAATGATCATGTATTGTAGATCTCCTCAGTGTAATCATGAAGATGTCAAAATGCGTCTATTTGTCCTTTCTTTAGATAATGATGCTTTGATTTGTTTAATAATTGTCCTGAAGATTCTTTCACTTCTTTACAAGACATTGTCGATGCTTTTAAAGATAGATATGGTGATCCAGATAGCTCGCCTTGTGCCTCTAAAATTGTGCAACAGAATGAAAGTAATCTTATAAAAGGTCCAGCTGTCGATGAAAGATTTCAAGACAATTCTTCATATCAGAATGTGCCATCCACCTGTGCCATTGTAGATCAAATCCATGATAGTGGAAAATTAGGGACAAATTATAAAATCAGTGTCGACAATGAAAAGGAAGATCAGAAGCAAATTATAGAAGAATTAATGCAGCTGTTAAAAAATATGGAGATCAATCAAACTAATTATGCCAATGATGTGAGAACTTTATGCACCCACCTGGAAAACGTAATAAGGAGATGAAGATCATGCAAAATTAGCGTGCTAAGGAAATTGAGGTCATGAAAACTAATCATGACACATAAATTAGTTTTATGCAAAGCAAGTTATCAGGCTTAGAGGAAAATATGACGACCATGAAAGCTAATCATGATAGGGAAATTAATTCTATGCAAAATAAGTTATTGACCATGGAAGAAGACCATGCCAGGGAAATCAGTGCTATGAAGATTGAACACTCTAGTCAGATGGACGCCATTACAATACAGGTTCAGAAATTTCAGCAGCCGTCAGAGGATGAAAGAAACTAGAGAACGTCAATAGATCAGGAGCCTCCTTATCTGTTACGGCAAGCTCCATCTTATTATGAGGTCCTTTGTTCCATTGAAAAGTGGATAATTGAAGGTGACCTGGATAAAAGGGAAATTAATAATCAGGTTGATGCTCACACGGTTAATCCACCAGTCATAGAAGATCAAGTTATAACTCATGGCACCTGTGAGATTGATCCATCATCCTTGACAGGGCAGATGCAGAATGAAGAAAGACATGTCACGCATATCTTACATACTTCATCTGAGAGCTTTGAAGCAGAAAGTTCCACATCATCAGTGATACAGCCTGCCACGAAGAAAAAGCGCAAGAGAAAGAAAATGAGAAAAAGATTTGATGCATCAGACGGCCACGAGTAGCTTGATTTTTGGATAGGGAAAAGTCCTACCGTATGTAGAATTGGACATGGCACATCTGACAAGCAGCCGACAGATTTGCCTAAAAGCAGGCAAATGCTCAGTATACAATATATTGAACACATCTGATGCCATGGGGCATCCTTTGTATTTCTAACCCTACTCCTTGTTTTTTCAGCATTTTCATTTCTGTTTTAGGATTAGATTTACTTTTCATGTTACTAGATAGTTAATAAATGAAGAGCTTATATCTTCCCTGTGCCTAATGTTATATGATGATTTTTGGATGGACACTACTTATGTTTTATTGTGTGTTGCGTGGATGCAGATTCTGGATTCTCACATTCCTACAGTGCAGCAACGTGTCCCCAAGTAGAGCCAGATGTTGACCACTACGTGTCAACTACCCATAGCAGTACACCCCCTTTTTCGCAAAAGGGATAGCGCTTGATCGACGTGTCCGTGCCATTCGACTTTCATCATCAGCCCGATCATGTCATGTTGTAAATCCAGTCTACATGTGTAAATTGTATATAATCTTAGCAAATCTGAGTCATGTATGTAAATTGCCTAGGTAAACCTAATTTTCTAGTGATAATCTACGTTCCGGAAGGTTTTTTGTCTCACCGATCCATGATCGGCAGAGTTTTCCTTCAGCGTAACCCCAAAGTCGGAATGAATTTTGTCATTAGAATCTTAGGGGAATCCTAGTGTGCTTCGAGTCTATGTAAAAGTAATTTGGAAATAATTCTAACTATTTGGTTAGGTTATTACAAATTGCTTGCTCTGCTAGATTATATTTGTGTCGCAGAACTGGGTGGTCTATGAGGGTCTATGTCAAGTGCGTTTTCCCCTTTGAGATGTAAAATTGTAAAAGTCATGATGTAAAGTGTCTTGAGGGTTAGGAAATGTTTTATCCCCTCATAAGTCCTAGGTCTTAGGTGATTTTTCCAAAGGCTAAGTTCGAGGATCCAATAAAAATAATAAAAATTAAAAATAAAAAAATATAAAAATAAAATAAAAACAAAATAATAAAAAATAATAAAATTAAAAAATAACGAAAAAAAATAAAAAAATAAAATAAAATTTAAAAATGAATTAAAAAATTGAAAAATAAAATAAAACAATAAAATAATAATAAGTCAATTTTGAGAAAATAAATGCAAAGTTTTAATTTTTTAATATATTAAAATGCATTTAAAATTTCGACAAATGAGATTAAAAGGGATTTTGATCCTCATCGACGGTCGAGATCATTTTGACATGGATCACTCGAACTAGCCGTTGGGAATTTTTCCTTTAAATAGGGTGTTAGGGGTCATTTGAGATCAGATTCGATCTTAGAGTCGTGTGCTAAAGAAAGCTCTCTTGTAGTCATTTTTTGTGCAATAAAGAAAGACTTTGGGGTTGAAAATCTTGCTGGTGTTACTCTTCTGGAAATGCTGTAAGATGTTTTATTTTTCTGCATAATTTTATTTTCAGCCATTGATGATAGCTTGATGAAGATTGATTCAGGCACAGGTATCTTGTCTGATCTCTGGGATTTGAATGATAGTTTAGATTCTGAAATATAATGGCAGGTATCTCCATTTGTTCTGGATTTCACTATTGTTTTCTCCCTCTATGTTAATGGTTAATTTTAATCTGTGCAAGAAATCATTTTTTTTAGATTACCGGGCGTTCGGAGAAGTTCTCGGTTGAACCAACCAACTCTCGGATTGCGTTTTTTGAAAGAGCCCAGCCATTTTTAATCCAGGGCTTATCATTTAAATTTTTTTATGAATGCATAAAGGGTTTTCTGAAGCATCTCACATTAAATTTAAATTCTGAGAATATTTCTGTGGCATAGCGATAAATCTGGCTACCTAGAGCCTTCAATTTGTAAATACTGTAATTCTTTAGCTGGTTTTTGGGTTTCTTTTTCAGGTTTAATTCTTGCACATTTTATTTCTGGGTGTTCGGTTTTTGCAGGTTGCAGGTGTAGATTTTGAAAATTTTTCAGGGTTTTCCATTGGGCAATCTGAAGCGGATTGATTTAAATTTTTTTACAATTTCTGAGGAAATTTCAAGGGTTTTCTGCTGTTGCCTAGAGGGTTTCTTTTCTGCAAAAGGATTTCAAAAATTTGTTTCAGGTGTGCACTGTTCAACCTCCAGATCTGCATACTTCAAGTTGCAGCATTGGCCATCAAATCCTTCATTCTCATGCTTCCGCATTTCTTCTGCCCCACGCAGCTCCCTTGGCTTACATGCTGCTGTCCAAAGCCAAATTCACAATCACTTTTCCTCTGCTCCACGCATAACCTATCGAACTTCCATAACCTACGCTGGCAAAGAAACCCTTCATGCTGTTCCATCGAATTTTTTCTTTGCCAAATGCTCATCACCTGCGTATTTCCTTTTAAAAAAAAAAACCTCACATCTGCCCCACCATGTAGCCAATGTTATTCCTTTTTTGCTTCCTACACTCCTCCACGCTAAAACATGCAGCCCCAATGCAGCTGAACCTTCCATTCAGGCTGCCAACTGCCTCACGCAGTCCCAATCCGAGGCTACATTGCATCCCGTACGTCTTCCATACTCCCTCTCATTGTTCCGTCATGCTGCCTTTGCCGCCTATCCAATCTGCAAAACAAATACAATAAAAATTCAAAGACATTTCGATTTTCCTTTTCAAACATTTGATACGATTAAGTTTTTTTTTCTTAAAGTTAGACGTTTCGATTCTAGTTTTAGTTTTAGTTTTTTATTTTTATTTTTTATTTTATAAGTTAGACGTTTCGATTTTAGTTTTTTGTTTGTTTGTTTATGTATAGTTTAGCTTAGGCTTAGTCTATTTAGATTTTAGAATTAAATTCTTGTCTTAGTTTAGATACATTTAATTTTTGTTCGATTAAAGTTATTTGTTTTGTGTGATTTTTCTTAAGATGGGCTTTAGTTTTGACATTTAGATTTTTTTTTTTTTTAAGTTTTGTTTTGTTTTCATAAATAAAAAAATCTCATAAAAAAATAAAAAAATGAGTAAATCATAAAAAATATAAAAATAAAAAGAATTTCAATTTCCTTTTTTTGTTATAGATGAGGTGTTAGTGCTTTTATTTTGTTTTGAGTTTAGCTTTTTAGTCTTAGGTTTTAGTCTTAATTTAAATTCAGTTTTGTTTAAATTTTAATTTTAAAAAATAATATCAAAAAGCTTACAAATAAAAAAACGATTTTCATTTTTTTTTTTTTAGATTAGCTGTTAGTTTCAAATTTGGTTTTGTTCTATTTTTTAATAGATCAAAAATCATAAAAATATAAAAGATAAAAAATCATAAATGATTTAAAAAATAAAAAGGTTTCTTTTTAGTTTAGAATAGATTTTAGTTCTTCTGTTCTGATTTGTTAATTTTAGAATTTAAAAAATAAAAAAAGTAAAAAAGGGTTAGTCTTTAGGTTATTTTTAATTTAGATTTAAGTTTAGATTATATTTTAGTTTTGTTTTATTTTTAGACTTAAAATTTCATAAAAAATATATATAAAAATTAATTTTTTTTGAAAAAAACTAACAAAAAATTGAAAATTAATTTTTGGTGTCTTTCGTGGTATCAATGTTCCACTTTTCTATAGTTAAATGTGCTTAAATGTTTATCTAAAGTTAGCTATATGAAATTGGTAAGTGGTTAGCATTTAAATTGTATGGTTGTTTAAAGCATTTAATCTTTACAAATTTAATTGTTGGATCATTATTAAAGCGTTGTGCATTTATCGAACATCTTGCATCACTTGGGTTATTTGATGATAAATGATTGTTTTACATGGTTTATATTTCTGCAAAATTTAATAAATAATCATTTAATCATTAACTCCATAAGGCACTGGTACATTAATTCCTAAAATCAATCAAGTACTGGTATCGCCTTGCTGTGTCTCCCAACCTAACTAGTCCACAGTTGGTCTTCCTTCATCCCATAGGGTCTACCCCCCTTAGCCTCGGGATATGGCTTAAACAGAGGGATCGAGGATTAGGGAGACAGCCCCCGGTCTGAGCGTTGTCGTGACAATCTGTGCAACAACATTTTTTGGCGCCGTTGCAGGGAAATCGATTATTCTCGGCATTTCAACGACATTCATCATTCATCTTTGATCTTTCTCATCTCTCATTTGAGCTGGCAGAGTCAACATTTTTTTTCTTTTTTTTTGGCATCATCTGGATCTTCTCATCGCCTTATCTTTCGTCATATCAGCAACTACTCTTCAGTTCGTTTCTTGTTTGGGTGGTGACTCCATTTCTTTTATTTTTTTCCCAGACAAGAAGCCTCCTTCATATCTGCTTGTTGGTTGCTTTTTGGATCCTAGAATTAGATTCATTGTTCAAGTGGTGACTCCACTTCTTTCATCTCTTGATTTTCTTGAGCAGAGATCTCTTTTTATCATCCATTTGGTCTCTCGTTATTCATCATGGATTATTCGTCTAAACCATGTCATTTACTGATGATCTCCATGATGTTCCGGAAGTGGCCATTTCTAAATTACCTTTGTTCTCAGGTGGTGATTTAGTCGTTGTTAAAAAGCATCTAGGCAAGTTTACTCGTATAATGATCATGTATTGTAGATCTCCTCAGTGTAATGATGAAAATGTCAAAATGCGTCTATTTGTCCTTTCTTTAGAGGATGATGCTTTGAATTGGTTTAATAATTTGCCTGAAGATTCTTTCACTTCTTTACAAGACATTATCGATGCTTTTAAAGATAGATATGGTGATCCAGATAGCTCGCCTTGTGGCCCTAAAATTGTGCAACAGAATGAAAGTAATCTTATAAAAGGTCCAACTGTCGATGAAAGATTTCAAGACAATTCAATGTGCCATCCACCTGTACCATTGCAGATCAAATTCATGATAGTGGAAAAGTAGGGACAGATTATAAAGTCAGTGTCGACAATGAAAAGGAAGATCATAAGCAAATTATACAAGAACTAATGCGGCTGGTAGAAAATATGGAGATCAATAAAACTAATTACGCCAATGATGTGAGAACTTTATGCACCCACCTGAAAAAACGTAATAAGGAGATGAAGATCATGCAAAATCAACGTGCTAAGGAAATTGAGGCCATGAAAACTAATCATGACACAGAAATTAGTTTTATGCAAAGCAAGTTATCAGGCTTAGAGGAAAATATGACGACCATGAAAGCTAATCATGATAGGGAAATTAATTCTATGCAAAATAAGTTATTGACCATGGAAAACGACCATGCCAGGGAAATCAGTGCTATGAAGGTTGAACACTCTAGTCAGATGGACGCCATTACAATACAGGTTCAGAAATTTCAGCAGCTGTCAGAGGATGAAAGAAACCAGGGAACGTCAATAGATTAGGAGCCTCCTTATCTGTTACGGTATGCTCAATCTTATTATGAGGTCCTTTGTTCCATTGAAAAGTGGATAATTGAAGGTGACCTGGATAAAAGGGAAATTAATAATCAGGTTGATGCTCACACGGTTAATCCACCAGTCATAGAAGATCAAGTTTTAACTCATGGCACCTGTGAGATTGATCCATCATCCTTGACAGGGCGGATGCAGAATGAAGAAAGACATGTCACGCATATCTTACATACTTCATTTGAGAGCTTTGAAGCAGAAAGTTCCACGTCATCAGTGATACAGCCTGCCACGAAGAAAAAGCACAAGAGAAAGAAAATGAGAAAAAGATTTGATGCATCAGATGGCCGCGAGTAGCTTGATTTTCGGATAGGGAAAAGTCCTACCGTATGTAGAATTGGACATGGCACATCCGACAAGCAGCCGACAGATTTGCCTAAAAGCAGGCAAATGCTCAGTATACAATATATTGAACACATCTGATGCCATGGGGCATCCTTTGTATTTCTAACCCTACTCCTTGTTTTTTCAGCATTTTCATTTCTGTTTTAGGATTAGATTTACTTTTCATGTTACTAGATAGTTAATAAATGAAGAGCTTATATCTTTCCTGTGCTTAATGTTATATGATGATTTTTGGATGGACACTACTTATGTTTTATTGTGTTGCGTGGATGCAGATTCTGGATTCTCACATTCCTACAGTGCAGCAACGTGTCCCCAAGTAGAGCCAGATGTTGACCACTACGTGTCAACTACCCATAGCAGTACACCCTCTTTTTCGCAAAAGGGATAGCGCTTGATCGATGTGTCCGTGCCATTCGACTTTCATCATCAGCTCGATCATGTCATGTTGTAAATCCAGTCTACATGTGTAAATTGTATATAATCTTAGCAAATCTGAGTCATGTATGTAAATTGCCTAGGCAAACCTAATTTTCTAGTGATAATCTACGTTCTGGAAGGTTTTTTGTCTCACCGATCCATGATCGGCAGAGTTTTCCTTCAGCGTAACCCCAAAGTCGGAATGAATTTTGTCATTAGAATCTTAGGGGAATCCTAGTGTGCTTCGAGTCTATGTAAAAGTAATTTGGAAATAATTCTAACTATTTGGTTAGGTTATTACAAATTGTTTGATCTGCTAGATTATATTTGTGTCGCAGAACTGGGTGGTCTATGAGGGTCTATGTCAAATGGGTTTTCCCCCTTGAGATGTAAAATTGTAAAAGTCATGATGTAAAGTGTCTTGAGGGTTAGAAAATGTTTTATCCCCTCATAAGTCCTAGGTCCTAGGTGATTTTTCCAAAGGCTAAGTTCGAGGATCCAATAAAAATAATAAAAAAAAATAAAAATTAAAAAATAAAAAATATAAAAATAAAATAAAACAAAAATAATAAAATTTAAAAATAACTAAAAAAATAAAAAAATAAAATAAAATTTAAAAATGAATTAAAAAATAAATTAAAAAATTGAAAAATAAAATAAAACAATAAAATAATAATAAGTCAAAATTTTGAGAAAATAAATGCAAAGTTTTAATTTTTTAATATATTAAAATGCATTTAAAATTTCGACAAATGAGATTAAAAGGGATTTTGATCCTCATTGATGGTCGAGATCATTTTGACATGGATCACTCGAACTAGTCGTTGGGAATTTTTCCTTTAAATAGGATGTTAGGGGTCATTTGAGATCAGATTCGATCTTAGAGTCGTGTGCTAAAGAAAGCTCTCTTGTCGTCATTTTTTGTGCAATAAAGAAAGACTTTGGGGTTGAAAATCTTGCCGGTGTTACTCTTCTGGAAATGCTGTAAGATGTTTTATTTTTCTGCATAATTTTATTTTTAGCCATTGATGATAGCTTGATGAAGAGTGATTCAGGCACAGGTATCTTGTCTGATCTCTGGGATTTGAATGATAGTTTAGATTCTGAAATATAATGGCAAGTATCTCCATTTGTTCTGGATTTCACTATTGTTTTCTCCCTCTATGTTAATGGTTGATTTTAAGCTGTGCGGGAAATTTTTTTTTTTAGATTACCGGGCGTTCAGGGAAGTTCTCGGCTGAACCAGCCAACTCTCGGATTGCGTTTTCTGAAAGAGCCCAACCATTTTTAATCCAGGGCTTATCATTTAAAATTTTTTATGAATGCATGAAGGGTTTTTTGAAGCATCTCACATTAAATTTAAATTCTGAGAATATTTCTGTGGCATAGCGATAAATCTGGCTACCTAGAGCCTTAAATTTGTAAATACTGTAATTCTTTAGCTGGTTTCTGGGTTTCTTTCTCAGGTTTATTCCTTGCACATTTTATTTCTGGGTGTTCGGTTTTTGCAGGTTGCAGGTGCAGATTTTGAAATTTTTTCCGTGTTTTCCATCAGGCAATCTGAAGCGGATTGATTTAAAATTTTTTACAATTTCTGAGGAAATTTCAAGGGTTTTATGCTGCTGCCTAGAGGGTTTCTTTTCTGCAAAAGGATTTCAAAAACTTGTTTCAGGTGTGCACTGTTCAACCTCCATATCTGCATACTTCAAGTTGCAGCACTGGCCATCAAATCCTTCATTCTCATGCTTCCGCATTTCTTCTACCCCATGCAGCTCCCTTGGCTTACATGCTGCTGTCCAAAGCCAAATTCGCAGTCACTTTTCCTCTGCTCCACGCATAACCCATCGAACTGCCATAACCTACGCTGGCAAAGAAACCCTTCATGTTGTTCCATCGAATTTTTTCTCTGCCAAACCCTCATCACCTGCATACTTACTTTAAAAAAAAAAAAACTCACATCTGCTCCCCCACGCAGCCATCGCTATTCCTTTTTTTCCACTCTTTCTACCCACGTTTCCTACACTCCTTCACGCTAAAACCTGCAAACCCAACGCAGTTGAACCTTCGATTTAGGCTGGCAATTGCCTCACGCAGTCCCAATCCGAGGCTACATTGCATCCTGTACGTCTTCCATACTCCCTCTCTTTGTTCCGTCATGCTGCCTTCGCCGCCTATCCAATCTGCAAAACAAACACAATAAAAATTCAAAGACATTTCGATTTTCATTGTCAAACATTTGATACGATTAAGTTTTTTTTTTTTTTTAATGTATAGTTTAGCTTAGGCTTAGTCTATTTAGATTTTAGAATTTAATTCTTGTCTTAGTTTAGATACACTTAATTTTTGTTCGATTAAAGTTATTTGTTTTGTGTGATTTTTCTTAAAATGGGCTTTAGTTTTGACATTTAGAATTTTAATTATTATTATTATTTTTTTTTTAAAGTTTAGTTTAGTTTTCATAAATAAAAAAATCTCATAAAAAATATAACAATAAAAAATAAAAAAATGAATAAATCATAAAAATATAAAAATAAAAAGAATTTCAATTTTCATTTTTTTGTTATAGATGAGGTGTTAGTGCTTTTATTTTGTTTTTAGTTTAGCTTTTTAGTCTTAGGTTTTAATTCACTTTTATTTAAATTTTAATTTTAAAAAATAATATCAAAAAGCTTAAACATCAAAAAATTGATTTTCATTTTTTTTTTAAGATTAGCTATTAGTTTCAAATTTGGTTTTGTTCTATTTTTTAATAAATCAAAAATCATAAAAAATAAAAAATAAAAAATAAAAAAATCATAAATGGTTTAAAAAATAAAAAGGTTTCTTTTTAGTTTGGAATAGATTTTAGTTCTTCTGTTTTGATTTGTTAATTTTAGAATTTAAAAAATAAAAAAAAGTTAAAAAGGGTTAGTCTTTAGGTTATTTTTAATTTAGATTTAAGTTTAGATTAGATTTTAGTTTTTTATTTTTATTTTTAGACTTAAAATTTCATAAAAAAATATATATAAAAATTAAATTTTTTTGAAAAAAACTAACAAAAAATTGAAAATTCATTTTTGGTGTCTTTCGTGGTATCAATGTTCCACTTTTCTATAGTTAAATGTGCTTAAATGTTTATCTAAAGTTAGCTACATGAAAGTGGTAAGTGGTTAGCATTTAAATTGTATGGTTGTTTAAAGCATTTAATCTTTAGAAAATTAATTGCTGGATCATTATTAGAGCGTTGTGCATTTATTGAACATTTTGCATCACTTGGGTTATTTGATGATAAATGATTGTTTTACATGGTTTATATTTCTGCAACACCTAATAAATAATCATTTAATCATTAACTCCATAAGGCACTGGTACATTAATTCCTAAAATCAATCAAGTACTAGTATCGCCTTGCTGTGTCTCCCAACCCAACTGGTCCACAGTTAGTCTTCCTTCATCCCATAGGGTCTACCCCACTTAGCCTCGGGAGACGGCTTAAACGGAGGGATCGGGGATCAGGGTGACAGCCCCCGGTCTGAGGGTTGTCATGACAATCTATGCGACAACAAAGCCCTTCCTTTTCCATTAATAAAGGTAACAGTTCCTTTTCCAACAATTTTGGCAGATCCACTTCTAATGGATACATTTCCTTTCTTTTTGTTCAATGAGACAAACTTCCTTTTGTCACTTGTCATATGTCTGGAGCACCCACTATCCACAAACCAATGATTTTCATCACTATGAGCACATAGGGCTAGGCCACATTTATCCATATTGGGATTCTCATTTTTTGCTTCTCTTCTTTTGAGGGAGCAATTTTGTTCATTATGTCCATTATCATTACATAATGAGCAGATTGGATCAAATTTGGCCAAAGGATCAAAAGAGTTGTAGGTCTTGATTTGTCCTTGCCCTTTGAGACCATATGGTTTGTTTGTTTGATCCTTCAATTTTGGTGTTTTATTCTTACGAGCCATGCAATGTTTAGCTTGATGACCAAAATTTTTACAATAATAACAATGCCCAAAAAAGATAGTTTGGTACCTGTTGTAATAGCCATGATTTGAATCAACATTCTTCCTTGGAGTTACTCTTTCTTCATTCTTTGGATTTGAGATGGGCCTTTGATGAAATGATTTTTCTTCCTTTGGGTTGCTGGAAAGTATGTCGGCATAGCTTTTCGCATTATCCTTAGTACTTGATGATTCTCCTTTAAAACCTATCCCAGATTTGTCATATTGAGGTTTTTGAGCATTTAGGATAATGTCAAGTGTTTGAGAGCTTTCCCAACTCTTTTTGACTTGCTCCAATTCCTTCCTCAGAGATACTATTTTAGCTTCATGATTTTCACAAATTTCTTCCTTTTCTTTTAGCTTATTTTCCAAGAGGTCTTCCCTTCTTTTTGCTTCCTCCTTTTCTACTTTGAGAGAGATGATTTTATTTCGTAATTTCTCATTTTCTTCAATGGCACTCATTAACAATTCATCTACATTTCCTTCTAGTCCTAAATCATCATTATTTGTGAATGCCATGAATAATACTTCTTGGCTTCCAACATAGTCATTTTCTTCATCTGATTCATCATTACCTCCTTTGTGATGAGGGAAATGATTAGTTGATTTCCTTTTGATGACTACAAATTCATCTTCATCAGACTCATCTTGCTTAGAGAAGAAATTCTTCTTATTGAACCCTTTCTTTTTGTATACCATCCTTTTAGAATCCTCCTCATCATCACTATCATGCTTATGAGGACATTTTGCAGCATAATGACCTATTCTTCCACATTTGAAACAAATAAGAGGGTACTTACCTTTTAGCTTGGATCCTTTCTTTAGTCTTCGTACAAATTGTGCCAATTCAGATTCAACATCGGAGTCATCACTGCTGGTATTCCATCCTTTCCCCTTTTTTGATTTTGAGGCCTTGAATGCTGCATCTTTGGAACTTGGGATTCCTTTTCTCATCTCATAGGCAATGAGGATTCCATGAAGTTCATCCATCTTGAGAGTATCTAGGTCCTTCATTTCTTCTATAGCACTTACTTTGGAGTCAAATCTATTAGGGAGAGATCTTAAGACCTTTTGGACAACAATGCTTTCTTCAATCTTTTCTCCCAATCCTTTAAGAGAGTTGACCACGTTACCTACACGGAGAAAGTATGATGCAATATCTTCTTCATCATCCATTTTCAGACTTTCGAATTTCCTTCTATGAGTTTGAAGCTTTGCCTTCTTAACTTTGGAGTCCCCATCGTATAAGCTAACCAACTTATCCCATACTTCTTTGGCCAAGTCACAATTCATGACTTTTGTAAATTCAGAATCAGTGATTCCACTAGTGATGGAATTTAAGGCTTTTGCATTTGCAATGTAAGATTTCCTTTCATCTTGATCAGTTGGAAGAGTGGAAGGAGCAGTGTACCCATTCAAAATTGAATGCCAAACTTCAGGTCCAAGGGACATTAAGTAGTAGGACATTCTTTTTTTCCAAAAACCAAAATTTGTGCCATCGAACAAAGGAAGCCTTCCTGACACTTCTTGATTTTTCATTGTGACTAAGAATCCTTCTTCTAGCTGTTAGGCTGATTATGAAGAAGCTGGCTCTGATACCAATTGTTGGAAATACTGAGAGGGGGGTGAATCAATATTTTCTTTCAACCAGTTAGATTCTTCACAATTTAATCAGAGAAACGTATAAGAATAATTTTATTGAGTATAAAAGGATAAATACAATGTATGATAATTATTCCCAAGCACCAACTTGGTTTTGATGAGGCTCCGACCTCTAGGGCTTCGACCCTATCTAATCCAAGGCACCTACCTTGTGTTTAGGAGCACCGACTCCAAGGACACCAATCCTGGATTTCTTAATAGAAAGTATAAATATAACTTACTTGAATGTTCTTATTCCAGAAATACTTGAGATTAACTTCACTTACTTTTCACTGTACCTTGTCCACCACTAGACTTCATTGTTGCTGCAATCTCAGTTCATAAAACATAGCTCAGCTACATAACAAGCTCCAAGCCACTGTACAAATTGGTCATTTCACTTCACTGCATCATAGAGAATCCTCCACTGTCACTGTTGTCCGAGAAGAGTGTCCAGGTCTCTATTTGAAATACCTTTCCACAGTCCGAGCAATACTGGAGCCAAAAAATCAAAGTTACTGTGTTAATGGAGGCACAATTATGATCCACTGTGATTAAGTATCTATCACGATCAGAGTTTCTGCACCGCAGTTTGAGCCTGAATAAGATGGTCCACCGCTTAAACTGTATACAGTTCTGTTTTAAGATGATGTCTCTGTTTGCAGTCCTTAAATACTTCTCCATAGCCTTTTACAGTCCACAGTTCATTGATTTAATCCGCAGTTGGACAGACCCACAGTTAAGTAGACCCTTGTGAAGTATAAGTGCAAACCCCTTATCCGCACTTCAGTTTTTAGGCACAACAATCCGCAAATCAGTTCTTAAGGTGGCTAGCTCTGTCCTTAGTTCACGAGATGTGAACTGTATATCCTTATCTTTTCACACCAAATTGTTCTGTACTTCAAAAATGTGGAGTTCCTTCTGTATATATACTTGTTTGTGTATGAAAAACGAAAGGTCATGTCTCCTAGCTAAGCCGACATGAGTTTGACAAGTTCAGGTCGGCTTACTGACCATAATTATACCCTTTTCTTAAAAATATCATATCTCCTAAAATATTTGGAGTTTCGGGGCATGTGATAGCTCATTAGAAAGCTAAAAGTATGCTCTAAAATATGGTATGGGTCTCATGATGATATTCTTCCTCTAAGATGGAGAAAGATATTATTTAATGTGACTGATCATCATTAGTGTAGAAATGGAGGTAGGGCAGAGTGTCTTTGAGTGCTAGGCTTCTCCATTGTTTGGTTCCTTCATTGATTGCCACCAAGTCCCTGCCTTCTTCAATATATTTACATCAATGACAACTATATTAACATGATTTCCATGTGAACTAGGGCTTGAGGAGATGGTGTTATAACTCTATATAGTCTTCCTTCACAAACTCCAATAAACTTCGGTTTTTCAATGCTTGAATCCTTTTCCCAAACCAAAACTTTACCATCTACACAGGCAACCCTATCTCCTTTATGTTCTAAACAAGAAATTGAAAGTAAATTCTTTTTCAAACCTGGAACATAGATTATATTGTTGAGGTGTAGCTTTGCTCCATTTTCTAGCTTCAAAGATGTAGATCCAAGGGCCTTGACTGCATAACTGTTGTTGTCTCCTAGCTCCACTGCATGAGATGATTGTTCCTTTGATAGAGTATGAAATTGTCTTCTTTCTCCTGTCATATGTCTTGATGCTCCACTATCAATGATTTGTGCATTGTCATCATTAAGAGTACCTATAAGGGCAGCCAAGAACCCTTCGCTTTTGAATTTCTCAAATGAGTTGTAGATGATCTTTCCTATCCAACTTCCTGCAATTCTTACGATATTGAACCCCATATTCAAGTAACTTGTAATAGAGGGAGTAACCTTTTCTTCCAAGCCAACAAAGTGGTCTCCAACCTTCTTCGACCTTAGCTTCGATTCCATGTTGAGAAATCAATGCTAGTAGATATTAGGGTTTTGATTCCTCTTTCTTGATAATTACTTGTGAATAATGTTGGCCTCTTTTACTTCTTTCCTAGATTATCTTTCATCAAGCAATTACCAAATTATGTATGTGTGAAGATCACAAAAGCAAGAGACACAAGATGTAGGTGCATAGCCAGGGAAAACCCATTCAAGAACTCTTCCTTCAGTAATTCAATTCAAGTTGAGACACTTCCAAACTTCTTAGACCTAGACAAAGACTTTCTCCAACCACCAAGTCAACCCTTCCTCCTTGTAGATATCCTTTACTCAACCTTCCAAGTGACAACTCTTCAAAGTGCAGCGTCAGATTAAAATTTCGGCCCCAACAATAGATTTTTGGTCCCCAGCTTCAGAACTTCGACCCTGCAATAGAGACAAAATTTTCGGCCCCAACTTCAGCTCAATATCTTTGCACGCGTGAGAGAAGGTAGCCAAAAAACTCAATTTTCCTCTTTCTGGTTTCTCTCCTTCTTCTCCTGTAACTTCGCACTCTTTTCCAACTACTTCTTCTTAGAGATCGAACTTGTTGATGATACTTTTTAAATGAAGTGGAACTGCTCAATATTTAGGCTTTGTATGAGATCGAATTTCCCTAATCCAGGATGACTTATTGAGGGCAGGGCTGACTTGGTGAGGAGGTGACAAATTACCCTTTTAACTTAAAAATAGTTATTTTTACATGATACGAAAGCCCAAGAAGGGTCTAATAATAATGACAATGACTCTAGTGACTCATGACAAAACCTAGAAGTCCTCAATGGGGACTTTGACCTAGAAAACATTGACCTAAGCATGAAACCATGCTTTAATAATTCATTTGATTCAATAATAGAATTTTCTTTTGACAAGTACAATTATGAAGACCGAAGCTAGTTACATTCTTCAAAATGGCTCAATACCAGTGTTACAAATTTACATCATCCACTTATAGCCCAAACCAGAATTTTCGTCATGACTTGAGAAGCAAAATGGGTTCTATTTATAGAGAAATCCCTCTTAGTGAAAAATAATGGCTAGTTGGCTTGATCCCCGTCTAAATAATGTCGACCGTCGAGAAATATTTGATCATCTTTTATTCTCCACCATCGAATATTTTATTTTGAGGAAAATTCGAAATTTTCTTAAAAACCACTTTTAATTAATCCAAAAATTAATATTTTGGATTAGTTTCCTCAAAATTTTGACTTTGACTCAACCACCAAGGTCCAAGGGCTTAATTTTTCTTAAAATATCCATTTTTCCCTTGGTGGGGGACCTCTAGAAATCAATTTTCCTTTGACCCACAAATTTTCCCCTTGGAGAAGAATTAATTTCTCTAAAATTAATTTTGACTCTAAATTAATTAATTTTCTGGCTTAGGATTTAATTTTATGTTTGCTAGAATTATTAATTAATTGACACTAGAGGGGATTAATTATTTTTCCACCTTGCGACGCCGGAGGCATCGGGTGTGTTGGATAATCCAAGGAAGGTATCATTAATATAGCCGTTGTTGTCTTTCTCTTGGACCCCTTCCACAACTTACATAAGAGACTTGTTTCAAAACAGTCAAAAGAAAGGTCACATCTAGAATAGGCATTTAGATTAAAAGTAACCAAGATAATTGCATCAAATTTTAGTTTAGGTGCATTTCATTTTACTATTTTACTTGCAAATTATCCATGTACTTGTTATTGATGAATATGTTTTGAATTGAATACTTTATTTGGGCAAGTATCATCTTATTTATTTTTGCAAGTAGAGTTCTAACTTGTTTCCTTTGCAAGTCATTTCCATATTGCTTCCTTGCATGCTTTGAATTTATGAATGATCATATATTTTAAAAGTATTTCTTGAAAGCATATTTTATATCTTGCATTGGTATCATATCTTGCTAACATCTTTTGTTTGATTGACAGGATTGCTTGTGTTTCAATTTGAAACACTTCATTTTATTTTGAGCAAGTATTATTTATTCTTAAAGCAATATTTGAAGGCACTAGTTTTATATATGCTTATCATTATCTCATGTGTTGATGGTTATTGAAGTTCATTTTATTTCATATTGCTCACATTATATTTGCTCATAATCTTAAAAGTAATCCATTTCACTCTAACATCTCCTAGAAACCTTCTAACTTAGTTTTCCTTTAGGGACCACCCCCCTTAGCTAACCTAGGAGAGAGTTTAAACGGAGAGAGTTGGGAATAGGTGACAACCCCATCTCACCTTGTGGGGTTAAGGGCTTTTTTCACTAACTTAGCTATGTGTGACAGACTACAACAACTCCCACTTCCCTTCTTGAATAAGTAAGTAATTGTTGATACCAATGCTTGAAGGGGCTATGAGATCACCTTCTCCAAGGTCTTCAAAGGGTAGATTACTAGAGATAGTATCCTTAGAAAAGGTAGGGTTAACCATAAGTTCACTCTCTACAAACTCACCCTCCTTATCACACGTGCTTTCGGAATTATCGTCATGCCTATTTTCGTCATGTGGACCTAGCGAGGACCCTCTTTCTTACTCAGCATCTAGATTCCCAAGGTGATGATGATGCTCAATGAAAGCTAAGAAAGCCAGCGAAAAACTCCTCAATAGATGAGATGCTCCTAGGTTCATGATTATGCAACCATGAGTGATGACCATGGAGAGAGCTCATGAACAATAACATATGAACATCCTAGTGGATCACATTCTCCTTTAAAGTATGCGAAATAAATCTCTCTACATGATCAATTGTGGAGAGTGGATGACCATCAAACCGTTAATATTAGGTATGTTCTATGCTTAGAGCAATTTATTTCAATTTTCACAGTTAGCTCAATATCTTTTCCAGATTAGCAATCACATCAGCATTAAAATAAACTGCAGATAGAACATAAACATAAATCGCAGAAGACAACCCAAGACATGAGGACACAAGATGTGGCACTAGCCAGGGACAAACCCCAATGTGGGGAAACCCTTGATCAATTCTTCTTATATGTTCTTCAATAGTTCAACAGAGAGAGAGAGAGAGAGAGAGATAGTATGTTTACAACAAAAGTCAACACTTTGACTTATCTAGATAAGAGCAAAGATCATCTCTAAGAAGATGATACATGAGATCAGTTGAAGACATGCTGCTTCAACTGATTCTCCAAGGTGACTCCTTCACCTATCGTTGTGCTGCATTTCGTCATCATGTTGCACCTCACTGTGCTGCACCATGCTGCACCCATCATCACTATGCTGCATCTCATCATGCTTCATTAATCATGATTGTACCCATCACTGTACTGCATTATGTGCCATTGCTGCACCATGTTGCCATACTGACCTATGTGCTGGCTGCATCTTGCTTGCTTGTTGTCCCTAGCTTTCTTGTTGTCCCTAGCATGCTTGTTGTCCTTTGCATGCTTGCTGTTGCATGCTAGCTGTCCCTTGCATGCTAGTTGTAACATTGCATGCTTGGTGTATTTGCTGCTAAGTACCATACAATTGTCCGAATTTTAGTTAATTGTCCCTTGCATGCTACTCTCCTTCGGAGACAGATGCTTTGGCTGTTCCGGCAATTCCGGCTGTTCCCGACAATTCTGGCTTCTGTCGTCTGTGTTAGCTTTCCCGCCTGTTCCGGTAGTTCCCGGCAGTTCTGGCAGTTTCGGCAACTCCGGCTGTTCCGGAAGTTCCGGCAATTTCAGCTATTCCCGGCAGTTCCAGCAGTTCCGGCAGTTCTCAGTAGTTCCGGCAGTTCCCAACAATTCTGGCTTCTGCCCTCTGCGTCAGCTGTTCTCGGCTGTTCCGGCAGTTCTGGCTATTCCCGACAGTTCCGGCTATTTCCGGCAGTTCAGGCTTCTGCCTTTTGGATTAGGGCAGCGTTATCCCTTAGGATCTCTCCTCCTACTAAAACCCAAAGACAAATAGAGAGGAAGAGATCCCAAGTGTGTTGAAATTACTTGAAGGCCACCTCTATTTATACTAAAACGTTGAGCACAAGTGGGGTTTATTTGGTCGCTGGCTGACCTTGACGAATTGTCCCATAATACAAATAAATTCATATTTCCATGAATACTTATCAGAATCGGATGATCTTTAGATCAATCCTACACCTCTTGATGAGAGGGATCCAAAAAAAATATCAGCTTCCATTAATAAGATGACCCACATGGAGTTTGGCCCTAGTTGCCAATTTTAACAATGAAAGCTTCCTCTTAAATGTTTAATGTTGGGCACACTTGAAAATGTCTAAGAAAGCCAACAAAAAACTCCTCAATAGATGAGATGCTCCTAGGTTCATGATTATGCAACCATGAGTTATGACCATGGAGAGAGCTCCTGAACAATAACATATGGACATCCTAATGGACCACATTCTCCTTTAAAGTATGCGAAATAAATCTCTCTACATGATCAATTGTGGAGAGTGGATCACCATCAAACACAGACACCCCATGTACCATCCTTCCTGTGACATGATTAGGGTGCCCAGGGATGCTAGTGATGTCCAAAACAGTGAAATCATCAAAGAAAAACATCCTATTGAGATATACATGTAAATTATGTAGGAGTCACTAGGGTGAATTTAAAGATGCCTAGAGAAATGCTTGCTTCACCCTACAAGCATTGACTCTAAAGTTTAGTGAGGAACTAGGGCTTTGTTCTTCCAATGGAGTCACCAATAAAAATATATCAATGATGTCGTATGGGAACAAGACACATGTCTCATGTCCCCGACAACGACGCCAAAAATGTTACCACTCAAACTAACAGGGGTCCTAGGAAGGGATCCTATAAAGCAACTACTAGGTCAAGGGAAACGATGGAGCGATAGCCCACTGTCACCTCAGCTAAGGCTCCCTGCTCTTTATGGAATTTCATCGATGGGAGGAGACCCGGTATAAGAGGAATCACAAGGAAGGGTGAATCTATGGAAGTATAAGAAATGATTCCCGAGGCCTATTCACAAGATAGGCTCAATTAGATAGCTTGCTTGCTTTAAAAGCAAGGTGGTGGGTTCTCTAGGAAGGGCTAAAGTGATTCTCGAGGCTAGGGTTTGGGAATATATTTTGTCAAGATGATTCCTAGACCGGAGAATCTTTGTGGAGAATTGGCCTTTATGTGATCTTTGTAAAATTAGAGTTATAAAGTTGCGAGACCACAAAGGACCAAGTGGAACCAGAATTAGGTCAAGGGTATGGAGTTGATCAACCAAGGAGGGGCCTAACCTAATTATAGAAGAGAAGAGGATCAAAGGACAAATTTTCTTTGAGGATTGAAATGCAATGATCCAAATGAGGACACTAACCCAAATCAACCTAGAGAGAGAAATGATCCTTGAGCTAGGGCTCACAATATCTTGGGATTCCATTGTCGGATTGTGCTCAAATTTGGAGGATCCCTTGAGAAGACCCCAACACAGTTGTGGACCAATTTTGAAGGTGTTTGAAAGACTATAAAAGATTTCGATTGATATCTTTATCAATCGAAATATTTTATAGTCATCCAACCTAGGTGACCCTCTAGGGTTAGGCCTAAAATTTGGAAAAATGAAGAAAAGAGAGATAAATTTGACTACCAAAGGGATACAAGGATCAGTTCCTTATTTCTTGGGCTTAATGGAGTCAAGATACACATGTATCGAGAATTTTGGTGAGCTAAGGAGCCCTAACTGATCTTTTGCTAGCCTCTCCAAGGGAAGCAAATAGGTCAATAGGGATTTATACTTCAAATTTGCCAAAGAGATGAAGTTTCGAGGCTTAAAACATATTAGGTGCCTCTAGGAACATTAACCACTCTCTTCAACTACAATGCATGCATTAAATCACTTATTCAAGGTTCCCACAAGAATTTCGCATTTACTTTAACCCATACAAGAATAATGATAACCAAAACATGCAGTAAACCAGTAAAATAACAAGAATAACATCAAAATTTGACTTACATGAGAGAGAGAGTATATCCATTCATCAACTTCGCATTAGAAAGAAGCTCCAAAGACAATAGCGAAAATCCAAACATCATAGTGCATCAAGAAAACTCCAAAAGGTTTACCCAATAAAAAGTGCGAAAATATCTTAAGAGATACCAATCCAATCCAAGTGATGATTTGATAAATGAATCACCTCTCATCTATTTATACAATTCAAAAGGGGATTCAATTAGCCTCATTTAGCCCCAAATAATAAAATAATACATAATAATGACATGACTTGGTGACAAGCCCACCGAGAATAATGCAAATAGCCTCTCAAGAGGGAAAAATACAATGAATAGCCTCTCAAGAGGGAAAAATAATAAATATGATGAGTCGCTGGGCCATTGAGAAGGCCCAATGAAGTCCAACGCATGCCATGGTGAGGGAATTGTTGAGTTGAGGTAGCATCAGATGTGCTCTAGCCATGAAAATTGGTGGAGAGGCTAAAACACATGAGATCTCCAAAACCCATAAATGGTTTGGGTAGATTCTAACCAGTTTGGGAGATATTAAAATAATTAATATTTTTAGTGGAGTTCCTAAGTCTAAACTTAGGAAAAATAAAATATTAATGGGTATTAATATAAAACTGGGTTAGAAGGTTGCAAAAGTCATGGATCAAGCCAAATCTAATCTTAGCCATTGATTAGAGATTTAATTTCGGTCGTTGAAGGACCAATAGGAAAAGTATAAGAAGAGGCTTGAGGGTCAGTTGGAGAACGCATTGAGGGAGACCAGTCAGTTCGATTTCTGGAGCGAGGTTAGTTGAGAAATTCGAATTAGTGGTCTGGAGAGCAACAAGAGGCAGCAAGTATGGAACAGAGAGTCAGGATCAGCACCAGGGGAACAACGCAGAGGTTGGAGAGGCAGACGTAGAGCCTCTCAGGCAGACGCAGAGGCTGCAGACTGTGCAGTCATTGGAGGGCCTGCATGGGTGACACAGAGAGGCCCAGTACTGACGTAGAGAGGCAGGGGCTGATGCAAAGGGTTTGGGAGCTACGCAGAGGTCAGCCAGGCTGATGCTGAGACTGGGGGAAGTGCTGAAGAATTTTCTCTTTGTTGGGTAAGCCAATTTGGCACCCAGTTGTACTGAAGAATTGCTGAATAATAAAATCCTCCCTTGCTGCACCGGTTTTCCCACATTGGGTTTTTCTGGGGACTGATTGTCCAAAATATTTGTGTCGATGTGTTAATTCTTGTGCATGTGTTTGTTTTTGTATTATGATGTGATATTTGCAGTAAAATTTATTTTAATGTTTACTGAAGGATTTTCATAAATAACTTATTGAGAAATAAGTAGGTAAAATAAATCAATTGTTGTAGTGATAGAATTTTCACATGGTATCAGAGCAAGTAATCAGAGACAGGAAGGGAAAATCAATTATGGGTCGAGACCATGATGCAGAGGCATCTACGTCAGGAGACTCGCACAAATTTTCAGAAAATTGCACAAGAGAAAGTGATTTTGATTTCTCTATGTTGGCTTCCAGGCTGGAAGAAGAAGTGGCGTGTGTGACTAGATTTGCATCATTAGAGGTATGGTACATAGAGAGTGGATCCTCTTGGCATATGACGGGAATCCGGGAATGTTTCTTAGATTATCGGGAGGAGAAGATGAACTTTCAGATCACCATGGGGAACAAGGCAAAATGTACTCCAGTAGGGAGGGGTACCATAGTTTTTCAAACAGAAACGGGAGAGCGGTTCCGTGCTACCAATGTGCTGCTTGTACTAGGATTGGGGATGAACTTACTTTCCGTGTCGCAACTTCAAAGCAAACGCTATGACGTTTTCTTCATCAAGGACAGAGTATATGTGAAACACTTGAGCTGGAAAAAGAAAGTGCAGATCGGGATCAAAAGTAATAGGTTGTACAGACTACAATTAGAATCACCAATAGCACTAATAGGCAGTCATGGAGACAAGGATTTGGACGAACTATGGCACAGAAGAATGGGACATTTGCACCATGGGTCTCTGAGAATTCTCAGGAGCACTGTAACAGGAGTTTCGGATCTTAGTACAGAACGAGATGATGTATGAGAGGATGTGCTCTAGGAAAGTATGCCAAGGCAGTGTTTCCTAGAAGTAAAAATAGGGCCTAGAGTGTACTAGGATTGATACACAGATATCTACGGACCCATGTCCACTAAAGCTCTTAGTCGTGCCGAGTACTTCCTTACCTTCATTGATGACCACTCAAGGAAAACTTGGATTTATTTTCTAAAAACCAAGGACGAGGTTTTTTGCCGATTCAAAGAGTTCAAGGCTCTGGTGGAGAATTTGACAGGGAAGAAAATAAAAATTTTGCGCTTAGATAATGGTAGAGAGTATGTTGATAAGGACTTCACTGATTTTTGTGCTAAGGAGGGCATCAGAAGAGAGTGGACAGCTCCGTACAATCCATAACAGAATGGAGTAGCAGAAAGAAAGAACAGGACTATTGTAGAAGCAACTAGGGCCATGATGTATGATCAGGATATCCCAAAATTCCTGTGGGCAGAATCATGCAACAGAACAATCTATGTTCAGAATAGAACTCCTCATCGGGCATTGGGCAAGATTACTCCAGAGAAAGTCTTCACAGGGAAGATGCCTGAAGTCAGTCATTTCAGGATATTTGGGACCTTATCATATTGCTGCATACCCGACGAAAAGAGGAAGAAGCTGGATCAAACTGCAGAGAAAAGATATCTAGTGGGATATAGTGAGAATGCTAAGGCATACGAAATCTATCTTCCAAGGAGTAGGAAGGTAGTAGTTCGACGAGATGTGAAGTTCATGGAAGACAGGTCTTTCAGAAATTCTCGAGAAATGTTTTCCGAGGAGCAATCAAAAGAGGAACCGTTGGTCAAACCTCTTCAACCAACGGAAGAAAAAAATTCTTTCTCGGATCAGGGAGAATCACAGGATGAGGAGGAGCTTACAGAAGCACCTGTGAGCAGAGGAAGAACGAGCAGGGAACTTTGTAAGATTTTGCGGGATGCAGAGGACTTCATTGGTGCACCAAGGAACAATAAGAGGGAGCGAAAACAACCGTATAGATATCAGGCATTAGTACCTCAGGATGGGGAGCCTATATCAGGCATTAGTACCTCAGGATGGGGAGCCTACCAGTTTTCAGGAGGCAGCTCAACATCAGGTTTGGCTGGATGCGATGGTAGAGGAGTACAACTCCATAACGGTGAACGATGTCTGGGAGGTAGTGCCGAGGCCTCAAGACAGATCAGTGGTAGGTTCGAGATGGATCTACAAGATTAAATAAGCTGCAAACGACAATGTTTAAAAATACAAAGCCAGGATTGTGGCTAAGGGGTATGCTCAAAAGGAAGGAATTGACTACGAATAAACCTTCGCCTCGGTAGCCAGGTATACATTTATTAGAACTGTGATATCTCTTGCAGCACAGATGGAGTGGGAGATTCATCAGATTGATGTCAAAACGGCATTTCTGAACGGTGTGATAGAAGAAGAGGTATACATTGAACAACCAGAGGGCTTTGAGACACATGAGAAGAAGTCTCATGTATGCAGATTGAAGATAGACTTGTATGTGCTGAAACATGCACCTAGAGCGTGGCATGGGCGAATCGATGGCTACTTGCAGAAAATGGGATTTGTCAAGAGTGACGCAGATCCAAATCTCTTCTATTTGGTTGTAGAGAATGAGCCTCTAATCTTAGTATTATATGTGGATGATCTTTTCCTGACAGGATCATCCAGGCTCATAGGGGATTGCAAGAAGAATCTATCCACAGAGTTCGACATGAAGGATTTGGGACAAATGCATTATTTCCTGGGGTTAGAAGTTTGGCAACAAAAGGGGGAGATCTTCCTTGGGCAATGGAGATATGCTACAAAAATCTTGAAAAGATTCAGGATGGAGGACTGTATACCCATGTCTACTCTAATGATAACCAACTCGAAGAAGATTGATGCATCAAAAGACAAAGATGTTGATCCCACCCTATACAGGCAGCTCATAGGGTCCTTGATGTATCTGGTCAATAACATGCCAGACATTTGCTACGCTGTCAACACCCTAAGTCAGTTCATGGTGGAGCCGAGGAGGGCGCATTGGGCAGCAGCCAAACATGTTCTCAGGTATTTATAGGGAACAATCGATTATGGAATCTTGTACACTAGGGGTAAGGATTTCAGATTGAGTGGGTTTATTGATGCAGATTGGGCAGGAAGTTCAGTGGATCAGAAAAGTACCTCTGGGTATTGTTTCAACATTGGATCATGAATGACCTCTTGGTGCAGTAGGAAACATAAATCCGTGGCTTTGAGCTCAACTGAGGCAGAATATATGGCCGCAAGCACAGCTTTGTGCGAGGCCATATGGCTTAGAAAATTGCTTGTGAACCTATTTAGAAAAAAGATGGAGGCGACTAGGATCATGTGTGATAATCAGATTTGCATCAAGCTCTCTGAGAATCCAGGGTTTCACGATCGGTCAAAGCATATTGATATCTGACATCACTTTGTTAGAGACTGTGTCCAACGAGGAGCTGTACAGTTGAGCTACACTCCTACAGGAGAACAGGTGGAAGACATCCTTACCAAGGCCCTTGGAAGAACCAAGTTTGATTATTTCAAGGAGAAGATGGGGATGATAAAGAATCCATTTCAGTAGCAGAAATGGGTATGATGTTGCAGTGCAGTAGCAGTCAGTAGTAGCACGATGCAACATGATGAGAAGGAGTTTGCAGTGTAGATGCAGTGTTGGAAAGAAGGACCAGCAGCAACACGGATGCAAAGGGAGTTGCAGTGCAGATGCAGTGTTGGGAAGATGGACTAGCAGCATTACGGATGCAAAGGGAGCTGCAGTACAGATGTAGCAGTAGCAGTGATAAATCCATGGGTAGCAGTTTAGGATGCAGCAGTGCAGAGGATGGTGGTCAAGGAGGCTTAGCATAAGCACAGGTACGGATGCTGTATGATCAGAGTAGTGCTCAATGTGGAATATTACTAGAGCACAGTCCTCGCTAAGTGTTGATTTGGGGTAGCATTGGATGTGCTCTAGCCATGAAAATTGGTGGAGAGGCTAAAGCACATGAGATCTCTAAGACACAGAAATGGTTTGGGTAGATTCTAACCAGTTTGGGAGATATTAAAATAATTAATATTTTTAATGGAGTTCCTAAGTCTAAACTTAGGAAAAATGAAATATTAATGGGTATTATATAAAACTAGGTTAGAAGGTTCCAAAAGTCATGGATCAAACCAAATCTAATCTTAGCCGTTGATTAGAGATTTAATCTCGGCCGTTGAAGGACCAATAGGAAAAGTCTAAGAAGAGTCTTGAGGGTCAGTTGGAGAACACACTGAGGGAGACCAATCAGTTCGATTTCTGGAGTGGGGTTAGCTGAGAAATTCGAACTAGTGGTTTGGAGAGCAGTAGGAGGTAGCAAGTATGGAACAAAGAGTTGGGAACAACACTAGGGGAACAACGCAGAGGTTGGAGAGGCAGACACAGAGCCTCTCAAGCAGACGCAGAGGCTGCAGATTGTGCAATCACTGGAGGGCATGCGTGGGTGACGCAAAGAGGCCCAATGCTGATGCAGAGAGGCTGGGGCTGATGCAGAGGCTCTGGGAGCTACGCAGAGGTCAGCCAGCCTAATGCTGAGACTAGGGGAAGTGCTAAAGAATTTTCTCTTTGTTGGGTAAGCCAGTTTGGCACCCAGTTGTACTGAAGAATTGTTGAATAATAAAATCCTCCCTTGCTGCACCGGTTTTGCCACATTGGGTTTTTTCCGAGGACTAATTGTCTAAAATACTTGTGTCGATGTGTTAATTCTTGTGCATGTGTTTGTTTCTGTATTATGATGTGATATCTACAACAAAATTTATTTTAATGTTTACTGAAGGATTTTCATAAATAACTTATTGGGAAATAAGTAGGTAAAATAAATCAGTTGTTGCAGTGATAGAATTTTCACAGGAATGGACTCCAAACATAGTAAAATACAAAGAATAACCTCTCAAGAGGGCAAAATAATAAATATGATGAGTCGCTGGGCCATTGAGAAGTCCCAATGATGTCCAAAGCGTGTCATGGTGAGGGAATGGACTTCAAACATAGTGGACAAGGGGTTGGCCCCTTGTTTTCAAAGCAAGTCACTATGATGCTCCCAAGTGGGTGTGGGGGCACTAGGACATCTTCATGGGTCTCCAAGTGGATCGATAATTCTTGTATACCATTTGTAAGGGCTAGGATGATGACATAAGCCCTCTGATTGTCTCTTGCAGTGAGACACATCCTCATCTGGAACCTGGAATCTCTATCAAATGTGTGGTACGAGTGTGGAGCCGGTTGGGCATGGTGGTCCACGTGCATCATCCTCATCCAAAAAGGTGGAACACGAGCAATCACTAAATGGTGTTGGGGATCCATGAAGTAATCTTTGCTATGGTGGAGGCCCATGGCTTTCAACGCTCACCCTAGAAGTGCCAATGTGGCTCTTTGGAGGGCTTGGATCTTGTATAGGGAGACCAAACCCCAAATGGAGACCCACGTGCAATCTTGCATAAGATCCAATGCGTTCCCTTGCCCTCCAATACAACAAATCATTAGAATAATCAAGTAAAAGAGCTTACAAATCATGGAATCAATGGGGCACTTCATGGTGGCATGCCCTTCCATAGTGGGCTTTGGCATGTACAAGTGTCTCCAAGCTTAATAAGGGGGTTAACCAATGATCCAGGTGGATATTGGTGGCCACCCACTTATTCCACCTAGACCTCTAGTCGGTTTCGTTTGTTTCCTTGATTATAGCAACATTTACTATTTTTAGCAGTTTTTTGGGTCCTAAACTTCTGAATTTTTTTTGACCCCCTAAACGGCATTTTTTTTAGGTCCGCATGTTCATCAACTTTAACATCAATACAATGAACTACTCTCCTTGTATTCTTGTTGTAGCATCTATAACCCTTTCTATTCTAAGAGTAACCAAGAAAATACCTTCATCATTTCTTGCATCAAACTTTCCAAGATTTTCATCGTTCTTCTTGATATAACACTTTCTTCCAAACACTCTGAAATGCCTAACTGTAGCAGGTTTTCCATACTAGAGCTCATATGGAGTTTTATCATTATTTCTTCTGAAGTGTGTTTTGTTTAGAATCACCACTGTTGTGTGAATGGCTTCAGCCCAAAATATCTGTTATACATTTCTTTCTTCCATCATGGCTCTAGCCAATTGCTAAACGAATCTATTGGCTCTCTCTACTACACCATTCTATTGTGGAGTCTCCGCTATTGTAAATGACCTTTTGATGCCATGTTGCTTGCAAAATTCATCACAATATTTTGAAGTAAACTCACCTCCATTATCAAACCTTATGCACTTTATTTTATACTCTATCCCATTTTAAGCCATGGCCTTAAAGTTTTTAAACTTATCAAATTCCTCTATTTTTTCTCTCAAAAATGCTACCCACGTCGTTCAGCTGAAATCATCAATGATATGAAATACAATTTACTTGAAGGTGACTGAGTTTTTGAAGGACCACACAAGTCCATATGTATCAATTGCAACGGCCTGGTTGATGAGTTCTCATTGGATTTGAATTGTACTCACACTTATTTTCCAATCTGACAAGACTTGCAAATAATATTTTCTAGCTTTGAAAGCTTTGGTAGATCTCTAACATCACTCTTCTTTCCCAATTTGACAACCTGATCAAAATTTAGATGTCCTAGCCATTGATGCCACAACCAACTCTCATCAATCTTTGACAAAAAATCCTCATAGCCTTGGTCACACATCTGAGACACACTAAGTAAATTATGCTTCAACCCATCAACAAACAACACATCCTTGGCTTTACCTCTGCCATTAGCTAGGCTGAAAATTACTTTACCCACAATCTTACCAGGTGCATTATTTCCAAACGTTACATTTCCATGAGAAAAACTTTCTTTTATATCGTGACATATTCCTAAAACAACCACTGTCAACATACCAATGGATTACTTTATTCCGAGCATATAGAACCACATTATAGTTTTTTGTGTTCTCCTTTTTCTTCTAAACTTTGTGTTCATAGCTTGTTTGCTTGATATTTGGATCAGGCCTTTTGTTTCTAACTCTGTAATAAACGTCTCTTTGGACAAAATTATGATAGACATAACATTGAATCAAATTGTCCAAAAGAGAGAATGAATTGCTATACCTAGGTCTTCTCATCCTTTGCATGAAAATTGGTTATTTGGCTGATGATTTCTTCTTCGTTTCTTGAGCTATCTAAATGATAGATTCACCGTGCAATTTGCTGCCCTGTGCCCAGAATTTGTATAAGTAAAACAATAGTCTAGGAAGATGTATGCATACTTGGGAGAAAATTGATTTATGAAGATTGGTTAAGTTGTTCTCTGAGAAATTCTATTATCTTCTCCTTCTTTGTCAACCTTTTGTTGAATCAAATTCCTTCTTCTATTTTGCAATAGTTGATTTGTCTTTTGATGCAAGTTGGATTGTGTGATTTCTTTATCTCTGGCTATTGCATTGTTTGCATTTTTTAATGCTTTTCATAAAGGTAATTACTTTCTTTCCCTTCATATCAGCTGCTAAGCTTGACTCAGCCTCAAATCCACGACTAGTTCTGTTATTGGAGACTCTTTGTGCTTCAAGGAGATCATTTAATCTTCTAGTCCATTTTCCAATTTTTTTCGTTAAAGCTTAGCTGGGATTTTTCTTTTTCAAGCACTTTCATCAGAAAGACAACTTCTCCTTCAAGATTTTCACATGCTTGATTTTTGTCATTAAGTTGTTGTTTTAGATTTTCTTGGATCATTTTGCTTTCTTCAGTTGTAGGAGAAAAGGTTTTATTGCTTTAGCTTTGTCCTTGATTAGCAATTCCTTTTGTTTTTTATTTTTCTGCCTCAACCTCTATATCTCTTCAATAGCACTGACCAACTCACTTCTAAGTTGACCTTGGCTTCTTCTCCATTAGAGTCAATAACTTCTACTTCCATATTGTCTACAACCATGAGCATAAATTCTTTTGAGCTTACATGAGCTTTGTCCTCATATGATGATTGGATACCTTCACTCTCAGAGGAGCTGGAGACTTGGATGTAGAAGCATTTCTTTTTAGCCTTCTTTCTGTCCTTTTGTATTTTTCTAAACTTCTCTCTGGGATGATATTCATTCTTCTTTTTTGGACAATTAGAAGCATAGTGGCCTATTTTACTCTAGTTAAAGCACTTAAAAGGTAGCTTACCTTTGTACTTCCCTAAGCCTCTCTTGAGATTCCTCATTGATCTAGGTGGATATTGGTGGCCACTTGCCTATTCCACCTAGAACTCTAGTTGGTTTCATCAGTTTCCTTGATTATAGCAGCATTTACTATTTTTAGCAGTTTTTTGAGTCGTGAACTTCTAGCCCTAAACAACATTTTTTTGAGGTCCGCAGCTGGCCCATAGCCATAGGAAATGGCCTATTGCAAATCCTATAATACTTAGATAGATCTTTCCAACGAGGTATCGTATGTGCCAAACGAAGATCATATGATCAAGTTACAACCCTGGGAAGTTGGCTGCCCAACTAACCCCAACGAGGCCTGTTGTCGCACAGATTGTCACGACAACGCTCAGACTAGGGGCTGTCACCATAATCCCGATCTCTCCGTTTAAGCTTGTCTCCCGCGGCTAAGGGGGGTAGACCCTATGGGAAAATGGATGACCAACTGAAGATCAGTTGGGTTGGGAGACACGAAGGGGAACAAGCACTTAATTGATTTTACTAAGATAATAGACCAGTGCCTTACGAAAGAGATGATTAAACGATTATTTATCAAATGCTGCAGAAATATGAGCTCATTAACAATCATTTACCATCAAATAACTCAAACAAAGGATAACTTTTGCCAAATGCGAGATAATCGATAAATGCTTAATGGCTTAATGATACTCCAGCAATTAAAATTTTGAAAGATAAAGTGCTTTAAACAACCACGTAAAGTGTTACCTAGAGATCACATTCATGTAGTTAATTTTCAAATGAACATTTAAGCATGTTTAACCATGTAAAGAAATGATAAATATTATTCCCACATCAAAATTTTAGCCTCCGCAGAAAAGATAAAACATAACAAATTCCTGAGCCAAGACTGAAATTGGCAAAAAATTTCCCAAAATATTATTTTTATATTTTTCAAATAAAACAAAATTAAGCTAACAGAAATCTAAATAAATAAAATTTAAATCTAAAGAAAAATCTAAACTATAATTTTTTTTTTTATTTTTTTATTTTTTTTAAAACTTAAATAAAAGATTTAACTAAAACCTTAAAGCTACAACCCTTTTATGATTTTTTATATTTTCTAATTTTTATGAATTTTTATTTGTTATATATATATTTTTAGGTTAAATGAAAAACTAAAAAAAAAAAACTCAAATCCTAAATCTAAATCTAAAACTAAAGTAAAAATTTATTAAATCTAAAACTTAAAAACTTAAAAGGGACTCTTTCTTTTCTTTTTTTTTGATATTATTGAAATTTAAAAAAAAAAAAACTAAACTTTAACTAAATCTAAAAAAAATGAAACCAAAAAAAATTTAAAAGCTGAAACCTTTTATGATTTTTTATTTTTATTTTTTTTTATGATTTAAATCTAACTTTAAACAGAAGTCTAATAAAAATGAACTTTTTTAACTTTTTTATTTTTTATTGATTTGTTTAAAATCAAAACTTAAAAAAATTTAAATTTAAATCTAAAACTAAATCTAAATCTAATTCTAGAAATTAAAGTCTAAATTAAAAAAAGAAAAAAGAAGCCTAACGTACAACTAAACAATGCACATATAAAAAATGAGAGACGGAAGGACTTACGCTAACCTAAGAACCCAATCGAATTTTTTGTTTTTTGTTGCTGTTTTTTTTTTGTTTATGTGTGCAGGCCTGGACGTTTGACGCAGCGGAGATTGCAGCGATGGGGTTCTACAGACAGGGGATGTGAGGTGGAGCAGCTGTGTGAGATAGCCGGAGGAGTGAAAAAATTTGCTGCGTGAGGGGTCGATGGAGCTCGGATCAGATAACACGCAGGTGAGGAAGATTGCAGCGTGAATGTAGCTGAGCTTACAGGAAGGTTTTGCAGAAATCTGCACTTTGGATGAGCTGGAACGATGGAGTTGGATGTGTAGTGGACGCAGAGAAAAAAATAAAAATGCATGGAACAACAGTGAAGAATGGGATAGCAAAGGCTGCAGATTTTGAATGTTTATTTTATTCTATTTTTGAGGACTGAGTGTAGATACGCGGAGAATATGGGCAGCGTGTAAAGAATTTTTGGCAATTGGATAATGCAGAGTTTTTGCAGGGATGGCAGCGAAGAAAGGTGGAGAAAATCACGCAGAGAATAGAGGAGCTGAGGTTGCAGCTCTTGTTTGCAGGTTGGGTGGAAGAGGAAATGGGGACGCAGAAAGCTATGGATCGATGGAGTAAAGCGAACTGCATGTGAGGAACAGAACTTTGCGTGGATTTGAAGAGATCTGTAGGTAAAGACTGGCCAGATCTGCGAGGGTAGATGTTGGAATGGTATGCAGGGAAGAACTGTGGCCCTTTTTGTAGCAGTAAAACCCTGGGCAGTAGTGAAAATTGAAAACGCAGGTAGCAGACCTATAGTCCAGAAAATTTTAAATCCTTCCTGCTCCAGATTGCTTGATAGAAACCCTGAAAAATTCTCAAAACCTATACCTGCAACCTGAAAACAATGAAAACACATAGCCAGAACTTGAAAATGCAAAAAATAAATAAAACCCTAAGAACCAGCTAAATAATCACAGTGATTACAAATTAAAGGCTCTAAATAGCCGGATTTTCCATTGTGCCACAGAAATATTTTCAGAACTTAAATTTAATGTGAGATACTTCAGAAAGCCCTGCATGCATTCATAAAAAAAATTTCAAATGATAAGCCCGGGATCAAGAACTGGCTGGGCTCTTTCAGAAAACACAATCCGGGGGTTGGCTGGTTTAGTCGAGAACTTTCCCTAACGCCCGATAATCTAAAAAAAAGATTTCCTGCACAACTTAAAATCAACCATTAACATAGAGGGAGAAAACAATAGTGAAATCTAGATCAAATGGAGATACCTGCCACTATATTTCAGGATCTACACTATCATTCAAACCCCAGAGATAAGACAAGATACCTGTGCCTAGATCAATCTTCATCAAGCTAAAATCAATGGCTGAAAATAAAATTATATAGAAACATAAATCATCTTATAGCACTTTGAGAAGAGTAACACCAGCAAGATTTTTAACCCCAAAGTCTTTCTTTATTGCACAAAAAGTGACTAAAAGAGAGCTTTCTTTAGCACCAGACTCTCAGATCAAATCTTATCTCAAATGACCCCTAGCACCCTATTTAAAGGAAAGATTCCCAACGGCTAATTCGAGTGATCCATGTCAAAATGATCTCAATCATCGATGAGGATCAAGATATCTTTTAATCTCATCTGTCAAATTTTTAAATGCATTTTAATATATTAAAAATTGAAATTCTGCATTTATTTACTCAAAAAATTTGATTTATTATTATTTTATTATTTTTTAAAACTTTTATTTTATTTTTTAATTATTTTTAAATTTTATTATTATTTTTATTTATTTATTTTATATATTTAATTTTTTTTTATTTTTTATTTTTGTTTATATCTTTATATATATGTATACATATATATATTTTTTTTCAATTTTTTTTTTTTTTAAATGGATCCTCGAACGTAGCCTTTGGAAAAATCACCTAGGACTTAGGACTTATGAGGGGATTAAAACATTTTCTAACCCTCAAGACACTTTACATCATGAATTTTACAATTTTACATCTCAATGGGGAAAACCCATTTGACATAGACCCTCATAGACCACCCAGTTCTGCGACACAACTATAATCTAGCAGATCAACGCACTAGCATTTCCCTAAGATTCAAATGACAAAATTCATTCCGGCTTTGGGGTTAGGCTGAAGGAAAACTCTGCTGATCATGGATCGGTGAGACAAAAAACCTTCCGAAACGTAGATTATCACTAGAAAATTAGGTCCACCTAGGTAATTTACATACATGACTCAACTCTGCTAAGATTATTTACAATTCACACATGCAGACTGGGTTTACAACATAATATGATCAAGTCGACGATGACTGTCGAATGGCACGGACACGTCACTCAAGCACTATCCCTTTTGCGAAGAAAAGGGGGTGTACTGCTATGGGTAGTTGACACGTAGTGGTCAACAAGGCCCACAAACTCTTGGAGTTCCATCTCCTGGGGTTAGGGTTTTGGTTGTTTATGGTTTCCCTTTGTTGTTCAATAATAAAAAGGCCCTTGGGCCTCATTGTAATACAGTTTAGAGGCTTTTAGCTGTCACATCTCTTCTCAATGATAAGCTACCATCCCCCGAGCTAGTTTATTTCCATTTTGTATGTAAGCATATTTCAGTGCTTTGATATTAATGAATTGAAGTTTTATTTCTGCTGCATCTCTGTGTTTATGTTTATATATGTATTTCGTTGTGTTCTTGTATAAGCCTGGATCAGTGGTATTAGAGCGGTCTTTTGTTTCTCTATTTTTCTTTGCATGTCCTCAATGAGATCAGGATATAAGGAGTTAGGGCCCGAATTGGTTGAACCTTTGCAAGACCAGCCTCGCAAACCCCAATGACCTCCCATGGCGGAAGAAAAGAAAGACGAGGGAGCAAGAGATCCTTTCAAAATATTGCTCGAAGAAGCCCTCGAGCGACAAAGGAACGCGATGATGGACAACTTTGCCCAGATCCTTTGACGACTACCCGAAGACAACGCATCTTCATCCAACAACCACTCTGGAGGCGCCACTTCCTTTAATGTACAAGTCAAGTTTTACATCCCCATATTTGAAGGCCATATAGATGCGGATGCCGTAGTTAAATGGTTAAATATGTTAGAAGGATATTTTTCTATTCATGATTTTTCCAATTAGGAAAAGATTACTTTTTCACTCCTCAAAGCCGCCCCCCACGTCAAGGACTGGTGGGAAACCTACTGTGAGAAGAGGGACGAGAGGGAACCCTCACTATTTTCAGTGCCACCCATGTAGAATTCTTTCTGAGATGCCATCAAGGAGAAGTATTACCCCGTTGGGAGCTATGAAGATAAATACATAAAGTGGACCATGGTGCGACAGGGAAAAGACCAAGACATGTTGAAGTTCAAAAATATTTTTCATACCCTTTGCACGAAGTTGGGTATCAAGGATTTTGAGTGGCATTTGGTACTCAAGTACCGTGGCTGTCTACACAAGTACATCCAGGACAAGATGGAGTTCCTAGACATCTCCTCAGTCGGCGCTGCCTATCGATATGTTGTCAAGATTGAGCAGAAGTTTAAACAGAAGAAGCGAGACCGGATCTGTGAATCCGAAGCAAGGGAAAGGCACCCCCAAACTGTAGAACAAAGGATAAAGCCAAGTCGGGGCGACCCAGGACAACTCGTCGAAGCTGCAAGGAAAGAAAAAATCCACGAAGAGAAAGAAGGACACAGGAAAGTGGTGTGAGTTCCATAAGACCTCCACTCACAACACGAGTGAGTATCAAGCCAAGCAGTCACTGGTGGTCGAGATGAAGGCTTCCGAATCAGATGCATGTTTTGACTCTAAGTCAGAATCTGACAAGGTGAATGACAAAGGGAAGCAAATTATTGATTCAGAGACTAGTGCCATCGTTGCCACCACCAAGATCCAAAAGATTAAGTCTGAAGATCTAGAGGAGGGGGAATGCCTCTTCCACTCATAGATGTGGGTGAAGGGTTCTCCGCTGAAGTTCATTTTTGATAGTGGGAGCCAAAAGAACCTCATTTCAGTAAAGGTTGTGAAGCAGATGGGCCTACTGACCGCACCACACCCGCAACTGTACACCATCGGGTGGATTCACCATGGACGAGATCTCTGCGTCAGCCAGTAGTGTTGCCTTCCCTATAGCATCAAGCCCTTCATAGATGAGGTACTGTGTGATGTTGCCCCTCTTGAAGTTTGTGATGTATTGTTAGGCCAACCATACTTGTGGAAGCGTCATGCTATGTATGAGCTAGGCCTCGCACTGTTATTATTACTTCAGGAAATAAGTTGTACAGGATACCGGAGGTAGTACCGCCTACCACCATCTCTTTGATCTCTGCGAAGCAATGCAGTAAGATCATTTCCTAGACCAAGGAGTTTTTCTTTCTTATGATTCACCCTCAAGGAAAGAAGAATATTTTGGCCACCTCCACGGCCTCAAGACAGTGTTTAGTCTTCATAAATATACTTTTGATAGTTGTCCTTATTAAAGAAAAGAAATATTATTTTTATAATATATGTCAATGAGTTTCTTGCTCATTGAAGTAGGTCTAGCACATGTCAAAGTGCTATAGGTGAGTCAAATAGTCAAAAGGAAATGTTGAAGGCCTTAAGGGCAGGTTACACCATGTATAAATATATATTAAATTCAAAAGGAAAACCTCCAAGCAAAGTCAAGTCTACTCCTATGGCACCATCAAGAAGCTCCTTCAAGCATGCTACACCACCATGGAAACTATCCGAAGTCTGATCAACAAAACAACCTCCAAGAAGCCCTCAAAGTCGGCCTACAAGTAGTCAATCAAGTCGGCCTAAATGGAGGGATAGTCCTCTATTTATAGAGGGTGTCCACTCCAAATACAACGTACTACTCGAGCTTTGAAATCTGCAAGGGAAAGAAGACAAGGAGGAACGAAGGAATTCGAGGTAAAGGGTCTACAAGGTGCAGCAAAGAAAGGAGGGACAACGAAGGTAAAGGACTGTTTCTAGGGCTAGAAATAGTCACACGTGCGAGGAAGAGGAGGAGAAATCTGCGGGTATGACAACAGGGACAAACAGTCCATAGTTTTGTGTTGTTTGGGTTTGACACTAGACTCACAAGGTCTCTCAAGACAAGCGAAGGAGCCTCTCTCTCTAGCGAAGGAAGAAAGACCCTAATACACTAAGGGTACTCTCCACACGTGCGAGAAACTAGGGCAGCAGAATAGCAGAACAATCATACACTCAAGAAGGATCTTGGTTGGTCAAAGATATACTTGAGCAAGGGATAGAAGAGTAACACTTCATCTAGAAGACTCATTCAAGGAAGGTCTAACTCTAGACAAGAATCATAGTAAGAAGAAGAAGTGCCGGAAGAAGGAGGACGAAGTGCCGAAGAACAAAGTGCCAGAAGAAGTGCTGGAAGAAGTACCAGGGAATAAGGTGCAGGAAGAAGGAAGGACTTGACTTGTGCTTGGAGGATACTCTTGTTAGGGGTCTAGGGTTTGGCATTGATCAATAGAAGCTTCAATAAGAGAAATTCACTAAAGGGTTTTCCTCTTAAGAGAAGAGAGGTTTTGGCCCTGGAAGAGAGCCAACATCTTATGTTCTGTTGTGCTGTACAACAACCCCCCATTTGGTAAAATCCTTTAGATAACAAATGGGGACCCTTTAGAAAATAATTTGATTTAAAATTCATTAAAATCTAAATAAAAAATCCAAGAACCCCACTACATAGTGAAATCTCATTTTGCATTTCGCAAAGATTTGTGTGCAACACTTAACGTTATCATTTGAAACATCATCGACTTGCGATATGCGCAGAATCTTGGAATATTCTTTTCTGGTCAAATCATGTCAGACTTTTCGCATCGCAAAAAAGAAATAAAACATGTTAAACCTTCCTTTATGTTAAACATGGACTTGACAAATGAATTAATTCTAATATCAAAACATGTTCGCATCCGTCAGATCGCAATCTCGCAAATCGCAAAATCGCGAAACTGGCAAGCAAACTATTATGTGACATTGCGAATAGCTGATTTGTGAGAGAATCCGGACCCACTGACATGTCATTAAATTATATTTCACGTATTAAGGATGGTACATTCCGAAAAGATCGTTGGAAATTGACTACATTAATGTGAGTTAATCCGAATCTTACGCAGATATCATTTCAGGTTATGGATATTTATGATCTCGCAGCTCAAGAAATTCGATGTCTTCTCACCATTACGGGTGCATTTAAGTGTTTCAGTTTCATTAATTTGAATAAGGTTTTCGTATTTGCATGTCGTTATAGTTCTATTTCTCATCCTCTGCACTATCACTCTCGTCTTCTTTGTGGTGATAGGAATATAACAGAGGCTCGATTACTCGGCTTGATGGTCAAGATGAATAAGGGAAAGGTTACACAGTCCACGACTGAAGATGTATTGGAATCATCACCTTTATTTTCTAATACAACTTGTCTACCAGAGTGTGGTGCTGGCTCCTGGGAAAATGTTTATGATATATTTGAGAAGGAAATACAGAAGGAAGCGATGATAGATGATATTCAATCCTCAGACGCTTCTTATCCTGAGGTTGCATGCTCTGTTTTGCATAAGATAGCAGCTAGGCCAAAATTATTACCCTACACTGATATGGTGAAATGGGTTATTGAAAATGTGAACATTGAAGACAGAGAATTCGTGACCTCAAGGCAAGTGGTCATCGGCTCTTTTAAACCAGAGGATATCAGAAGAATGTACCATTTACCTCAACCGCACAAGGTTTATGATAAAGCATTTGTTGAGAAATTTGCTGCTGAAAATGAAGAACCCTCTAAAGTTATAAAGCAATGGAGGTCAAATCCTAGCAAGCACAAGATGGATAGAACTGGTATGTATTCGATAGCCTCTCTTGCCACTCCTTATTTATACATTGTTGCAATGCTATGTAGATTATTTGGGTATGCAGACGCTACCAAGTTTTCAGTTGAATGGGTGCCTCTCATTGATGCCGCTTCTAATTCTATAATAATGGATTGGGCCACAATTTTTTCAAATAACTTAGCCCACCATATCATAGAATATAGGAAGAACCATTTTGTTACTACAAGAACCATTCCTCCATTTTATATGTGTGCCTACATCATGGATGCTGTGTGTTTCATTTTTCCTTTTCCAATTATGGGATGGAAGTGGACTCCTCAAGATTCCATGCCAATTCATGTATATCATAAAGCCCTTTGGAAATCTTGTTTCAATGAACATTTCTATCAAATTTGTTAGGGGGTTATGCTCCCTATTCATTAGGCTGTCTTTGACAAGAAAGCCCCAAGGTTATTAGAAGAAGCCAAGGCTGATATTCAACCTGTGGCGAGATGGTTTGGAGAAGAATTATTTACATATATCAGAGTTTTTGGAAGCACGCTCCACCACATGTACTTCCATGGTATGTCCCTGATAAATTATTAGCCAGAGAAATTGCATACCAAACAGTTAGCAAGGGCGTAACCAGGTCTCTCAAAGAGTCTAAAAAATCTCTCTGGCCCACTTTTCCACTTCGGTGTGGTGTTTATTGTTTAAATGACTTCAGACATGCACAGGTTGAAGTCAAACACATTCACAGTTTGAATCTTGTTGAGTTTCGAGAAAGGCAATATGACCCTATTAAGGTCGTGTATGATTTTACCTCGGTTGTTAAAGTTAAGGCATTTGTTCATGAGGATGATCGTTTTGACGATCTTTTTGAAGCAGTTGAACAATTTTCACAGGTACAGAGTTTAGCCACCCTTAGACTGAATCCGGCTGAATTAGCAGAATTTAAGGAATACAGATATCAAAGGTTAATGCATGTGCCTTTGAATCTACTTAAAATAATCCCGCAGGAATCTCAGGAAGAAAGGGTTTCTACTAATGTCTCAGAGAAGGATGAAAATAAAGCATCCAAAGATGTTGAATCACAAAAGGAATCTACTATAGAGAAAGACATAGAAGAACCTTCCAACAAAAAGAATACTCAGAAGGGACTTGATCAGGAGAAAATGCAGAAAGAATGGGGTAGTTTGAATAGATCATCAATGAACCATAGGGTGGTACGAGTCAAACACAAACTTTGCCCGAAACACCAAAACATCCCATAGGGTAGCAAGCTAAGTGGGCTTGATTGTGGGGAAAAACTCCACAGTTAAGCGCGCTTGAGCCAGAGGAGTTCTGGATGGGTGACCTCCTGGGAAGTCCTGGTTACCGGGTGCAAGCCCCGGAAGTGATGATTGATGCTATGTGATTCGTTCTCCACATTTCACTAGTTTCAATCCCATTTCTTCACCCCTGTGAGCATCACCCGATGCAATGAGTGCTAAGTGAACTATTCAAAAATCATGAGAAATTAGTCAGTTACGACTACCTCTCATGGAAATGGTCATACGTTTGAATGACTTACTTAACGCAGTTGAATCCCAAAAATGATATCTAATATAATGCACTGCGTAAATCCCCCATACTTAAATTCAAAAAGAGTCAAGGGATCTCTACTTGAATGGTTCATGAGGCACAATACTTGCTAAGGTTTTGCAAATGGGTAGCAAGCTAAGTGGGCTTGATTGTGGGGAAAAACTCCACAGTTAAGCGCGCTTGAGCCAGAGGAGTTCTGGGATGGGTGACCTCCTGGGAAGTCCTGGTTACCGGGTGCAAGCCCCGGAAGTGATGATTGATGCTATGTGATTCGTTCTCCACATTTCACTAGTTTCAATCCCATTTCTTCACCCCTGTGAGCATCACCCGATGCAATGAGTGCTAAGTGAACTATTCAAAAATCATGAGAAATTAGTCAGTTACGACTACCTCTCATGGAAATGGTCATACGTTTGAATGACTTACTTAACGCAGTTGAATCCCAAAAATGATATCTAATATAATGCACTGCGTAAATCCCCCATACTTAAATTCAAAAAGAGTCAAGGGATCTCTACTTGAATGGTTCATGAGGCACAATACTTGCTAAGGTTTTGCAAATGGGTAGCAAGCTAAGTGGGCTTGATTGTGGGGAAAAACTCCACAGTTAAGCGCGCTTGAGCCAGAGGAGTTCTGGGATGGGTGACCTCCTGGGAAGTCCTGGTTACCGGGTGCAAGCCCCGGAAGTGATGATTGATGCTATGTGATTCGTTCTCCACATTTCACTAGTTTCAATCCCATTTCTTCACCCCTGTGAGCATCACCCGATGCAATGAGTGCTAAGTGAACTATTCAAAAATAATGAGAAATTAGTCAGTTACGACTACCTCTCATGGAAATGGTCATACGTTTGAATGACTTACTTAACGCAGTTGAATCCCAAAATGATATCTAATATAATGCACTGCGTAAATCCCCCATACTTAAATTCAAAAAGAGTCAAGGGATCTCTACTTGAATGGTTCATGAGGCACAATACTTGCTAAGGTTTTGCAAATGGGGTAGCAAGCTAAGTGGGCTTGATTGTGGGGAAAAACTCCACAGTTAAGCGCGCTTGAGCCAGAGGAGTTCTGGGATGGGTGACCTCCTGGGAAGTCCTGGTTACCGGGTGCAAGCCCCGGAAGTGATGATTGATGCTATGTGATTCGTTCTCCACATTTCACTAGTTTCAATCCCATTTCTTCACCCCTGTGAGCATCACCCGATGCAATGAGTGCTAAGTGAACTATTCAAAAATCATGAGAAATTAGTCAGTTACGACTACCTCTCATGGAAATGGTCATACGTTTGAATGACTTACTTAACGCAGTTGAATCCCAAAAATGATATCTAATATAATGCACTGCGTAAATCCCCCATACTTAAATTCAAAAAGAGTCAAGGGATCTCTACTTGAATGGTTCATGAGGCACAATACTTGCTAAGGTTTTGCAAATGGGGTAGCAAGCTAAGTGGGCTTGATTGTGGGGAAAAACTCCACAGTTAAGCGCGCTTGAGCCAGAGGAGTTCTGGGATGGGTGACCTCCTGGGAAGTCCTGGTTACCGGGTGCAAGCCCCGGAAGTGATGATTGATGCTATGTGATTTGTTCTCCACATTTCACTAGTTTCAATCCCATTTCTTCACCCCTGTGAGCATCACCCGATGCAATGAGTGCTAAGTGAACTATTCAAAAATCATGAGAAATTAGTCAGTTACGACTACCTCTCATGGAAATGGTCATACGTTTGAATGACTTACTTAACGCAGTTGAATCCCAAAAATGATATCTAATATAATGCACTGCGTAAATCCCCCATACTTAAATTCAAAAAGAGTCAAGGGATCTCTACTTGAATGGTTCATGAGGCACAATACTTGCTAAGGTTTTGCAAATGGGGTAGCAAGCTAAGTGGGCTTGATTGTGGGGAAAAACTCCACAGTTAAGCGCGCTTGAGCCAGAGGAGTTCTGGGATGGGTGACCTCCTGGGAAGTCCTGGTTACCGGGTGCAAGCCCCGGAAGTGATGATTGATGCTATGTGATTTGTTTTCCACATTTCACTAGTTTCAATCCCATTTCTTCACCCCTGTGAGCATCACCCGATGCAATGAGTGCTAAGTGAACTATTCAAAAATCATGAGAAATTAGTCAGTTACGACTACCTCTCATGGAAATGGTCATACGTTTGAATGACTTACTTAACGCAGTTGAATCCCAAAAATGATATCTAATATAATGCACTGCGTAAATCCCCCATACTTAAATCCCAAGAAATCTTCAGAAAAAGCTCTCACTACTTCAAAAGATATCGAAGTTATTCTTGCTTTTCCTTCTTCAAAAATTGTTTTGAAAGAGAAGAAATTCCTCCTCTAGATATTTTTTATAGTCCCGAACATTGGGCAATCATGAAGAGACAAAGGAAAAAGAGAAAAATTGACCATGCTGCTATTAGCTTGCCAGGCAACGAGCCAATGGACGTTGTCTGGAAAGATATGCCTATAGATCCATCTGAAAATTTGACCAATTTATCTCAGTTTGCAAGAGCTTATGCTTCTGCGACAATTGACAAAGCAGAAGAAGTAAGAAATTTGATCAAAGAAAAGGAGGAAAGAATAAAGCAGTTGGAAGATCAACTCACAAAAGAAAAGGTGAATACATAGGAACATATTAAATCACAGCTTGAACAAATGCAATAGAGTTTTGACAGCCTAAGACTTCAAAGCCAAGCAGAATTAAATGCCAAAGACACTGAAATCACACAGCTGCGATTTATTGCAAATCAGATGAAGGATTACCCAAAAGTTGATGAATTCATCAAAGAAGCTTTAGAAATCAATGTGTTGCTATCAAAGCAACAATCAATCTTTTGTAAGCAATTAGTAGAGATTAGTCCATTGTGCCAAGAAGCTGATGCATTAGTGAGTCAATTCACAGATGCTAAAATCAACTTTGAGGAAATAGATGAAAATATTTCAAACTTGATCACATGGCAGGACAATTCAAAGGGAAAAACAACAGAATTTCCAAAGATCAAAGAATCTCACAAGGACATTCTCTTTACTGATTGGGAAATCCAAATAAAATAGGCTGAAAGGGCAGTTTCTAGTGCAAGCGAAACATCAAACAATATGATAGAAACTATTAATGATAATCTTTGGTATGCAGGTTTTATTCAAAGATGTTCGCCAAGAAATCTGCCCGAAATCGATGATTTGCAATCAAGTTGGCACGAAAGTCTTGCAACAAAAGAACAACAGATTAGACAACTGTTGCATTTAAATTGGGAAGCTTATTGGTCATACCTGGTAAAACCGCATAGTCAATTGATGGCCCTACGATGCTTAACCAATTCTATCATCCATATGACACCATCGTTATCAGATACAGTTTATGCGGGACAAGTGAAGATAAGCATAAGGCAACCTCCAGGAGTTCAAGCAATGATAGATATCTATGAGAAGTGGAAGCAAATCAGAAACCAACACCAATCAAAGTCAGTTTTTTAAGTTTTAAATCAATTTTAGTTTTACATTTTTGGCACTGATTCTAAGGAGAGCCGTTTCACTCAGAATTTAGTGCTTAGCTATTTTTGTAATATTTTTTGACATTTAAACCTCCTTCATGTATTTAGAAAGGGGTCTGACAATTTTATTTGAGACACTTTAAAAACATACACTTCTGTACTTTTAAAGGTTTTCTTTAATTTTGAAGATCTAGTCCATGAAAGTTTATTTGAGAAAGTTTGCTAAGAATTGCACTTCTGTTTTTCTGTGATCAATCTTGGAGAAAACACATGGATTGCAGCTTTATTGTCTATGGATCAATCATCTCGCATTGGGTACTTTTATCATTGCGTAGTGATTATTTTATAAACTGTTAAGCTGTTTCTTCTATATGTACATTGTTTGTCAATTATGTTTTAATACAACCTGTTATTTCTTCACTTTTGAAATATAGCTAAGTTGTCATCCTCTTTAATTTTGATAAGAAAAATTTTGTTAGATATTTGATGTGATACGTTTTACAGTCAACCATTTCGATTAACTATTTAATCGAAATAGTTGTTTTTACGAAAGTTTTATACTTCTTGTTTGAATAATCTTCATTATCATTCAAGGTAGTCATTTATCTAGATTGCACAAATATTGATTTAAGCCTGGGTAAATAGTAATATATATAGATAGTTTGATTTTTCTGTTGAAACCACCCTCATTTACAAACCAACTTTGATAATCAAACACATAACCCATCCTACCATCTTTCTGATTGGGAAACTGGTCCCATAAATCTAGTCGAAGCCATCAAACCAAATGGATAAGGGATGGTATTCAAGTCCCCGACCAGGTGATTATCCCCCATGTTGTCGCAGCAAATTTCGAGGCTTCGACATGTTCTTGTTCTTATGTTTTGGTAGTAGTTTGATGAAGTACACACACATGGACTAATAATAACAAGAAGAAGATTAAGATAACTATAAAAAGTAAAAAGACTCCACAAATTGTTATCAAGTAACAAAGAATCACACTACACTACTTTGCCCTAGATTATTCAACAATCTGCACAAAAGCAGCAGATGGACAAGGTCATGGAGGAGTACAGGGACATCTTCACCTCACCCATAGGGGTACCCCTACACTATCAAGTCAATCACTCCATTGATCTGACCTCATGCGTGTCGCTGTCGAATGGACTGATCTACCGATGCTCTGTTCTAGAGAATGATGAGGTCAGGAGGCAGATTCATGAGCTATTGTAGAAAGGGCACATTAGGCCAAGTTCATCACCCCGTGGGAGCCCGATCGTGTTGGTACAAAAGAAGGATGGAACTTGGAGGCTCTGTATTGACTATCAGGCGTTGAATAAGATCATTGTACGGAATAGGTATTCAATCCCACGGATTGATGACCTTCTGGACCATCTCAAGGGTGCCAAATACTTCAACAAGATTGACTTGAAGTTCAGTTATCACCAGGTACCAATTGATCCATCCGATGTGTGGAAGATCGCCTTCAAATCCAAGGAGGCCCTTTTCGAATGGTTGGTCATGCATTTCGAGTTGACGAATGCCCCCGCGACCTTCATGTGGATAATGGACGATTGCAACCCTTCACCAACTCGTTCGTGGTAGTTTACTTGGACGACATCCTTATCTTCAGCTGGAGTTGGGAAGAGCACATACACCCTATCCAACAGGTCCTCCAAATCTTGCGACAACACAAATTGTGTGCCAATTTGGAGAAATGCACTTTTGGTATGACCCAAATTCAATATCTGGGGTACATCATTGATGAGCGGGGTGTGCATGTGGACCCAACCAAGATACAAGTTATTCGGGATTGGCTAGCCCTAACCACTCTAACAGAGCTTCACAACTTTTTGGGTCTTTCCAATTTCTATTGTAGGTTCATGTTGGGATTCTCTCATATCACTTGGTCTTTGAGTCAAGTCACCAAGGACTGAGCGGAAGAAAAGTTATTTTGGTATGAATCCCAATAGAAGGCATTTTTTGAGTTGAAGCATTGCCTCTGCTCTGCACCAGTGCTCACATTACTAGACTTGCAACAACCATTTGAAATAAAGACATGCGTCTTTTACTATGCTATTGGTGCAGTTCTTACCCAGTAGGGGCATCTAGTGGCATATCATAGTGAGACACTGTCAGATACAACCTGAAAGTATCCCACTTATGACAAAGAGATGTATTCTATTGTGCAGACCTGCTGACAATAGAAGCATTACATTCTGGGGAAGGAAATGGTTATCCACACAGACCACCAACCATTGCAGTTCATATAGACACAAGGAAAGTTGTAGAATGATCGCCATCAGAAATGGATCACATATTTTGCAACAGTTCCATTTGAAACACCAATAATGTTACAGATTATCTCAGCCAACCATCGGTTATGGCGTTGACCATTGTGCTTGAATCTTGTGGACACGAGACTTCGAGGTGGCCGCATCTTTACAAGAGCGATCCAAAATTCGACAATATGTACCATATGCTCCTGGAAGGAAAGTAAGTTCCAGATTTTCACCTCCAAGGCACACTATTATGCCACCTGGGACACCTTTGTGTTCCTTCAAGCGAGCATGCCAAGATGATTTTGGAGGTGCACTATAGTTGATTCGTTGGACATTTTGGTGTAGAGAAAATAGTGGCAGTGCTGCAGAAGTATTTTTATTGGCCAAACCTTCGACATGATGTTGGGAAGTGCATCAGATCCTTCACTTCTTGCGCCATTTCCAAACCGACAATTAAGAGATAAGGCTTATATACTCTTAGTTGGCCTTGGGAATCCATCTCCATGGATGACATGTTGGGCCTTCCTTCTACTAAGCATGGCAACGACTGTGTTTTTGTGGTCGTCAACGAACTCTCTAAGATGGCCATTCTGGTGGCCCACAAGAAAAGTATCACAACATAAGCCACTTCTAAGATCTTCTTTGAATGAGTATGGGTACACTTTGGGATCCCATAGTCCATTATCTCAAATCGGGACAACAAGTTTCTGAGTACATTTTGGTTAAGCCTCTAGTTTATCCTGGATACCAAGCTCACTAAGTCCATGACCTTCCACCCCCAAAATCATGGCCAAACAAAGGTTTTCAATAGGATGATCATGCACATTTTGTGCATGTACAACTTGAAGCATCCATGCACATGGGATTAAAGCCTCCCCTATGTCCAACATAGCTACAACAGATCTCTCCATAGCTCAACTGGCCACAGCCCCTTTTAGGTGGGGTTGGGATTTCAACCACTATGTCCCATTGATGTGGCTATACCATTTACAACTATTAAGGTAGATTCGGTTCATGTCCAGATAGCTTAACTTCATCGAGTGCATTCAGCACATCTTCCAGTAGGTCCATGACATATTGGAAAGAGCCAATGCTAAGTACAAGCAACGTCATGATCAACATTAGGTGCCGCACAAGTTCTAGGTGGGCGACAAAGTTTGGTTACATTTATAGGAGCACCTCACTAGGCCCCACCGCAAGCTTCACCCACTCCGATATGGGCCATATGCTATCACCAAGGATGTAGGGGAAAATTCCTTTAAGCTCAACATTCCATCGTTCCTTGGCCTGCATCCAATATTCAATGTGGACTGGATGCGACCATATTTTCCCCCATTATTGGACACATCCAACGTTGTTGAGCAGTTGACACCAATAGAGCTCAACTGAAGGTGCACCTAACAGGCCAAAAATAACATGATCATGGACACACAAATCAAGAAAAATCACCAGCAAAGTATCCAACTATATCTAGTTGTCAAAGCAGGCCAACTCCTCCACCAGGGCAAGTGGTTCACCAGGGACCGGGTTCAACATAAATTTCCCCACCACATGGAGGCTCTGCATGCAATGGGGACCATTGCTTCCTAAGGGTGGAGGACTAATCAAGGTGGATATTGGTGACTACCTGCCTATTCCACCTAGACCTCTAGTCAGTTTCATAAGTTTCCTTGATTATAGCAACATTTGCTATTTTTAGTTGTTTTTTAGGTCCTCAACTTCTAGATCTGTTTTGACCCCCTAAATGACGTTTTTTTGAGGTCCGCTATAGACCATATCCATAGGAAAGGGACTGCCACAAATCCTGTAGTACTCAGAGAGATATTTGCAACAAGGTATTGCAGGCGCTAAACAGAGATCACGTGACCAAGTTACGACACCGGGAAGTTGGCTACCTAACTAATCCCAACATGGTCCACAAACTCTTGGAGTTCCATCTCTTGGGGTTAGGGTTTTGGTTGTTTAGGGTTTCCCTTTGTTGTTCAATAATAAAAAGGCCTTTGAGCCTCATTGTAACACAGTTTAGAGGCATGTAGCCCCCACATCTCTTCTCAGAGATAAGCTACCATCACCCAAGCTAGTTTATTTTCATTCTGTATGTAACCATATTTTAGTTCTTTGATATTAATGAAGTGAAGTTTTATTTCTGCTCCAACTCCGTGTTTTTGTTTATATCTGTGTTTTGTTGCGTTCCTGTATAAGTCCAGATCACTCACGAACTTAACTTCCTCTTCATCTAATTCATAACATGAATCATTATGTTCTTCCTAAGGCTTATTATATGCTTTGAAGGTTGACTCCTTTGTTGTAGGCTTTCCATTAGTAATTCTCATTTCATAAGCAGTAAGAGTGCCAAGTAGTTGGTCCAAAGTGAGAGTCTTCACATCTGCCATATCCTCATTGGCTGAAACTTTAGGATTAAATCTGTTAGGGAGAGATCTCAACACCTTTTGAACTACTATTGGCTCTTTTAACTCTTCATCAAGACCTCTTATTATATTCACAATTTCATCACCTCTAAGAAATTGTTTAGCAACTTCTTCATCAACATGCATCTTCACAGGTACTCATTTTATTTCTGGAAATTTTCAGTCTTCTGATCCAGGATTTTAGGGTTTTATTTCTTCATTTATTTAGTTTACGTAGAAATAAAGTTACTTTAATAATTTTGGTGGTTGAGAGAAATTTAGTCTTTGGCTTTGTTTGGGTTTAATTCACCCGAGGGATCTGGGATCTAAGAGGAGAAAAAAGAAAAGAGTTGTAGAGGGTGGCCACAAATTTTTCGACCTGCGAATTGCCCTTGTCCATGCTCAATGCTTCTCTTCTTTTCTTCACCAAAGTTTTACTATCTCAGTCTCACTTGCTGGCAGCGGTTGTTGCAGCACTATCTTCACAGTGAACTTGAACAGGCTCAACAGGCTCAATCAACAGTGAACTCGAACTCGGCAGGCTCGACAGGGAGAAGTTGCAGGCTTAGCCGGGTGGGGCTGAGTGGGAACTTGGAACTCATTCTGTTTCGAGCATTAGACCTACTGTGTTTAATCTCGAACATTGACAAAAGGCACAAGACTTTTGACCTCTGCATTTGCTGCCTTGTCTTCACTATTCACAGTCAGTCAGTCGACTATTCTATGGACGAGGAGTGGGAGAAGAGGGAGTAGGTGTTATATTGCCGCTGCCTGTTCCCCCCCTTTGTGTTCTGCTCTGTTGGGTAAGAGGTAAGTAACTGGTGGCATCCGAATGCTATTTTTATATATATTTGATTAAGTCCAAACCAAGGAGAAAAAACAAGCCAACACAGATAATGTACTCTACACAGTCACCATTTTCATCTCTAACTCATCCTTCCATTTCATCTCAGTCATTTCATTGCATCCTTCCATTTCATGTTGTAACTGTTAATTTATGCTTCAGTTTTGAGTCGGTTCGATTCTGGGTTTGGGTTTGGCCCTTTCAATTATGGGTTCAGATTTTTAGGTTTGGAGAGTGGCAGTGGAATTCGGGTTTAGGGTTTTACAAGTAGCCTCATCCCAAAATGGAAAACAATGGCAAGGAAATCTCAGATTTTGTGGAAACAAATCACTTAGGCCAAGTCAAAATTGCTTTAGCAAGCAAAATAGGGAAGTGGATTTGGGTAAATGCAAAACAATATCGGGGCATTTTAAAGCGTAGACTTGCTCGTTTTAAATGGGAACAAAAAAGAAGAAGAAAACAGTCCTAGAAAAAGAAAACAAATAAGAGTAGAAAAAATAAAGAAGAGTCAACCATTTACAGTCCCACATCTACACCTCTTACTTGGTCGTTAGATCTCTATGTCCAGGAACTGATGAAGGCTAGGGCAAGGCTAGAAATTTTGGAAGCCAAAGAACAGGAAAGGGACCACAAAATTTCAGAGATTACACTTGCAAATCGATCTTTAATGGAAGGTAATAGGATCCTAAAAGAGCAAGTAACAATGCTACAAGAGGCTTTAGAGACAGGAAAACAAGAATGGGAAAACATGAAGACAACATGGAAAACCATGAAAGAATCAATGGCAACAAACAAGGAAGTGATAATTTCTAAAGCAATTCAAGTGGATACACAAATATCTCAGCAACAGGTAGTCATTTCCGAAAAAAAGGCAAAAGAGATCAAGAGGACAAACATTCCAAAAGAAATCAAAACCAGAGCTGAGGACACTAATGGTTACATAAGGATGGAGGAAAAAGAAGATGTAAGTGCTCGTAGAGCACAGGAAAGAGAACACAAAGACAGAAAAGATAGGGAAACAAACTTTATTATAAGAGGAATAAGTGACTATGGAAAGAATGAAAGCACTCTCAATTTGACAAGAGACTTTTTGAAAGAGAAATTACATTGGAGGGCAAATTTGTCAAGCAAGAAGGGTGGGAAAAATATGTGAAGAGAGGCCTCGACCCATAAAAGTCATCATGGCAAGTGTGCAAGACAAACACTATCTCTTAAGCAAAAAGAAACTCTTGAAAGGCTCACACTTCTTCTTAGATGAAGATCTAACTAGCAAACAACAAGAGGAGAGAAGAGAAGAAGTGGAGAAAATTAGAGTAGCAAGAAATGAAGGGAAAAGAGCATGGTTGTACAATGGTAAGGTGGTTATTGCAATGTTTGGGCCTTGTTGACTACTACGTGTCAACTACCCATAACAGTACACCCACTTTTCTTCACAAAATGGATAGCGCTTGATCGACGTGTCCGTGCCATTCGACAGTGGTCGTGAACTGATCATGTTATGTTGTAAACCTAGTCTGCATGTGTAAATTGTAAATAATCTTAGCAGATCTAAGTCATGTATGTAAATTTCCTAGGTGGACCTAATTTTCTAGTGATAATCTGCGTTCCGGAAGGTTTTTTGTCTCATCGATCCATGATCGGTAGAGTTTTCCTTCAGCCTAACCCCAAAGCCAGAATGAATTTTGTCATTAGAATCTTAGGGGAATCCTAGTGCGTTGATCTGCTAGATTATATTTGGTCGCAAAACTGAGTGGTCTATGTCAAATGGGTTTTCTCCCTTGAGATGTAAAATTGTAAAAGTCATGATGTAAAGTGTCTTGAGGGTTAGAAAATGTTTTAATCCCTCATAAGTCCTAAGTCCTAGGTCCTAGGTGATTTTTCCAAAGGCTAAGTTCGAAGATCCAAAAAAAAATAATAATAAAATTTAAAAAAATAAAAATAAAAATTAAATAATAATAATAATAATAATAAAGAAATAAAAAAATAATAATAAAATAATAAAAAGTCAAATTTTTGAGTAAATAAATGCAAAATTTTAATTTTTTAATATATTAAAATGCATTTAAAAATTCGACGGTTAAGATTAAAAGAAATCTTGATCCTCATCGACGGTCGAGATTAGTTTGGCATGGATCACTCGAACTAGCCGTTGGGAATTTTTCCTTTAAATAGGGTGCTAGGGGTCATTTGAGATCAGATTAGATCTGAGAGTTTGGTGCTAAAGAAAGCTCTCTTGTAGTCATTTTTTGTGCAGTAAAGAAAAGACTTTGGGGTTAAAAATCTTGCTGGTGTTACTCTTCTGGAAGTGCTGTAAGATGATTTATTTTTCTGCATAATTTTATTTTCAGCCATTGATGATAGCTTGATGAAGATTGATTTAGGCACAGGTATCTTGTCTGATCTTTGGGTTTGAACGATAGTTTAGCTTCTGAAATATAATTGCAGGTATCTCCATTTGATCTGGATTTCACTATTGTTTTCTCCCTCTATGTTAATGGTTGATTTAAGTTGTGCAGGATGTTAGTGTCAGTCTTTCCAGCCTTCCTCCAGTGATCAAATATGCTCTTACAAAGTGATTTTGAAGTGTCAAGGTCAAATTTTGTCATTTCAAAGAGTTTTCAAGCAAAATTTGGTCACTAGGCATTAGGTCTAGGGTTTGCTTTAACTCCTTCTAAAGTTGTCCAAATGTCGGTCCATGTCACCATTCAGCTGAGTCTATCATCATTCATAGGGTTGTCATTATCATCTCAGTGTCTAATGAGTCATTTTACACCTTGTCCATGCTTCAGTTGCGCCTAGGCAGGGTCATTTCCCTCTCCTAGGGTTTTGAAAGCCAATTTCTCTTGGACGGTCAAGTCATCGGCAAAACTTGTATCCAGATGTTCATACACCTTCCCCTATCCTTAAAATACCCTATCAAATGCTTCCCATCCCTTAGATCCCCCAAATTCCTCATTTTTGCACAAACCCTAGTTTCTAGTTACAACCTGACAATTTTCTAGGTTGGGCCTGTGTTTTGCCCTTTTGGACCCCTTTCCCTCGCTCAATCTCTGAGATTCCACTTTCCCCTGCTTCCTAACATCCCTCCCCACTCCCAAAAATTTCCCCAAGAATTTAGAAGCCCCCTATCCCCTTCATTTCGCTCCATTTCGACAAAATTCCTTGTTTCACACATCGGGACAAGTCGTACTCAAATGATGTTCCAGAGCAATAAAAGATGAATTTTGGAAAACTGAGAGAGGTTTTTGTCCATAACATGCCAAAGAAGAAAAACCTCCTTCACTTTTTGCACAGGTGTCATGGTTTTAGAGAAATGTCAAAATTGCAATCGCCAGATTCAAGGCGGTTCGTCAAAGCACAAAAACGGAGAAAAAGGCCCGATCCCCTCCATATCTTGGCCGAGGCTTCACTGAAGGACCAAGGCACTAAATAGCCTAGCCACAACACAAATCCCAAGAAATTTTGAGCATTTTGGGTAAATTTTGGTTTTTTCAGGCAATTTACAGGTTTTCTCCATTAACGGGTCTCACCCCCCGCACGATCCTTCATCCTGGCAATTCCATTTTGCAAAAACTCAGCATTTCCAGATTTTTCATGAGAAGTTACATATGCTCATCCATGGACTAGAGATTTGATGAAGTTTTGGGCCTCCAGAAAGTAAAAAAAAAAGCAAAAAATGACTTTCTGCCACATTTTTGACACACAGAAAGCAGTCTTGGGAGATTGCAATTTTGGAGGGGCAAATGACAACCAAATTTAGAAATTCCAGTTGGGTTGGAAAGTAGACTCACAGACCTTTCCAACAAGCCTACTCTTGCCTCATTTGGACACCTGGAAGTGCCCCAAAAGTGGTCCCAAAGGCGCGCGACCCGTCAGGCAGAGGCGCGCGACCCATCAGACAAATTTCTCCAAATTTCAGTGTACAGCTCAGAAAAACGCAATTTGACCCTGTTTGACTTTTTGGGGTAGATTATTATGCTCTTTGATGTAATTAATGTACTTTTATGACACTTTTACACTTATGTACCTCTTCTAGAAGATTCATTCATGAAAAAGGTGAAAATTAAATAAATGAATTGGTTTCCTAGCTTATAGAGGCAAGTTGTTTTGATTGCCTAGTTTTCAATGCTTAGTTTAGAAGTGGTTGAAACAGCTCCTAGGATAGTGAGCTCGACCCCTAGAGGCAAGGAAAGGTGTTAGCTTGCCTATATTATGTATTTTCTTAGTCATTTTCAGGGGTTGGAAGGTTGGACTCTTGAGGGATAAGCTATCATTGTATTATTCACTGTATCTCTGCAATTTTTGGCTAAGGAAGACCAGGGTTTTGCAGTCCTTTTTGGGATTCTTGTGGTTACATGTATTGATGGTGTGTTTCTCTATGTACCTGTAAGTGTGTTATGTGAATCATTTCCTTTCTTTTCCTTCTGCACATTAAACCAACGAAGTGTTAAAGTAAGAATTCATGACTGTCATGCTCTGCTTTTAAGTTTGTTTAATTTCAATGTTTTCTACTGTTTAAGGAGAATTCAAAGTTATTGTTTGCTCTCCTTAGCTCATCACCTGTCATTCCGGACCATCCACCTCAATCTAAGGCATCAATACTGTATCCTATCTCGCCCCAAAGAACCCCCTGCAGAAACTGTGTCCTATCCCCGCACCCAAAATTGCCACTCCTCAATTTGCCACCAAAAACCCTAAAAATTCCAAATCAACCCTTTTGATCAGTTTACTAGCCTAAAATCAATGTTACCCTATTGGTTATCTCGCCCATTGAAGATCTTTATCGAGATAGACCGGAGAGAGCCCTCTCCCGCCCCGTAGGGCTAGCTACGAGGGTAAGTGGTTTGATGTTGCCTTGAGGTTTACCTTTCTCAGCCTGAGGTGAAATTTCAAGCGCTAACACAGGATATCCTTAATTTTGAGTTTACCGGGCGTTAGGGGAAGTTCTCGGCTGAACCAACCAACTCCCGGATTGTGTTTTCTGAAAGAGCCCAGCCAGTTCTTGATCCCGGGCTTATCATTTGAATTTTGTTTTATGAATGTATGAAGGGATTTTGAAGTATCTCACATTAAATTTAAATTATGAAAATATTTCTGTGGATTATTGACAAATCTGGCTACCTAGAGTCGTTATTTTGTAATTATTTAGTTAAATTTTGGGTTTTTGTCCTTGCATATTTTGCCTCTGGTTTTTTTTGCTTTTGCAGGTTGCAGGAAGAGATTCTTGCTGGAAGCCAGATCTAGGCCCTGGGGGGTAAGATCTGGCCTCACAACCAGTTTTTGCAAGGTCACTGTTTTGCTGCCCGAGGGTTTCAAATTCAATCACTGTTAAATCTGGAAATTTGTTTCAGGGTTTTGAAGCAAAGGGAATTAAATTTTCTTTCAGTTTTCAGAAGGAGCTCAAGGTTGTACAAGCCATACCACTCTTGCGTGAATCCCTTTTTTTTGATTACCCTGGCACACCCACGCTTCCAGTTACAAAACCGCAACCTCATTACGCTGCCTGCATCTTGTTTCTGCCTTCAACGTTTGTTTCTGCTGCAGCTCAGCCACTTACTCACGCTGCAAATCCATCCCTTTTGTGATTTCTTCAATTTGGCATCAACTCTCCTCGCTGCTCACTACTCACCCTGTCACCATTCGCTTCCCAGCTCCTGTGGCTCACCCTCGCCCTTCCATTTCGCAAGTTTCTGTAGCTCTCCACGTATTTTTCTCGGAACCCCGCGTCTATACCTCAGTTCTCTCTACTTGCGTTCAGTCTCCACGAATCTCTCTCTGCTGCGCACCCATTCCCTGCCATTTTTATTCTTCCGTCCACCTGCAAACATTCACTTCACTTCTCCTCTCTTGCATCCACATTGCCATTCAATTTTTTTTTCTAATTTTTTTTTTACGCTGCTTCACATTCACCTGCCATCGGTTTTCCAATCCCCAAGCAGCAACCCTGCAAGTCGAAAACCTCCCACGCGCAGCCAATCCACCTGCAAAAAACTTGCTGTCCCCGCACCTACAAGCAACATTCAAAACCCTCGACGATTCCTTAGCTACTCTTATTGGCTCTCCTCCACGCAATCTCCTTCTTTGTCGTTGAGCTCCCAAGCCTCCGTAAAGCAAAAAAAAAAAATTTCATGCGTTTGGATTTTAGGTTTAGAGTTAGATTTACATTCGTTTGATTTTTTTTAGTTACGCTTTAGTTTTAGGACTATACATATTAGTTTTAATTTAGTTTTATCCTAGTTTCTAGTTTAGAATTTTTCTTCCTTAGGTTAGCGTATTCTTTTTAGATAGATTTGAGTTTTAATTTTTTTTTTTAACTCTTAGTTTAGTTTAGTATAAATAATTTCTTTTTTAGTTGTATTTACTCTGATTTTGCTTATTAGTTAATTTTGGTTCTATTTAAAAAAATCAAAAGAAAAATTAGAAAAATATAAAAAAATTTATGGGGTACCAAAAAAGTTCTTCTATAGTTTAGATTTTTAGATTTTAGTTTAGTTTTAAATTTAGAATTTTAAAATCATAAAAAAAATAAAAAAAATAAAAAACAAAAAAAATATAAATTCGATTTTCCCTTTTACTTGGTTTCTAACTTAATAAAATCAGCAACTATTTTTTGGGTTTAGGTTTAGTATAGTTTAATCTTTATTTTTTTTACTTTTGTTTTATGTTTCAGTTTAAAAATAATATGAAAAAAGCATAAAAGGTCCCTTTGGATTTAAGTTAGATTAGATTTTAGTTTTGTTTTAATTTTATTCTCAAAATTAAAAAAAAATCGTTAAAAAAAAGAAAAAAAAAGAGGTTTTGTTTTAGGCTTTCTTTTAGGATTAAATTTTAGATCTAGTTTAGATTTTTATTTGATTTATATTCAGGTCTGAGTTTTATTTTTGGAATTTAGATTTAGTTTTCATTTCTGTTATAGTTTAGTTTAATTTTATTTTACTTTAGAATAAAAAAAAAAAAAATTCATAAAAGATAAAAAGTTCCTTCTTTTTATTTTTCTTAGACTTTAGTTAGGATTTTAGTTTAATTTTTAGATTTAAAACCTTATTTTAAAAAAAAAAAAATTATTATTTTATGGTTTTAGATCAAATTTTAATTTAGGATTTCAATTTTGTTCTATTTTGATTTTTTTTTTTTTTTTGTTAGCTTAGAATCATAAAAAATATTTAAAAATTACAATATTTTGGAAAGGCTTGGCTAAAAACTGAAAAATCATTTTGGTGTCTTTTTGTGGTATTTTTCTATAGCTAAATGCACTTAACGTTTATTTGAAGTTAGCTATGTGAAAGTGGTAACTGGTCAGCATTTAAATTTTATGATCATTTAAAGCATTTGATTTTTCTTGAAGTTTAATTGCTGGATCATCGTTAAAGCATTGTGCATTTATCGAATATCTTGCATTGCTTTACAGGGTTCATATTTCTGCAATATTTAATAAATAATCATTTAATCATTTACTCCATAAGGCACTGGTCTATTAACTTAATAAAATTAATTAAGTGCTTGTTTCCCCTTGTGTCTCCCAACCCAACTGGTCCACAGTTGGTCATCCATTGTCCCATAGGGTCTACCCTCCTTAGCCGCGGGAGACAGGTTTAAACGGAGAGATCGAGGATCAGGGTGACAGCCCCCGGTCTGAGCGTTGTCGCGCTGCCCAGACAATCTGTGTGACAACATTTTTTGGCATCGTTGCCGGGGAATTTTATTCTCGGCATTTCAACGACATTCATCTCCTCTTTCTCATCATTCTTTCATCTTTCTCATCTCTCATTTGAGCTGGAAGATTCAGCATTTTTTGGCATCATTTGGATCTTTTCATCACCTTATCTTTCGTCATATCAGCAATGACTCTTCAGTTCGTTTCTTGTTTGGGTGGCGACTCCATTTCTTTTCATTTATTTTTCCCAGACAAGAAGCCTTCCTCATATCTGCTTGTTGGTTTCTTTTGGATCCTAGAATTAGATTCATTGTTCAAGTGGCGACTCCACTTCTTTCATGTCTTGATTTTCTTGAGCAGAGATCACTTTCTATCAACCATTTGGTCCCTCATTATTCATCATGGATTATTCGTTTAAACCATGTCATTTTACTGATGATCTCCATGATATTCTGGAAGTGGCCATTTCTAAATTACCTTTGTTCTCAAGTGGTGATTCAGTTGCTGTTAAAAGACATCTAGGCTTGTTTACTCGTATAATGATCATATATTGTAGACCCCCTCACTATAATCATGAAGATGTCAAAATGCGTCTTTTTGTCCTTTCTTTAGAAGGTGATGCTTTGAATTGGTTTAACAATTGTCCTGAGGATTCTTTCACTTCTTTACAAGACATTGTCAATGCTTTTAAAGATAGATATGGTAATCTAGATAGCTCGCCTTGTGCCCCTAAAATTGTGCAACAGAATGAAAGTAATCTTATGAAAGGTTCAGCTGTCGGTGAAAGATTCCAAGACAATTCTTCATATGAGAATGTGCCATCCACCTGTACCATTGCAGATCAAATCCATGATAGTGGAAAAGCAGGGACAAATGACAATGAAAAGGAAGATCAAAAGCAAATTATACAAGAACTAATGCTGCTGGTAAAAAATATCGAGATTAATCAAACTAATTACGCCAATGATGTGAGAACTTTATGCACCCACTTGGAAAAACGTAATAGGGAGATGGAGATCATGCAAAATCAGCATGCTAAGGAAATTGAGGCCATGATGACTAATCATGACACAGAAATTAGTTTTATGCAACGCAAGTTATCAGGATTAGAGGAAAATATGATGACCATGAAAGCTAATCATGATAGGGAAATTAATTCTATGCAAGACACGTTGTTAACTATGGATGAAGAAATGACTATCATGACATTCGATCATAATTATCAGTTAGCTACCATGCAAGCAAATCATAAGGAAGAGATAAACTCTATGCAACATTGCTTGATGACCATAAAGGAAAAAGATGATAAAGTAATAAAAGATATGGAAGCTAATCAAATATGTCTTCTGAAAAAGTTATTGACCATGGAAGAAGACCATGCCAGGGAAATCAGTGCTATAAAGGTTGAACACTCTAGTCAGATAGATGCCATTAAAATACAGGTTCAGAAATTTCAACAATGGTCAGAGGATGAAGGAAACCAGGGAACGTCACTAGATCAGGAGCCTCCTTATCTATTGCAACAAGCTCCATCTTATTATGAGGTCCTTTGTTCCATTGAGAAGTGGATAATTGAAGGTGACCTGGATAAAAAGGAAATTAATAATCAAGCTGATGCTCACACGGTTAATCCACCAGCAATAGAAGGTCAAGTTATAAGTCATGGCACTTATGAGATTGATCCATCATCCTTGACAGGGTAGGTGCAGAATGAAGAAAGACATGTCACACATATTTTACATACTTCATCTGAGAGCTTTGAAGCAGAAAGTCCCACGTCAGCAGTGATACAGCCTGCCACAAAGAAAAGGCACAAGAGAAAGAAAAAGAGAAGAAGATTTGATGCGTCAGACGGCTGCGAGCAGCTTGATTTTCGAATAGGAAAAAGTCCTACCATATGTAGAATTGGACATGGCACATCCGACAAGCAACCGACAGATTTGCCTAAAAGCAAGCAAATGCTCAGTATACACTATATTGAACACATCTGATGCCATGGGGCATCCTTTGTATTGTATTTCTAACCCTACTCCTTGTCATTTTAGCATTTTATTTCTGTTTTAGGATTAGATTTGCTTTACTAGATAGATAATAAATGAACAGCTTATATGTTTCATGTGCTTAATGTTATGTGATGATTTTTTGGACGGACGCTACTTATATTTTGTTGTGTGTTGCATGGATGCAGATTCTGGATTCTCACATTCCTGCAGTGCAACAACGTGTCCCCATGTAGAGCCAGATGTTGACTACTACGTGTCAACTACCCATAGCAGTACACCCACTTTTCTTCGCAAAAGGGATAGCACTTGATTGACGTGCCCGTGCCATTCGACAGTGGTCGTCGACTTGATCATGTTATGTTGTAAACCTAGTCTGCATGCGTAAATTGTAAATAATCTTAGCAGATCTGAGTCATGTATGTAAATTGCCTAGTTGGACCTAATTTTCTAGTGATAATCTGCGTTCCGGAAGGTTTTTTGTCTCACCGATCCATGATCAGCAGAGTTTTCCTTCAGCCTAACCCCAAAGTCGAAATGAATTTTGTCATTAGAATCTTAGGGGAATCCTAGTGCGTTGATCTGCTAGATTATATTTGGTCACAAAACTGGGTGGTCTATGAGGGTCTATGTCAAATGGGTTTTCCCCCTTGAGATGTAAAATTGTAAAAGTCATGATGTAAAGTGTCTTGAGGGTTAGAAAATGTTTTAATCCCCTCATAAGTCCTAAGTCCTAAGTCCTAGGTGATTTTTCCAAAGGCTAAGTTCGAAGATCCAAAAAAAATAAAATAATAAAATTTAAAAAATAAATAAATAAAAATTAAAAAAAATAATAATAATAAAAAATAATAAAAAGTCAAATTTTTGAGTAAATAAATGCAGAATTTTAATTTTTTAATATATTAAAATGCATTTAAAAATTCGACAGATGAGATTAAAAGAAATCTTGATCCTGATCGACGGTCGATATTAGTTTGACATGGATTGCTCGAACTAGCCGTTGGGAATTTTTCCTTTAAATAGGGTGCTAGGGGTCATTTGAGATCAGATTAGATCTGAGAGTCTGGTGCTAAAGAAAGCTCTCTTGTAGTCATTTTTTGTGCAATAAAGAAAAGACTTTGGGGTTAAAAATCTTGCTGGTGTTACTCTTCTGGAAGTGCTGTAAGATGATTTATTTTTTTGCATAATTTTATTTTCAGCCATTGATGATAGCTTGATGAAGATTGATTTAGGCACAGGTATCTTGTCTGATCTTTGGGGTTTGAACGATAGTTTAGATTCTGAAATATAATGGTAGGTATCTCCATTTGATCTGGATTTCACTATTGCTTTCTCCCTCTATGTTAATGGTTGATTTAAGCTGTGCAAGATATCCTTAATTTTGAGTTTACTGGGCGTTAGGGGAAATTCTCGGCTGAACCAGCCAACTCCCGGATTGTGTTTTTTGAAAGAGCCTAGCCAGTTCTTGATCCTGGGCTTATGATTTGATTTTTTTTTTATGAATGCATGAAGGGTTTTCTGAAGTATCTCACATTAAATTTAAATTATGAAAATATTTCTGTGGATTATTGACAAATCTGGCTACCTAGAGTCGTTATTTTGTAATTATTTAGTTAAATTTTGGGTTTTTGTCCTTGCCTATTTTGCCTCTAGTTTTTTTTGCTTTTGCAGGTTGCAGGAAGAGATTCTTGCTGGAAGCCAGATATAGGCCCTGAGGGGTAAGATCTGGCCTCACAACCAGTTTTTTCAAGGTCACTGTTTTGCTGCCCGGGGGTTTCAAATTCAACCACTGTTAAATCTGGAAATTTGTTTCAGGGTTTTGAAGCAAAGGGAATTAAATTTTCTTTCAGTTTTCAGAAGGAACTCAAGGTTGTACAGGCCATACCACTCTTGCGTGAATCCCTTTTTTTTGATTACCCTGGCACACCCACGCTTCCAGTTACAAAACCGCAACCTCATTACGCTGCCTGCATCTTGTTTCTGCCTTCAACGTTTGTTTCTGCTGCAGCTCAGCCACTTACTCACGCTGCAAATCCATCCCTTCTGCGATTTCTTCAATCTGGCATCAACTCTCCTCACTGCTCACTACTCACCCTGTCACCATTCGCTTCCTAGCTCCTGTGGCTCACCCTCGCCCTTCCATTTCGCAAGTTTCTGTACCTCTCCACATATTTTTCTCAGAACCCCGCATCTATACCTCAGTTCTCTCTGCCTGCGTTCAGTCTCCACGAATCTCTCTCTGCTGCGCATCCATTCCCTGCCATTTTTATTCTTCCGTCCACCTGCAAACATTCACTTCACTTCTCCTCCCTTGCATCCACGCTGCCATTCGATTTTTTTTCTAATTTTTTTTTTTTGTACGCTGCTCCACATTCAGCTGCCATCGATTTTCCAATCCCCAAGCAGCAAACTTGCAAGTCGAAAACCTCCCACGCACAGCCAATCCACCTGCAAAAAACTTGTTGTCCCCGCACCTACAAGCAACATTCAAAACCCTCGACGATTCCTTAGCTGCTCACGTCGGCTCTCCTCCACGCAATCTCCTTCTTTGCCGTTGAGCTCCCAAGCCTGCGTAAATCAAAAAAAAAAAATTTCATGCGTTTGGATTTTAGGTTTAGAGTTAGATTTACATTCGTTTGATTTTTTTTAGTTACGCTTTAGTTTTAGGACTATACATATTAGTTTTAATTTAGTTTTATCCTAGTTTCTAGTTTAGAATTTTTCTTCCTTAGGTTAGCGTATTCTTTTTAGATAGATTTGAGTTTTAATTTTTTTTTTTAACTCTTAGTTTAGTTTAGTATAAATAATTTTTTTTTTGAGTTGTATTTACTCTGATTTTGCTTATTAGTTAATTTTGGTTCTATTTAAAAAAATCAAAAGAAAAATTAGAAAAATATAAAAAAATTTATGGGGTACCAAAAAAGTTCTTCTATAGTTTAGATTTTTAGATTTTAGTTTAGTTTTAAATTTAGAATTTTAAAATCATAAAAAAAATAAAAAAATAAAAAACAAAAAAAATATAAATTCGATTTTCCCTTTTACTTGGTTTCTAACTTAATAAAATCAACAGCTATTTTTTGGGTTTAGGTTTAGTATAGTTTAATCTTTATTTTTTTTAGTTTTGTTTTATGTTTCAGTTTAAAAATAATATGAAAAAAGCATAAAAGGTCCCTTTAGATTTAAGTTAGATTAGATTTTAGTTTTGTTTTAATTTTATTCTCAAAATTCAAAAAAAATCGTTAAAAAAAAAAAGAAAAAAAAAAGAGGTTTTGTTTTAGGCTTTCTTTTAGGATTAAATTTTAGATCTAGTTTAGGTTTTTATTTGATTTATATTCAGGTCTGAGTTTTATTTTTGGAATTAGATTTAGTTTTTATTTCTGTTATAGTTTAGTTTAATTTTATTTTACTTTAGAATAAATAAAAAAAAAAAAATTCATAAAAGATAAAAAGTTCCTTCTTTTTATTTTTCTTAGACTTTAGTTAGGATTTTAGTTTAATTTTTAAATTTAAAACTTTATTAAAAAAAAAAATTATTATTTTATGGTTTTAGATCAGATTTTAATATAGGATTTCAATTTTGTTCTATTTTGATTTTTTTTTTTTGTTAGCTTAGAATCATAAAAAATATTTAAAAATTACAATATTTTGGAAAGGCTTGGCTAAAAATTGAAAAATCATTTTGGTGTCTTTTTGTGGTAGTTTTCTATAGCTAAATGCACTTAACGTTTATTTGAAGTTAGCTATGTGAAAGTGGTAACTGGTCAGCATTTAAATTCTATGATCATTTAAAGCATTTGATTTTTCTTGAAGTTTAATTGCTGGATCATCGTTAAAGCATTGTGCATTTATCGAATATCTTGCATTGCTTTACAGGGTTCATATTTCTGCAATATTTAATAAATAATCATTTACTTCATAAGGCACTAGTCTATTAACTTAATAAAATCAATTAAGTGCCTGTTTCCCCTCGTGTCTCCCAACCCAACTGGTCCACAGTTGGTCATCCATTGTCCCATAGGGTCTACCCCCCTTAGCCGCAGGAGACAGGCTTAAACGGAGAGATCAGGGATCAGGGTGACAACCCCCGGTCTGAGCGTTGTCGCGCTGCCCAAACAATTTGTGTGACAACAGGCCTCATGACAAAGTAGGGCAGAAATTTGGTAGTAAAGAAAAAACAGTTAATTTTGTAATAGGGAGGAAAACAACAGGATCAACATGGATGAAAAGGGGTGAAGACTCAAATTTGAGTCTTGTGTGCCAAGTCGTGTAGCAATCAAATCCTACCCAGGTCTAGCTAAGTCTACTTTGTTGGAACTGTAGAGGTTACCCTTGGAGGAGGGGACCTAGGATAGGGCCTATTGCAAAAGATAGAGACATAATTTGTTTCATAGAAACTCATGAACATGATGGTTGTAAAACTCCTATGTTTGATGGTTATTTGAAATTAGCAGTTTGGAACAAGGCAGTAGAAAATGGCAAAGGGTATGGAGGAATATTGGTTTTAGTGAAAGAAAAAGAAGGTTGTCACATATAGTTTATGAAAGAAGATACAAATAAACAATATTTATGGTTCAAAATAACAGAGAATGAGAACCACATAAGAATTGCAGCATGCTATTTTGCACCTCAAGTCTAAAAAACTTACAAAAATAAGGGGCTAGATAACAAAGACCCATATGCAGCTTTAAAGCAAGATATTGCTGTATATTCTCAGCAGGGAGAAGTTATTTTAGTGGGAGATTTCAATGCTAGAACAACAAATCAACAAGCTAGTATTTTTTGTTGCAAAGAGGATCACAATCCTATCTGGCTCATTGAAGAGGAGAATCCCCAATGGTTGAGATGTTCAGAAGATGACAAAGTTAGCAATCATTTTGGAGAGGAGTTGCTCATGTTGTGTGGTGCTTTCAACTTAATTATCTGCAATGGTCTAGATAAATGGAAAAGGTCTGGGAAGTTCACTTGCAACACATACAATGGGGCAAGTGTTGTTGACTATGTTATTTGTTCACAAAGCTTGATAGAAAGGATAGATGAAGTTAAGATTGGAGAGCATATGTGGGACTTAAAATCAGACCATAACCCAATTTATATAAAGCTATATTGGTTAGAAGAAAGTCAGCATAGGAGGAAAACCCAATGTTCTCGACAATCGATATCAAGGGGCAAAATTCTATTAATCTAGGTTGTCATTGATGTCAATATGGAATTCTTGGGATGAAAAATATTCTTGTGATGCATATTATGATGATGTCCTTGCTCATGATGACAAGTCCCTCTTGTTTGATAAAGATACCATTAATGAAGATCTCAAGCTATTAATGATGCCATTATGAAGTCAAGCCACTAAGAAGATGTCTTGTCCTAGATACTTGAACTAACCATAACCTCATGTATCCTTGTTCTTGATGAAGAAGCCCTAGAAATCATGATGATGTTCTTACTCTTGATGAAGAAGCCTAGAACCCGGATGATGTCCTTACCCTTGATATTGAAGGACTGTACATGAATGACCACACTTGATGATGTCATACGTGACGACACTTGATGAAGGTCTTGATGACATGGACAATGATTGGAGACATGACATGAAGGACTAGAAATCACTTAATGGCAAGACATGACATGAAGGACTTGGAAATCTCCTAGTGGCAAATTAATAAATGTTGCACTATGATTGGTGACTGTCAGGCCAGGCAATAACTCCAATAGGCAGTAAAACTGATTCGATTTATTTCATTAGGTATGCTATTGTTATATAAAAAAGGGTGTGACTGCTCAGTTCATCTCCTGATGACTATTCATATTCCTAATTTAACTATTTACATAAATTCATCCAGTCGTGAGGATTAGGTGTCAACATTCCCCCCCTTAATCTGAAGGGATGTTGGTGAGTCCAAGCATCGTTTTGAATCTTTCAAGTTTTTCTCTTCCAAGCGCTTTGGTGAAGATGTCTGCAATTTGCTCATTTGTGGAACAATGACGAAGATGGATTGTTTTGGCCTCAACATGATGTCGGATCAGATGATATTTAGTATTGATGTGCTTTGTTCGATCATGGAACTTTGGGTTCTTGGCCAACTTTATTGCAGAGGTGTTGTCAATCATGAGTGGAGTTGATTGTACTTGTTTTACCTGCAAATCTTCAAGAATTTTCTTGAGCCACATAATTTCTTTTGTTGCTTCAGCTGCTACCATGTATTCTGCTTCTGTTGTGGAATCTGCTGGAACTGATTGTTTGCGTGATCTCCAAGAGACAGCTCCTGATCCAAGACTCATAGCATATCCTGAGGTAGATACCCCAGTTTCTTTGTCTCCATCGAAGTCTGAATCAGAGTATCCGATCAAACTGAAGTCATCCACCTGTGTGTACTTGATTCCATAGTCTTGAGTTCCCTTCAAGTACTTTAGAACTCTTTTTGCAGTAGACCAATGTCCCTCACAAGGCTTTTGCATAAACCTGGAGAGGATTCCAACAGCAAATGAAATGTCTGGTCTGGTAGTAGTAAGGTAGTTGAGACTTCCTACAAGCTATCTATACTTTGTTGCATCCTCAAATTCCTTTCCTTCAATAGATGTGAGCTTTAAGTTTTGTTCCATTGGAGTAGTAAGAGGATTGCACTCTGTCCTGTTTAACAAATCTCCATTGTATTTCTTTTGAGAAAGAAATATGGACTTTGGATGTTGGGTTACTTCAATGCCAAGATAGTAATGAACATAGCCCAAATCAGTCATTTCAAAACTTTTCCCCAATTCCTTCTTTATGGATGCAATGTAGCTTTCATTGTTCCCTGTCATTAAAAGATCATCTACATATACCACAAGATATACAACTGTTTTTCCAACTTTCTTGACAAATAAAGTTGCATCATCAAGATCAAAATGATTGAAGTTGAGTTTCAGAAGATGCTTAGTTAGTTTTTCATACCAGGCTCGCGGTGCTTGTTTGAGGCCATACAAGGACTTCACAAGTTTGCATACTTTATGTTCATGTCCTTTCACAGCAAATCATTCAGGCTGGAACATAAAAACATTCTCTTTTAGATCTCCATTCAAGAAGGCAGTTTTTACATCCATTTGATGGACTTTCCAACCGTTCTGAGCTGCTAGTGCAAAGAGTGTCCGGATGGTGGCCCATTTTGCTGTGGGGGCAAAAGTTTCCTCATAGTCGATCCCTTCCTTCTGTGCAAAACCTTTTGCCATAAGCCTAGCTTTGTGCTTGTCAAGTGAGCCATCAGCTTTGTACTTGTTCTTGTAGACCCACTTGCAGCCAATTGGTTTGGTTCCAAATGGAGGATCAACCAGCTTCCAAGTGCCGTTCTTTATGAGGGCATCATACTCCTTTTGCATCGCTTCTTTCCATTCATCATGAGAAGCAGCTTCTTTAAAGGAAGTTGGTTCAAAATCTGTAGACAAGTTCAATTCACAATCATAAGAAACATCCATATCAACAGGTGAATTAGAGTCATCTACATCACCTCCATTTTGCCGGTTTGAATTTCTGGTTCCTGTTTTTCCAATTTCATTAGGAAGAACACTTCAAGTGTCTTTGTCAGCCACTTTGGGGGACCTTTCTGAGATGGTCCAGGCTACTCTGTTGATTGAGTTGGGACTGAATCAAGATTGAGTCTCCCAATTCTATCAATTACATCACTTAAAGCATCATCCGTTGTTGGAGTTTCATTCGGGGGAGAGTGTTCTTCAGAAGAAGATTCCACATGTTGATTTAGAATAGGAATCCCCCCTTCAAGATGTGGAATCTGATTATCAAATTCTTGAAATGATTTTGTTTTTGCGAATCTATCCAAGCGATCAAGTTGCCGCTCAACAACATTGTCAGATTTGGATGATTCAAGTAAAATTACATCTCTAGATATAACAAACTCTTTATTTACTTTATCATAGAGGCAGTATGCTTTGGAGGTGTTTGAATACCCCAGGAAGATACACTTACGACTTTTAGCACCAAGTTTGTTTCTATGTACCTTTGGTATCAAAGCATAACAGGTGGAACCAAAGACCCTGAGATGTTTTACCGAAGGAACATGTCCATACCACAATTCATAAGGAGTCTTGTTTCTTATAGCATTAGATGGGCATCTATTCTTTATATATGCAGCACATAGAACAGCATCAACCCAAAACATTGTCTTTACATTTTTGAAGAAAAGCATGGATCGTACCATATTCAAGATTGTTCTATTCATTCTTTCAGCTACACCATTCTGTTGGGGATTATAAGGCACAGTTGTTTGATGTTTGATCCCATGTTGGCGAAGATAGTTTTCAAATTCATTTGATGTATATTCTTTTCCATTATCAGTGCGAATAGACCCAATATGAGATTGTGCATCATTTTCAGTCCATTTATGAAAATTCTTGAATGTTTGAAAAGCATCAGATTTGTTCTTCAATAAATAAACCCAACACATTCTGGTGTCCGTGTAGTCATCAATAAATGTCATGATATATTTATTTCCATTTGTAGAAGGAACAGGCATTGGACCACATAAATCTGAATGAATAAGTTCAAGCTTCCTATGTGCTCTTGAATGTGAATCATGAAAAGATTGTTTGCTATGGTTTCCTAGAATGCAAGCATCACATTGCTTAGGTTTTCTAGGAATTGTAGGCAAACCAGCAACACCATTTTTCTTCAATAAGCGGAGACTGTCATAGTTTAAATGTCCAAATCTAGCATGCCATAATAAACTTGATGGAAGTGTACCTTCTTCATGATGAGAATTCTATGAGAAATGTTGTGCATGAGAAGATGTTCCTTGCAGCTTAAGAAGCCTTTCTTCTTCTATTCCCCTCATGACAAGTGAGTGGTCAGATGCTTTTCTTACCTCAAGCTTTCCATCAAACATATGAATGGAGTGACCTTGCTGGCGGATGTGGACCAAGGACAACAAGTTTCTCTTGAGCTCTGGGAGATATAGAACATGATCCATAAGAAAGTCTGGAAGACCAGGCAGTTTAAGCCTGATTGTGCCAAGCCCTGATGGCTTGATTTTTGATTGATCTGCAAAGTATACTGCTCCATCAACATTGTCAGTGAAATCTTCAAAAAGATCTTTTCTATGAGTCATGTGACAGGTTGCTCCTGAATCAAGCAACCAATCATTTTTCCAGGAAGTAAGTGAAGCATTAAACAAATCTTCATTTACTCCAATGTTACATTGTGCCTCAAAATAGTGAGCGGATTCAGGTGCTTTACCTTTGTTTGTATCATCAGTTTTACCTTTCTGTTGGTTTCTTTTCTGCTCAATTTTGTCCCATGGTAGCTTGCATGTAGAGGCATCATGTGACCCATTTCTTTTGCAGCGAATGAAATGCAGATCTGCCTTTTCTCCTTGAGAATGTCTGCCCCCCATGCCTCTGAAATATCTTCCTCTTTCTCTTCGTCCACCTCTTCCTCTTGTAGAATCTTGAGCAGGATGCTTTTCTTGATGAGCAAGGCACACAGTCTCTTCAGAAGACTCAGGGGTTGTCTTCTTTCCAAAAGCTTTCTCTCTTTCAGCAAACTTTTTCACAAGAGAGTCAAAGGTTATATCTTTGAGATTTCCATTTGCTTGCAAAGACTCAAGATAATTGGAGTAAGTAGGATAAAGTGCCTTGAGAAAAGCAATAAGAGGGATATCCAGCTCAACCTTAGTAGATTTGATATCATGCATTATAGACTTTACTTCAGATGCAAGAGTAAGAGGATCATTATTTTGCAGTTCAAGAGTGAAGAGTTTAATCATGAGTTGGACAACTTCAAGTGCAGAATGTGAGTCATAGAGTTCTTTCAGTTTTTGTAGGGCTTCAAAGGAAGTTGAATATGACGAAATATGGCGACTCACCTCTTCATTTACAGATGCTGCGATTAATGCATAAGCTTTGCTGTTCTTGTTTTCCCAAATGACGAGCTCTTTGTCTGAGGTAGGCTGTACTGGGTCATTGTCTCCTTCTCCGACACACACTCCTTTCCACAACTCATTGAAGATGAGGGTGTGTTTTATCATCCGGGACCATTTAGGATAGTTCTCCTTGCCAGTGAGAACTATTCCTACCATGGAGATGATTGAATGCATTCTGTAAAAAAAAAACTTTTGCTGATAGAAAAGAATACTTCTGCCAATGTACTAAAAAAGGCATTCTCAAAAGATTTCAAATCCACAATGTGACCCATATAAATCCATCATTGTATAAATTCACCTCACATAAACCTCATATAAGTTTCATATAAGTCCATCATATAAATCTCATAAAACTTCACCTTATAAATCTTATATAAATCTCATAAAACTCCACCTTATAAATCTTATATAACTTCACCTATAAATACCATGGTCATGCGCATTCTTTGAACTGTAATTTACAGCGGTCAACCTCGGCAAAGCATCAAACATATGAATGGCACCAACAATCAAATCGGATCCAACTGTAGGGACAGAAGCACAGAATCTCGGCCGAAAGTGAAAAAAAAATGGTGCTTCACGTATGGAGGTATGGGTGAACCAAGTTATATGGAGGCCAGCGCATGTATTAAAAACAGCAGCATTGAAAACGTATTTGAAATAGCCAACGTTCAAAACTTATGTGAAACAGCAGCTTCAAAAACGTATTTCAGGCAGCATTCGGACTTATATAACCAGCGTTGAAAACTTATGTGAAACAACAGCTTCAAAAACGTATTTCAGGCAGCATTCGGACTTATATAACCAGCGTTGAAAACTTATGTGAAACAACAGCTTCAAAAACGTATTTCAGGCAGCTTCAAAACGTATTCAGGCAGCATTCAAAACGTATTTCAAACAAAATCACCAGATACCGTGGCTTGTAATGTTGCATAGCATTCGAACTATTCAGAACGTATTTGAAACCATTCACCATACCATTGGATCGTATGAGATACCGCGTTCAAAACAGTTGTGATACCGCGTTCAAAACTTATGAGATCTCCGCTCCGGCACCACCTGGGCTCATCATGCTTCCGCTGCGCTCACACACCATTCACTATCAATTCACTGAAAAAACGCAGAGGACAGAGGCGTTGAGGCAATGGAACACAACGCAGAGGACAGAGCTCAGTCAGAACAGTGCTCAGGTCAGAACGACAGAGGACAGCGCTCAGACCAGCGTACAGCCCACAGTAGCAAAAATGAAGGGAGTTACAACTTATTTTGAGAACTAGCTCTGATACCATGTCAGGCCAGGGAGTAACTCCAATAGGCAGTAAAACTGATTCGATTTATTTCATTAGGTATGCTATTGTTATATACAAAAGGATGTGACTGCTCAGTTCATCTCCTGATGACTGTTCACATTCCTAATTTAACTATTTACATAAATTCACCCAATCGTGAGGATTAGGTGTCAACAGGGACATATCACTGCACTATTATTGGATACATGATGCTATACTATCGTGATGACATGAATGCTAAATTCACTATCATGATGCCGGATACACTATCATAGTGACATGGATGACTTACATGATGACAAAGCACTTGGGGACACACTAATAACCTCTTTCTGTGCTAATCATCAAGCCCTAATAACCTATTGCTGTCCTAATCATTTTTCTGCACTAAAAATTCCAAACAGACATAAAGAAAATTAATTTTTGACATCTTGAAGACATCATTTCATTGTGACTCCTTGACCATCTTGTAGAGGACTCTTTCCTCTTTCTAATGAGCCCTTATTTGTCCCGAAACTCCTAGTAGTTTGTGAGATATCGAATTTTCAAGTTAAAAAAATATATATTTCTGATATTGAGCCGACTTACACTTAGACATTCATGTCGGCCTACCTGCAGAAAGACGTGTCCTTTAAGTTCAAGGTGAAATCCTATATAAATATGACGTCTAGCTCCTCATTTTAACTATGATTTCAGCGATTAATTCAGAGATAAGGTACAGAAAGAGAAACAAGGCCGAAGAGATAAAAAAGAATACAGTTTGGGTTATAAATTGACAACTAAATAAGATACAGGAACCTTTTAACGACTACAGACCTTGTTTTTCATGTTGCAGCGTCAGACCAAGACTACAGGAATCCGAGGAGCAGGAAAATGTTGTTTTTGGGCAGATTCTTTTTGAGGACAGTCTTGTGTTAAAGGTTTGATTTCTTGCACAAAACTCAGACCTGCCATCATTACTATGTAACCTTGTTGTGGCACAGAATTGGAGCATTTTTGTGGATCGGACCTGTTGTAATATTTCTCCACAGGAGCTCGGAATAAGCTACAGATCTAGCACAGAACCTTGGTCGAGTGATATCTGGAGCAGCAACAAGATATTTTGAACCTGTTATTGGAGGTACAATACTAATATTTCAAGGGACAGTATTAAGATCCTTTTACAGAGAAATCCCTTGGTTGAAGGCACAAAATTGGCAATATATTGCAGACCTGTAATATTTTGTTTCTAGCGAATTTGTGAAAGATATTGATGCTATTCTTTGTTGTGTAATGGAAATTTCTAGTGTAGATATTCAATGATATTTTTGCAGACTTGTGATGACATTTATAGTAGGCCTATGGTGGGTGAAAGTCTGAAGAAACATTGAAGAATACTTGTCAAAGAACAGACCTTGTGATGTCCTTATTGAAGACATTATAAACCGTTGAAATATTGATTGAAGGCTTCATTGAAGCATCTCTAAGCATAGCTGAAGATCCTTTGGAGTTTGTTGAGCAAATATATTAAAGAAGTTTTTTGTGAAGAAGCCTTAGAGAAGCATTGTGTAGACATCTTGAAACAGCGGTTTCATTGACCTCAGTGGAGCTTTAGTATTGTAGTCACCGGAGGAGCTTTGACCTGTGGAGTGTGTACACATTTAGGCCTCTACCTGTTGCAGCCTTGGACCTGTGTGAGGAAGTGAAGTTTTTGGGCAAGAGAAGTATTGAACAATGAAGACTTGGGTCTTGGAGATAATATTAAAGACTATGATGCACTAGCCATCATGAGGTGACATTGGAGAAATTTTTTGGTACCATGAAGAATAGAGGAGTCATATTCATGTGAAGATCAAGGTTGTCATTGATGCTGTGACGTGGAGACTAAGTAAAGGCATTACTGAAGATTGACAAGGCTCGGTGAAGAAGACATTGGGAGCTGTGAAGTACAATTAAACATATCTTGACAAAGTAAAGCAAGGGTTGGAGCCCAAGAGGTTGGAGCCTCCAAAAGATAAGGTTGGTGCCTTGGAGGATAGGGTTAGAGCCATAGAGGATTGGTGTCCTCAAGAAACTAGGTCGGAGCCAGTACTAGAGAAGGGTTGGTGCCCTAGAGGTTAGAGCCTCTAAACGCAAGGTCAGTTCCTTGAGAAGATAGGGTCGGTGCCCTAGAGGTCAGAGCCTCACAAAAGTCCAAGTTGGTGCTTGGCAACAGGTTGGAGCCTGGGAGATTGAAGATCAGTGTCTTCATCTAGGGTTGGAGCCCTATATATATTGTACTTGATTCATTGTAAAGATTATATTAATAAAAGCATTTATTCCTATTGTTCATTTTGTGTTCTAAATATAATTGATCTAACTGGTAAAAGTAACAATTGAAAAGAAATACTGATTCACCCCCCTCTCAGTATTTCCAACAATTGGTATCAGATCCAGTACCTTCACTCAAAGCCTAACAGCTTGAAGGTTGATCATTAGAACACAAATGACGAAGCCAAGGAAGAAAGTCTCCAATCCTCCTAAAGATGTGTCTCCCTCAACCACCGAAATTGAAGTCAATCAATTTGTGAAGGCTCCATTGTTCAATGGAAACTTTGATATATGGAACGCAAGAATGAGGAATTTCTTAAACACTCAAGGCATTGAAGTTTGGAAATCGGTGATTGTTGATAGCATGATGGATGGAGAATCAAAGGAACATAATACAAGAGCAATGAAAGCAATCTTGAATGGGCTCCCTGATTCTATGAAGGCCAATTTTGAAAAATGTTCGTCAGCAAAAGACATATGGGATGAACTTCATGATCTTCACTCAAAAGGAACATTGACAATGATCTCTAGTCAAGAAAATGATGGAAAACAAGAAGGAAATCCAGAGCCCATCAAGGAAGTCGAAGATAAGAGTGATAACATTAAGGCTAAAGAAGACCTAGAAGAAGAAGAGAATGAAGAAGATTTTGAAGAAGATCTCCTCACTAAACTTATGGCTGCCATGGAAGAGATTAAGAATTTGGAAAAGGAAAATGAGGAACTTAAGAAGAAAGCGCAAGTTGGTTACCAGGACAAGACAAGGAAGGCAGTTGACCTTGTCAAGCTTCAAGTACAAGAAAGAGATGAGGAGCTCACCAAGATTAATGAAGAATTTCATCAAAACAAGAGAAAGCATCATGAAGAAGTCATATCCATGACAAATCAATTGGATAAGGCAAAGGAACGAGATGATACCTTGTGAAGCCACCTTGAACAAAGGCACAAGAGCTTGAACAAACTTGAAGTAGAGATTGGTCAATACAAGGAAGAGGTCTCCTCCCTTAGATCTCAACTAGAAGAAGCAAGGAAACAAGCGCAAGGAGCTGAGAAGGTGATGGAAGCTTTGACATTCATAGAAGGACAAGTTGATGAAGCAGAAAAGGAGAGAAACACCATGATATGCCAACTAGAAGAAAAGGATGATGACATCACCAAGTTAAAATCAGAAATCACTTCTCTTAAGGCCCAATCATGTGAAGCAACTAAGATGAAGGAAGAAATGGAGATCATACTATCAAAGAAGGATGAAGAATGCAAGAACATGAAAGAAGAAATTGTCTTTCTTAAAAAGGAAGTTGACTTGCTGAATAAGAACTTGAAGAGTTCTCAAACCCTAGATGACATCCTAAGTCATCAAAGGTCTCCCCTTGATAAATCAGGTCTCGGCTATGTAGGTGAATCCTCAAGCAAGAATGATGCAAACCCTAATGCTTCAAACAACAAGGATGTGAGGAAGCTTGGAAGAAATGTTGATGCTCCCAGTTCCAACAAAGGCAAGGAGAAGAATCAAGAACACATTGAAAGAAATCCTACTCCAAGAAGACTTGCAAATGGTGTCAAGAATACAAAAGGCAATGAATATCATCAAATAATCCCAAGGAAAAAAGACTTCAGAAGTACATCAAGGAAACCTTCTTCTCCCAGGTACCAAAGTATATTTCTTGGTTATTGTTATTCTTGTACAAACTTTGGGCACATGGCAAAAGATTGTAGGGCATATCACAAAGATAATTATTATGGTCCCCGTCAATCTCCAAGAAGCAATTTTGCAAGAAGAAGTCATGAATTTTTATACATGAACAATATAGAGTGCTTCAAGTGTCATAACATTGGACATATGGCATGTGATTGTAACTTGACTTGGGCCCCTACACAAGCTAGAACCATACCAGAGAAAAAGGTTACACAAGTATGGAGAAGGAAGCAAACACAATCTGGAAGTCTCTTGAACTCACTAGCCAACAACACATGTTGTTGACTTGATGATGTCATCCTCGATATTCCAAGTATTTGATGGGGAGACTCTACCAAAAAGAAGACCATGCATACAGTTAGGGGGAGCTTATGATGATTAAGCACTCTTGCAGAAGCTATCCATGAATGGGCCCTATGAAATCCTTGATGAGCCACTTGGACAATCATCCTTTGATAGATCATCTCTTGAAAGTAATTCCATTGAAGAACATGATCCCTTATTCATCCATGAACTATTATTAAACATCTCGTCCACTTGATCACTAATCTTTCATGAGCTAAAGAAGGTCGTGTAGACAGGGGGAGTTGGTTCATCACATGAATGAATGTAAGCACATCTATCATGGACCACATTACCAGAAAGAAGAGCACCATGACAGGGGGAGTAACATACCCATGAAGATCTACTATTCATGAAGAAGAGAAGCAGCTTGATAGGGGGAGTTCTTGGACACCCCGTTTGCCATCAATGACAAGAATGTTTGAAAGGGCAAGAATATTGCCATCAATGACAAAGGGGGAGAGAATATGTGAAAGGGCAAGAATATTGCCATCAATGACAGTGGGGGAGATTGTTAATCTAGGTTGTCATTGATGTCAATATGGAATTCTTGGGATGACAAATATTCTTAAGATGCATATTATGATGATGTCCTTGCACATGATGACAAGTCCCTCTTGTTTGATAAAGATACCATTAATGAAGATGTCAAGCTATTAATGATGCCATTATGAAGTCAAGCCACTAAGAAGATGTTTTGTCCTGGATACTTGAACTAACCATAACCTCATGTATCCTTGTTCTTGATGAAGAAGCCCTAGAAATCATGATGATGTTCTTACTTTTGATGAAGAAGCCTAGAACCCGGATGATGTCCTTATCCTTGATATTGAAGGACTATACATGAATGACCACACTTGATGATGTCATACGTGATGGCACTTGATGAAGTTCTTGATGACATGGACAATGATTGGAGACATGGCATGAAGGACTTGGAAATCACTTAATGGCAAGACATGACATGAAGGACTTGGAAATCTCCAAATGGAAAATTAATAAATGCTGCACTATGATCGGTGACATATCACTGCACTATTATTGGATACATGACGCTATACTATCATGATGACATGAATGCTAAATTCACTATCATGATGCCGGATACACTATCATGGTGACATGGATGACTCACATGATGACAAAGTACTTGGGGACACACTAATAACCTCTTGCTGTCCTAATCATCAAGCCCTAGTAACCTATTGCTGTCCTAATCATTTTTCTGCACTAAAAATTCCAAACAGTCATAAAGAAAATTAATTTTTGACATCTTGAAGACATCATTTCATTATGACTTCTTGACTATCTTGTAGAGGACTCTTTCCTCTTTTTAATGAGCCCTTATTTGTCCCGAAACTCCTAGTAGTTTGTGAGATATCGAATTTTCAAGTTAAAAAAAAAATATATTTCTGATATTGAGCCACTTACACTTAGACATTCATGTCGGCCTACCTGCAGAAAGAAGTGTCCCTTAATTTCAAGGTGAAATCCTATATAAATATGACGTCTAGCTCTTCATTTTAACTATGATTTCGGCAATTAATTCAGAGATAAGGTACAGAAAGAGAAACAAGGCCGAAGAGATAAAAAAGAATACAGTTTGGGTTATAAATTGACAACTTAAGAAGCTACACGAACCTTTTAAAGACTACAGACCTTGTTTTTCATGTTGCAGCGTCAGAACAAGAGTAAAGGAAGCCGAGGAGCAGGAAAATGTTGTTTTTGGGCAGATTCTTTTTGAGGACAGTCTTGTGTTAAAGGTTGGATTTCTTGCACAGAACTCGGACCTGCCATCATTACTATGTAACCTTGCTGTGGCACAGAATTGGAGCATTTTTGTGGATCGGACCTGTTGTAATATTTCTCCACGGGAGCTCGAAATAAGCTACAGATCTAGCACAGAACCTCGGTCGAGTGATATCTGGAGCAACAACAAGATATTTTGAACCTGTTATTGGAGGTACAATACTAATATTTTAAGGGACAGTATTAAGATCCTTTTACAGATAAATCCCTTGGTTGAAGGCACAAAATTGGCAATATATTGCAAATCTGTAATATTTTTTTTCTAGCGAATTTGTGAAAGATATTATGAGGCTATTCTTTGTTGTTTAATGGAAACTTCTAGTGTAGATATTCAATGATATTTTTGCAGACTTGTGATGACATTTATAGTAGGCCTATGGTGGGTGAAAGTCTGAAGAAACATTGAAGAATACTTGTCAAAGAACAGACCTTGTGATGTCCTTATTGAAGACATTGTAAACCTTTTGTATAAACCGTTGAAATATTGATTGAAGGCCTCATTGAAGCATCTCTAAGCATAGCTGAAGATCCTTTGGAGTTTGCTGAGCAAATATATTAAAGAAATTTTTCGTGAAGAAGCCTTAGAGCAACATTGTGTAGACATCTTGAAATAGTGGTTTCATTGACCTCAGTGGAGCTTGAGTATTGTAGTCACCAGAGGAGCTTTGACCTGTGGAGTGTGTACACATTTAGGCCTCTACCTGTTGCAGCCTTGGACTTGCGTGCGGAAGTGAAGTTTTTGGGCAAGAGAAGTATTGAACAATGAAGACTTGGGTCTTGGAGATAATATTGAAGACCATGATCCACTAGCCATCATGAGGTGACATTGGAGAAATTTTTTGGGTGCCATGAAGAACAGCAGAGACACCTTCATGTGAAGATCAAGGTTGTAATTGATGCCGTGATGTGGAGACTAAGTAAAGGCATTGCTGAAGATTGACAAGGCTCGGTGAAGAAGACATTGGGAGCCGTGAAATACAACTAAACATATCTTGACGAAGTAAAGCAAGGGTTGGAGCCCAAGAGGTTGGAGCCTCAAAAAGACAAGGTTGGTGCCTTGGAGGATAGGGTTGGAGCCTTAGAGGAATGGTGTCCTCAAGAAACCAGGTCGGAGCCTGTACCAGAGAAGGGTTGGTGCCCTAGAGGTTGGAGCCTCTAAACGCAAGGTCAGTGCCTTGAGAAGATAGGGTCGGAGCCTCACAAAAGTCCAAGTTGGTGCTTGGCAACAGGTTGGAGCCTAGGAGATTGAAGCTCAGTGTCTTCATCTAGGGTTGGAGCGTTATATATATTGTACTTGATTCATTGTAAAGATTATATTAATAAAAGCTTTTATTCCTATTGTTCATTTTGTGTTCTAAATATAATCGATCTAACAGGTAAAAGTAACAATTGAAAAGAAATACTAATTCACCCCCATCTCAGTATTTCCAACAAATTCTTCTAACACAAGAAAATTGCACTATCTTCAAAACAATGTTGGAGAGATCAATTCAGAAAGGGAAGAGTGGCTCCCAAAGCCTCAATAGTCATGAGTTAACAAGTATAATTCAGAGTGCACTTGAGAAGTGCAAAAGAGCAAAAAATAGGAAATCTGAATCAAACTGTTTTCCTGTAAATGCTTGGTTTGATGAGGAATGCAAAATGACAAGGAAAAGCTTTAAAAAGACAGGCAAGGAGAAAATGAATGTAAAGTTATATAAGCAGATTTTAAAAAAGAAAAAAATGAGTTCATGCAAACAAGGCGAGAAGAGTTAATATATCTAGGCAAGAATCACCCAAAGCGTTTTTGGCAGGAACTTCAACCAAGGAAGAAGCAAATTGAAAATAATATTACAGTCAATCAATGGTTTGACTATGCAAGACAACTCTATGAGAAAGAATCAGAGGAGGAGCCTCCTCCCAAGATCAACACAACCACAAAGATTTTCACATTACAGGAAGTAGAGACAGGAATTAAAAATTTGAAAATAGGAAAGGGAAAGGACTTGGTTGAACTTCAAGCAAAATATATAAAGTGGGGAATGGACATTCTTTCACCACACATCATGGAAATATTCAACAACATCATTCAACAAGGATTCCCAAGATATTGGACAATTAGTCTAGCAATACCCGTTTTTAAAAGTGGAGACATTAATAATCCTTCCAACTATAGAACCATTATGATGAATCCTTTGTTTGCGAAGCTCTTCAACAACATGGTGGAAATATAATCAGTAAGTGGGCGGAAGTCAAAGAAAAGAGGGCAAAAGGGCAAGCAGGTTTTAGGCCGAAACATTCTACAGTAGATCATGCTGTCACATTGAGACACATTATTGAAAAGGGTTGTGAAGGCAAAGAAGAGTTTTTTTGCCGCTTTGTTGACTTCAAAAAGGCATTTGACACGATCCCTAGAGATAAGTTGTGGAGTAGAATGGAAGAACTTGAAATTCCTTTGCATTTTAGAGTTGTTGTCAATAGGTTGTATGAAGATGTGAAAGTCAAAATTAGAACTTCAGTAGGCATTTCAGAAAGCTTTAGAAGTGACATCTGAGTTAACAATGACTTCCCTTTATCCCCTACTCTTTTTGGTTTATATATTGATAAATTGGAAGAGTGGCTAAATCTGCAAGGTGGGGATGGTGTTCGGTTGAGGGAGTTTGTGATAAAGACTCTTTTATATGCTGATGACCTTGTATTGATTGCTAAATCATCCCAGGGATTGCAGATGCACCTATATGCCCTTGAGTATTTTTGTAAAGCAGTGAGGATGCAAGTCAATACTAACAAGGCCAAAATAATGATTTTCTCAAATGAAAAGAAGTAGAGCCAGCATATGTTCTTCTTTTAATGCAACAATCCTGAAGAAGTAAATGAATACAAGTACCTCGGGATTGATTTCAACAACATGCTTAATTGGGAGCACTGCAAAAAGAAGAGAATTTTAGGAGGGTGGAAAGCATTATATGCTCCTCAGAACAGATGTGGAGAGGTAGAGTTATGGGATTGGAAAACAATTAAAGTGATTTTTGGGCTCCTAGTTTTTCCAGTGATATTATATGGGTGTGAATTGTGGGCTAGCAGAATCCTTGTCTCAAAATGGAAACAAATTGAGAAAATCCAAAAACGCTTGATCATGAGCAAGTTTAAAATAAAAAGTTCAATTTCTTATGAGATAATGTTGAGTGAAACAGGAGCAACTTCTGTCGAAGCAATTGCTATGGTGCATCTCATAAGGTATCTTCAGAGAATTGAGCAAATGGGAGAAGGTAGATGGCCTAAAGTTATTTTCAATGAAGGAATGAGTGAAAGAAAGAAATCATGGATGAGACAAAACAACAAATGGATGCAAAAATGGAATATTTACATCAATGCTTGTCCCACAAATAGCAAGGATTTGAAGAGTTATATTATGGAGAATTTTTGTAAGCATATATGGGGAAAAGAGTTGGGTAGAAAGAAGAAGTACTATGTTCAAGAATTCAACCCCGCGTGTGATCTCCAATAAAAGGAGTACATTGGAGCTAGCATTCCATGGAGAGAAAATATTCTTATTGCTCAATTAAGAACTAACTCACATCAATTACGGTGCGAAACAGGTTGGTGGAAAAGACCTAAAGAAGCTTGGGAAGAGCGGGCGTGTACTGTTTGCACTTCTGGGGTAGTGGAATCGGAAAAACATTTCATTTTGGAATGTGATGCTTTCAAAGACATCCGAGACAATTACAACAGTATGTTAACATCAGTTCCTTGGCATTTTGTTTTCAGTGAGGGGACTGTTGAATGGTTGGGTCAGCTCATTATTAATTTGAATAATAAGAGGATTGAATTGCAAAAGGCAAAAAGTAGGGAAGCTAGTGGTTCTATAGACTATAGCTAGTCTCGTGGACGTTAAAATTTCATTCATTCATTCATTCTTCAACAACTCGAATTGCATTCTAAAACATTGAAGTTTGGCTTGCTTTACCTTGTTATTGCCTTCATAGTAGCTACTCTTCTTGTCCCAAATAGCTTTTACAGTAGGGAAATCCATGACCTTGACTTGTTCTAATTTAGGTAGGTTGGTGAGCAGAGCATTCATAACTTTGGCATTGCATGTAAATTCCATCTTCTGATCTCTAGTAATTGGGGCTTGAGGATTTTGATATTATTCTTCCACTGCATCCCATACATCAGCACAAAGAGATTGAACATAGGTTTTCATCCTAACCTTCCAAAAAACATAGTTCATTCCATTGAACATAGGTTCCCTATTGGTGTATCCTCCTTCCTTGTTTTCCATGGTCCCTGATATTTCTGCCAATTGTTAAACTAATTTGGAGTAACTTGGGGCTCTCATACCAATTGTTAGAAACCAAGACAATACTGAGAGGGGAGGTGGGGAGGGTGATTCAATATTGAGAATTTTAAAACTTTCTTTCACAAACAAAGAATACTAGGACACCCATAAACACTTTAGAAACCATTCATATAAGCATCATAAGAATCAACACAAGAAGAAAAAATTAAACACATATTCTTCAAACTTCTATTCAATTACTTTCAAAAGAGAAAGCTTCAATTTGCTTTTACAAATTTCTATCTCCAACCAAAAGGAAGCAACTAATCCCTAATTTATCAACTACTATTGAAAGGAGCTACAAACCCTGATTTATCAGCTACTACTAAAAGGAGCTCCTACCCCTCAAATTTCTATTCAATTACTTTCAAAAGAGAAAGCTTCAATTTGCTTTTACAAATTTCTATCTCCAACCAAAAGGAAGCTAATCCCTAATTTATCAACTACTATTGAAAGGAGCTACAAACCCTGATTTATCAGCTACTACTAAAAGGAGCTCCTACCCCTGATTGTTTACTAGCCACTACTGAAAGGAGCTGCAACCCCTAGAATGCGAGATACCACTTGCTTGACCTCCTTGATTAATCTTTCATTCCATTTTAGTATTCAAATCATGAAGGGCACTTCCTTTCATAAAAAAATAAATTCCTCCTCAATGAAACACCCCAAACAGCATCAAAATCACTTTCAACAATATTTGAACTCTTATCAATTCACCATCACACACTAGAAAAACTAACAACATCAACTTCAACAACTGTCTTCTTCTTTCTAGTTCAATTATGCTTATACAAAATTAGAGCTAATATTTTTTGTTTTAGAAATTTAGTTAACGTCAACTCTTTATCTTGCATAAATCCTTATTTTTTCTTATGTATCACTTTTGTCAAATCTTCTAGATGTTTTCTTGAAGTATTCAATCTATGATCTACAATCCCTATACAAAAAATTGAGCTAATCTTCCCAAAAGTACAATTTTGGAAAATATCAGGGTTTAGTTAGACTTTAGCTTCTGTTCTAAATCAAACTATCTACCAAATTTGTGTAGGTTTTAACCGTGTACAGAAATTACTTGCAAACAAATTCTAAAAACTATAAATAAACAATGACGAGAATATAAAACAAATACACAAAGATTTCCCCTAGATCCCAAAACTGGGACTACAAGAGTGATTTTTCATTATATTCCTTTCAATGTTACAACACATATATATACAAGTCGAAGCATTCGTAAACCCCAATCCATTAACCCTGGATTAGAACATAACCATAGTTCCCTTGACCGGATCTACAAGATACCATGGGCAAAAAATCATCATGCCCAAAACCATGTGCAAAACCCATGCACAAAACCATAGGTAGGTCCGCCCACCTAATATAGGGTCCAATTTTTTTTTCCTGGGGAACTGCCCCGGACCCCGTAGAAGGGGTTACCATCCCCCCACTATGCCTAGTGCAACGAAGGGGCAGATCCCGCCCCCCCTCTAACACCCTGCTTCGTGCGTGGGTCTAGTCGTGGAAAGATTATAACACACACCCAACAATTTGGCTAAACTTCCAATGATCCGAATGGAAAATGACATCCACCCATGGTATTTATCCACTCATGGTATTGTAAGTGGCATCCACCCTTGGTATTCATCCTCCCATGGTATTTATCCACTCATGAAATTTACCCATGTTATTGTAAATGACATCCAACCATGGTATTCATTCACCCATGGTATTTACCCACCCATGGAATTTACCTGTGGTATTGTAACAAAAAAATGCTATAAGTAACAAGTCGCATTTTGTAAAAGGACAGATTATCCACCAGAATGCAGCTTTTACAGTTATTCTCTGTTTTAATAAAAAGGTTTTATTGTTTTGTTTACTGTGTGTTCTCCTCTTTCCTTCTAGCATTTTAATTTTTTTTTAGATCTTTGGGGCCTCCCCCCAAGATTTGGATCAGTGGTATCGAATTCAAGTTATGGCTCCATGGGAATGAGGGTTTGAAGCATATTTCTATTTCAAAGTTTTGCTACAATCTTCATAAAGCTTCATGCAAGTTCCACGAGCTCCACATAACAGTTTAGAAGGTGAAAAATAACTCATTCGAAATTATTTTCTATTAGCTCAAATGGGTTTTTTACGGAATTTGATTTCATTTCCCAGTTTGAGAGATATGAGCAATTGAAGTTACACCCATCTGGAACATTGCGCGTACCATGATTTTCTAGAATCATTTTCTCACTCCACAGGTCATGAAATTTCAAGTGTCTTATATCAATGGAAATATCTCTTCAATACCTTAAATGGGTCTTTGACGGAATTTGATTTCATCACCTGTAGTAGAAGTTATCAACAAAGTTGTAGCAAGAGGTCTATAATGTGAAAGAAGCCTTTACAACATCTCATTGGATAGGAGAATCTACATCACCCATGGCCACTTTTGTTATGAGTAGTTCAGGAACATCTCTGTTGTGGTTTGGATTTGTACCCCATCCAAAATCCATGAGTTTTTATATCTGGAGCAGCATTCGGCGCGGGTTCCCTTTGGAGATGTGCCCTCCCACCTCGCTTTAGTAGGAAAATGCTTCACATTCATCAGTTTCAGCATAGTAGCATTTGAGTTGGGTTGTTTGGAGACATGCCCTCCCACCCCAGGCTATGTAGGCACCTGCTACTTCATAAACAATCAACATCAAAGTTATGGGTCAACTGCACAAAACCCTTGTCATCGAAGTCCATTTGCTAGGCCACACACTGTTAGTATCATAGTTGGTCACAAGAATTACAAGGTATCTCTATCCTTGGATGTTCGTTCATCATGGTTATGGGCTAATCACACAAAACCCTTCTCTTTAGTGGCTCTTCATATTCAACAAAGGCTTCTTAGGAGGGAACTTCATGCAATGGGGACCATTGCTTCTTAAGGAGGGAGAAATGATATGAATGGAAAATTACATTCACCCATGGTATTCATCCACCCATGGTATTTATCCACCCATGGAATTTTCACATGGTATTGTAAGTGGCATACACCCATGGTATTTTCCCATGGTATTGTAAATGGTTCCACCCTTGGTATTCATCATCCCATGGTATTTATCCATTCATGGAATTTACCCATGGTATTTATCCACTCATGGAATTTACCCATTATATTGTAAGTGGAATCCACCCATGGTATTCATTCACCCATGATATTTTCCCATGGTATTGTAAGTCGCATCCACTCTTGGTATTCATCCTCCCATGGTATTTATTCACTCATGTAATTTACCCATGGTATTGTAAGTGACATCCACCCATGGGATTTACCCACCCATGGAATTTACCTGTGGTATTGTAACAAAAAAAGGCTATAAATAACAAGTCACATTTTTTAAAAGGACAATTTGTCCACCACAATGTAGCTTTTACAATTGTTCTTTGTTTTAATAAAAAGGTTTCTTTATGGTTTTGTTTATTGTGTGTTCTCCTCTTTCCTTCTAGCATTTCAATTTTTTTTTAGATCTTGGGGGCCTCCCCCCAAGATTCGGATCATCCAAATAGGCTTCCAAATCTATTCCTGCCAACTCATTCAAGCACTCTGCCAGCTTGGTGTAAAATCACCAAATATGGCATAAAACACCAAATATAGCTACCAACCCATTCATGTTGGGCCCTTGCCCTTGGTCACAAAACCTTCGCATAGGACCTAGTGCTGGAGCCAAGCCTTTAGCTCCCAACTTTTATTTCCCCAACAAAACTCAACTAAGCACATTTTTTTCCTTCGGGGTTACTTGTCTTGGTGGGACCACCTTCCAATTCCACTTGCACGCTTACGATTGGTCTGCCACTCTAGCTGTATGCCACCTCGTCTGTGACCATGTCTTATAGATACATCAACCCTAAGAAAATACTTGTGACTCATTCTAAAAACACTAGGGTATCTGGCCTTCCGGGGTTTGGGATGACATGTCCCTATGGGACCTCACACTGTACACATGGACTAATCACAAAATCATCCGGGTGATGTAACTTTTCCACCTAGATGCCACTGTGTCTAAGAGGCTATCTTGCTAGACTTTCCGACTTGTGCACCCTTGTAAACTTGTGGGGTCATTTCTTCCAGGACAACGTGTCTACCACAACAATGCCACCTGTATTCCTCTGCCATGTGTCACTATTGTAGGGATTAATGCACGGGTGGTTGTGGACAGAAAAAACCCTCTCGAGTCTCCCAGGACCAAAGGAAAATAGAATTAGGTGACCTGCAACTGTTCAAAGATACATGCACATATTCATGTCAATTTAAAATCGACGAAGTAAAAGAGAAGAGTTACCTCTCAATCTCTATAGTAGTTTCACCGAAGATCTCAGTGTGGCAAAGGGAGGACCGCTTCACCTACTCCTAGAACAAAACCTGCACATAGACAAGACAAGAAGTAACCTTCATAGCATATACATCTTGATGATTAAAAGAATTAACATTTATGAATATATAAAACTAGCATGCATCTAAGAGAACAATCATTCTCGAATTCGCATCAACATATACAGAAAAGAAGTCTCAACATCATCTAGTAGACATACCAAGAGCAAATCTATATTATCAGATGAGAGAAGAATGATTACAACCATGGTTGTTGAATCAAGTCTTCCCTTATCTCCTTGGCTCCTTTCCCTCTCTCTCTCTCAACTCTTCGAAAACATAACAATACTTGTCTAAATATTCAGATTCAAATCCACACTCGTTACAATGGCCAAGCCTCTAATTTATAGATGAGGAGAGGCTCTCTCCTTGTCAATTTCTTCATGAGTTCCAATGAGGCAAAAGCTTGGATGTTGCCTCGCTTTATTGCTCTTTCCCTTCCCATGAAGCTTTGTTAGGATTAGCAATGTCCTTAGTTAGGACTGAGGCAAATGTTTTCTTCTTTTCAAGTTGACATTAGAGTGAAAAGTGGAGTGTCAGTCAGTCAACTCGCGCTTTGACCTCTGGAATCCCATAAATATTCAGTAACGCTTCCCTTTAGGCAAAACGAAGCGTTAACCTAGGGACTAACACCTTTTGTTGAGTCATGAGAAGCGTTATAACTCGCTTTTTCTGTTTTTGGGGTGCGTTACCCTGGCAAATGGGCCTGCAACTTAGTGTTTTCTTCCAGTCAAAGTATCCTTCTCCTCTGAGCTGATGAAGAGGTCATTTTATGTATAACATATGCCCCCTAAAGTGTGAGGTCAGAGATGGAGACAATGGCCGAAATACTTTATATAAGAGAGAGAGAGGATTGGAGCTTTGGAATTGCAGGAGACCTGAAAACAACAACATATGTCAGAAATATATAAACATGTCCTGAGTCGGGCATTCCCATGCTCAGTAGCTGTATCAGAGTGATTCTCAAAAGAGGTATGACTTTCATGTCCACCGATAGGCACAATGTGGAATATGTGTCATAATATGATCAATCTGAAGAGCTGTCTCCAAAAACAATATACGTAGCTTGGGAGAGGAAACAAGGCTAAGTGATGTAAGCCTCTACCCAAGGTCTTGGTCGCCGCCTCTCTGAACGACATATTTCTGCACATGTGAATAAAGGAGTTGAAGTCAAACATGTGAGAAATCATCTGATTACCAGTCAATAATGAAAACTGTTAATAGACGTGAGGATGACCACCAATAAGGATGATGGTCTCCAAGATGTCTAGTACAAACTAGCAAGTGTGAAAATTTTGTTTTTGTTGAACACTTGTAGAATCGTTCAACTGGGAGCCAATAGTGAAAACCCCCAATCAAACGCAGGGTAACTTGCCACTGAGCACTGCAAGTTCTACGGTACTGATATGTTTTTGGATTTGCTTCCTAGATAGGATGTTGAAGTCGATAGGAAGAGATCTATCAAAGGTAGGCAATAAGGTGTCCTACATCAGTTGACATGAAACGGGACAAGAATGATTGTTTTGGAGATAGATTAGAGCAATGGGTCAAACAGACGGAGGGCAATTTCAGGCATATGATGGTATGTGTTGTAACATATTTTGGTACGCTGAAAATTAAAAATATTTCAGTGAGAAATTTCCATTTACTTCTAGGATAATGCTGAGATATATATTTATTATGCTTTTGAATGGTTTATAGTTTATATATAATAATTTTAATTTTTATAAAAATGTAATTGTATATTTTTATGGAAATATTTATTTAAAACTAAAATTATATTATAAAAAAATAAAAATTCGATCCCATTTAAAGCCAACACTCAAAAGCTAAAGGTCAAAGCCTATGGCCCACCCTGCACTTAACTATTTAAACTCCCCTATTCTTCCATGCCTCAAGATATGGGCACATTTAATCCAAGGGTTATAAATATATTTCGCACCCCCCAGCTCTTCCGACATTTAACTAGGGGGGGTCCGAAAAGATGTTTTTTACATTATTGCTTTTTACACGTGTTATTTCCTCATAACTTCGCACCCCCCTTCCTAAACCACTTACCACTACCCCCTCCGCAAACCATGAACTTTATTGTTTTGACTTTTATAAATATGGCGGGAATGGAATTTCATACTATTATGAAATAAATGCTATGTGGATGGGAGGCCGAATGAAAAAGATGAGGTGAAACTAGATTTTAGAGGAAATTCACAATTGGAAGGCCAAGTTGGTGAAATGAAATAACAGGCTAAGGTGTAAAATGATTTTATAGCGACACGTAAAATGAAATTCACGGATGCAATGAATTTATCAGAGAAAATAAAAGGGAAAATTTCATATGTTTATGAAATTAATGTACAGGTGAGAAAAGATGACATTCATGTAAATGCATTTCATGATGGGAGATTAAGGTAAAAGAGGCATGGTAAAATCAATTTACAGGCATGGTGAAATCAATTTACAGGTGTAAATTGATGTTGCAGGTGGAAGTAAAGGAGTAAAATGAAAATACTCTACCAACCACACAAATCAACACATTGTTTTGCAAAACCATCCAGGTATTCTACAAGGGTAAAAGGAATTTATAGGTATGAAATGAATTTACAGACGAAGGTGAAAAGGAGAAACAAACCATGGAATTTAAAAAACTACATATGGTTTTGTAAATCCATGGGAAAGGAAAACAATACACTGATTTGGAAAACTAGATGGTTTATCAAATCATTTAAATAAATATATTGAAATTCTAAATCCCTAAATTCATTTAAGAGTTTAATCAAATATTTGGAAATTTTATTTAAAAATATATTTTTTTCAAATATTTGTGACAAAATAAAGGATGATGAAAATCAGAAAATGACAAAAATAGAATTCAAAGGGGCAGATGGCAGACCAATCAGGTTTAAAGGGACAATTAGCTGATTATGGGAAAATAGTTTCAACCTTTTTCCAGACTTCAAGGGAATGAAGATCAGTCTAAAACACCTAGCAGCAGAAGATCAGCAGATTGAGGATTATTTTGCAGATTTTCAGCAGTCATTCAACCAATTCCAGATCTCAAGGCAAGATACTTGCAAGCAGTTCAAAGTTTCCAGCAGATAATTTAGAGAGAGTGTTTTATTTTTAGTATACTATTCAAGATTGTATTCCATAATTATTGTAACAGTTAGGAGAGATCTTGTCTATATATATTATTTCATTTGTAATAAATAGTGAAGGCTTTTGATGCCAAGGCTCTTCATTTTGTAATAGCTTCTATTATAGTATTTCTAATGAAAGCCTTCTGGCTCCAGTTTGACAGAATTTTGTGTTTTCTAGTATGTCTTTCTAGTGTTTCATATCTTATTTCTACACATGTTCAAAGCATTTATAGGAAGGTCTGGGTAAGTGTAGATTGAGTATCAATTTATTCTTAAATCCCCTGCAAAATCATAGCCATTAAAAGAGATCAGCTTATTGGACTATCTGTGCAAAATAACTCCTCTTATAATTGGTTTCTGTTTGGCCTTCTTAAATACTTTGAATATGTTTTTTTGGGCTGTAGAAATTTTCTACACGCATCCAAATTTCCCTTGTTGTTAAGAAGTCTGTTTGACTGCTTAATTATTAGGAATCTCCTTACATTCTTCTATCATAATCCTTGAAAGGCTAAGTTATTTTGTTAGGCTGGAAGCTGACACATTCTGAAGGGACCCTGTGAGAGAGACTTTAATCATGGATAGGGATTGTCATTGATCGCCAACCACCCCCAATTAAAACCATAAATCTGGCCATTGTGCTTCAAAGGCTGTTGTTCAGTGATAGGTGAACAGTGTTAAACAAAGCCTCGTAACCACTGAGGGAGCCCCTTCTGGTTCAAGGGCGAGCTTGAACCTACAAGCTGGTTGAGTTGGTTTCCTAGCATAGTTTTCACAGCCAAGGACTGCCAACGGGAAATAGGTACAACAGTATGTTTGATAAATGAAGTAGAGAGAGATGAATCCTATGAACAATAGAAGGCACGACATCAAGGTTACTAGGAAACTTAGACTCATGAACACCAAAGAGTGTTAGGATACAAGGATGCAGGAACATCGGAGTATGAAGGCTAAACTCATAGGATGGTAAGGTTCGGTGAGAAGCTAACAAAGAGGTTTCATGAGGGGGTGCCATGTTCAAGGGATTGACTGCTGCCAAAAGATCCTTTAGAATATAGATATTGAGTCACTGTTCTGTCCAATTTTTCCCCATTTGATTAAGTTTAGACAGGTAAACTTGGTGGTCTTTTCATATTTAGAGAGTCTGAAAAGATCGTAAATACAAATCCAAGGGGTAGCTTTGTCATGGTTGATGACTGGGTGCGACAAAGGGTTAATAGTATATCCGACACAGTTTCTTTTTCGTAAGTGATTCCATTGTGTCTGGATAAAGTGATAAACGTATGCTCAATAGACATCTACCTCATTTTGTTATGAGTACGAGGAGACAAAGTGAACTCGATATTCTTCGTGAAATTTTAACGAGTCAAACGAAGAAAACTCATTAGATCTTCATAAAATTTTAACGAGTCAGATGAAGGAAACTCAATATATCTTTTTTCATTTTAAGGAGCGAGAAAAAGAGATAAAAAGAATTGCTCAGGTCTTCTTCGTAGGAGTTTTATGAGCCCGAAGAAGGTAACTCGAGGGTTTTTCAGTTCAAGGGCAAGAAAAGGTCCCAAAAAAGAATGTCCTCATCCAGAGTCAAATTTGGTCAACTCTGCATAAAGAAACTAAAAGATCATCGGAGCATAAGTAAAATTTGACAGATTAGCGATATGATGCATGTTTAAACAAGATAGGAATGAATAGCTTCAATTTCAACGACTAGCTAAAGTGAGTCATACCTCTAGAGTGACCATAAGAAGGGTGATAGGCCCTCATTTTCACTGTTTGAAGTTTGTGAGAGTGCTATGAAGAGAAAAAGGAACAGAACTTTCCCGAGCGATTGTGAGCAATCCAGGCGACCATTTGACGTTTTGTCAGTTCCAGGTAGGTGGCTTGATCTTCATCCTGCATTTAAATACTTAATTCATGTTGGTTGCTGGGAAATTTAACATTTTTGAGAAAGCCCTTGGTGCCTTGGATGGCTAACACGGTCGCCTGGGTCCTGGGACGCGTTAAACGCTTTTCTCGTGAAGGGGAATGCGTTAGCATGCCCCGTGGGCACAGGAGGGCCGCGTTAGCCGACCGAGTGCAAGGATAGCTTGGTTTTCTTGATTTCACAGGGTTTTCTGCCAACTAGAAATTGATCTAAGGGTTGTGTTATGCAGGGATCAGGCTTACAAGATGAGTCTTTGGAGAGAAAGAGCCCATGATGCTGAGGAACTACAAATGCTGAATGATCCGACATGTTTGGTAGCTTTGAGATGATGTGGGCTGCTAAAGTATGCCAGACTTGACTTGATGAAAAGTCAGGAGGATCTCTTGAGTTGGATTATCCAACGGTGGGATGAACAACAGGGATTGTTCAAGATTGGGGACCATGAGCTCTCTATCGAGCAAGATGACATATACTTCCTCACTAGTTTATCGTGCAGAGGTGCACGAGTAAATGTGACAGGAGGGAGAACTGATCTGAGGACCATCATGGAGTTGATCCGAACATATTGCAGTGAAGGCAGTCGACCAGTGAGCAACAAAATTCCAATGGAGCGGATAAGAACAAGACCGATGAGGTATATTATATGGATGATTGTGTGCCTGGCAGGGTCTAAGAGTCAACATGTGGCTACAAAGGCCCAATTGCTACTGGCATTGGATTGCTTGCAGCCACAAGTGTTCAACTGGTGTGAGGGAGTCCTCCATCAGGTGAAAGCAGAGTTGACAACATGTAAGACTCGGGCCCAAAGAGAGTTTGGGTATGGCACTTTGATCATATCCTTCATACTAGAGAGGGTGCCTATGATGAGGCCTCACATGAGTCTTGGTATAGCTGGTCCCAGGGAGCCTAGACAGGAGCGATGGGTAGCCCTAGTGCCTTGTACATGAGGGGGACCAATTAGACATTTCTTTGAGGATGACTTCTTTGAGTGGCTCAGCAGCCATATCTTGATGATTGAGGATTATCCGTATGCCGACATGAACTATACAGGGGATCCAAAATTGATATTGCCACTCAACACTCAGTGGGGGCCACTAGGTAAGAGGATAGATCAAAGTGAAAAATATTTTTTTCTTTTGAAGTTTATGCAATTTTTTGATTTATGGGTGAAAAAATTTGACATGAAGCGTTTGCTTGACACATATGTGGCACCGGTTTGTCTTGCGGGTATGCCTCGCCATGCTAGGTGAGGTGATCAACTACCTGGGGATGGAGTAGTAGCAGAGGGTGTGGTAACCACTGAAGAGGGAGATGACACACAAAGTCTACGTGAGGTTGCTAGGAACCTCGAAGGTTTGAGCATGGGTGTGCCACCTCTTCCCATGAGAGAGATACCTATCCACATGCAGCGACACACAATGGGTGTGCCAGAGCGGTTTTTGGTGCCTCTGAGGAGGTTAGCTAGAGCAATGATCTGTTACCATGAGCAGCAGGCTCAACAGGAGTAGAGTATGGCCAGCGGGTGTCAGAGTGAGGCTTAACAAAGCCATTTTTGTATTAAAACACCCAAGTTTTGGGAATTTTTGATGTAAAAAGACTGGAAACAATCTATATTATATATATTGATATTTTTTTGGCAATTTAATGGTATATTTGTTTTTTGATTTTTGTAAATTTTTACTATGAAAATTTTACACTCATGCATGTAACTATAAAGAATGTGATAGATGCCAATCCAATACATAATTTGCCAACGAATCAACTAATGCATTAGATTCTCTAGGAATGTGTTCATAAGTAATAAACTCGAATTGACGTTCTAAAAGTCGTACCCTTAAAAAGTAACGTAACAAGATTGGATTGCGAATGTGATAATGATTAGTCAATTGCATAACAACATACTGGGAGTCTAACCTGACCACCAGATTAGAGATGTTGCGAGATGTAGTTTCAGTAAGGAGTTCGATAATGGACATGTACTCAACAATATTTTTGGTGGCAGAACCAAGAAACCCCCCTCGGAACTAAGTAGTTCCGACTTAGGTGTATAAAGAACCCAAGCAGCTGATGCAATGTGCCGTGTGTGATGATTGACACCATCCACATATCCGACGTATGGTAAGGGTGACAAATACTTCTATGCAGCGAGAGATGTATGAGAGAAATATCCATTTAAAAGAAAAAAAAATCCAAACACACCAAAAGAAGCAAAACTTACATACACAAAATTACAAAGCAGATGCCTAGTAGAACACTAGGCGAAATAATTTTTCGGATAGAGCCCGTTACGAGGCTCGGCGAGCAAGATTCCCTCACTGTCCTGAAATTCATAGGCACCTTTAGGAACCTTAGTAACGACATATGGACCAAACCATAATGGTTGAAGTGTTCCCACCCCCAAGAGATCATGCTTCTCATCGTAAAGTAAGACGAGGTCCCCCTCTTGCAAGATCGAGGCTTGACATGTTTGTCGTATTGAGCTTTGACTTGTTGCTTATGTGCTTTGAGAGCTAGTGCGGCATCTCGACGAGTCTCATCCAGCCGATTTAGTGACAACAAGCACTCTTCTTCGGCAGTAGTGTGTTGGGTGTGTGTTATATTCTTTCCACGACTAGTCGCACACGCTTTTGTGTATTTGTTTTATATTCTCATCAGTGTTTATTCTCTATTTTTAGAATTCGCCTGTAGGTAATTTCTGTACAGGGTTGAAACCTACATTTGGTATCAGAGCTATTTCGGCTTCAAGGGGACGCCTTTGCTGTTGAGGGGTTTTGCTCGGACTTGTGGTAGACCCTGTTCAGTGGGAGATTTGTGGGATTGATTCTTGCGGTGAAAGAAGATGGCGAGCAGTAGAAAGATAAAGATCGAGAAATTTAATGGTCAGAGTTTTGAGTTGTGGAAACTCAAGATGGAGGATATGCTGGTGGACAAAGATTAGTGGATTGTGGTAGATCTGGGTACTAAACCAACGAAAATGTCAGTTGAAGACTGGGCAAAGTTGGATTGGAAAGCAAAGAGAACAATACAGTTGTGTATCTCAAATTCAGTATTGTTGAATGTATCAGGGGAAGCTACGACGAAGGCTTTGTGGGACAAGTTAGGGACTTTGTACCAATCTAAGTCTTTGGTGAACAAACTGTTCCTACGGAAAAAACTGTATAACCTGAGGATGAAGGATGGAGACTTGGTGACAGAGCATCTGAATGCCTTCAATACTATGGTAAGTCAACTATTATCTGTTGATATTAAATTTTTAGATGGAGATAGGAGCATCAGTTTGTTGTGTTCTCTACCAGATTCTTGGGATAGTCTGGTTGTTGCAATAGGTAGTAATACAACTACCTTGAAGTTTGATGAAATAGTCTCATCTTTGCTGTCAGAGGAGATGAGACGAAAATGTATGGAGGGCCAGAATGGAGATGCCTTGTTTGTACGAGGACGATCCCAAAACAAAAACAAAAAAAGTCCTTGAGTGGGAGATCTAAATATCCAGAAAAACCTGTAAAGGTGTGCTGGAAATGCGGAAAGGAAGGGCTCTTAAAAAATGATTGTAGATCTAAAGCTCTTGAGAAAGGAAAGGATCTGATGATGCTCCTTCTGCAGAGGCGAAAACCACCTCAGATGAAGGTGGGGATGTGTACTTGGCTTTTTCTACAAACACACATGTAGATCACGAGGCATGGTTGTTTGACTCAGATGCATCCTTTCACTTCACTCCCCACAGGGAGTGGTTCTGCGAGTATGAGAAATATGATGGTGGTGATGTCTTCTTAGGGGATAATAGGAAGGCTAGAATCGTTGGACGTGGAAAAGTCAAGATAAAGTTGAAAGGTGGAAGGATTAGAACACTTCTGGGTGTTTTGCATATTCCTGCATTGGCCAGAAATTTGATTTTTGTAAGCAAGATGGATGATGCAGGTGTAAAAACAGTGTTAGAGAAAGATACCTACAAGATGTTTCGGGGAGTACTGATATTGATGCGGGGAGTTCGGATTGGAACTCTGTACAAGCTTCTGGGTAGTACTGTTATTGATGGGTGCAACAATTTTGTGGTTCCTAAAAGTGGAGCAGAAAATCTAGTGGTCTCTGGAGAAAAGACCATGTTGTGGCATCAAAGGCTTGGACATATTGGAGAGAAGGGCCTTCGAATACTTCATGGTAATGGTATGGTAGAAGGTATTTCTAATTGCTCTCTAGATTTCGATTTCTATGAACATTGTGTATATGGGAAGCAAAATCGGGTGAGTTTCCCCTCTAGTGCTAAGAGGGCGAAAGGGATATTAGATCTTGTGCACAGTGATGTTTTTGGACTTGTGTCGGCTCCATCACTGGGTAACTCTGTGTACTATGTATCATTTATAGATGACTTCTCAAGGAATACATGGATATATTTCCTTTGGAAGAAATTTGAAGTCTTTGACAGGTTTAGAGAATTTAAGGCTCTGGTGGAAAACCAGACAAAGAAGAAGATAAAGGTGTTGAGGACAGATAATGGTGGAGAGTTCTACAAGAAGGAATTTGAAAAGTTCTGTAAGATGTGTAGTATAGCACGACAAAAGACTACCCCATACACAGCTCATCAAAACAAAGTTGCAGAAATAATGAACATGATGTTGTTGGGAAAGGCAATAAGCTTGCTCAGTGGTGCCAGGTTAGGACAAGAGTTCTGGGTAGAGGCAGTGGAGACTACATGTTACCTGGTTAATAGATCACCTTCATCAACATTTGAGGATAAGTCTCCACATGAGGTATGGATTGGTAAGAAACCCTCTCTTTCACATCTGAGAATGTTTGGCTGTGATGCATATGTACGTTTTCTAAAAGAGAAAAGAACCAAGTTGGATAGCAAATCTGAAAGGTGCATCTTTATTGGGTATAAGGATGGTTTAAAAGGTTATAAGCTTTGGAACCCAGAAACAAGGAAAGTTGTGTACAATCGAGATGTGTTGATTAGAGAGGTGAAAGATGTTATTAAACATGAAATTCTACCAAAGGAACCTGAGAAGTTAGAGTTTGAGCTAAATGAGGAAGAATCAAATTCTATAACAGAACAAGAATTAGAAGATGAAGAGCCACAAACTCCAGCTATGAGAAGATTAGTTCGAGAAAGAAGGCAACCATAAAGGTATAGTCCATCTGCTTTCTATTCAAATTTTACTTTATCTATTACTGATAATGATCCCAGAACTGTCAGGGATGCAGTGGATTCAGAGGATGGAAAACTCTGGAAAGAGGCCATGGTTGATGAAATGGCATATTTGGACTAAAACGAGGCTTGGGATTTGGTGGAGTTGCCAGCTAGAAGGAAACCCATTGGAAGCAAATGGGTGTTTGAGAAGAAGATGAATGCAAAAGGCAAGGTGGAGAAATACAAAGCTCGGTTGGTAGCAAAAGGTTATTCCCAGGTGCCAGGAATTGATTTTGGTGATATTTTTTCTCCTCTTGCCAAGGTAGCTTTGATTACATTACTTTTATCTATTGTTGTTGCTGCTTTTGATTTTGAGGTAGAACAGGTGGATGTGAAGACAACATTTCTTCACTGGGATCTGGAAGAAGAGATCTACATGAAGCAACTTGAAGGCTTTGCAGTGAAGGGAAAGAAAGAACTGGTATGAATGTTAAAAAAGTCTCTGTATGGGTTAAAATAGTCACCAAGGATGTGGTATCAGAAATTTGATACATTTATACGGGGACTTGGCGTCACCAGAAGCAAAGCGGATCACTGTGTGTATTTTAAATTAATTGGTGACCATGTTATTTATCTGGTCTTGTATGTGGATGATATGTTGTTGATTGAAAATGACAAAGAAATTATCCAGGATTTGAAGGCCCAATTGTCCTCCAAATTCAACATGAAGGATCTTGGTGCTGCAAACTATATTTTGGGTATGGAAACTAAATGAGATCGGGCAAAGAGGAAGCTCTGGTTAAACCAGAGAAAGTATGTCGAGACAATACTGCAGAGGTTTGATATGCAGGATAGTAAACCAGTGAAGGTTCCTATTCCTGTAGGTGTAAAGTTAGCTGCTGAACAGTGTCCCAAGACACAAGAAGAGGAAGAGGATATTTCCCGTGTTCTATATGCAAGTGCAGTCGGTAGTCTAATGTATGCAATGGTCTGTACTAGACCAGACATTGCACATGCAGTAGGAGTATTGAGCAGGTTTATGTCAAAACCAGGGAAGGAGCATTCGACAACAGTGAAGCGGGTTTTCAGGTATTTGCATGGCACTAGTGATTATGGTTTGTGCTGGCAAGGAAGACCAAGATTGGATAGAGTTTTGGACATCCATGGCTTTGTTGATGCAGATTGGGCTGGATATCTGGACCAGAGAAGATCTACAAGTGGGTATGTGTTTAAGCTATTTGGAGGTGTAGTTAGATGGATGAGCAAGAGACAATTTGTAGTGGTACTTTCAACTGCAGAGGCAAAATAGTAAATACATGGTAGCCACTCATGCAAGAAAGGAAGTAGTTTGGTTGCAGAGATTGTGTTCAAGTATGGGGTTAGTACAACGAGCTATAAGGATAGACTATGACAGCCAAAGTGAAATTTTCTTGGCAAAGAACCTTGATTATCATTCAAAGGCAAAGCACATTGATGTTTAGTATCACTTTGTGAGGGATATGGTTGAGGACAAAAAGGTGTTGCTGGTAAAGGTGGACACTTTGAAGAATGCTACAGATGCATTGACGAAGTCTGTGAGCACTGATAAGTTTTCTTGGTGTAGAGAAACAATGGGCGTTGCAGGGCTGGACCAATGACTAAGCTCTCTTGTGATCTCCTGTGTGGAGAAGAAAACAATAAGTGGGATAATGTTGGGTGTGTGTTATAATCTTTCCATGACTAGTCGCACGTGTAGGGGGGTCACAGGGGGGCGCAACCCCCCCTGTCAGGGGGTTAGTGGGGGGCGGTAGCCCTCCTGTACGGGGTCTGGGGCAGTGCCCTGGAATTTTTTTTTTGGACCCTATATCAGATAGGTGGACCTACCTATGGTTTTGTGCATGGGTTTTGCATACGGTTTTGGGCATGATGGTTTTCTTCCCATGGTATTTTGTTGATCCAGTCAAGGGAACTACGGTTATGTTCTAATCTAGGGTTAATGGATTGAGGTTTATGAATGCTTCAGCATGTATATATATGTATTGTAAGGTTGAAAGGAATATAATGAAAAATCAATTTGGTAGTCCCAGTTTTGGGATACCAGAGAAATCTGTGTATTTGTTTTATATTCTTGTCATTGTTTATTTTTTGTTTTTTGAATTCATTTGTACGTAATTTCTATAGAGTGTTAAAACCTACATAATGTCGGGGAGGAGTTCAACAACTAGTTTGAGGGAGGGAATCTGACACCGATAGGAAGAACTGCTTCCAGGCCATAGGAAAACTAAAATGGCGTGAATCCTGCAATGGTTTTTACTGGCGTTTGGTATGCCCATAGAGCAGGGTATAACATTTGATGCCAGCAGGTTTCATGATTTCCCACTAATTGACAAATCATGGTCTTGAGGACACCATTGATGGCTTCCACTTGGCCATTGACCTGTGGTTAGTAGGAGGAAGAATGTTCTTGCCAAAAACCAAGCAAAGATGTTAAGTCAGACATCATATGGTTCTGAAAGTGGGAACCATGATTTGTAGCGATCGTGTGGAGTGTTGAAGAATCAAGGGAAATTTAGGTGTAGTGTGATTCTTCTTGACTTGATAACAATTTGTGAAGTCTTTATACTTTTCTTGTTAGCTTAATCTTCTTCGTCTTATTAGTAATGCATGTGTGTGTACTTTATCAAAATGCTACGAAAAACATAAGAACAAGAACACAAGATGTTGGCTCTCTGCCAAGGCCAAAATCTCTCTTCTCTTGAGAGGAAAACCCTTTAGTAAGTTTCTCTTATTGAAGCTTCTTATTGATCAATGTCAAACCCTAGACCCTTGACTAGAATATCCTCCAAGCACAAGTCAAGTCCTTCCTCCTTTCTGCACTTTGTTCCCCGACACTTAGTCTTCCTTCTTCCGACACTTCGTTACTCGGCACTTCGTCCTTCTTTCAACTGTTGTTAGACCTTGTTTATGTGAGCTCTAGATGAGATGCTTCTCTTCTATACTTAGAGATATCCTTCACTTGTGTGGACACCTTCCTTCTTTCAACCAAATGAGATCCTTCTTGAGATGTAGGTGTAGACTGAAGTGACTGTACAACAGCCCTAGATTCTCGCATGTGTGGGAGGTTTCCCCTATACTTTGGTTCCTTTCTCCTTTGCTTGAGAGACTCTCTTCTTCGCTTGAGTAGGAGGCCTTATAGGCCTAGGATACTAGCCCAAACCATGAGATATATATGACTGTTATCTTACTGTTGTAGTGACTACAGACTGTCCTCTATTTCTCGCACGTGTGACTGTTTTTCACCCTAAAAACAATCCCTGCAACTTCGGTTTAGGTCTCTCCTTCTTCGCTGCCCTTGGAGACTCTTCTTTCGTCCTTCAACAACCCTTTTTCTAACCTTCTACCTTCGTTGATTTCGAAGAGAATGCTTGACATTATAGTGGAGTGGACAACCTCTATATATAGAGGATTGTCCCTCCTTTTAGGCTGACTAGAAGGCCGACTTGAAGACTGTTTGCAGGCCGACTTGCTATCTTTGTTTTGGATGGCTTCTTTGGTGGTGTCACATGCTTGGAGGAGACTTGACTTTGCTTGGAGGGTTATTCTTTGACTCTTATACAAACATATACATGGAGTAACATGCCCTTAAGGTCTTCAACATTTTCTTTTGACCATTTGACTCACCTATAGCACTTTGAAATGTGCTAGACCTATTTCAATGAGCAAGAAACTCATTGACATATATTATAAAAAATAATATTTCTTTTCTTGAATAAATACAAATATCAAAATTACATTTATGAAGACCGAACCTAGTTTCATTTCCTTTAACACAGATGGGGTACATCGAAATGACAGATTACTTGATTAAACAGGAATAGAGTAGTGGTTTGTCCATCAGCCTGAAAAGTGGGAATGGCTTCAACCCATTTTGTGAAGTAGTCTACAATGACAACAATGTAGTTGTGTCCGTTAGAGGAAGTGGGATTACAAGTGATGAAGTCAATGCCCTATTTAGCAAAGGGGCCGACGGAAATAACTGGGTGAAGAGGGGTGGGGGGACACACATTTTCTTTGTGTAGATTTGACAAGGATGACACTGTTGGACTACAGTAATACAGTCTTTAAACAAGGTTGGCCAATAGTATCCCACGTGCAAAATTTTCTGGGCAGTAGCCATGCCAGAAAGATGACTGCCACATGCCCCAGCATGGCAGTCATTAAGAACGTGTTTTGCCTTGGCATGTGTAAGACAACGTCGAAGAACTGAGTTAGTGCCACAACGATATAGAGTATCATTCAGCACTAAGTAGTGCTTAGCTTGGTGGCGGATGTGATGACAGTCGTCTGACGATAGATCTGGGCGAAAACATTGTGTTTGGAGGTAGACAAGAATGTCTCCGTACCAAGGATCAGTAGAGTCAACCAGATAGACAGATTCATCAGGCATAGGATTGTGGGCTACTTCATCTGGGTCAACTCTGGGAAGGTTCGACAACAATTTGATGAAGACTAGGGATTTTTTAGCCTTGGTAGTGGCAAAAACTAGATCAAATTGTTGGAGGATCACAATCCATTTGGAATATTTTCCTCCAATAATTTGACGAGACATAATGTGTGGAGGTTTGCCATTACACCAAAACCCGCAGGTGTTGGTAAACATTACAAGCCAGTAACTAGGATCCCCAGGGTGGAAATTATGGATTCTATAGAGGTGCGGTGATTCTTCCAACACCCCCCCTCAAACGCAACTTGGGGGAATCGAACCTGGGTCCAAGCTTTGATACCATGTGGAGGTTTGCCATTACACCAAAACCCGGAGGTGTTGGTAAACATTACAAGCCAGTAACTAGGATCCCCAGGGTGGAAATTACGGATTCTATAGAGGTGCGGTGATTCTTCCAACATAATGTGTCTCATGGGATTCTCCAAGGCAATGACAGTAGTCTGTCGCAGCAGGATGTAGTGTCGGAAGCGATTGACAGAAAAAACAACTGCCAAGGATAGTTTCTCCACATGGGAATACCAGAGTTCAGGCCCGACAAGGCCTTTTGAGAGATAGTAAACCACATGCTCACTATGATCATCATGAGTTTGAACCAGAACCATGCCAATGGAGGATGGTGAGGCTGCTAGGTATAAAAGAAAGTCGCGCGAATAGTTAGGAGGACTGAGTAGTGGGGCTGATATGAGTGCCTATTTCAAGGCATCAAATGATCATTGAGCTTGATCGTCCCACAAGTACGGTACTCCTTTCTTGAGTAGGCACATAAAGCCTTTCATTAATTCAACATAATTCACGATGAAACGACGTAAGAAGTTTTCCTTCCCTTGCAAACTTTGGAGTTGTAGGATGGATTGTGGTGCGAGCAATTGAGTAATCGCCTTTACCTTATCGAGATCAACCTGTATCCCATGTTTAGAGACAATGAAACCAAGCAGATGTCTAGATTCGACAAAAATACGCACTTATGCGGATTCAGACGGATGTTATAGAACCTACACCTAAGAAAGATTACTCGAAGATGAGCTAGGTGTTGGGATCATTTCCTGGAATAAGCCAGAAGATCATCCAAGTAAGCTTGAAAAATATGTTTGATACTATGTTGCACGAAACTTCTAGGAACCCAACATTTCGGGACGTACCCGTACCCGAAACTCCGAAACTCAGCGGAAACTTGACCGAAACTCAACCATTATGTAATCATCTATGAGAGTTAATATAGACTTGGTTTTCCTTCTAAATTGTCATCTATGGGTCTTATTACCTTTTTTCTTGCAAGATAATGTCTTATTCACTTATTTCGATGTTTCCATTTTTGGGAGGTGACGTTTCTAAACGTACCCGTTCCAGAAACTCTGAAACGTTTCGGCGTTTCGTGCAACTTAGGTTTGATATCGTAGAAGGCATAGTCCATAGCCCTCTAAAAGGTTGCACCTGCATTCTTGAGATTGAATGGGAGCTTCTGATATGCAAATGTGCCCCAAGGACAGATGAAGGCAGTTTTGTGCTGGTCATTAGGTTTTATAGCAATTTGGTTATACCCTGAGAAGCCATCCATGAAGGAGAAGGATTCACAACTGGCGCAATTGTGGATTATTTGGTCAATGAATGGAGTTGGATAATTGTCTTTTGGACATGTGGCGTTCAAATCACAGTAGTCGACACAGACACAGATGGTACCTTGTTTTTTGTCTATAGAAACCAGATTAGAAACCCATTCAGTCAAGGGAACGGGGTAGATGAAACCAACACTTAACAATTTTTTGACTTCAGTCTTGATAGCTGTTGTTTTGTGGGGGTGGATGGGTTGAGGTCTTTGTCAGACAGGCCTGGCATTGTCATAGATATTGATCTCATGCTCAACAATAGAAGGATCTATGTCAGGCATTTCCTTGTAAGACCAAGCGAAAACATCGCGAAATTCCTTGAAAAGGCAGGTGAAGTTCGCAATTTCCTCAGGACTGCAGTAAGCTCCAATCTGAATATTTTCCACGATACCTGTTTTGACCGAGATATCAATGAGCATAGTCTTTGAAAGATTTCCCAAGTTACCTTATGAATCCATAGTTTGGATAGTCGTATAAGCTGAAGGAACAATCTCAGGTGGGTCAAAAGGCAGGATTTGTAGAGGTGTCGCGTCCAAATCAGATATCAAAGTGCGGTGATGAGAATTTTCCCAAGGTTGCTCTTCTAAAGACATGATCTCTCGAATAGCTTCGTCTGAAGGTAGGACTTCATTGAGGAGATTGTTAGAAGGAGCGGTGATGGGAGAGGAAGTGGTACCATTGGTCGTAACCAAAGTAGCGGAAGAATCAGATGTAGATTGAATGGCTTGATAAGCCAATTCAGCTGGTGAAAGTGACATCTGTTCTCCATAAGAGTCAATGTCTGAAGGGGTCGGGAGGATCCAGGGATCGGTAGGGTCATGAGGAATGGTAGAGACCATAGAAACCATCTGTGGAACCTCGGGTAGTGGGAGAGGAAAACAACCCAAAAGGGAGGAACCCTTCAAAAGATCGATACCTACACTGACATAGGAGTCAAGTATACCACCCACTAAGGGCACAGTGCCGCTAGGTAACATGGAGTAATCTGGGGTACAGAAGGATAGCTGATCCATTGTGACTATTTTCCCATCCAAAGGGAAGAGGATGAGTCGGAAGATCGAAGAAACAATGGCAGTCATGGCATAAGTCCAACTGCAGCCCAAAAGCAAATTATAGTCGAGATGACGATCTACGACTTCAATATCCACCGTTATCATTTTCCCACTCAGAGTGATGGGGTAGCTGGCAAGGTATCCTTTTGGGATGAAAATGTGGCCATCGAATGATTTGAGGGAATTCGACGGTGGTGTAAGAGTGGGAGAACCTAGTGCGAGCCAACATGAAGTGGACATTACACAGGTCGAAGCACCTTCGTTAATGACCGTTCGATAGATAACTCTACCTTTCGATATAACTTGCACCTAAAATGCAAGCTAGTGGGAAAGGTGAGGCTTACTTTTTTCCATGTAAAAAATTGCTAGCATGGAATCCTGAGGACCAATTGTCAAAAGAAAAGCTTTCTGTTGTGTTGGACAGGTTTGTAATACTTCGAGGGTAGACATGGATGACGGTGCTTGTGCCAAATCTTCTACAATGCTTTAGTTTTGGGGAGCACGTGCAAAGTGTTGGACATTGAATAAACCAACGCTCCTCGTGTGTTTCACAACATGGACTAACCGCCTCTCATGGATCCTTATCTCTGGCGATGTGATCGTTGACTAACACCTGCAGGTTTTGGTCTAACGACAATCGTGATTCCCAACAAGTGGTATCAGAGCGTAGGTCACGAGTTCGATACACACCCAACTCGCATTGGGGGGGAGATTGTTGGACATTTGATAAACCAATGCTCCCCGTGTGTTTCGCGACATGGATTTATTGCCTCTTGTGGATCCTTATCCCTGGCGATGTGATCGTTGACTAACACCTGCAGGTTTTGGTCTAACGTCAATCGTGATTCCCAACACAAAGGTTTTGTGTGTCGTGTGACGAAGTGCCCCTTTAGGGGGATGGATCACAAGGTCAGCAGCAGGCCTTTTGATATGATCGTTAGGCGGTGGTGGATTTTAACTCAAGGCAATGTCGGGAGCGTTAGTGACTGGAGTTCCATAATACCTGGCTCACATTTGTAGATCAACCATTTCAAAGGTGTAAATAGTTGATGATCCTTCACCAGAGGAAGGAGGATGTGAACTATCGTTGCTCCCATATGGGGTTTGCGGTGGGTTCGAAATAAGGTGTTGTTGCTGCTGAGCAGGGAATGTTAATCAAGGTTGTCATTGATGTCAATATGGCATTGTTCGTGATGGAAAATTCTTGTGAGCTATGATGTTGCCCTAGATTCCCTCTGATCATAGTGCCCTAGATGTCCTTGAACTAACCATGAAGATGCCATAACCTCATGCATATTATGATATCCTTGCATCATGAAGACAAGCTCTTCTTGATTGATAAGGATGCCTAATCCTAATGACAATGTATGGAGCCCTAATCCTTATATACAAGCCCTTGCCCTAACTAGCCCTTTTGAAGAACAATGACAACACATTGCATTTGATGACATGGACAATGATTGGAGACATGATGTGAAGGACTTGGAAATCGCTTGATGGCAAATTTATGGATGATGCACTATGACATATGGATGACATATCACTGCACTATTATTGGATACATGATGCTACACTATCAAGATGACATACATGATGACACACTATGATGAAGAGCTTGGAGTCATAACAATAAAGAAGCCCTAATGACCTTGCTGTCCTAATTGTTGATTTGGGGTAGCATCAGATGTGCTCTACCATGAAAATTGGTGGAGAGGCTAAAGCACATGAGATCTCCATGACCCAAAAATGGTTTGGACAGATTGTACCCGATTTGGGATATATTAAAATAATTGATATTTTTAATGGAGTTCCTAAGTCTAAACTTGGAAAAAATAAAATATTAATGGGTATTAATATAAAACTGGGTTAGAAGGTTCCAAAAGTCTTGGATCAAGCCAAATCTAATCTTAGCCGTTGATTAGAGATTTAATCTCGACCATTGAAGGACCAATAGGAAAAGTATAAGAGGAGGCTTGAAGATCAGTTGGAGAACACACTAGAGTGATCAGTCATTCGATTTGCTAGAGTGGGGTTGCTAAGCAAAGTCGAATCAGTGATCAACAGCGAGGGGTAGTGAGTACTGGACAGAGAGGCAGAGATAGTGCCGAGAGACCAGCGCAGAGGCAGAGAGCAAGAAGCAGCAGCCAGAGCAAGCCACGTAAAACCCAACAGAGACAACATAGAGGCCATAGGGCCTGCGTCATCCATGCAGAAGGCAGCAGGAGTGACGCAGAGGGTCCCAGAGGCTGCGTAGTGCCTCAAAGGGTTGATGCAAAGGGTTCTGAGGCTGACGCAGAGCAGCAGGAGGCTGACATAGTGCTTCAGAGTTGCTGGAGAGGGTTTCTTGGGACAAGTTTTCTGAATACCTATTTCCGAATAGAGAGGTATTATTGCCGGTTGTTTTTCTCTATCAGGTGAGCTAGTTTGGCACCCAATTGTACTCAAGGAAATACTACATAATAATAAACCCTCAAAATAGCTGCACCGGTTTTCACGTATTGGGTTTTTTCAGGGACGTTTGTCAAAAAATAACAGTGTCACTTGTGTGTTTGTTTTCTTTCAGCAGTTGATCTGTAGATGTTGAGACTGTATTGTGTTTATTTCATTATTTATATGTTTTAAATAACTTGTTCAGAATTAACAAGAAGAAGAAATAAACGAGAAGAATACAGATTAAATTTCTGACGGATAGACTTAGAAATTTCAACATGGTATCAGAGCATGGTAGCAGATCACAGGAGAGCTGAAGGCATCAGCTAAGCAGAGCATTTTCAGTAGAATCAATTTGTCCCGAGTGACAGAAGCTGATCCTTGCTGAAAGCAACAGAGGAAGGGTTGACGCAGAAGGATCATGTCATCAGTTCGGGCCAGAGAGAGGCCACTGCAGAGGCCGAGGAGGGCAGAAAGAGGCTCACGTAGAGCCATGTAGAGACCAGGAGGGTTGACGTAGTTGGCTAAGGGAGATGTTTTGCTAGTGTCGGGAGTGCGCAGAGCCTAGAGGCTCAGTCCTTCAATTGCTGGGGCATAGGAAGCTATGGGCAGTTTGCGGGAGCAAAGCAGGTGGGGTACTGTGGGCAGAATAGTACCTAACAAGGCAAAACTAAGGTAGAGGGAGTTGCTACTGAGGAAGATTTCTAGCCAAGGAATTTGGATCAGTGTTGCAGGTGCACAGAAGATCGGAGAGGTGCAACTTGACGATTGGCAGGAGGATTTCCAGAAGGGAAATCGTGACTCAAAGGGAGTCCAGCAGAGAACTTCCAGGCGAGAAGTAGAGAGACTCAGCAGGAGTTGAAGAGTGAACTTCCGGAGGGAAGTAGAGAGACTCAGCAAGAGTCGAAGAGAGAACTTTCGGAGGGAAGTAGAGAGACTCGGAGGAGTCGACAGAAGAGCAGAGAGATGGCGATGAATGGGCTGAGGGATCAGGACAGGCTGGATGGGGTGTCCAACTTCGTGGTCTGGAAGGCGAGGATCCTGTCCATTCTAGATAGACATCGCATCAAAGCCTTTGTCTTGAGAACAATGGCAATCCTAGTTGACCTAGCTGAAAATGAAAAGTTTGAGGAGGCAATGGCTAGGGCGAAGTGCATCATCCTTGATGGGGTCAAGGATCATGTGGTCCAACATATTGCTGAGAAGGAGACAGCAAAGGAAATGTGGCACGCCCTGAAGAAATTGTACCAGCATACTTCCGTGCAGAGGAAGATGTTACTTGAGAATCAGCTCCGATCATACCAGATGCAGAAGGGGGAGCAGATAGATCACTTCCTCGGTCGGTTGAAGGAGATCCGGGATCAACTGACTTCCATAGGGGCCACGCCGAATGAAGAGATGTTGGTGAGGACCGCACTTAATGCAATCTCTGAGGAGTGGGAGACATTGTCCAGAGCATACTGCGTAGGGCGGATCTTCTAGATTGGGAAGAATTGTGGGCAACTCTTCACCAAAAGGAGATCAGGCGGTTGAGCAAGATGGGAAGTAGCAGCAAAGGAGTTCGGATCAGGAAGGAAGAGGAAGAGGATGCAGCTTTGGCATTTGCAGGAAAGCAGGAGAAGAGGAAGAAAAAGGACCTCTCTAAGGTCAAATGCTTCAACTGTGGGGAACTGGGTCATAATGTGAACCAGTTTCCCAAGAAGAAGAGTAAGGGAAAGGCATCTAACTCTAAGGCAGCACCAGCGAAGGCAGAGAAGGAGGTCGAGGAGGATGACGATTGTGCCATGAGTGCTCAGTACCTCTAGAGAAGAGGTGGGGAGACATCGAGCTGTAATCAGGAGGACTACGAGCTATGAGGGGTGTTGTCGCACAGATTGTCACGACAACGCTCAGACCGGGGGCTGTCACTCTGATCCCCGATCTCTCCGTTTAAGCCTGTCTCCCGCGGCTAAGGGGGGTAGACCCTGTAGGGAAATGGACGACCAACTGTGAACCAGTTGGATTGGGAGACACGAAGGAACAAGCACTAAATTGATTTTATTAATTTAATGGACCAGTGCCTTATGGGCTTGATGTTTAAACGATTACTTACTAGATGTTGCAGAAATGTAAACCGTGTACAGCAATCATTTACCATCAAATAACTTGAACGATGCAAGATATCCAGTAAATTCACAATGTTTTAACGATGATCTAGCAATTTTAAAACTTCGAAAGATAAAGCTCGATACACAACCACGTAATATTAACCAGATATCATATTCATGTAGCTAATGATCATTTATGCATGCCAACTCACATAAAATGATAAACATTCATTCCACATCAAAAAAAAAAATTAGCCTTAGCAAAGATAATAAAGCGTGATGAGTCCCTGAGCCAAGACTGAATCTGGCAAAATATTTCCAAAATATTTTTATGTTTTCAAATAAAACAAGACTAGGCTTAACTAAAGTCTAAATAAATGAAACTTTAAATCTAAAATCTAAACTATAGAACAAAACAAAAAAGGCCTAAAAATTATTTTTTATGCTTTTTTTAAAGTTTTATAATTTTTTATGAATTTTTTATTGTTATATTTTTAAAACAAAACTTAGTTAAAATCTAAACTAAAACTAAAGTAAACAAAACTTGAAAAAAAAAAATTCTAAAATCTATCTAAAACACTAAATTCTAAACTACATAAAATCAAAAGTAAAAAAACTAAGGACTAAAACTTTTATGGTTTTGATTTTTTTAATTTTTTTAATTTTTATACTTTTATGATTTTAAAATTCAAAATTAAAAATTTAAACAAAACTTGGAAGAAAACGATCTAAAACTAGACTTTAGATCTAAAAATTAAACAAAACTTAAATCTAAAAGTAAAATCCTAACTAAAGACTAAAAAGGGGGACTTTTTATTTTATTTTATTTTTTTTAATTTCTAAACTTAAAACCAAAAGAGAACAAAGCCGGAATCTAAGTATCTATATCTAAACTCTAAAATTTTATTTTTATCATTTTTTTTTTATGAAACTAGAATCAAAACTAAATCTAAAAAAATAAAAAAAATGATACGTAACTATATGCTAATCTAAAAGAATCAAACGTAACCTGTAAAACCTCCTTTGCAACGCGTGAAAATAGAGGGTTGAAGTACGTTGGTGCAGATTGTGACGGCGGCAGCAAAAGGAACCCACGCGTTTTTATTATTTTTTGGACAGGTGATGAGGTTTGAGACTGCGTGGAAGAAGAACGTGGTTGTCGCTGCAGACAGAATGGAGAATGGTGGATGCAGTTTTGATCGCAGGTGTGATAAGTCGGAAGAGGGACAGGGAAGAGAAATGCAGGTAGATAAAATGGCTGCGCAGATAGGAGGATGAAATGCCTGGAGAAAGAGCTGCGTAGGGAGAAGGAAAGTCAACAATGGGCAGAGATATGGCAGTATGCAGGTGGATGGATAGGCAGGACACTGGAGGAAAAGGGGCAGCGATTTGTGAGTTTGCTGAATGATGAGAGGACGCAGAGACTTTTTGTAGATATGGCAGCGTACAGGATGGGGAGCCTGTTGCAGGCCCAGAGCAACACATAAAAAAAAACTTCTGCCAATAATGAAACCCCAGTAGGTAGATAGCTGACCCTCTTTAGATAGATTGAAAACCTGCACTTGCAACCTGAAATCAACGAAAACAAGCAACCAAAACCCTAAAATGTAAATAAAAATAAATGAACCAGCTAAAATTATTTACAGCTTTGTGACTTTACAAAAGCCAGATTTGCCAGTTATCATCAATAATATTTTCAGAACTTCAGATTTGCTATGAAATGCTTTAGAAAAACTCCCATGCAACTCAGAAATAAACTCTAACTGATAAACCCAGAATCAAAACTGGCTGGGCTCTCCAAGAGAGTGCTTTGCGGGAGTTGGCTGGTTCAGCCGAGAACGTCCCCAAACGCCCACTGATTTTCTGAATAAGGGTTTCCTGCACAACTCACTTCAACCATCAATAAAGAGAGAAAAAACAATACTAGATCTCAACAACAATGGAGATACCTGTCATTACTTCAGAAAACCTAATACCATTCAAACCCTAGCAAGTGAACAAGATACCTGTGCTCAACAATACTCTACAATAAGCTGTTACTAATGGCTGAAAATTAAAATATGCAGAAAATAAAACAGCTCACAGCATTTCCAGAGAGTAACACCAGCAAGATTTCAACCCCAAAGTCTTTCTTTATTAGCACCAGAAAAAGATTACAAGAGAGCTTCTTCAGCACAAGACTCACAGATCGAATGATCTCAAATGACCCCTAGGACCCTATTTAAAGGAAAAATCCCCAACAGCTAGAATGAGTGATCCATGTCAAAACGATCTCGACCGTCGATGAGGATCAAGATATCTCTTAATCTCATCCGTCGTATTTTTAATGCATTAAAAAATTGAGATTTTGCATTTATTTACTCAAAATATTATTTTATTATTTTTATTTTTTTTTTAGTTTATTTATTATTTTTTATTCCTTTTTTAAATTTTTTATTTTTTAGTTTTTATTTTTTGTTAAATTTAATTTATTATTATTTTTTAATTTTTTTTTTAATTTTTAATTTTTAGTTATTTTTTAATTTTTTAAATTTATTTTTAAATGGATCCTCGAACTTAGCCTTTGGAAAAATCACCTAGGACCTAGGACTTAGGACTTATGAGGGGATTAAAACATTTTCTAACCCTCAAGACACTTTACATCAAGACTTTTACAACTTTACATCTCAAGGGGGAAAACCCATTTGACATAGACCCTCATAAACCACCCAGTTCTGCGACACAACTATAATCTAGCAGATTAACACACTAGGATTCTCCTAAGATTCTAATGACAAAATCCATTTCGGCTTTGGGGTTAGGCTGAAGGAAAACTCTGCCGATCATGGATCGGTGAGACGAAAAACCTTCCGGAGCGTAGATTATCACTTAGAAAATTAGGTCCACCTAGGCAATTTACATACATGACTCATATTTGCTAAGATTATTTACAATTTATACATGCAGACTGGGTTTACAACATAAATTGATCAAGCTGTCGAATGGCACGGACATGTCGATCAAGCGCTATCCCTTTTGCGAAAAAGGGGGCGTACTGCTATGGGTAGTTGACCCGTAGTGGTCAACATCTGGCTCTACTTGGGGACACGTTGCTGCACTGTAGGAATGTGAGAATCTAGAATCTGCATCCACGCAACACACAACAGAAATAAGTAGCGTCCATTCAAACAACATCATATAACATCTAAGCACATAAAAGATAGAAGCTCTTCATTTATTAACAAGGAAAGTAAATCTAATTCTAAATCAGAAATAAAATGCTGAAACAAGGAGTAGGGATAGAAATACAATACAAAGAATGCCCTATGGCATCAGATATCATCTTTGAAGAACAACTTGAGCATTTGGCCATTTGCAGGTAGATCAAGTGGCTCGCCATCCAATCTGCTCAAATGGAATGAGTTTGGTCCAGCTATGTCTCGAATGATGTACGGTCCCAGCCACAAACTGTCGAACTTCTTATGTTTTCCTGGTTTCTCATTCTTGCGGTCCCAAAGTAGTACCATATCTCCCACCTGCAAAGATCTAGATCGAGAGAATTTATCAAAGCTTTTCTTAATGTTAGATTGATTTTTACATATAGCATCAAAAGCTGTCCTACGAGCTTCATCTAACTCCACAATCTGATCTATTCTATTCTGAACAACATCTTTATTAGTAGAAAAATTTTGGAGGAGCTGATAAGCTGGAAATTTGAGGTGCACAGGTAAAGTTACATCCAAGCCATAAACTAATTCAAAGGGAGATTTACCAGTAGCTTTCTTCTTAGTGATTCTATCTGCCCATAAAACATACTTGATTTTGCTGTCCCATGATCTCTTATTATCTCCTACTATCTTCTTGATAATGGTTATGAGATTCTTGTTACTTGATTCAGCCAGACCATTACCCTGAGGATAGTAATTTGACGAATGAGATAAGACGATGCCATACTTGAAACAAAAAGATGAAAACTCTAAGGAACTAAAAGCTTTGGCATTGTCAGTAGTGATCTTAGCGGGGACACCAAATCTAGTAATGATGTTACTTTCAATGAAATCCATAATAACCTTTTCAGTGGCATTCTTAGCAGGAATGGCTTCAACCCATTTAGTGAAATAATCCGTAGCAGTCAAAATCCATGAGTAGCCATTGCTAGAATTTTCATGGAACTTCCCTATGAAGTCCAGACCCCAATGCTGAAGAGGTGCCTCTACAATGACAGGTTGTAGGGGCAAGGCAGCAAGCTTCTGTTTCCCGGTGAATAGTTGACAGGCTTGACAAGCTCTAACAAACTTGTGCACATCAGAAAAGATTGAAGGCCAATAATAGCCAGCTCTCCGGATTTTGTGGGCGGTAGTTCTAGCAGCATAATGACCACCACAAAATCCTGAATGAAACTTAGAGATTAATTTCTTGGACTCAACGTCATCAACACACCTAAGCACTATGCCCTCAGGATTTCTCCACCCAGGGCCATCCTTCATAAGGCAATACTTAGTGGCTTTTAGTCTAAGAGACCTTCTCTTATGAGCAACTAAATGGTTAGGACATGCAAGATTCATCAAGTAATAAACTATGTCCTTGTACCACTCATGCTCTACTAATCTTTGCAGTTCCGACGAAGATAGATCGCTAAGATAGAACAAACCAAGAGTTTTTTCATTACCTTCAGTTAACATCTGAGCTAAACCTTGGCCTTTGACCAGCTTGGTGGGTCTGATTTCTAAATCATACTCTTGTATTTTAGTAACCCACCTAGCGCGAGTCCCTAAGCAATCGGTTTGAGTTAATATATCCTTAACAGCAGAATGTGGGACGAAAGCAATGATTTTAGAATAACCCACATAAGTTTTAAAGTGCTTAAGAGACTTGACCAGGGCATAAGCCTGCTTTTCCATGGTATTGTACTTCAATTCGGAATTTTGAAGTGCTCTACTCATGAAAGCAATAGGTTGCTCGTGACCATCTTTATTCTTTTGAAGCAGGACACCAACAATGGTATCTTCGGAAGCGAAAGAAAAAATCATGAAATCCTTGGAATAATCGGGACTAACTAAGACAGGAGCTCTTGCGATAGCACATTTGATTTCTTGGAAAGCCTTTTTGCCGTCTTCTTGCCAAACAAATTTTGCATCTTTCTTTAGAAGATTTTGAATAGGCTTAGCTATTTCTGCGTAATTTGGAATAAACCTTCTAATAAAATTTATCTTTCCGAGGAAAGACTGAAGGGATTTAAGGTTATGAGGGAGGAATCTTTTGGATTGCTTCAATTCTTTCAGGATCAATCTTGATTCCTTCCTTCGAAATGATATGGCCGAGTAATTTCCCTTCCGTTACCCCAAAAACAGACTTAGTTGGATTCAAAGAAATCCCGTATTCTCTACATCTATCGAAAACCTGCCTAAGATGATTTACATGACTGATACCATCTTTAGAGAAAACAGTAAGATCATCTTGGTAAATTTCAATAAATTTCCCGATTAACCCTTTGAAGGCATAATCCATAGCCCTTTGGAATGTAGCCCCAGCGTTTGTTAATCCAAAAGGCATTCTGATGTATTCAAAGGTACCCCATGGTGTGGTGAACGTGGTTTTATGACGATGTTCCTTCTTAACCCATACCTGATTGTACCCAGAAAAACCATCTAGTAGCGACATCATTCCAGAACCGGTTACTCTTTGCAACAAAGTCTCCATGTTTGGCAAAGGGTAATTATCTTTCTTGCATGCTAGATTGAGGTTTCGAAAATCGACACACAACGTTATCGTACCAGTCTTTTTCCTAACAATCACCAGATTCGAACACCATGTTGAATGCCTTGTTTGGGTGATAATCCCTACTGCAAGCATTTTCGCAAGTTCTTTCTGAACCAAGGGGGCTAATTTAGGATTAATTTGCCTAAGTTTCTGATGAAAGGGTTTAGCATTTTCATCTTTTAAGGGGATAGTATGTTCCATGACATCTTCCCTATAGCCCTTTAATTCATCATAAGAAAAAGCTAAAACATCTCGATATTCGTGAAGTAAATCAGTTAACCTTTTTCTTTCCTCCACACTAGTACCTCTACCAATTTTAACGATCTTTGGGTTTTCAGAAGTACCAATGTTTATCTCGAGATATTCGCCTAGGTCCATCTTATTTTCTTCTCTCGGCTTCGTGGCATCATGCCGATCAAAATGTTGCTCTAATTCAACCACATTCCTAGGAGTAGGATTTATGATGTGCTCATGATTTAAAGATCCATCCTCCTCAGAAACTATCCAGAAATCCTCAAACTCATCCAAACTATTAAGAAAACGAATGACTTGCTTTTCATCATTGAAGACCTTCCAATGCTCTGAGTTATCTGGAACAGATGGTCTGAATATTACTTCCATTTTGATCTTATCTTTAATTAGCTCATCAGATAACTGGAAAGTAGTAGCAGCTACGGCAAGTTCGTCTGCCAAACTATTTTGCTCTCTTGGAATTGCTTCGAGGTCAAGGGCATCAAAATGCTCCATAGTATCCCACACAGCATTTCGATAATTTCTTAATCTTTGATTTCTGCATGTGAATTTATTTTTAAGCTGCATGATAACTAAATCAGAATCCCCCCTAATGCTAAGCAATTTAACCTTCAAAGACTTGGCCAACTCAAGCTCCAACGATATAGCCTCATATTCAGCAACATTGTTGGTTGCTTCAAATTCTAATCGATAGGCAAACTTGAAAATGTGACCAAGGGGAGATTTAAGCACTATTCCAGCACCTTTACCATGCCTAGACGATGCGCCATCGAAGTACATATACCAAACTTTACCCTTGAGATCCCTAATCTTATCATCAGGAGGAATTATAAAATTAGACATGATGGCATAGTTCCCAATGTCAGATTGCTCTTTGATTATTTCGTTGTGAGGTCTCTTAGGATCTTCAACATGAAATTTTCTTTCGGGCTCTCTATTTATTCTTACAAAACCATCACCCCTAGGAGAAGGAATCATAGCATATGACCAATTCATTTGAATACTTCCTCCTAGATCAGAGGCCCACTTTCTAGATAACAGCATATCCCAGGCATCAGGCACATCCACAACACCAATATCCATGACAACCATGATGTATGGGTAAACTGAAAGATGAACTTGCAAATCTTTGATTAAACCATGGACTTCGATTTTCTTAGAATCCATGGCGCATATGTTATAGTAGGGTCTAGAAACTCTTAAGTTAAGCTGTTCCATGACCCTTTTAGTCATTACACAAGCTGATGCACCAGAATCCAACATGCAATTATTCAATTTATACCCATTAACTAATAAGGTGATAAAGAAAGGCTGGTGATCTTTGTTATCAACTTCTAAGCTTTGCAGATATATGGGAGCATCATGATAGTCAACTTCCCGAGTCTTCTGTTGAGAAGTATTGACTGTTGAGATTGCAACAAGATGATGGAGCTTAGTGAAAAGAGTCGCCTTCACTAAGTGGGCCCGCAGGCTATTTTTGGCGCAAGTCTATTTTTAGACTATGTCTATTTCTAGACATATGGATCATGTCTATGGATTGCAGGTTGCTGTTTATGGATGATTGATCAAGTTGGGAAAAAATAGATGGACTTCTATTTTTGATGAAAGTGTGAGTGATCACAGTGTGAGTGATCAAAGTCTATTTTTAGACTGGCTGTCAAAAATAGAAAAGTCAAATATTATTATCTCACAATAATATTTGGACTATAAACTTAATCTTATTCTCTTGGAGCACTTCAGTTTGAGCTACAGAGGTGGCACATGCAGCTGTCAGAAGGAAATACGCTTTTCTTATGAGTCAGTTGAGTTGTTGCATGCATGACTTCAGTTAGAACTCAACCAGTTGAGTTTGGTGGAGTTGATTGTGGAGTTGATGGAGTTGTGTTCAGTTTAGCTTTGTTAAACTGGTTGTATTTAGTCTAACTGGCAAATAGACTAGAGATGAGTTGGGTGAATTAGTTATTAATTAATTCACAAGTTATTAACTCATAATACAACTAATGAATACATCAGTTAACTCAGTTGCATGTCAGTGCATGTTCAGTTCAACAGGGACAGGTGGTAGAGAATCAGATTGCTATCAGTTGTGACTATAGTTGTGCACCAGATCTTGCACAATCAAGGGATTGAGTATGCCAATGAGTTTGCTCACGTATTTGCCCACATTATAGCTTGTGCTCACGTCCAACAAAGTGTGAGTGACTATTTTGCAGGTGAAAAACGAGTTTGGTGAGCCATTCTCATCAGTTCTTGAGCAGGTATTGAGCAGTGGAGGCAGGCAAGCAGTGGAAGAGATTTGGAGATCAGATCTGAGCTGTATTGTGTGTAACAGAGGTGGAGATACTTGTGAGAAGTATTATGCTGTGTAATGTTACATGACTCAATCATTAATATACAGATAGTTGGGGTTTTTAGCGAGATGCTTTCCCCGGGATACATACTGTGTTAATGTGTGAATGCTCTTGATGTTTTATTGTTATTGATGCTGCTATATTGATGATCAACGTAGAGGAGCTTATGTATTGTGTATGTTTTCCGCAATAGTACATGATCAAGATAATCTCCATTGAATATGTGTTAAATTATTCAAAATTTCTACATGGTATCGGAGCGAGCTAGATAATTGTAGAAAAAGTTTCTACATGGTATCAGAGCTGCTTGATTTGTAGAAGAGATTTTTACAGGATATCAAGCGAGGATTGATCATCAGATCTACTATTCAGGAAGTGTTTACATTCTATTTCTTCAGGCAGAGTCTGTAATCGGGCCAGGTAGCCTCTGGATTCATCCTTCCTTTGGAAGGTGAGATATCTGGTGAATGCCCATACAGTCAATCTCTGTACGAGAAATATTGTGTTCTCATGAATTCTAGATCGGAAGCGGTTGAGTTTGGAGCTGGTGGAATTCGAATTTGCAGCAGTGTGGTTGAAAATGTCTTTTAACGGATTGCAAATGTTATTCCAAAGCAAGAGCGACCTGGCGCTCAAGGATAAACTCAGAAACAATAAAGGTGAGAATGGATCTTCATTAAAGGTATTTGATGAAGAGAATTGTGCTTTGGCTGCCAAAGCAAAGAAGGGGAAGAACAAGAAAGCTTCTCATTCCGGTCCGAAAGGCAAGAAGCAGGACATGTCCAAGGTGAAGTGTTTTCACTGTCACCAGCACGGACACTATGCCACTAATTGTCCGCAAAAGAAGAAGAACAAGCAGGTTGCTGGATCTTCAGCAGGAGAGGCTCTAGCCTCACAGTTTGAGCTTGATTTTTTGTTGATCGCATGCTTGGTTTCAAGTGTGATGGGATCAGTGTGGTTCTTGGACAGTGGTGCGTCTTTTCACATGACGGGAGATAGAGATTTGTTCTCTGATCTGGAGGACAAAGATCTTGGAGTGCACATCGAGATGGGCGATGATGGTAGATACAGTGCGACCGGTATCGGTACCATTTCCTTTGAGAGGGAGTCTGGTAAACCCTTTGTATTGAAGGAAGTCATGCATGTTCCAGGATTGAAGAAGAATCTCATCTCAGTGGCGATGTTAGAAGACAAGGGGTATGATGTTGTTTTTAGCGAGGGAAAGGCCTTCCTGCGCAGCAAGACAACTGGTGAGACCCGGAAGATAGGGGTTCGAGTGAGGAACCTTTATCAGTTGCATGTAGATGGATGCGCAGCAATGGCAGGCAAGGCAGAAGGATTGGTGAGCCGGGATGATGGCGAGTTGTGGCACAGGAGATTGGGTCACCTTCACCATGGAGCCTTGAAGATACTGCAGCAGATCACTACAGGGCTTCCTAAAGGCACACTTGCGCAATTAGATCAGTGCAAGGGGTGTATTTTGGGGAAGTTTGTGAAAGCCACCTTTCACGAGAAGGATAGTCGCGCCACGACGATCCTTGAGAGAATTCACACAGACGTGTGTGGACCTTTCTTAGTTGCTTCGACAGCAAAACACAGGTATTATGTGATTTTTGTTGATGATTTCTCTCGTAAGTGCTGGATCTTCTTCATGCAGAAGAAGAGCGAGACATATTCAAAGTTCTGTGAATTCAAAGCACTGGTCGAGAAGGAGTCGGGGAAGAAGGTGAAGGCTCTTAGGAGCGATAATGGTGGTGAATACATCTCGGACGAGTTCAAGGATTTCTGCAAGGCAGAAGGGATTCGTAGAGAGCTCATAGCTACCCATAACCCACAACAGAACGGGGTAGCTGAGCGGAAGAACAGAACGATTGTGGGAGCTGCACGGGCAATGTTGCATGATCAGGGCCTACCCCTTCACTTGTGGGCGGAAGCATGCAATACAACAGTTTATGTGCAGAACCGTTGTCCTCATAGGATACTTGGCATGAGTACACCCGAGGAGGCTTATACTGGTAAGAAGCCTGATCTTTCTCATTTGAGGATTTTTGGTGCTAATGTTTACATGCATGTGACGAAGGATGCCAGGAAGAAGTTGGAGCCGACCGCAGAGGTTGGGATATTTGTGGGGTTCACTGATACGCCCCACAACTATCGTGTGTATTTGCCAGACAATGGTAAAACTGTTGTGCGACGGGATATAAAATTTCAGGAGGAGAAAGCCATGAAGTGTTTGCTTGAGAGGGAGCTACACTTGCATGCAGATGAGGAGCTATTAGTTCCTAAGGATGAGCTTCAGGATGTGGATCAGCCACAGGACGAGGTTCATGGAGTGGAAGAGACCACTCATGCAGCGCCAACCATCAGAGGGCGAAAGCGCTTGACAGAAGTTGAGCGACTGGCTCAAGATGCAGAGAAAGTTGTAGGACCACCTATAGCCCAACGCAGGCAGAGACAGTCACCTGATCGGTACACTGGATACATGGCTCTTATGAGCAAGTGTGTTGTGACTGAGCCATCCTCTTTCGAGGAAGCTGTGGAGGATCCCGCATGGGTAGACGCCATGGTGGAAGAGTATGATTCGATTGTCAGAAACAATGCATGGGAGATTGTTCCTAGACCGGAAGGGAAATCAGTGGTGGGTTCGAGATGGATCTACAAAGTTAAGCAGGCAGCTGATGGGAGTGTGGAGAAGTACAAGGCAAGATTTGTTGCCCGAGGCTTTTCACAGATTGAGGGGATCGATTATGAGGAGACCTTTGCACCTGTCGCAAGGTATTCTTCCATATGGACGATTCTTGCTCTCTCAGCGCAGATGGGATGGCACATTCATCAGATGGATGTGAAGACTGCGTTCCTCAACGGAGTCATTGAGGAGGAGGTGTACATTGAGCAACCCGAAGGCTTTGAAGTCTTCAGCAGCGAGTCGCATGTGTGCAGGCTCAAGAGAGCGCTGTATGGGTTGAAGCAAGTAGCACGTGCTTGGTACACACGGATAGACAGCTATTTCACAAGACTTGGATTCTCCAAGAGCGAGGCGGATCCGAACCTATACTAGATTGTGGTGGAGGGTAAGTTGCTTATCATTGTACTGTATGTTGATGATTTGATTCTAACAGATGATGAGCTGTTGATACTGTCATGCAAGAAGGATCTTGCTACAGAGTTTGAGATGAAAGATTTGGGCCTCCTTCACTATTTCCTGGGATTGGAAATATGTCAGCACAGTGGTGGACTGTTTGTTTCTCAGGGCAAGTATGCTCGGGAGATACTGGAGAAGTTCAACATGCATGGCTGCAAGCCTGTTGATACTCCTCTTCCTGGAGGTTGGAGGAAGGAGGATGCCACTTCGGGAGAAGAAGTGGATGCCACTGTTTATCGACAGTTGGTGGGGTCGCTGATGTATTTGGTCAATACACGACCTGATATATGCTATGCAGTTAACCAGCTTTCACAAGCTATGGTTAAGCCTACCAAGCTCTTCTGGAAGGCGGGAAAGCATGTATTGCGCTACTTGAGAGGCACATCGGGATATGGTTTGTGGTACAGACAGGAGGATGAGGTGAAGCTATGTGGCTTCACGGATGCAGATTGGGCAGGGAGCCCAACAGACAGAAAGAGCACATCAGGAGGGGTCTTCAGTATTGGATCGACAGCAGTTTCTTGGTACAGCAGGAAACAGAGATCCGTGGCACTCAGTTCAGCGGAGGTTGAGTACATGGCAGCAAGTTTGGCTACATGCGAGGCTATATGGATGAGGAAGATCCTAGTTGGTTTGTTCGGTTCTCATTTGGACCCTACTGTGATTTACTGTGATAACCAGAGTTGCATTAAACTCTCGGCTAATCCTGTATTTCATGATAGATCTAAACATATTGACATTAGGTACCATCATATCAGAGATTGTGTGCAGCGGAGGATCATGTTACTTTCGTACATTCCAACGGAGGATCAGGATGCTGATATTCTGATGAAGGCTCTCACCAGGAGCAAATTCGAGTACCACCGAGGCAGGATAGGGGTTGCTGATAATCCATATCTTGTCGAGAGGGAGTGTTGAGATTGCAACAAGATGATGGAGCTTAGTGAAAAGAGTCGCCTTCACTAAGTGGGCCCGCAGGCTATTTTTGGCGCAAGTCTATTTTTAGACTATGTCTATTTTTAGACATATGGATCATGTCTATGGATTGCAGGTTGCTGTTTATGGATGATTGATCAAGTTGGGAAAAAATAGATGGACTTCTATTTTTGATGAAAGTGTGAGTGATCACAGTGTGAGTGATCAAAGTCTATTTTTAGACTGGCTGTCAAAAATAGAAAAGTCAAATATTATTATCTCACAATAATATTTGGACTATAAACTTAATCTTATTCTCTTGGAGCACTTTAGTTTGAGCTACAGAGGTGGCACATGCAGCTGTCAGAAGGAAATACGCTTTTCTTATGATTCAGTTGAGTTGTTGCATGCATGACTTCAGTTAGAACTCAATCAGTTGAGTTTGGTGGAGTTGATTGTGGAGTTGATGGAGTTGTGTTCAGTTTAGCTTTGTTAAACTAGTTGTATTTAGTCTAACTGGCAAATAGACTAGAGATGAGTTGGGTGAATTAGTTATTAATTAATTCACAAGTTATTAACTCATAATACAACTAATGAATACATTAGTTAACTCAGTTGCATGTCAGTGCATGTTCAGTTCAACAGGGACAGGTGGTAGAGAATCAGATTGCTATCAGTTGTGACTATAGTTGTGCACCAGATCTTGCACAATCAAGGGATTGAGTATGCCAATGTGTTTGCTCACATATTTGCCCACATTATAGCTTGTGCTCACGTCCAACAAAGTGTGAGTGAATATTTTGCAGGTGAAAAACGAGTTTGGTGAGCCATTCTCATTAGTTCTTGAGCAGGTATTGAGCAGTGGAGGCAGGCAAGCGGTGGAAGAGATTTGGAGATCAGATCTGAGCTGTATTGTGTGTAACAGAGGTGGAGATACTTGTGAGAAGTATTATGCTGTGTAATGTTACATGACTCAATCATTAATATACAGATAGTTGGGGTTTTTAGCGAGATGCTTTCCCCTGGATACATACTGTGTTAATGTGTGAATGCTCTTGATGTTTTATTGTTATTGATGCTGCTATATTGATGATCAACGTAGAGGAGCTTATGTATTGTGTATGTTTTCCGCAATAGTACATGATCAGGATAATCTCCATTGAATATGTGTTAAATTATTCAAAATTTCTACATTGACTTGAGGACCTTGAATCGCTTTTAGTAACTTGTCTCTTTGGGAAGGGATTTTAGCAATCTTGGAGACAGGAACCCAGATTTTTGCATTGTTAAACCAACTTCCCAAATCGACATCTATTCCAGAGTTTACACCAGGGTTAAAAGTTCGAGGGGGAATTTGATTCCCGCTTTGATCTTTATCCCTTCTCTGATAGGTGAAACCCTTATCTCTAGCAATTTCCAAGATTTGCTCGGGAGAGGGTTTTTCACCATATAACCTAGCCAAAATATCATCTTCATTTTCAAGGTTATTTATACTAAAAGCTGATGAAGGATTCACAACATCACGACTCTTTTCCTTGACCTCTATCCAATCATCCATAGACAAAGGAAACTTGCTGCCTACTACATTTATTTGATCACCTGTTCCAAACATTCCATTATCTAAAATTCTTCTAACGATGGGACAAGTGGCCTCTTCATGAAGAGCATCACAAACCCGACAGTAAGGAGGAGCATTATCAACCAAATTACTTAGCGGATTAGGAGGTCTCTGCTCACTAGATTGACCCTTCCTTTGCCAATTGTTATTTCTATTATTATTATTTCGAGGTTGAAAATTTTGCGTTTGCGCTCTTTCCATTTGGATCAACCTATTCTGCAAAGTAGTTATCTCCTTATTATGATTAATTTCCATAGTTTCAATTTTTTGAATCAATTTGAGAAAAAGCTCACTTTCAGGTTCTTGAACTGCTTTACCTTTAGGTTCCTTTAGTTTCGTAGCAACCCTATCGAAACCTGGGATCTCAGGCTTCCCAGATGCGGCCTTGTCCTTTTCAAGCTCTATAGCTAAGGCTTGGCAATCTCTATAATCATTAAGTTTAGCACGCCTTAATTCATAAGATGGCTCAGGACTAAAGGCATCAATGTAAAAATCTTGGAGAGTTTTGTCTATAGGTTTATAGTCTTGAGGTAATTCTCTAACAATACCATTAAACCTTTTATTAAATTCTTCAATAGTTTCATCCTCTCTCTTTTTTATTAGGCTAATAGCTTTTACGAGGTGTCTTCCTTCTCTCTTATCTCCATATTTTTCTTTAAATGCATTAATGATCGATTCTAAGGAATCAAATGAATTCTGGGGTTTTTCAGTAAACCATTCATGAGCATCACCCCCCAAGGTTAAAATGAAAAGAGTCATTCTAACATCTTCATGATCGAAATCAGGAGACCTTGCATATTTAGCCATCCATATACTAAAGTCTCTTAGATGCGAATTTGCACTAATAGCATTATCTCCCTGAAAGTTAGGCAATTTATCTATCCCAACTGATGGAATAGCATTGGGATACCCTGGAATGTTAGAAAAATTGCAAGGGGCATACATATCCATGATGCTGTGCCTAACTTGACTATTAAAAAGCAAATGGATATCAGAGAGGGCTTCTTGTCCAAGGTTAACAAGAAGTGTACGAGAAGAGAGTTTGTGTAATCGTACCCTGAGGACCTTTTCAGGATCAGGAGTAGGATTGCACAGACTGCTTGGATGTCTTCTAGTATACACTCTTGAAGATAATATATGAAGTGGAGTCGCCACCTGAACAAGAAGTGAAACACGAAAAAGCTCGAAATGAAAGAACCAAGGACAGAAAAACTCTATCCTCGGCAACGGCGCCAGAAAATGTTATCGCACAGATTGTCACGACAACGCTCAGACCGGGGGCTATCACTTTGATCTCCGATCTCTCCGTTTAAGCCTGTCTCCCGCGGCTAAGGGGGGTAGACCCTGTAGGGAAATGGATGACCAACTGTGAACCAGTTGGATTGGGAGACACGAAGGAACAAGCACTAAATTGATTTTATTAATTTAATGGACTAGTGCCTTATGGGCTTGATGTTTAAACGATTACTTACTAGATGTTGCAGAAATGTAAACCGTGTACAGCAATCATTTACCATCAAATAACTCGAACGATGCAAGATTTCCAGTAAATTCACAATGTTTTAACGATGATCTAGCAATTTTAAAACTTCGAAAGATAAAGCTCGATACACAACCACGTAATATTAACCAGATATCATATTCATGTAGCTAATGATCATTTATGCATGCCAACTCACATAAAATGATAAACATTCATTCCACATCAAAAAAATTAGCCTTAGCAAAGATAATAAAGCGTGATAAATCCCTGAGCCAAGACTAAATCTGGCAAAATATTTCCAAAATATTTTTATGTTTTCAAATAAAACAAGACTAGGCTTAACTAAAGTCTAAATAAATGAAACTTTAAATCTAAAATCTAAACTATAGAACAAAACAAAAAAGGCCTAAAAATTATTTGTTATGCTTTTTTTAAAGTTTTATAATTTTTTATGAATTTTTTATTGTTATATTTTTAAAACAAAACTTAGTTAAAATCTAAACTAAAACTAAAGTAAACAAAACTTGAAATTAAAAAAAAAAAATCTAAAATCTATCTAAAACACTAAATTCTAAACTACATAAAATCAAAAGTAAAAAAACTAAGGACTAAAACTTTTATGGTTTTGATTTTTTTAATTTTTATACTTTTATGATTTTAAAATTCAAAATTAAAAATTTAAACAAAACTTGGAAGAAAACGATCTAAAACTAGACTTTAGATTTAAAAATTAAACAAAACTTAAATCTAAAAATTAAATAAAAGTAAAATCCTAACTAAAGACTAAAAAAAGGGGAATTTTTTTTTTTAATTTCTAAACTTAAAACCAAAAGAGAACAAAACCGGAATCTAAGTATCTATATCTAAACTCTAAAATTTTATTTTTATCATTTTTTTTTATGAAACTAGAATCAAAACTAAATCTAAAAAAATAAAAAAATGATACGTAACTATATGCCAATCTAAAAGAATCAAATGTAACCTGTAAAACCTCCTTTGCAACGCGTGAAAACAGAGGGTCGAAGTACGTTGGTGCAGATTGTGACGGCGGCAGCAAAAGGAACCCATGCGTTTTTATTATTTTTTGGACAGGTGATAAGGTTTGAGACTGCGTGGAAGAAGAACGTGGTTGTCGCTGCAGGCAGAATGTAGAATGGTGGATGCAGTTTTGATCGCAGGTGTGATAAGTCGGCAGAGGGACAGGGAAGAGAAATGCAGGTAGATAAAATGGCTGCGCAGATAGGAGGATGAAATGCCTGGAGAAAGAGCTGTGTAGGGAGAAGGAAAGTCGACGATGGGTAGAGATATGGCAGTATGCAGGTGGATGGATAGGCAGGACGCTGTAGGAAAAGGGGCAGCGATTTGTGAGTTTGCTGAATGATGAGAGGACACAGAGACTTTTTGTAGATATGGCAGCGTACAGGATGGGGAGCCTGTTGCAGGCCCAGAGCAACACATAAAATAAAAACTTCTGCCAATAATGAAACCCCAGTAGCTAGATAGCTGACCCTCTTTAGATAGATTGAAAACCTGCACCTGCAACCTGAAATCAACGAAAACAAGCAACCAAAACCCTAAAATGTAAATAAAAATAAATGAACCAGCTAAAATTATTTACAGCTTTGTGACTCTACAAAAGCCAGATTTGCCAGTTATCATCAATAATATTTTCAGAACTTCAGATTTGCTATGAAATGCTTTAGAAAAACTCCCATGCAACTCAGAAATAAACTCTAACTGATAAACCCAGAATCAAAACTGGCTGGGCTCTCCAGGAGAGTGCTTTGCGGGAGTTGGCTGGTTCAGCCGAGAACGTCCCCAAACGCCCACTGATTTTCTGAATAAGGGTTTCCTGCACAGCTCACTTCAACCATCAATAAAGAGAGAAAAAACAATACTAGATCTCAACAGCAATGGAGATACCTGCCATTACTTCAGAAAACCTAATACCATTCAAACCCTAGCAAGTGAACAAGATGCCTGTGCTCAACAATACTCTACAATAAGCTGTTATGCTGAAAATTAAAATATGCAGAAAATAAAACAGCTCACAACACTTGCAGAGTGTAACGCCAGCAAGATTTCAACCCCAAAGTCTTGCTTTATTAGCACCAGAAAAAGATTACAAGAGAGCTTCTTCAGCACAAGACTCACAGATCGAATGATCTCAAATGACCCCTAGGACCCTATTTAAAGGAAAAATCCCCAACAGCTAGTTCGAGTGATCCATGTCAAAATGATCTCGACCGTCGATGAGGATCAAGATATCTCTTAATCTCATCCGTCGAATTTTTAATGCATTAAAAAATTGAGATTCTGAATTTATTTACTCAAAATATTATTTTATTATTTTTAGGTTTTTTTTTTAGTTTATTTATTATTTTTTATTCCTTTTTTAAATTTTTTTATTTTTTAATTTTTTTTTAAAATTTATTTTATAAATTTTATTTATTATTATTTTTTTATTTTTATAAATTTTTTTATTTTTAGTTATTTTTTAATTTTTTTTAATTTATATTTAAATGGATCCTCGAACTTAGCCTTTGGAAAAATCACCTAGGACCTAGGACTTAGGACTTATGAGGGGATTAAAACATTTTCTAACCCTCAAGACACTTTACATCAAGATTTTTACAACTTTACATCTCAAGGGGGAAAGCCCATTTGACATAGACCCTCGTAAACCACCCAGTTCTGCGACACAACTATAATCTAGCAGATTAACACACTAGGATTCTCCTAAGATTCTAATGACAAAATCCATTCCGGCTTTGGGGTTAGGCTGAAGGAAAACTCTGCCGATCATGGATCGGTGAGACGAAAAACCTTCCGGAACGTAGATTATCACTTAGAAAATTAGGTCCACCTAGGCAATTTACATACATGACTCATATCTGCTAAGATTATTTACAATTTATACATGCAGACTGGGTTTACAACATAAATTGATCAAGCTGTCGAATGGCACGGACATGTCGATCAAGCGCTATCCCTTTTGCGAAAAAGGGGGCGTACTGCTATGGGTAGTTGACCCGTAGTGGTCAACAAGGGGCAAGATCCTTGAGGTACCCAACCTCTTGGATTATTCCTTGCTGCAGGAGCCCCGAAGAGAGAGTAGCAGGACTGGCGAATGTCAGTAGAGACGGATGCGGATGAAGCGGCAGAGAGTCTTACAGTGCAAGAGTCCCTAGGCAGTGCGAGGCTGGTAGGCTGCAACAGTGCGAGAGGCACGGAGAGTGTTGCAATGGTGCAGGATGCCACAGAGAGGTGTGCAACGGTGCGAGATGCAGGGAGTTGTTGCAGCAGCGCAGTTGTCAGTAGAGGGAGCACTTGTTAGCGGTAGAGGGAGCTTCAGCATCGGGAGTGTTTCTATCCTGACAGGGATGTCAGTAGTTAGGAGGATCAGCTACTTACTTCTTTGTAACTGAGTTGCAGTGCAGTAGCATGATGCAGCATGATGAAAGGTGGTTGCAGTGCAGATGCAGTGTTGGGAGAACGGATCAGCAGCAGCACGGATGCTAAGGGAGTTGTCGTACAGATGCAGCAGTGGCAGTGGCAGGGCCATGGGCAGCAGTACAAGATTCAACAGTGCAGAGGATGTTAGGCGAGGAGGCCTAGCATTAGCACAGGTACCGGTGCCAGATAATCAGAGTGATGCTCGATGAGGAGTATTACTAGAGCATAGTCCTTGCTAAGAGGGAGTGTTGATTTGGTGTAGCATTGGATGTGCTCTAGCCATGAAAATTGGTGGAGAGGCTAAAGCACATGAGATCTCTGAGACCCAAAAATGGTTTGGATAGATTGTACTCGGTTCGGGAGATACTAAAATAATTAATATTTTTAATGGAGTTCTTAAGTCTAAACTTAGGAAAAATAAAATATTAATGGGTATTAATATAAAACTGGGTTAGAAGTTTCAGTCATGGATCAAGCCAAATCTAATCTTAGCCATTGATTAGAGATTTAATCTCGGCCATTGAAGGAGCAACAGGAAAAGTATAAGAGGAGGCTTGAGGGTCAGTTGGAGAACACACCAGAGTGATCAGTGATTCGATTTGCTAGAGTGGGGTTGCTAAGAAAAGTTGAATTAGTGATCAGTAGCGAGGGGCAGTGAGTACTGGACAGAGAGGCAGAGATAGTGCTGAGAGACCAACGCAGAGGCATCGAGCGAGAAGCAGCAACCAAAGAAGGCCATGCAGAGGCTAGAGGGCTTGCGTCATCCACGCAGAAGGCAACATGAGTGACGTAGAGGGTCCCAGAGGCTGCGCAGTGCCTCAAAGGGCTGACGCAGAGGGTTCTGAGGCTGACGCAGAGCAGCAGGAGGCTGACGCAGTGCTTCAGAGTTGCTGGAGAGGGTTTTGTGGGATAGGTTTTCTGAATACCTATTTCCGAATAGAGAGGTATTACTACCAATTTTTTTTCTCTGTTGGGTGAGCTAGTTTGGCACCCAGTTGTACTCAAGGAAATACTACATAATAATAAACCCTCAGAATAGCTGCACCAGTTTTCCTGCATTGGGTTTTTCTAGGGACGTTTGTCCAAAAATAAGGTGTCACTTGTGTGTTTGTTTTCTTTCAGCTGTTGATCTATAGATGTTGAGACTGTATTGTGTTTATTTCGTTATTTATATGTTTTAAATAACTTGTTCAGAATTAACAAGTAGAATAAATAAACCAGAAGAATACAGATTAAATTTCTAACGGATAGACTTAGAAATTTCAACACTAATCTCCTTCTTCACATAAACATTTTTAAGGACAGTCACAAAGAAAAATTATTTTGGACAACTTGGAGGCATCCTTTCAAAATGGATCCTAGACCATCTTAAAGAGGATTTTTTCCTCTTTCTAACGAGCCTTTATTTGTCGCGAAACTCCCAGTAGTTTGTGAGATATTGAATTTTTAAGCTATGAAAAATATAATTAATGTTGAGCCGACCTATGCTCAAAGACACAAGTCGGCCTACCTCCAGAGATGTGTCCCTTCAATCAAGCAACAAAATGTGTATAAATAGAGACCGCAAACCCTCATTTCTAACACAGAAATTTCGGTCAAGAAAACAGAGAATTTGGTGGAGAACTCAGAGGCAAATAAGAGGCCGAGGAGGCATTGAAGTTTATTGTTTGGGAAATTTTTTAAGGAAGACGAGGAGGAATACATTATAGCAGACTACATTATAGCAGATCAGTGGCTGTGTTTGTGAGGCTTGGTTTTTGTCACAAGTGTGTTGGTAACTCTTCCTGTGGATGACATTCTTTTGTGGAGGGCTCAAAACAGTTACAGAAGGCTCAGACAAGTGTTTTCTATGGTGATTTTTGAGACCTATATTTCTGCTGTCACAAAACTCGCACCCAGACAGATTGTTGACTTGAGGCCAGAACTGTGGAGGACAGTCATCTATTGAAGCTTGAAATAAGAGAACAGTGGAGGAAAGCTTGTTAAGAACTTATCAATGCTAGATTGAAGACAATCCTCGAACAAATTGAAGGTATTTTTGGGCTCATTCAGAAGATATCCTTGGAGCTGAAGTGTGGAGAAGACTTGGAAACACTTGGTTGTAGAATTTGAAGAGGCTATTAAAGAAGGGCATTGAGCAACCTTAGAAGAGAATTTAAGGAACATCTTAAAGACTATTCAAAGAGATATTGTACCAGATCTTGAAGCATTTGGAGGAACCATTGTGAAGACACCTTGAGGCATCTTGGTTGAAGTGTCTTGGAAGCCATTATTGGGACAACTCTTGGAAAATATTTTGTGGAGACTTAAACCTTGCTAGAGCATACTTGTTGAACAGATTTGAAGCCTTGAAGAAGAGTTTGCAGTAGTCCTTGTACTTGAAGCTATTTTGAAGACCTTGTGCAAAACTTGTGCAATTGATTGAAGGACTTATAAGACACCCTTGGTTGGAGAATTCTTGGGACAACCTTTTGAAGACATCTTGTTGAGAAGCCTTATTGAATACCATGATGCATTAGTCATCATGAGGTGACCTTGGAGAAAGCGTTTGGGTAAGATGAAGAGCAGTGGTGACACCTTCTAAGAGATCAAGGTTGTCATTGATGATGTAATGTGGAGACCAAAGTGAAGACTAAGCGAAGATTGACAGGGCTTGTTGAAGAAGACATTGGGAGCCATGAAGTATAACCAAATACATCTTGATGAAGTAAAGTGAGGGTTGGAGCCTCGAAAAGACAAGGTTGGTGCCTTGGAAGATAGGGTTGGAGCCCTAGAGGATCAAAGTCCTCAAGAAACTAGGTCAGAGCCTGAACCAGATATAGGGTTGGAGCCCTTGAGGTTGGTGCCTCAAAATTGACAAGGTTGGAGCCTTGGAAGTCCAAGTCGGTGCTTGGAAAATACAGGTTGGAGCCTGGGAGATTGAAGATCGGTGTCTTCACCTAAGGTTGGAGCCCTACATATATTGTACTTGATTTATTGAAGAAATTAATAAAAGCATTTATTCTTATTGTTCATTTTGTGTTCTAAATATAAGTGATCTAACTGGTAAAAGTAACAATTGAAAAGAAATACCAATTCACCCCCCTCTTAGTATTTTCAACAGGGAAAGGGTTGTTGAGGACCGCGGGGGTCTGACAAATGTCCTTTTTAGTAAGAAGGTCTGTGCGTTCTTGAAGGTGAGGACATTTGTAAGTCATGTGGCCCTTCGTGTGGAAATTTCTAAATCTAACACATCAGAAACCCCTACTGCAATATCTGGTTCATTATCTCCTACTTGTTATTTACATTAACAAGTTATTTAATAATATAAACATCGAAATAAACACAATTGCAGCCTTTGCAAACATATAGATCAACAACTGAAATAAACTAAGACAACACAAGGGACACCGTTATTTTTGGACAATCGTCCCTGGAAAAACCCAATGCGGGAAAACCGGTGCAACAGATATGAGGGTTTTATTATTATGTAGATTTCTGAATACAACTAGGGTGCCAAAAATGGCTCACCCTTCAGAGATTTTCCTTGGTAGAAGTACCTTGCTCTGGAGAAAAATATTCCGGCTGATCAGCAACAGGATGATGAGCCCCATAGTGACTTCGACTATTCCTTAGCTGGACAACGAAAGATGCTCCAAGCTTCTCTCTGGAACCGCGTCACCCTCCAGGGACTGCGTCACCCTCTATGGCTCTGTGTTTGCCTCTCAGCTCTCAGTCTGCCCCATGAAAACACCACAACGCAACTCTTTCTGCCCAACGTCAGCTTTTCTAGCCTTTGCGTCTGCGTGCATCAGATTCTTGGCCTCCTGCGTCCTCAGCGCTAGACCTCCAAGCCTCTGCGTCAGCTCTAGCTGCCTCTACGTTAGCCCAGGCTACCTCTGCACTGTCTCTCCGACATTTTCTCTACCTCTCTGCTATGTATTCTCAGCCTTCTGCCAAACTGCCTCTTGCTACAACAGATCACTAACTTGATTTCTCAGCAAACCCTACCCCAGAAAATCGAATTTATTGATCAACCTTGTGTGTCTCCAACTGACCCTCAAGCCTCTTCTTATACTTTTCTTGTTAACAATTCAACGGCCGAGATTAAGTCCCTAATCAATGACTCAGATTAGATCTGGCTCGATCCTCATTATTTAGAACTTTCTCACCCATATTATATTAATACACATTAATATTTTAATTTTCCTAAGTTTAGACTTAGGGTCTCATTAAAAATATCAATTATTTTAATATCTCTCCATCAGAGTGGAATTTCCCAAATGATTCTGGGCCTTGGAGATCTTATGTGCCTTAGCCTCTCCACCAATTTTCATGGCTGGAGCATATCCGATGCTACCAAAAATCAACACTCCGCACAAATCTTACAAGGGAACTTGACAGTTTTTTCCTTCCCGTTATCAGATTTGGCAATAGCTTTCTGTTTGGGGTTGTTTTGCGTAGCAGGCTTCTCCTTAGAAGGAGAGGTCTTTTTCTTATTCTTCTTATTCTTACTGTTGGGTTTTTGTGTAGACTGCACAGAGTTTATCGCAACACTTGGAAGAGTAATTGATTGGGAAGTAGGAGCGGTATTGACAGATAACTGGGTAGCTTGCCTGCTGAGTTGTTTTACAACAGCCCCAGAGGTAGCGCCAACGAGGCTGTCAGCATGCGCACTGGGTTGCAGAGTAGCAGGAGCATTGGAAGTTCAAGGGGCATGGGGGATTACATTATAGAGTGTGCCAGATTGAGAGTATATCAAATCTAAATGCTAGGAACGACGAATGGATTGGTCTTCCATGACCGCACCACCTAGGGCAACGTCCTTGGCAATTTGGGGAAGAAGTGACTTGAAAAACCAATCTACTAGCAAGTAATCTGGAATGGGAGCTTTGATAAGCCTCCACCTGTGTCTCCATTCATGGATATGATCAAAGATGTGGGTAGAGGTGTCTTGGCATAGAGTAGTGAGGAGTTTTGTTCCAGCTTCATAGCGAATAGGAAGATGGAAGTGCTTTAAGCATTCCATTTCCAGGGCACCGAAGATATTAACTGATGCACATGGTAACTCAATGTACCACTTGGCAGCATTGCCAGTAAGGGTGCGGGGGAAGAGTCTGAGTCAGATACTGTCATCAACCATGGATTTCGATACACACCATAAATGGTAGGTGGTGACATGCATAGCTAGATCATCCCCTTGTTTCCCTTCAAATTTTGGAATGTTGGCAGGTATCTTGTGTGGCATTGGAGGCCAATGTAAAAATGATTGATGGGATAATTTGTCAACTTATATAGATTGGGGATATCAAGTGTTTCCAGAAAAGGAAAAGGTGTAGGTGCCCCCGAGTTTGACCAAGGTGATGTAGGATGACTTGAAGGACCAAGATGTCCCCCCATCAAGTTGGTTCCAACAAGATACATGGGATTCATCGAATAATAACCTCATGGTTGTGGTGGTGCAGCCATATAAGATACCGTTCCATATGGGATATTAGGCTGGGGGGCAAAAGACCGGTTGCCCCCAGGATAAAAAGTGCCCCCCCTAAATCAATTGTTGTGGAGGAGGGGGTGCCCAAATGGATGTAGTAGACCGGGTTGAGGGATACCGCTAGCCATATAGTTTGCAGTAGGCACATGACTGACACTAGAATAGTGTCCACTTGGAGGAGGTAAGTCAATCAGCGAAGAACCAGGTTGTCCTATAGGCAGAAGGGGAACAATAATGCCCTTGACCGGTATATGCATGTTGGGAACATTGCCCCTAGGCATCTGAACCTAGGGGTTAGAACTTAGCAATGGGTTCCAACCAAAAGGGTTACTGAAGGCGGTCGTGCTAACAACGCTACTAGGAGTGATAGCCGGTGGTCCAGGAGCTGACACGAAAGGGGTGGAGATTGGGATGTGCGGGACTCCACTCATAACTGGTGTAACAAGGTTGCTCGGATTAGGCATAGTCTGAATAACAAGGTGACCAATCAACTGTGTAGTACTGACCATAGGCGGGGGAAGTGATGGTGGAGCAAAATTGTCCACAAAGGACCACGACCCATTAGTCGTTGCAGGAATATTGGATGTGGGTACTAATGAAGACATGACAGGTACAAGTGCTACCTGAACCAACATTGGTCCAAGAGGATCGGTGAGGGGAGGATTGTAAGGAGGTACAACTCCTTCGTGAAAAAAGTCCTCAGGCAGTATGGTGTCTTGGGAAGTGTTATGTGATTTAGTGTTGGACACTAGAGATTGATTTCCTGAAGAGGGAGAATCTGACTCACCAAGGCTTGACAGGTCCTCTAGAGTCAGTGGAGGAAGACCTTGTTGTCGTCTAGATAGACGATGAGGGCCGAATGTAGCCACGGTGACAGATATATTTTATCAAAAAAATTTAAAGTGATATTTGTTATAGTCTCAGTGTCAACAATCCAGCACCTAAAAATAAAAAAATACTCTAAAGGCAATCAACAAGCAGCCAGGGAACATAACTCTGTTTGATAACCACCACTAACTAGAGATGAAACCCAGTATCATAGTGGCTAAAAGAGAGAGCCAACTAAATGTACAATTACGATTACTCCTGAGCTTCACCCAAACCTTGGTAAGAAGGGGCCAAGTACTCTTGTGAAGACGAGCACCCTCCCAAAAAACCAAAGATGGAGTAGGTTCATCTGTTTAGGTACCAGGGCAGCCCGCCCTAGTCACCTTGTGTTCGTCCCTAAAAAGTTTGGCCACTAAGGTTACCTCAAATCACAGACACCACCAAGGGGGTCATGGTCGTAGACAGTACGTTGTGTGGGCAGGATACCTGAGTCCCCAACTCAGCTCCGATATCTCGAGGGGATCCCCAGTACACAGAATACCCACTGGAAATGCAATCAAAGGCGGGCTACCTTCTCTCACACTCCGATGTTGTCTCACATTTAACTCCTTTGTGAGGGGAGCGGTCTCGGATGATATGAGTGCAGCAGGATTTTACTCTCATTAATGACACTAGTCTCAGTTTTGTGATCTTGGGCAGTTTACTCACCACTGCCTAGCCCAAGACCCTAGCTTAAACTAATCTGTGTGTAAGCTCAAAAAAGAGAGTTGTTGATTACTTTTATTAAGAGTTGATTTTATGTGAACTTGTATTAGTGTCTCCAGAGGGGTGTTGACGTATGGAGTTCAATGAGACTCTGACTCAAACCATGCAAGAAAAATGCTTTAAGTTTTTCATTTGATGAAAGAGAGCTTCTTACAAGGAGAGATTATACATCATTTCAGCAATACACATCCAAATGCAGTAAAAAACACATGCAAAAAATGCAGACATACAATTCTCTAACAACTAACCCAATATAATCAGAAACAAACCAAGCTAAAATAGAAAGCTAAAGTAATTTTTTCATTTTCCTTTTCTGAAAATCAAATGCAATTAAGCTATTCTCTAAAAAGAAAAATGACCATGCAAGTAGCCAACCAAGCAAACTTCACAGTTGCAGATCCCAAGGCTAGACCATAGGCAACCTATCAACCCAAGAATCCACAAAACAGGGTGGATGTCAAGATACTAGTTTAGTAATGCTTCTTAGAAGGACAATCAGAGTGTTAGAAACAAGACTAACGCTCTATTCTAGACACTGGGGGCGTTATAATGCTCTGGATTGCACGAGGAAGTGCAGTACAGAGAAATAGGGTGCAAAAAGGGTCCAATCAGGGTCTGATCAGAAGTTGTGAGTAGTAGAAGAGGTCGGGAAGCACAAAGGGTGATCAAAATATGAATCCAGAAGAGCAGGAAGGCTTGGAGAGAAAGAGAGATATAGGAACAAGGAGAGCAAAGCCGGGAACTAAGAGCGTTCCCCAGCGGAGTCACCAATTCTACTGTAGGGATTAATGCACGGGTGGTTGTGGATAGAAAAACCCTCTTAGGTCTCCCGGGACCCAAGGAAGATGAAATTAGGTGACCTGCAACTGTTCAAAGATACATGCACATATTCATGTTAATCTAGAATCGACAAAGTAAAAGAGAAGAGTTACCTCTCAATCTCTAGTGTAGTTTCGTTGGAGATCTCAGTGTGGCAAAGGGAGGACCGCTTCACCCGCTCCTAGAACAGAACCTGCACATAGACAAGACAAGAAGTAACCTTCACAACATATACATCTTGATGATTAAAAGCATTAACATATAGGAATATATAAAACTAGCATGCATCTAAGAGAACCATCAATCTCGAATTCACATCAACATATACAAAAAAGAAGTCTCAACATCATCAAGTAGATAGAACAAGAGAAAATCTATATTATCAGATGAGAGAAGAATGATTACAACCATGGTTGCTGAATCAAGTCTTCCCTTAGCTCCTTGGATCCTTTCCCTCTCTCTCTCTCAACTCTTCGATAGCATAACAATACTTGTCTCAATATTCAGATTCGGATCCACCCTCGTTAGAATGGCGAAGCCTCTAATTTATAGATGAGGAGAGGCTCTCTCCTTGCCAATTTCTTCATGAGTTCCAATGAGGAAAAAGCTTGGATGTTGCCTCGCTTTATTGCTCTTTCCCTTCCCATGAAGCTCTGTTAGGATTAGCAATGTCCTTAGTTAGGATTGAGGCAGATGTTTCTTACTTTTTGAGCTGACATTTGAGTGAAAAGTGGAGTGTCAGTTAGTCAACTTGCACTTTGACCTCCAGAATCCCATAAATATCTAGTAACACTTCCCTTTAGGCAAAACAGAGCATTAACCTAGGGACTAACGCCTTTTGCTGAGTCATGAGAAGCGTTATAACTCCCTTTGTCTGTTTTTGGGGTGCGTTACCTTGGAAAATGGGCCTGCAACTTAGTGTTTTCTTCCAGTCAAAGTGTCCTTCTCCTCTGAGCTGATGAGGAGGTCATTTTGTGTATAATAGTCACTAGATGATAGGTGCCATGTGTCATCCATTTCTAGCCCACTTGGCCACTCAAAAACACCAAATCTGCATGCCATGTGTCACATCCTCATTAGTTCCATTTTTCCTACTGACATCATCACACCCTTGTGGCACCATTGTGGCTCCATGTCAAATTTGTAAGCCAATCAAACTGTGCCAAGTGTCCTCTTTAGATTTGTCCATTTGGCCATCAAAGGTACTAATGTGAGGGGGTCCATGATTTTCTTTGTAAAAGTTGATAGACCAGGATGAAAATTTCGTTGCAACTATTAGAAATATTTCTCATTTCCCCGAATCTATCTCCCTAAAGATTTTTTATGAGGCTCCTTTTGAATATTTCGGGGAAGGACTTTCGGGGTGATGTGTTGTGTGGGGTTCCTTCACCAATTAGCACTCACTGCTCAATTTACCTAAATGTCACGTCCTCGTGGCTCCCCATCCTCGAAGGTTTAGGTTGTGCTTGCCTTTGAAACTTTCAGGGACAAGCCTCCAGGGTTACATGTATTCCATGGGGTCCTACGTTAGCCAATCACTGCTCACTTGCTCCACTTTCCATGTTCTTCAGCCCGAGCTAGTTTATTTCCATTCTGTATGTAATCATATTTAAGTTCTTTGATATTAATGAAATGAAGTTTTATTTCTATTGGATCTCTGTGTTTATGTTTATATCTGTCTTTTGTTGCGTTCTTGCATAAGTCTGGATCAGTGGTATCTGAGCGGCCTGCTCTCTATGTTTTTCTTTGCATGTCCCCAATGAGGTCAAGGTATAAGGAGTTAGGGTTCGAACTAGTTGAACCTTTGCAAGACTAACCTCGCAAACCTCGACGACCTCCCATGGCAGAAGAAATGAAAGACGAGGGAGCAGGAGATCCTTCCAAAATATTGCTTGAGGAAGCCCTCAAGCGACCGAGGAATGCGATGATGGGTAACTTTGCCCAGATCCTTCGATGACTACTCACAAGCGATGCATCTTCATCCAGCAGCCACGCTGGAAGCACGACTCCTTTTAAGGTACAAGTTAACTTTGACATCCCCATATTTGAAGCCTAGATAGATGCAGACACCGTAGATAGATGGTGAAATATGTTGGAAGGATATTTTTGGGTTCATGATGTTTACAATCAGGAAAATATTACTTTTGCACTCCTCAAAGCCACCCCCCATGTCAAGGACTGGTGGGAAACCTACTATGAACAAAAGGATGAGAGGGAACCCTCATTGTTTTCAACCGCACCGACTTGGAATTCTTTCTAAATGCCATCAAGGAACAATATTGCCCTGTCGGGAGCTATGAAGATAAATACATAAAGTGGATCACGCAGTGGCAGGGAAGGGACCAAGATGTGCCAGAGTTGACAAATATTTTTCATACCCTTCACACGAAGCTGGGTATCAAGGATTCTGAGCGGCATTTGGTACTCAAGTACTGCGACTGTTTACACAAGAACATCCAGGAGGAGATGGAATTCATGGACATCTCACTTGGCACCACCTATTGATACACTCTCAAGATCGAGCATAAATTTAAATAGAAGAAGTGAAACTTTGCATCTGCGAATCCTAAGCAAGGGAAAGGCGCCCCCCAAACCGCAAAACGAAGGACAAAGCCAAGGCAGGGCGGCCCAGGACAACCTGCCGAAGCCGCAAGCGAAGAAAAACACCTTGGAGACAGAAGGACACAGGGAAATGGTGTGAGTTCCACAAGAGCCCCACTCACAACACAAGTGAGTGTCAAGCCAAGCAGTCACTGGTGGCCACGCTGAAGGCTTCTGAATTAGATGCATGTTACGACTCTGAGTCAGAAAGCGACAAGGGAAATGACAAAGGGAAGCAAATTATTGATGCAAAGCCTAGTGCCATCGTTACCACCACCAGATCTAGAAGATTGAGCCCGAAGATCCAAAGGAGGAGGAGCGACTCTTCCACTCATAGATGTGGATGAAGGGTTCTCTGTTGCAGTTCATTGTTGACAACGAAAGCCAAAAGAACCTCATTTCAGCATAGGTCGTGAAGCGGTTGGGCCTACCTACCACATCACATCCGCAACCGTACACCATTGGGTGGCTTCACTAAGGTCGAGATCTCCGCATCATCGAATAGTGCCGCCTTCCCTACAGCATCATGCCCTTCACAGATGAGGTACTGTATGATGTTGCTCCTCTTGAAGTTTGTGTTGTATTATTAGGCCAACCATACTTTTGGAAGCGTCACGCTGTGTATGAGTTTAGGCCTCGAATTGTCATTATTTCTTTGGGCAATGAGTTATACAGGATATCGGAGGTAGCACCGCCTACCGCCATCTCTTTTATCTTTGTGAAGCAATGCAGTAAGATAATTTCCTAGACCAGGAAATTTGTCTTCCTTATGATTCGCCCTCAGGACAAGAAGAAGACTGGGGCCACATCCACAGCCCCTAGATAGGGCTCCTCCGCACGGCAGCAACAGATGGACAAGGTCGTGGAAGAATATAGGGACATCTTCACCTCACCCATAGGGATACCCCTACACTGTCAGGTCAAGCACTCCATCGATCTGACCCTAGGTGTGCCACTATGCAATGACCGATCTACCGATGCTCTGTTCTGGAGAACGATGAAATTAAGAGGTAGATTTCGGAGTTGTTGCAGAAAAGGCATATCAGGCCAAGTTCATCCCCCTGTCAGAGCCCAATTGTGTTGGTACAGAAGAAAGACGACACCTGGAAACTCTGTATTGACTATCGAGCGTTGAATAAAATCACTGTCCGGAGGAGGTATCCAATCCCACGGATTGATGACCTTCTGGACCAGCTCAAGGGGGCCAAATATTTCAGCAGGATTGACTTGAAGTTCGGGTATAACTAGGTACCAATTGAACCCTCGATGTGTGGAAGACTGCCTTCAAATCCAAGGAAGGCCTTTTCGAATGGCTAGTCATGCCTTTCGGGTTGACAAATGCCCCCGCAACCTTCATGTGGATGATGGACGACATCTTGCTATCCTCTACCAACTTATTCGTGGTAGTGTACCTAGACGACATCTTGATCTTCAGCCAGAGTTGAGAAGAGCACATACACCATATCCGACAGGTCTTCTAAACCCTGCGATAGCACAAATTGTGTGCTAATTTGGAGAAATGCACTTTTGGTATGACCCAGGTTCAATATCTTGGGTACATCATTAATGAGCTGCGTATGCATGTGGACCCAGCCAAGATACAAGTTATTTGAGATTAGCTAGCCCCAACCACTCTAACAGAGCTCCAAAACTTTCTGGGTCTTGTCAATTTCTATCGCAGGTTCGTGTTGAGATTCTCTCATATCACTTGGCCTTTGAGTCAAGTCACCAAGGGTGGAGTGAAAACAAAGTTTTTTGGTCTGAATCCCAACAGAAGACATTTGTAGAGTTGAAGCATCGCCTTTGCTTGACACGAGTGCTCACATTACCAGACTTGTAGCAACCATTTGAATTGAGACAGACGCCTCCGACTATGCTATTGGTGCAGTTCTTACCCAACAGGGGCATCTGGTGGCATATCACAGTGAGACACTTTCAGATACAGTCCGAAAGTATCCCACTTATGACAAAGAGATGTATTATATAGTGCAGGTCTGCCAACAATGGAAGCATTACATTCTGGGGAAGAAAATGGTCATCCACATAGACCACCGACCCCTTCATTTCATACAGACACAAGGGAAGTTGCAGAACGATCGCCATCAGAAATGGTCCACATAACTGCAATAGTTCCATTTGAACATCAAGTACAAGAAAGACAACACCAATAATGTTGCAGACTGTCTCAGCCGACCACAGGTTATGGCGCTGACCACTGTGCTCGACTCTTGTGAACACGAGACTTCGAGGTGGCCACATCTTTACAAGAGTGATCCAAAATTCGGCAACACATACCAGATGCTCTGGGAAGGCAAGCAAGTTTTAGATTTTCACCTTCAGGGCACACTGTTATGTCACCTGGGACACCTACGTGTTCCTACAAGCGAATGTGTCAAGATGATTTGGGAGGCACACTACAGTCAGGTCGCTGGACATTTCGGAGTAGAGAAAACAGTGGTAGTGTTGCAGAAGTATTTTTATTTGCTGAACCTTCTACAGGGTGTTGGGAAGTACATCAGGTCCTGCACTGCTTGCGCCATTTCCAAACCAACAATCACGAAGCAAGGCCTATATACTCCTTTTCCTACTCTTAGTCGGCCTTTGGAATCCATCTCCATGGATTACATGTCGGGCCTTCCTTCTACTAAACATGGCAATGACTATGTGTTTGTGATCATCGACAAATTCTCCAAGATTTCCATCTCGCGGCCTGCAAGAAGAGTATCACAGCTTAAGCCACTGCTAAGATCTTCTTTGAATGAGTGTGGGTACATTTTGGGATCCCACAACTCGTTATCTTAGATTGGGACAGCAGGTTCTTGAGTACATTTTGGTCAAGCCTTTGGTTGATGCTGGATACCAAACTCACTAAGTCCACGAACTTCGAACTCCAAAATGATGGCCAAACAGAGGTTGTCAACAGGGTGATCGTGCACATTTTGTGCATGTACAACTCGAAGCATCCACGCACATGGGATGAAAACCTCCCCTATGTCCAACACAACTACAACAGAGCTCTCCATAACTCAACTAGCCACAACCCCTTTCAGGTGGGGTTGGGATTCCAGCCACTATGTCCCATTGATGTGGCCATACCATTTGCAACTACTCAAGCAGATTCGGCTCATGTCCAGTCTGAAGCTGACCGGGATAACAACTTCATTGAGTGCATTCAGCACATCCGCCAGCAGGTCCATGACATATTGGACAAAGCCAATGCTAAGTACAAGCAACGTCATGATCAACATCGAGTGCCACACAAGTTCCAGGTGGGCGACAAAGTTTGGTTACATTTGTAGAAGGAGCGCCTTGTTGGGCCCCACCGCAAGCTTTGCCCACTCCGATATGGGTCGTACACCATCACCAAGGCTGTAGGGGACAATGCCTTCGAGCTCAACATTCCATCGTTCCTTGGTTTGCACCCAGTATTCAATGTGGACCGGTTGCGACCATACTTTCCTCCATTGTTGGACACATCCGACGTTGCTAAGCAGCTGACACCAACAGAGCTCAACCAAAGCTGCATCAAGCAGGCCACAACTGACAAGATCATGGACACACAGATCAAGAACACTCGCCAATAGAGGATCCAGCTATATCAAGTTGTCAAAGCAGACCAACTCCTTCACCAGGGCAATTGGTTCACCAGGGACTAGGTTCAACAGAAATTTCCTCACCTCATTGAGGCTTTGCATGCAATGGGGACCATTGCTTCTTAAGGGCGGAGGACTGATCTAGGTGGATATTGGTGTCCACCCGCCTATTTCACCTAGACCTGTAGTCGGTTTTGTCTGTTTCCTTGATTATAGCAGCATTTACTATTTTTAGCAGTTTTTCGGGTCGTGAACATCCAGAGCTATTTTGACCCCCCAAACAACGTTTTTTTGAGGTTCGCAACAGGGCTGCAGTCGTAGGTAGGGACCTACGGCAAATCTTGTAGTACTATAAGAGATCTTTCCAACAAGGTATTGTACGCACCAAACAGAGATCATATGTCCAGGTTACGACCTCGGGAAGTTGGCTGCCCAACTAACCCCAACAGGGCCCACAAACTCTTGGCGTTTCATCTCCTGGGGTTAGGGTTTTCCTTTATTCAATAATAAAAAATTCCTTGAGCCTCATTGTAACACAGTTGAGAGGCATGTAGCCGTCACATCTCCTCTCAGAGATAAGCTACCATCACCTGAGCTAATTTATTTCCATTCTGTATGTAAGCATATTTCAGTTTTTTTATATTAATGAAATGAAGTTTTATTTCTACTGCATATCTGTGTTTATGTTTATATATGTATTTTGTTGCGTTCTTGCATAAGTTTGGATCAACCAAGTACCCTATTAGGTGGTTTCAACCTTTAAAAGGGGTGACATGTCCATGGTACATCCATCAGGAGATAGGTGGCAAGTGATATAGTCATGGGGATCAGGGGAATGCTCCAAGCCACAAGTCATGGTACAAGGGTAGCTATGATGAGGGAAGCCCACACTTAGGTATATGAGTGTAGGAGGGAGCAAATCATGGTACATGAGTTATCCCAACCCTTGTTTTTCCACCCTTCTTGATATGCCTTTTGCCTTTGATTATTTTTTCTTCATAACTGCTCGGGGCTCCAGGGGATGAGAGCATGATGTGTAGGATATAGTAGTAGGTACCCCCTTTTGAGGTGGGGCATTTTATTGACCACCAGGTGTTGGGACAATCATGGGTTCTTTAATGTGGAGGGGGATTATCTAGGGCCCATAGGAACTATGGTGATGGCCATAAATAAGGGGTAGAGCTCATCTTTTGCCCACGTGATAAATTTGTATGTCCCGACCAACTTTTGCATTTTCTGGTACATTTCCTGTTGAGAGTGGCCAAATTATGCTTTTTCTTTTCTTTTTAGTTGCCTTAACCTTTGGGGTGTCATTCCAGGCCCAACCCAAGGTGTGGACAAAGGGAGGGGGAGGCTAACCCTATGTGGACCTAGTGGACACATGTGTACCCGGAGGGGAAAAATGATGAATGGGGCTAGAATGAGCGGAAGGGAGTGATGTATATGGTATCGAGAAGCGGGACCACATAGCCAAAATCAAGATTTCCCATGTAGTGCCAACCCTAAAGCTAATGGCCAGTAAAGGCATGACTAGGATACAAGGGTAACCACAAAATCAAGCGGAGGAGACAAAAGTATAGACCTAACCCACTCTTTCTGTTGAATCCCCACACCAATCCATGCCCAAAAATGTCCATGATAAGTAAGGAAAATTACTCAACTATACCAATGAAAAGACGTACCTTCAGGGTCGAGAGGCCTACCTTCAAACATATGATTATAACAGATGGGTGAGGGATCACATGGCTGGCTCAGGTGGTAGAGATAATGGCACATCGAGCTATCTGGTGGCTGCAAGGGGTTGCTGGCTACCTGATGAGGACCATCTAGGAGAAATTTTTTCTCCTATGCATACTACCCACAGATGGTAGGTAACAGGGCTAAAATGAGTGGAAAGGAGTGATGTATATGGTGTTTGGAAGCGGGACCACGCAACTAAAATCAAGATTTTCCCATGTAGTGCCAACCCTAAAGCTAATGGCCAATGAAGGAGATCCCACGGGACTAGGGTACAAGGCTAACCACGAAATCGGGCAGTGGAGACAAAGGTACAGACATAGCCCACTCTTATCGCCAGATCCCCCCACCAATCCATGCCCAAAAGTGCCCATGAAAAGTAAGGAAATTTGCTCAACTATACCAATGAAAATCCATACCCTCGGGGTCGAGAGGCCCACCTTCAAACATACAATCATAACAAGTGGGCGAGGGACTTCATGGCTAGCTCAGGTGGCGGAGATAATGGCACATCAACCTATGTGGTGGCTACAAGGGGTTGCTGGTTGCCGACTGAGGACCATCTAGAAGAAATTTTTTCTCTTGTACATGTTACCCACAGGTGGTGGGTAACATCTGGCTCCAATTGGGACATGAACTCTTGGGAAAGTGCACGAAGCTACTCGAATGAGACGTCATGAGAACACAAAAATATCTTGGTGCCACAGACCTATTACCTGCACTTATCAAAGACCAAGCACACGGGGCACCATGTTTTTGTGGTGTCTTATGATCACCCATGCTTAGTATTAGGCCGTAAAATCAACAAGAAAGTAAAATCATTTTCGATTCAAATCTAATCTCGATGAAACTAATCTATCATGATAATATCATATGATGCTAGTTCTAATGAGAAATCGTCATGCAATGCATCCTACCCTAACATGCATACAACAAGGCTAATACTAAGTGTAATAATAAAGCCAGTGCAACCAACATATCATCAAATCAATATACATATGTCTGCCTATATGATTATTCACGCAGTGAATCCCAAAGCCAATGTAGACACAATCATGTGAGGGATGATGCGGGTGGGAGGTGAGAAAATATGATACCCATGTGGCATAGAAAGGAACCTTGGGTGAGGGAAAGGAGGTCAATCCAGAAGTGCGAAGCCTCTCAAGGAACCCTGGATGAGGGAAAGGAGGTCAATCCAGAAGTGTGGAGCCTCTCTTCCAAGCATAGGATAGAAGAATGAGTGATCAAACTCAAGAACTCCCTATCACAATCATTGCTCACAATGTTATGCTTAGTAGATGCCACAATGTTGTGATGGGAGGGAGGAGGGGATTGAGGAAAAGAAGGGGCGCAACAATCAGGGTACTTAGTGTGATGGTCACATTGGAGAGGGACAATGATGTGCTCATAATCCTGAGGATATGATGGGGGATAAAGGATACATCTTACAGATGGCTCTTCCTCAACTTGACACCAAAAAGGGGGAAAGGGATCACTATAAGAGATGGTATGAGACTCGGCATGGTCGGGGTTCATGAACAATGCAGCTAAGTCATTGGGATCCTGGAGAAGACAAGGGAAATTAAGGCCTTTATCAGTGTCATTATCGGTATCATAAACGGGGCCTGCTATTTCCAATAAACTTCCTTCATGCATGGGAAAACAATGATCCTCCATTTCCATGATGTGAGTAGATATATCGTTATGAGTAATGTCTTAGAGAAAAGAAAAATCAACTTCAACTTTATCTTCCTTGTCAGTATAATACATAGGATCATCGTCGAAGCGATGGTTGAAAACCCAATTTCCCTTGTTTATATAGAGGAATTCAGAAATGTCGACATCATAGGGGTCCATAATAACCATATCCTCTAGTGCCTTTCCTCGAATGAGAGGCCCTACATCATCACGTTCATCTTTGTGGATTTCAATGGGGCCAACATTCATATCCATTCCCAAATCAAGATTTCTCAAAATTTCTTCGCTTGGTTATCCTAATTTTCCTCAAAACCATCCTTATTACCTGGCAAGCGAGAGCCAAGACTTCTCTTCTTCCCTCTTTTCTTGGAGAACAATAGCTAAGGTATTTGTTACATGATCTTGGTATAATGCTTCTAGGAAGAGGGCATTAGTAGGGTTCTCTCTATATTCACATTTCATTTTATAGAGCTTCTCCTCTTGCTTATATAAATGGAAGAATAAGTTTTTAGCATTATATGCCTTTACTAACCCCCTGCATGACCTACTATATTCGTCCATTCTTTCTTGTAGGGCTTGGAGGGTTTCAATGTCAAACTCTTCGTCATCCTCAGAGGAGATGTTCCCCACCTCATTGCTATTGGCTTCCAATTCTATAATTGATATTTGCTCATCATCCTTGCTTTCTTGATCATCTTGGTCATCAAAATCCTCATCTGGCAATGAGCCATATTTTTCTTTGATCTTGTGAGACAAGGAATTGAATGCACTAGTATAATAGGTAAGCTCAGAGAAGAGATAATCTGTGGGGCTTTCTTCATACCCTTCCCTTATGTTGTGGAGGTTTAACTTGCTCTTTTTATAGAAATTGATTATGAATTCTTCTTTCTTGTGCTCTATCAGATGATCACAAAGCTGGGCCCACAAATCCACTCTTTCCCATAGGGCTTGGACTTCTTTGGGGCTAATATCATGGATACTTTCTTTATCAAGATCAGTTTTTTTTCACGATTTTGCATATAGTGCCCAAATGGAGTCGCCAGGGTGAATATAGGTGCCTTGATAGATGCTTGCTTCACTCTACAAGCAGTGACTTTGATGTTCAATGAAGAACTAGGACTTCGTTCTTCCAATGGAGTCTCCAAGAATGATATATCGATAATGTCATAGGGGAAATAAGACACACATCTCGTGTCCTCGGCAATAGTGCCAAAAATGTTACTGCTCAAACCAGCAGGGGTCCTAGGAGGGGATCCTATGGAGCAACTACTAGGTCAAGGGGCAACAATGGAGCGATAGCCCACTGTCACCTCGGGTAAGGCTCCCTTCTTTTTATGGACTTTCACTGATGGGAGGATACTCAGTATGATGAATCACAGGAATGAATAGGTCAATGAAAGGATGAAGGGTGATTCCCAAGGCCCATTCACAAGAGAGACTCAATAATATGGTTTTCTTGCTTGAAAAGCAAGGTGATAGGCTCTCTAGGAAAGGCTAGGAGGATTTTTGAGGCTAGGGTTTGGGAGTATATCTTGTCAAGAGGTTTCCTAGACCCGAAAATCCTTGTGGAGAATTGGCCTTTGTGTGATCTTTGTGGAATTAGAGTTGTAAGGTTGCGGGACCACACGAGACCAAGTGGACCCAGAATTAGGTCAAGGATGTGGAGTTGATCAGCCAAGGAGGGGCTTGACCTAATTATGGAAGAGAAGAGGACCAAAGGACAAATATTCTTTGAGAATTTAATGTAATGATCCAAATGAGGACACTAGCCAAGGAAACCTAGGGCAAGAAATGATCCTTGAGCTAGGGCTTGCTATATCTCAAGATCCCACTGTTGGAATTTCTTGAAATTTGGAGGGCCTCTAGAGAAAACCCTAGCGCAGTTATGGACAAGAGATTGAACTTTTTTGATGGATACAATGGGAGAAAAATGATTCCCTAGGTGACCTATGGAGGCTAGGCCTAGAAAGAGAAGGAGAGGTGAGAGAAATATTCTTTAAAAGTGATCACTTAGGGATTAGTGCCTTATCCTTTGGGAGAGATGGAGTAGAAAAGAATTGATTGTTTAGAAAGGATTTACCTGATCAAGGAGGCCTTCAAGCAACTTCGCATGACATTAGGGCATGAGAGCAACTAGTTAAGGTCTTTATACTTCGATATGCAATAATTGATGACTTATCAAGATGTATTTAACAACAATAATCTCTAGGAACATTCACCCATTCATACAAGGCCCATGGAATGATGCAAAGCTGCAAAAGATCAAAATTTCCACAATTTCACATAGAAAAGCAGTAAAATTCAGACTTATATAACGAAAATCCTAGCAACATTTCGTGTGACAAAATAAATAACAAAAATAAGCATGAAAAATATCACTTACATGTACAAATGAGTATACCCATCAAATTATGCCAATGATGAAGCTCCAAGGCAAGAGAAATAGATCCAAACATCAAAATTCATCCATGCAATCCAAACTCGTCCTCCAAAGGGGAATGCGGCATTCTCAATTAGCTACTTGTTGACCACTACGTGTCAACTACCCATAGCAGTACACCCCCTTTTTCGCAAAAGAGATAGCGCTTGATCGACGTGTCCGTGCCATTCGACTATCATTATCAGCCCGATCATGTTATGTTGTAAACCCAGTCTGCATTTGTAATTTGTAAATAATCTTAGCAGATCTGAGTCATGTATGTAAATTGCCTAGGCAAACCTAATTTTCTAGTGATAATCTACGTTCCGAAGGGTTTTTTGTCTCACTGATCCATGATCGGCAGAGTTTTCCTTGAGCCTAACCCCAAAGCCAGAATGGATTTTGTCATTAGAATCTTAGGGGAATCCTAGTGTGCTAGGTCAAGTTTATGTAAAAGTAATTTGGAGATAATTCTAACTATTTGGTCAGGTTATTACAAATTGCTTGATCTGCTAAATTATGTTTGTGTCGCAAGATTGGGTGGTCTATGAGGGTCTATGTCAAATGGGTTTTCCCCCTTGAGATGTAAGATTGTAAAAGTCATGATGTAAAGTGTCTTGAGGGTTAGAAAATGTTTTATCCCCTCATAAGTCCTAGATCCTAGGTGATTTTTCCAAAGGCTAAGTTCGAGGGTCCAGTAAAAATAATAAAAAATAATAAAATTAAAAAATTAAAAAATAATTAAAAAAATAAAAAATAAAAAATAAAATAAAATAAATTTAAAAATAAATAAAATAATTGAAAAATAAAATAAAATAATAATAAGTCAAAGTTTTGAGGAAATAAATGCAAGATTTTAATTTTTTAATATATTAAAATGCATTTAAAATTTCGACGGATGAGATTAAAAGAGATTTTGATCCTCATCAATGGTCGAGATCATTTTGACATGGATCACTCGAACTAGCCGTTGGGGAAATTTTCCTTTAAATAGGGTGTCAGGGGTCATTTGAGATCATTCGATCTTAGAGTCGTGTGCTAAAGAAAGCTCTCTTGTAGTCATTTTTCATGTGCAATAAAGAAAGACTTTGGGGTTGAAATCTTGCTGGTGTTACTCTTCTGGAAATGCTATAAGATGTTTTATTTCTATGCATGATTTATTTTCAGCCATTGATGATAGCTTGATGAAGAGTGATTTTAAACACAGGTATCTTGTTTAGTCGCTAGGGTTTGAATGGTAGTTAAATTTTTGGATATGATGGCAGGTATCTCCATTACATTTGGATTTTAGTATCGTTTTCTCCTTCTTCGTTAATGGTTGATTTAAGTTGTGTAGGAGATCTTTTTTTTTAGATTACCGAACGTTCGGGGAAGTTCTCGACTGAACCAGCCAACTCCCGGATATCATTTTCTAAAGAGCCCAGCCAGTTTGATCCCGGGCTTATCATTTGAATTTTTCTTATGAATGCATGAAGGGTTTTCTGAAACATCTCACATTAAATTCAAAATTCTGAAAATATTTCTGTGGCATATTGAAAAATCTGGGTAGTTAGAGCCTCTAAATTGTGAATACTGTAGTTATTTAGATAGTTTCAATGTTTTTTTTTTTTTTTTTTAATTTTGTTTCTTGCACATTTTACTTCTGGGTATTCGGTTTTTGCAGGTTACAGGTCGGAAGAAAACTTTTTGTCCGAAGCCAGATCTAGGCCCTGGAGGGTAAGATCTGGCCTCAGGATCAGCTCTGGCAGGAATATTCACTTCAGATCTAGAAATTTCTTGTGGGGTCTTTCATCAGGGAAATCTGAAGCGGATTGATTTAAAATTTACAATTTCTGAGGAAATTCAAGGGTTTTCTGTTGCTGCCTGGAGGGTTTATTTTTCGTAGAAGGATTTCAAAATTTGTTTCAGGTGTGCACTGTTCAAACCTCCAGATCTGCATCCTTCAAGCTGCAGAACTGCACACTGAAAACATTCCAAACCCTCACGCGGTCTTGCCCTCGCTCCAAATCCGCATCCTCATTCTGCAGCCATAACATTTCTTTCTCCACGCAAATCCGCAACCTCCATCACTTCATATGCTGCCTCTGCGTGCCTTTCCCATCGATCACCTGTAGAAAACACACACCTGCATTCCTCACGCAGCAACAAGCTCCCTCACCTGCCTACTCGTCCATCTCCGCTGCCTATCATCTACCTATTGCTGCCAAAGTTTTTCTCCCTGCAGCTAGCAACCCTCCTTCCTCTGCTAACTCCCACAATCCTTTCTTTCCTCACACATCTTTCACCCCCTACTCTTCGCTGCAACCTCTTCACGTTGCTCGGCTCCCTGCGTTCCCTCATCTTTACCTTTCGCTGGCTGACGTGATCTCCTCTCCATCTTCCGTTTTCCTTCTGCCGTCAAACACCTGCCTAGCAAATCAGAAACACGAATTTGATTTTTATTTGTATATGCGATTTCAGGCTAGGTTAGATTTTTTTTTTTTTTATATCTCAGTTTAGTTTTATTTAGATAAACTTCAGATTTTCATAATGTATATACGTTAATTCATTTTTAGATTTTTTTGGCTAGGATAGATCTTTATTTTAAATATGAGTTTCATTTAGTTTAGGTTTTAGATTTGAAGTTTTATTTAGATTTTTGAATTGAATTTTTAGAATTAGATTTTAATAATAAAAAATCATAAAATATAAAAATCATAAAAAGTTTGAAAAAAAAAAAAATTCGATTTTCATTTTTTTAGATTAGGTATTAGCTTTAGTTCATTTCTTTTTGACTTTGATCTTAAGTTTAGTTAGCGTATGTTTTCTTTTTTTTTATGAAGTATGTAAATATATAAAAATAAATAAAAAAAATTCGATTTTCAGAGTTAGACTTTTTATTTATTTACTTTTGCCTAAGTTTTAGTTTCGATTTTTTCCTTTGGGTTAGGCTTTAGTTTTGATAATCAGATTTTTTAAAGTTTAGTCTTGTTTTAACTTTAAAGTAAATCAAAAAGTCATAAAAAATAAAAATATTTAAAAATAAAAACTTTTGAAAAAAGACTAATTAAAAATTGAAAATACCTTTTCATGTCTTTTTTCTGTTGCGGGATTAATATTTATCATTTTTATATAGTTAAACATGCTTAAATGTTTATTTGAAGATTAGCTATATGAAAGTGTTAACTGGTCAGCATTTAAATTTTATGGTCATTTAAAGCATTTGATTTTTTGAAGTTTAATTGTTGGAACATTGTTAAAGCATTGTGCATTTATTGAATATCTTGCATCGCTTGGGTTATTTGATGATAAATGATTGTTTTACAAGGTTCATATTTCTGCAACATATAATAAATAATCATTTAATCATTAACTCCATAAGGCACTGGTACATTAATTTCTAAAATCAATCAGGTGCTAAATTGCCTTGTTGTGTCTCCCAACCCAACTGGTCCACAGTTGGTCTTCCTTTATCTCGTAGGGTCTACCCCCCTTAGCCTCGGGAGACGGCTTAAACGGAGAGATCGAGGATCAGGGTGACAGCCCCCGGTCTGAGCGTTGTCGCGCTGCTTGGACAATCTGTGCGACAACACTACTAAATCCCAATCCAAGTGATGATGAGAGATTGAATCACGTCTCATCTATTTATACAATCTCTAATGAGTTAAATTTACCTAATTTTGTGTAATTCAGCTCCAAATAATAAAATAATGTGCAATAATAACATCACTTGGTGACAAGCCCACTAAGATAGCTCAATAACATAAGAATAAGCCTCTCAAGAGGGTAGGATGATCAATAAAATGAGTCGTTGGGCATTTGAGGAGGCCTAATGAAGTTCAGAGTGTGCGATGTGAGAATGGACCTCAAACATAGATGACAAGGGGTTGGCCCTTTGTTTTCCGAGCAAATCCCTGTGGTGCTCTTAAGTGGGTGTGGAGGCACAAGGACATCTTCATAGGTCTCTAAGTGGATCGAAAATGCCTATAAACCATCTGTAAGGGCCAGGATGGTGACATAAGCCCTCCTTTTGTCTCTTGCAGTGAGACATTCTCATTTGGACCCTGGAAGATTTGCCAAGTGTATGGTGTAACTGTGGATTCGGTTGGGCATGGTGAACCAGGCGCATCATCCTCATCCAAAATGTGGAACACGAGAAATTAATGAGTGGTTTTGGGCATCCATGAAGTAATCTCTGCTATGGTGGAGGCCCAAGGCTCTCAATGCTCACCCTACAAGTGCCAATGTGGCCCTTTGGAGGGCTAGGACCCCATATTGGAAGACCAAGCCCCAAATGGAGTCCCACCTACAATTCTGCATAAGTTCCAAATGGTCACCTTTCCCGCCAATACAACAAATCATTAGAATAATCAAGTAAAGGAGCTTACAAGTCATGGAACCAATGGGGCACGTCGTGTTGGCATGCCCTTCCATAGTGCGTTTTGGCATGTACAAGTGTCTCCAAGCTCAATAAGGGGGTTAATCGAGGACCCTATTAGGTGGTCTCAACCTTTAAAGGGGGTGACATGTCCATGGTACATCCCTCAAGTGGTAGGCGGCAAATGATATAGTGATGGAACGGAGTGGGGGTCAGGGGCACGCTCTAGGCCACATGCCATGATACAAGGGTAGCTATAATAAGGGAAGCCCACACTTGGGTATATGAGTGTAGGAGGGAGTAAATCGTGGTATATGAGTTACCTTGACCATTGTTTTTCCACCCTTGTTCATATGCCTTTTCCCTTTGACTGATTTTTCTTCATAACTGCTCAAGGCTCCAGGGGATGAGAGCATGATGTGTAGGATGAAGCGGTGAGTACCCCCTTTTGAGGTGGGGCGTTTCATTGCCCACCAGGGTTTGGGACAATCATGGGTTCCTTGATGATAGAGGGGGCTCATCTAGGGCCCTTAGGAACTAGGGTGATGGCCATGGATAAGGGGTAGAACTCATGTTTGGCTTTTGCCCACATGCTAAAGTTGTATGTCCCGACCATCTTTTGCATTTTGTGGTATATTTCGTGTTGAGAGTGGCCAAATTATACTTTTTCTTTTCTTTTGAGTTGCATCAACCTCTGGGGCATCGTTCCAGGCCTTGTTACCCACAATTTGTGGGTAATATCCCTAGGAGAATTTTTTTTTCTCCAAGATGGTCCTCAGCCAGCAATCAACAGCCAACAGCCCTTTGCAGCCACCAACTAGCTCATTGTGCCAATTCTCTGCCACCTGAGCCAGCCATGTGGTCCCTCACCCATTTGTGATGATCGTATTTTGAAGGTGGGCCTTCTGAACCTAAATGTATGCCTCGTCATTTGGAAATTGAGTATTGTAGTTTGCTTATCATGGACACTTCTACGCATGGATTAATGGGGGGATTTAGCGGAAAGAATGGGCTAGGTCCGTGCTTTTGTATCTTATGCAGGATTGCAGATGGTTTCCATCTTGGGTTTGGCCTCCCTATACAGGGTCCTAATCCTCCAGTGGGCTACATTGGCACATGTAGGGTGAGCATTGAGATCCATGGGCCTCCACAATAGCAAATTGCACTCCATGGATCCCCACAACCATTCAAAGATTACTTGTGGTTCACTTATTGGACGAGGAGGATGCACCTAATCCATCATGCCCAGCTGGCCCCAGATCTACACCATACACTTGGCAGATGATCTAGGACTTGCACGATGATGTGGCATCACCTATACCATCATCCTAGCCCTTGTAGGCGATCTGCAAGCATCTTCGATTTGTTTGGAGACCCATGAGGACACTTGTGTGCACTCACATGTAATTTGGAGCACCACGGGTTATTACAAGGGGCCAACCCCTTGTCCACTGCTTTTGAGGGTCCTATTCTTCATTGTTGCACCCATGGACCTCATTAGGCCTTTTAGAGGGCCCTACGACATGCATAGATTTTTATTTGACCTCTTGAGAGGCTTACTTTTTCATTCATGAGCTAGTTTGGTAGCCTTGTCACCAAAAGTTGAATTATTAGAACGTTATTTTATTTTTGGGGCTTATGTAGGCCAAGGAGGCTAATTTGAACACCTAAGTTGTGTATAAATACAAGTGAGATGAACTCATTTGTTCATCATCACTTTGGTTTGGATCACTTCTCCCTCTTGAGATTTTCGCACTTTTTCTAGAGGATGAATTGGAGCTTTATGGATGAATTGTGACGTGTGGATATTGGGCTATCTTCTCTTGGAGCTTCTCTATTGTCAATTGTGAATGGTTGGATATACTTTGTACATGTAAGTACATGCTTTTTGATGTTATTCTTGTTTACTTTTATCATATACATTGGAGTGAGATTTTTGTTGTTCTAGGGCTAATTGCTGCATGCATTTACTGCTTAAAATTGTGGAATTTGTCTCTATTATAGCATCTCTCATTGTATGGGCCATGTAATATGAGCGAAATTAGGGGTAATTCTATCAAAGAATTTGACCTTTATAAGCCATTCCTTTTTCACATCAAAGTATAAAAGCTGCAAGGTTGCTTCTTCTTGACCTAGAAGGCTAGCAAAGTGATCTTGAGGCCTCCTTGACTGGGAGCCAAGAAATCTTACTCATATTCATCATAGACTCCATTCTCCCAAAGATTAAGGCACTGATCTACCAAGGTTGGTCACCAAAACTCATATTCTTTCACCTCCTCCCAAGTCTAGCCAAGTTGGGTACCTATGGCATCAATTTCCTGACAAGCTAGCCATAAAAAAAATTTGATCTCCTAGGGTCTCCTACGCTGGCCTTCCCTCAAGCTCTCCTCCAATTTTGAATCCATTTCGACGGTGGAGTTGGGGAAAAGCCATGCCCTAGCTCCTGGATCAAAACTTGCCTTGCCATCCCCAAGGCTAGTACCTCATAGGGTCAAAACATCTTCAAGTGAAATTCTTTCTTTGATCCTTTCCTCCACCTTGTCTAGGGTAAGAATATCATTGGTTGCTACATACTTTCCTCATACCCTAGACTAGGTCCCCTTGGCCCCTTGTGGTCCCGCTCCTTTGAAAGACCGTTCTTCAAGAACCATCCGGGATACCAATTATAACAAGGCTTTTAAGGATTGGGGAACTCCTTCACAAGTTATATCCCATAAACCTAACCCTCTAATCCTCTCTTCCTTTCCCTAGAATACATAGTACCTTGCTTAGAAGGCAAGCAAGCTCCATCCTTCATACTCTTCTGGGAAACGGTTTAGTGGGGTCACTCATATCCATTGACTTATCCATCATTGGTGATTCCATACATACCGGGTCTCCTCCCATCGGTGAAAGTTCGTAAATAGAAGGGAGCCTTAGCTGAGGTGACAATCGGCTAAGTCTCCATTTGTTGCCCTTGGCCTAGCATTTTCCCTTTAGGGATCCCCCTTATGTCCCCTGCTAGTTTGAGCGATAATAGGCCCGACCCAAGGTGTGGACAAGGGGAGGGGGAGGCTAACCTTATGTGGACCTAGTGGACACGTGGAACCAGATGGGAAAAAAGATGAATGAGGCTAAAATGAATGGAAGGGAGTGATGTATATGGTGTCAGAATGCGGGACCACGCAACTAAAACCAGGATTCCCCATGTAGTGCCAACCCTAAAGCTAATGTCCAATGGAGGAGACCCATGGGACTGGGGTATAAGGCTAACCAATGAATCGGGCAGTAGAGACAAAGGTATAGACCTAGCCCACTCATTCTACCAGATCCCCCCACCAATCCATGCCCAAAAGTGCGCATGACAAGTAAGGAAATTTACTCAACTATACCAATGAAAATCCATACCCTCGGGGTCGGGAGGCCCACTTTCAAACATAACAATCATAACAAATGGGTGAGGGACCACATGGCTGGCTCAAGTGGCGAAGATAATGGCACATCGACCTATTTGGTGGCTACAAGGGGCTGTTGGCTGCTGACTGAGGACCATCTAGGAGAAATGTTTTCTATTTTACATGTTACCCACAGGTGGTGGGTAACAATCCCCATATCTATTTTTGAAGGCAGTAACAATAGCTTGCAGAGAATCAAAAGAATTATCAGGAAAATCATATTGTTGATCAGTGGTTGTCATTGATGTCAACCCAAGCAGTACCAGGGGTTACCCCAATCTTCCATGGGAATTTTGACTTGACAAATTACTCTATTTTGAGTCAAGGATCTTCTAGATGTATTCTGCTCGTCGATATGTTTCCGTTGATATATGGCACGCCAAGTATTTCTTCACAGTTTGAGAGATATTCATGTTTGAAGTTAGTAACCCTAGTTAGTGGGCTAAAACCCTATGGGGTTGTGGCATGGCACACATAATTGTTTGTGGTCATTAAATAGTCAATAATTAATAAAAAAAAAATCTCCTAAAATCCCTCCAACGTTCACTTGTTGAGGACCCCCTCAACTCAAAACATTCATATAAATAATGACCCTCATATCCTCCTCTAGTAGGGATTTTGTGGCTTCAAACAGGGCATCGTGGAATTTTCTCTATAACGTTTTTCTGCGAGCTTCATAAGCTGAAATTAAAACCCATTTGAGCATAAATCTTGATGAACCTCGTGACTGAATTTCAGATCTTGGTTCGCTATATTTTTGGAGATATGATCTGAGGAAGTTAGGGTTTTTGCAGGCTCCCGAATTCCATGTCAAATAGGTGATGTTGGGAAAATCGTTATAACTTTCTCTCTGTGCATTGGATTCCAATTTCGTAAATAGTCACAGAAAGAGGACATATTGTATTTTTTTGAGTAGCATTTTTAGGGCCGAAGGTCGCAACAGTGACACATGGCACTTCGTACAAGTTCACTCTACTGAACCAGTCTATAATCAGGTCATCGTGGGAGATTGGGCATAACTCTTTTTTGAAGAATCCAATCTTGATAAGAACTGTGGGGTTGGAAAGAGAACTCAGAGGGCTACCACAAGATGAAATTTCAGACCTTGGAGATCCGAAATTACATAGATACAACAGATTCAATATCGAGCTCCTAGAAGGCAAGAAAAAGCATGCATTCAAGGATCACTGCAGTAAGGACCACACATCAATATTCAAGGGTAAATCTCCTACAACAAGGTATGTATGATTATTGTTTACATTTGAATTTTGAGTATCATCTTTGACATATGTTTTTGCAGGACAACGTAAGTATATACAGTGTCTCGGTTATATCTCTATGTCTCTACATGTCACAATTAGTTTTTCAGATGTCCTATTCTTGATACTACACATTTTTTGCTACATATTCTTGATGCTACACCAAGTCTGCTAAATCTATATGATGTTGTAAGTTCATGTTACTTGTCATAGTTGATAGAATGGTCTCTGTTGTTGTACTTAGAACTTGGTCCATCACAAGTCTAGGGTATGTCATTAGTTTTTATTGTATATATCTTTAGGTCAGTTTTGGATATAGTCTTGCATAGAGTCCAGGCCTATATCAAGAGTGGGAGTCTTTTTCTACTACTGCAACAAGTCAACAACAAAAGTGACAAGCACACTTCAGGTACGCATTGTAATTTTAATCTCTATTTATTCAGTATTATGCACTTACATGTGTTTTGCAGTGAGAGGCAAGTTGAAGGGTATTTTGATTTGTTTTGGGATTGGTTTCACCGAACAAATTTTGCATGCACGTAGAAGAAGATTCAAGTACAACTTCAAGCAAGAATTCAATAGTAGAAGTATCAAATCAAAGGAAGAATTGCAACGAGACATCCTTTCAAGAGATGACAACCATCCATATATTGTGAAGAAGTGTCAAGGCCAAGAGTCATCATTGTAAAGTCGTAAAAGAGTCATTTGTAAAAGTGTCATCATTGGAAGAGTCATTATTGTGAAAGAGTCAATCTGCCTAGAGTCGAAAAGGTATTGTTGGGAGATATAGGAGTCTTTGTTGGGATGATGTCATGGTTGGGTCGTAGGTCATAGTGTGATTGGGTGTTCGGTCAAAATCATTGTAAATCATATTGTATCGTGGATCGTTGTCCCTGGTACGGGAATCCACACTCGTCTCATTTCAGTCATTATAGGGTGGCAGGGAGGTGCTAGGCTGGTGCATGAAGTCGCCTATAGGTTTGAGCCTGTGAACACTTAAGGGTGGTAGGTTGGTCTAGGATGTTGGGGCATCCATTTAGTTGACTACTGAAGAAACCAGAGCATCGGGGCGTCCTTCCAGTGGGAGCTGGAGAAGAATGCTTTTCTAGAATTCGAGGAAGCTGTTGCTTTAATTTCAGTAGGGGCTGAAGATTAAAGAATTCATTAGAAAATTGTTCAGGTTTTTGACCCAGAGGGGGTTTTCCACCTAAAATTATTGTGTCTACTATGTTCTTTTATTTACTGTTATTACTGCATAAACATTAATAATAATTAAAGATTAACTAATGCTCTGAAAACATTTAAAAGTGTTAATTGCTAAGGAATATTGATTCACCCCCCCTCTCAGTATTTCCAACATGTAGTGCCAACCTTAGAGCTAATGTCCAATGGAGGAGATCCCATGGGAATGGAGTACAAGGTTAACCAATAAATCGGGTAGTAGAGACAAAGGTATAGACCTAGCCCACTCTTTTTGCCAGATCCCCCCACCAATCCATGCCCAAAAGTGCCCATGACAAGTAAGGAAATTTACTCAACTATACCAATGAAAAGCCATACCCTCAGGGTCGGGAGGCCCACCTTCAAACATACAATCATAACAAGTAAGTGAGGGACCTCATGGCTGGCTCAAGTGGCGAAGATAATGGCACATCGACCTATTTAGTGGCTGTAAGGTGCTGTTGGCTGCCGACTGAGGACCATCTAGGAGAAAAACTTTCTCTTGTACATGTTACCCACAGGTGGTGGGTAACAATTCCCGTATCTATTTTTGAAGGTAGTAACAATAGCTTGCAGAGAATCAAAAAAATTATCAGGAAAATCATGAAACCAATCCATAGCATCATCTTCCATACAAAGGACAAAGAGTCGCATCTTGATGTCTTCATGATTATAATTTGTAGAGCTGCACCACTTATTCATACAAAGGCTAAACTTCTTGATATGATCATTATCAGTAATTGTATTATTACCTTGAAACATAGACAAATTATAAAAAGCTTTCTCTGGAAGGTAATGAGGATAACCTTGAATGTTAGTAAAATGACAAGGGGCGAACAAGTCATCCATGATGACTTACTCAAGGGCAAAAGGAGCTAATGGATGTTAGAGAGAGATCCTTGTTCAAGAAAAATAAGGAGTCTTGAAGAAGGGAGCTTCTAGTAGAAATTCTTGCAAAAAATGAAAGAAGTGGAGTCGTCACTTGAGCATGAATCTAACTCCAAAATCCAAAAGGCAAAAACCAAAAAGTTATGTTAGTTTCTATAGCATCGGATGTGTTCTAGCCACGAAATTTGGTGGAGAGGCTAGAATACATGAGATCTCCAAAACCTAGAGGTCGTTTATGGAATTCCCCCCCTAGAGATGGCTTAGTTAGATTATTAACCAACTTTTAAATATTTCCCAAGTCTAAACTTAGGGAATATGGTTAATTAATCATAATTAATTAAGTCAATGTGCGAATCATCTAGGAACTCACATGGATTGACTCCAAGATGATCCTAGCCATTGATTAAGTTTTAATCTTGGTTGTTGGTGCTCCAACAATGAATTATAAGAGGAAGTCGATGGGCACTTGGAGAATACATCAGTGCAGACACTCAGTAATCTCGGCAGATTGATTTTCCAGTAGCTGAGTAAATTAACAGGAGGATTCGAGCCAGAGATCGAGTACCAGGTGGTAGAGGAGTGAAGCAGTATTCTGGTGGAGGTTCCTAATGTCGGAAGAGTCAAATTGAGGGAGTGTGAGTTTTCCCAGAGGGACTGCGCAATGACTACGCAGGCATAAACAACAGAAAAATTCGATTTAGCTGGAGGAGCAATCAATTTAGTAGATGGTGGCTGAGATTTTGATCAGGAGGACCAGTGAATTAGTTCCAGAGCCAGGGAGAAGCAGAGTTGTAGATTTCAAAAGTTTCTAGAGGTAGCAACAACAAGGAATGCACAAGCACTGTGTAGAGGTTGATGTAGAAGGCTGTACGAATTGTCGAGGGGCCAATCTTGGGAGCTGAAATCAGTTGTGGGATGAGGAAAAATCCTCAGAATAATTTTGCCAGTGATTCTCTCAGATTGGATTGTCAGTTTGGCATCCAAATTATTGTACTCAGATTTGCTGCTGAAGAATAATAATAAAACCCTCACTGCTGCACTGGTTTTCCCAAGTTGGGTTTTTCCGGGGACAATTGTCCAAAAATAACAGTGTCAAAATTCTTGTGTGTGCTAGAATTTCTTAGTTTCCAGTATTTTGTTTTCCGCAGTATTTTTATGGTGAAAATTGCAGTTGTGATTTTATTCATTGTTTGCTGTAGCAAATAAATTGCATGATTAAATTTATAATTAGGAGAATAATTTCCAGTTACTACAATAGATGAATTTTTCACATGGTATCAGAGCATAAGTGATCATCTGGGAAGCTCAGTAGTGGAGAAAGGAATTTCGCTGTTCAGAGGGAGGAGAAGATCGAAGTTCCCAGAGAGACTGCACCGAGCCCAAGATGGGCAGTTCAAATTACCGAGTTATGAGTTCGATTTTTCATTGTAGGATTGGCAGAAAAAATGGATTTTCCGAGAACGGTGATTCCAACAGTCAGAGGGAGCAGCAACAACTTATATTTTCGTTGAGCAAATATCTGGTTGGACGCAAAGGGTTTTGCAGCTGTTTTGAGTTGCAGAGTCAATGTCGGGTGGAAAGAGGATTAACAGGATCAACTTCATAGGGTGTCTGGTATATAAACAGTGGAGCATCAACTCATATGACAGGGGTTAGAGAATATTTCTCTAGATACAATGAGGAGCAGATGGACTTCCAGATTACGATGGGAAACATACCAAAGTGTACTCCAGTAGGGAGAGATACCATCGATTTTTAGAGGGATTCAGGATCAGGCACCAACGCTACAGATGTATTGCATGTGCCAGGATTGGGTATAAATATTAAATATGATTTTAGTATCCCAGTTACAGGATAAGGGATATGATATCCACTTCGTAGGGAAGAAGTGTTTGTCAAACATTCAAGATGGAAGAGGCATTAGGGGAATTTTGAGGTCTAAAATGGGCCTCCTAAGGAAATTATAAAATAATAGTGGAAATAATAAAATAATATTACATTACATCATTAAATTTTAGAGGGAAAAGAGAAAAAACTATATTTTCAACTTATTTCCCTATGGATTTACTCAAATTTTGAGCGGAAACACTAGTTGGATGCAAAATTTGATTCCTCATCCAAGGAATACCCATGTTGCATACTTTCGATGGACCCTACTACACGAAAATTGAGAAATACATGAAAAACATGATTGCAATCATGCTTTTTCATCTATTTCTCATTTTTCGTGTAGCAAGGTCCATTGAAAGTATGCAAAATGGGTACTCGTTGGATGATGAATTAAATTTTGCATCCAATGAGTACTCCCGCTCGAAATTTGAGTAAAACCTTAGGGAGATAAGTTTAAAATATGAGTTGAAAATGTAGTTTTATTATGTTATTATTTTTTAATCTTTTTACTTTTTTACTCCAAAAATGGTGAAGCATGCCCATGGTTGACATCATCGTATATAATCCTATTGGTTATAAAGTTTATTTTGGTTGTACATTTTTCTTAGGAGGCCCATTTTAGACCTCAAAATTCCCCTAATGGTAAGACAGGTTGGAGTTTGAAGCAACAGATTGTACAGGTTGCAACTCGACTCTCCAATGGCACTAATAAGTAGTGACAGTAGCAGTGGGAATGCACTGAATGAGTTATGGCATAGAAGAATGGGACATCTACACTATCGGGCACTCAAGATGTTCAGGGGAATAGTAACAGGGGTTCTAAAACTTAGCACGGAACACGATGATATGTGTAGAGGATGCGTACTTGGGAAGTATGCTAAGGCAGCATTCCCAAGAAGTGACAACAGAGAAGATGATGTGTTAGGACTTATACATTCAGATATTTGTGCCCGATGTCCACTAGAGCTCTCAGTGGTGTCGAATACTTCGTCATCTTTATTGATGACCATTCCAGGAAATCCTGTATCTACTTCCCGAAGACCAAAGACGAGGTCTTCGATTGTTTTAGATAATTTAAGACTCGTGGAAAATGCCACAGTGAAGAAGATCAAGGTGCTTTGTTCAGATAATGGTGGAGAATATATTGATAAAGACTTAACAAATTTTTACGCAAAGGTAGGCATTAGAAGAGAATGGACAACTCCATATAATCCGCAGCAGAATGGAGGAGCAGAGTGGAAAAATAGAACCATAATTGGGGCTACAAAAGCTATGTTGTATGACCAAGATTTGCCTAGGTTTTTATGGGAAGAGGCATGTAACACGACAGTGTATATTCAGAACAAGACTCCTCATAGAGCATTGGGGAAGAAAACGCCAGAAGGGGTCTTCACAGGGAAGAAGCCAGAAGTTAGTCACTTCAAGATCTTTGGTAGTGTTGCTTATTGCCACGTGCCAGATGAAAAGCATACCAAATTGGATTAGACTACAAAGAATGGGTTTCTCGTTGGGTATAGTGAAACCTCAAAGGCATACAGGACCTACATTCCTAGCAATAAGAAGACTGTGGTGAGACGAGATGTGAAGTTGATGGAGGACCGAGATTTCAGGAGATCTTGTGACATTCCTATAGGTGATCATAATAAATCAACATAAGCTCCTTTGATCCAACCACAGGGGCAGCCAGTGGGACCGACAGTAGGACAGTCATAGGGATCGAGTACAGTGACTAGTACTAGTATTTCCTCAGGGGCAAGAGATCTGGGAACTTCATAGTAGATGGAGCAGTAGAGGCAAGATGAGGAGGAGCTGGTTGAACCTCCCACCACTAGTGGTCGAGCCAGCAGAGAGGTTTGTCAAACATTGAGAGATGCAGAGGATTTTATTGGAACTCCTAGGACGAACAAGAGACAATGCAGACAACTTGATAGGTACCAAGCATTGGTGGATCAGGTTGCAGAACCTTCCATCTTTAAGGAGCCTGCACAACATCAGGTGTGGGTAGATTCCATGGTAGAAGAGTATAGCTCTATCATGACGAATGATGTTTGGGAGGTGGTGCCAAGGCCTGAAGACAGGTCAGTTGTAGGTTCTAGATGGATCTACAAGATCAAGTATGCTGCAGATGGCAGTGTGGAAAAGTACAAGGCTAGGTTTGTGGCAAAGGGGTATGCACAGAAAGAAGGGATAGATTATGAGGAGACCTTCGCCCCAGTTGCTAGATACACTTTTATTTGGTTAGTTATATCCCTAGCAGCTCGGATGGGATGGAAGATTCACTAGATGAATGTTAAGACAACATTTGAATGGGGTGGTAGAGGAAGAGGTGTACATAGAACAGCCAGAGGGCTTCGAAACTCATGATAGGCACACTCATGTGTGTAGACTGAAGAAAGCTCTATACGGAATCAAGCAGGCTCCCAAGGTGTGGTATGGTTGGATTGACAGCTACTTGTAGCAGATGGGATTGTCAAGAGTGACGCAGATCCCAACCTTTACTATTTGATGGTAGAGGGTGAGCCACTCATCCTAGTATTGTATGTGGATGATCTCTTCTTGACAGGATCATCAGGGCTCATAGAGGACTGCAAGACGAACCTGGCAATAGAGTTTGATATGAAGGATTTAGGGTTGATGCACTATTTCCTAGGATTGGAAGTGTGGCAGAAGTATGGGGAGATCTTCCTTGGGCAGGGAAGATACACTACATATATTCTAAAAAGGTTCAGAATGAAGGATTGTAGACCCATGTCTACACCCATGATCACCAACTGGAAGAAGATAGATGCATCATATGACAAGGATGTCAACATCACCTTGTATAGATAGCTTATTGGGTCTCTCATGTATCTAGTCAACACTAGGATAGATATTTGCTTCGCAGTCAATACCCTCAGTCAATTTATGGTAGAGCCAAAGAGGGTACATTGGGCAGCGACAAGGCATATTTTTGAGGTATATGCGTGGAAAAGTCGAGTATGGGTTGAGATATACCCGAGGGGATGACGTCAGACTATGTGTGTTCACAAATGCAAATTGGGCAGGCAGTTCAATAGACAGGAAAAGTACCTTCGGGTATTGCTTTAGCATTTGATCAGGGATGGTTTCGTGGTGCAGCGGGAAGCAGAAGTCAGTAGCACTGAGCTCTGCAGAAGCAAAATACATGGCAACAAGCACAACTACGTGTAAAGCTATATGGCTTCGGAAGATGCTAGTAAGCTTGTTCAGGCAGAGGATGGAGGCGACCAGTGTCTACTATGATAATTAGAGTTGCATCAAGCTCTCTGAGAATCTAGTGTTTCATGACAGGTTGAAACATATAGATATTCAATGTCATTTCATCAGATATTGTGTACAGCGTGGTGCGGTCCAGCTACAGTATGTTCCCACAAAAGAGCAGGTTGCAAATATACTCACAAAAGATCTAGGGAGAGCTAAGTTCGTCTATTTCAGAGAACAGATGGGTATGGTGGAGAACCCATTTCAGTAGTAGGGACAAATTATTTTGGATGCTTCTCAGTTGCAGTAGTTGCAGTTGCAACAGCAACAGATGAGAGGGAGTTGCAGTGCAGATGCAGAGTTGACAACAGTATGGCAGTGTCAGTAGCAACACAGATGCAACATCAGAGTTGCGCAGTGGTTGGTGGGAAGTTTTGCCAGATATCAGCAACGCAACAGGAGCTGATACAGAGACAGGGTGTTATAGCGGAATGTGCAGTACTAGAGAGAGAACACAATCCTCGGTAAGAGGGAGTGTTAGTTTCTCTAGCATCAGATGTGTTCTAGCCACAGAATTTGGTGGAGAGGCTAGAATACATGAGATCTCCAAAACCCAGAAACCATTTCTGGAAATTCCGCGTAGAGATAGCTTAATTAGAATATTAACCAGTTTTTAAATATTTTCTAAGTCTAAACTTAGGGAATATGGTTAATTAATCAAAATTAATTAAGTCAAGGTGAGAATCATCTAGAAACTCACACGAATTAACTCCAAGAAGATCCTAACCATTGATTAAGTTTTAATCTTGGTCATTGGTGCTCCAACAATAGATTATAAGAGGAAGTCGATGGGCACTTGGAGAATACACCTGTGCAGACACTCAGTAATCTAGGCAGATCGATTTTCCAGTAGTAGAGTAATTCAGTAGGAGGATTCGAGCCAGAGATCGAACAACAAGTGGTAGAGGAGTGAAGCAGTATTGCAATGGAGGTTCTTAGCACCAGAAGAGTCAGATTGAGGGAGTGTGATTTTTCCTAGCGGGACTGCGCAAGGACTGTGCAGGCAGCAGCAACAGAGCAGTTCGATCTAGCTAGAGGAGTAGAGGATTTAGTCGCTGGGATTTTGATCAGGAGGACCAGTGAATTAGTTCAAGAGCCAGAGAGAAGTAGAGCTATAGATTTCAGAAGCTTCCAGAGGTAGCATCAGCAAGGCCTGTGCAAGCACTACGTCGAGGTTGACACAAAAGGCAATACGAATTGTTGAGGGGCCAGTCTTGGGAGCTGAAATCAGCTGTAGGGTGAGGAAAAATCCTCAGAATAATTTTTCCAGTGATTCTCTCAAATTGGATTGCCAGTTTGGCATCCAAATTATTGTACTCAAATTTGTTGTTGAAGAATAATAATAAAACCCTCATCTACTGCACCGATTTTCCCAAGTTGGGTTTTTCCGGGGACAATTGTCCAAAAATAACAGTGTCAAAATTCTTGTGTGTGTGCTAGAATTTTTTAGTTTCTAGTATTTTGTTTTCTGCAGTATTTTTATAGTGAAAATTGCAGTTGTGATTTTATTCATTGTTTGCTGTAGCAAATAAACTGCATAATTAAATTTACAGTTAGGAGAGTAATTTCCAATTACTGCAATAGATGAAAATTTCACAAGTTAGTCGAGAACCAGGAAGAGAAAAAACTCTACCCCTGGGTTAGGGAAAGTGTTGGAAATAATACTGAGAGGGGGGGTGAATCAGTATTATCAAATCAATAACCTTTTCATTTCCATTATCAGATTCATATACACTACTTCAGTTAAGGATAACCACGTGTGTATGCAATTGTGTTTAATGCAACTAGCGTATATCCAGTAAACTTATGATTCAGTGTGTTGATCTTCAATGAGTGCATCAGAACATTATTAACCATATGAACATTAAATAGGTGTAGTAAAACAGAACAGATCATCACACATAAGAAGCATACATGAACACCATGATATAAGGTGGAAACCCAATGTGGGTGAAACCACCTGCTGCAATTCGTCTCTATCTTCTTTTAATAAGAAACTTCTTTTTACAATATTTCTGTACTGGTGCAGTCTTATACCAATACGTAGGCTTCTACTTGCAGAAGGCTACAACCTTCTCTCGTTCTCCAGCTTCTCCTGGAAGGGAGCTACAACCCCCTTAGCTCTTGTACTAGCTGATGTACTAGTACGTAGGTGCTGACCTACAGAAGGATACAACCTTCTCTTTTCTTTCAGGGACCACGTTTCATAAATTTTCAGACTGGATCCATAAATACAAAACAATCACCACTGCAATACAATCATTAACTCTGAATCACCCAACAACTGAATCACTGAAACCCTGTCATCAAAACATAGTCACCAGAACACAGACCAGAGCCCAGAACTCTGCAACAACCACTAGAACCAACAGCAACCTGAAATATCAAATCTCATAATGTATACGCTACTTGACTGTGTCGAACCAGCGTGTATACGCCCTTTCACTAGAGAGAACACGCGTATAGATTTGAAAATAATTACTTATACCTTCGCTGCAATTTTCAACTTCAGATATACCTAGAACATAAGATATAAAGGATAAGACATGCGTCAGTATTCAGATCTATTCATAATCATACCATATAATGATAATGCATTTTAGTCTTCATGATCCTGGTCCATCAACCTTTATCAACCGCATAGGTGCCTCCTTTGTTCAGATCGAACAAAGCATCACAAACCCATAACCAGCATACTAGATTTCACACTTCATCAGATATTCATCACTTGCACACTTCCTCTCCCTTGGCCTAATGATCTTCTCCTTATATAGTCTTAGGCCTTACTCAATACCATGGTCCAAAACCACTTAGAACCAATACCTGGGACCCAATACCTGGGGTCAATACTTCGGATCAAATACCATGGACCAAATACCACAGACCAATACTTAGATTCCCAACATGTATGCGCCTTTCCTTCTATAAATATGCATGTGTACGTATATTCGACTTGGTATATGGTAAACCCGCATGTATACGCATTATTGTCACAACGAACCTGTGTATACCTCTCTGATCATTCTAGTTGTACTATGATCTGTCATCTGAGTGAGTTGCCATCAAGGACAACACCTGTATCATACCTGTATCATAATGCCAGCAATCTCCCCCTTTGGACTTGATGGCAACCACCACACCAAGTCACTCTCCCCCTTTGACATCAAGGGCAAAGGACAGTCCAAGATGTTCTTTCCGTTGGTATACCTTTTGCTGTCCATACTCTCCTTGAGTACCTTCTGAAATCTCTGATTAAGCTCCCATGCCAAGATGTACCAATCCGTCCATGCTCCCCCTGAGCACATGCAAGGTCTGCAAAAACATAACATGACTCTATACATACATCAACCAAGTGGGAATACACCATTTTTTACTCATCCACCCAACCAAGTGGGGATATACCAAATGTTTATACATGACTCAAAAACAAGAAACATTGCATCATCCATCCCATGCATAGTGGGGTAACAAAATACATCATATGACTCACAAAGACCAAGGGCCTAAACAGGACCATGATAGTTATCAGCAACTATCATACACCAAAGACTTCTAACCATAATGCCAACAATGCATTATTCGAAGCATATGCTCCCCCTGAGCCTGTGCCAACCATCATATACCATGACCGAACCATTTCCTGAGTCTGTTCTGCTGCTTTTTCTTCAGAGCTCCATATACGCGACTCTGCAGCTTCTAACTGGTATATACGCGACTTATCTTCATAATATTTGCGTATGCAAATTGGAATACTGAAGGTCTACACTTTCAGTTTTCCCTGTGTTTGTTATGTCAGCTAACTAAGTTATGCCACATCTTTCTGTCTCTAATTCTGTGTTCTTCAATACCTGGAATTGTGATGATGTATGATCCTCTTGCTTTGGAGTTCGAATTTTGCTTCTGCATTCCCTTACTTTATGTCCAAACTTGTTATATGCATAACATCTTACATGTTTCATATTCCTCCTATAGCAGTCAATGGCTTTGTGACCAAAAATATTTCAAGCAAAACAATATCCCTTGAAGTACCTGGAGCGTGATGATCTTTTTGTGTGATGGTATTGACCCATTTTGCTTCTGCATCTAGCTGCAATATGTCCAAAGTTATGACATACATAACATTCAACATTATTCATTTGAGGAAATAACCGACTATCACTTCCATAGTTAGGAGGAAAAGATCTTCTTTGAAGAATTTCTTTCCTTGGTTGTTGCTAGGGTTGACCACTTATCTCTTCGTTGATCATTTCAGATTTTGCATTAGAATTATTTTCCTCAACCTGTGAGCTAGATTCACCTTCGACAACTTCATAAAAACCAAGACGAGTTTTGATAGCAGGGGATCTTTGACTACTAAGAATATCATCCAAAATCTTAGTACTGTCTTGAAATCGTAACAGTTTATCCTTTTCTTCTAATTTACCTTTTAAGATATTTACCTCAACCTAATGTTGTTCTTCCTTTTCCAGATATTGCTTCCTTATGTTTTCTTCAACTTTTCTTCCTTCTTCCACTTGTTGCCTTAATTCAAGCACTTCATGTTCTTGTTCTTCAAGAGCTTCTTTATTCTGCTTCTTTGATTCTTTAAGATCTTCTTTTAGAGAGAGGATCTTAGATTCAAGTCTTTGAATTGTTATGCTCTGATCTTTTACTACATCCTGCAGCTGCTCCCTTACTCTGGTTACTGTCTCCAACTATTCTTTTAATCTGGTAACTTCTTCTGTTTCTACGTCCTTATTTTCATATGCCATGAGAAGTCTAATGTCTTCATCACTATTGGATGAGTCATTACTTTTATCATGAGTATAATAACTTGTATTAACTTCTGCATACATCTTTCCTTTGTTATGAGGGCATCTAGCAGCGTAGTGACCAACTCTACCACAAGAAAAGCATTTGAAAGGTAGCTTACCTTTGAACCTTCCAGATCCCCATTCAAGATTCTTGACAAAATTTACCTCATATTCTTCTTCTGAAATGTATCTTGATTCACTGAGTTTTTCTTTTCCATTTGTTGATACTTTAAATGCGAATTCTCTCATATCTGATGGTCCTCCTTTTCTCATCTCAAAAGCAGTTAAGATTCCGTGAAGCTGCATCATAGTGATTTTCTGCAGATCCTCCTTTTCTTCTATGGCAGACACTTTGGATTCAAATTTAGTAGACAAGGATCTCAAAACTTTCTCAACTAAGACAACTTCCTTAATTTCTTCACCCAGATTCCTCATACAATTGACAATCTCATCTATACGCAGGAAGTAATTAGCTATGCTTTCATTACTATGCATATTAAGAGTTTCATACCGTATTCTGAGAGTTTGAAGCTTAGCACGTTTTACCTGATCATCTCCTTCGTAGCTTAGAATGATTTTATCCCATATTTCTTTGGCTGATTTGAACTGCATGACCTTGACAAATTCTGATTGTGACAAACTTCCCAATAAGATAGTAACAACTTTGGCATTGAGTTCATATTGCTTTCTACCTGCTGTATCTGTAGGAGTTGCTGATGGATATGTATATCCTCCTTCCATGATTCCCCAAACATCTGTTCCAAGTGATTGTAGATATGTTGTGGTTCTTATCTTCCAGTAGAAAAAATTGCTCCCATCGAAGATTGGTGGTCTGATGGATCCCTCTCTTTCGTGATTACTCATCCTGATGGATCTTCCTTCAAGCGATCACACTCCTTCTGAAGGACCCGCTCTGATACCAATTGTTGGAAATAATACTGAGAGGGGGGGTGAATTAGTATTATCAAATCAATAATCTTTTCATTTCCATTATCAGATTCATATATGCTACTTCAGTTAAGGATACCCGCGTGTATATGCAACTGTGTTTAATGCAACTAGCGTATATCCAGTAAACTTATGATTCAGTTAGTTGATCTTCAATGAGTGCATCAGAACATTATTAACCATATGAACAGTAAACAGGTGCAGTAAAACAGAACAGATCATCACACATAAGAAGCACACATGAACACCATGATATAAGGTGGAAACCCAATGTGGGTGAAAACCACCTGCTGCAATTCATCTCTATCTTCTTTTAATAAGAAACTTCTTTTTACAATATTTCTGTACTGGTGTAGTCTTATACCAGTACGCAGGCTTCTACCTGTAGAAGGCTACAACCTTCTCTTGTTCTCCAACTTCTCCTGGAAGGGAGCTACAACCCCCTTAGCTCTTGTACTAGCTGATGTACTAGTACGTAGGTGTTGACCTACAGAAGGCTACAACCTTCTCTTTTCTTCTAGGGACCATGTTTCATAAATTTTCAGACTGGATCCATAAATACAAAACAATCACCACTGCAATACAATCATTAACTCTGAATCACCCAACAACTGAATCACTGAAACCCTGTCATCAAAACACAGTCACCAGAACACAGACCAGAGCCCAGAACTCTGCAACAACCACTAGAACCAACAACAACCTGAAATATCAAATCTCATAATGTATACGCTACTTGACTGTGTCGAACCAGCGTGTATACGCCCTTTCACCAGAGAGAACCCGCATACAGATCTGAAAATAATTACTTATACCTTCGCTGCAATTTTCAACTTTAGATATACCTAGAACATAAGATATAAAGGATAAGACATGTGTCAGTATTCAGATCTATTCATGATCATACCATATAATGATAATGCATTTTAGTCTTCATGATCCCGGTCCATCAACCTTTATCAACCGCATAGGTGCCTCCTTGGTTCAGATCGAGCAAAGCATCACAAACCCATAACCAGCATACTAGATCTCACACTTCATCAGATATTCATCACTTGCACACTTCCTCTCCCTTGGCCTAATGATCTTCTCCTTATATAGTCTTAGGCCTTACTCAATACCATGGTCCAAAACCACTTAGAACCAATACCTGGAACCCAATACCTGGGGTCAATATCAAATACCATGGACCAAATACCACGGACCAAAACTTAGATTCCCAACATGTATGCGCCTTTCCTTCTGTAAACATGTGTGTGTACATATACGCGACTTGGTATATGGTAAACCCGCATGTATACGCATTATTGTCACAGCGAACCTGCGTATACCTCTCTTATCATTCTAGCTATACTATGATATGCATCTGAGTGAGTTGCCATCAAGGACAACACCTGTATCATAATGCCAACAAAAAGCAAGTGGATATGAGGGAGGGATTCCTATTTGAGAAAAATGAATGCTTACTCGAATATAATTTGTTTAACCAAGCTATGAGAGCGGGGTTAATCAAGCTACCAGGATTTCTTCTAGTATAAGATTTTGTAAATGGAGGAATAAGTGGAGTTGCCACCCAAATAGGAAACTAACCCAAATGTCCAGGTGCAGATAGAAACTAGAGGATGATGTCATGATGAAGATGAGAAACAATATTTTAATGGTGCCAAAATGTGGCTTTGCCGGATTAGATGAAAATATGAAAGGATGGAGAAAATGTCATTGAAGCACCGAGAACAAGATAAATTTATCTCCGGCAACGACGCCAAAAATTGTTCTCGCTCAAATTTTATAGGCACGAAGCGACAACGATCAGGACGGGGGCTGTCAATCTGATCCCCGCCCTCTCAGTACTAGCTATCTCCCAACAACAGGCTATGGGGGGTAGTCCCTATGAAATGTGAAGATGAAAAGACCCATTGGCAACCAATACGTCCAGGAGACACAACTGAATGGCCTAACAACTTGGTTAATTTAGCAAGCTTAATGATTAGATTAGATTATCTTGAGAGATCAATGCCTTAATGGAGTCAAAATACTTGCTTAATTGAATTATCTACCAAGCTACCGGATGAACAGTTGCTGCTTCAGGATGCTTCACTATCCTATATGAGATGCAACACCTAAAAACTAAGTGAGATGCAGGATCTTGGTTTATTTTAAATTATATGCCTAATTAGGTGAATCCTTTCTCCTAGCTTCTTTGAGGCTAGTCTCTAGAGTAAGTTGTGGAGAGAAACCGAGGGGAAGCAAGTTATGGCTTGATTAACGATCCCTCCCCTTGAGTTCTAACCACTCGATGCCTCCGGTGTTGCAAAGACTATGGTTTTGACCACTGCAAGGTCACTGTGTTAACCACTAAAGAGAGTCTATCCTTCGCAAGCTAAAAGAGAAAATGTGGTCCTATCTTTTTATCAACCAAGCTTATGCATGGAGGTAAATTGATTAGTGCAAGACAATGCCTCGAATGTAGATGCAATATGAGGGAATGCTTCAATAAGATTATTAATTAGATTAAGTACTCCAATAAGATAAATTATTTAAATTCACATGCTTGTAGTGATATTCAATATGAGAGCAATTAAATGAAGCACTTAAAGAGCAATTGAACAACTATCTCAAGTGAAGCAAGATAAACAATTGCAGTGAAACACAAGTGCACAATTATCAAGAGATTACTTATTATTGTGCTACTTAATGTTACTTAAGAACAAACTGAAGCACTTAATGAGACAAGGCTAACAATTCAAGCGAAATGAAATTAACAATTCCAATTAGGGCTTATCAATTATGTCAACAAGACCATATCTTATGACTAGCAATATTATTTAGTGATTAGGCAAGCTACCAATTATATCATAAACCAATGAAGCACATTGGATGACAATAGAGACAAGCTCAAAATGTGATTGCTTATAATGATGATGCAAAGATGCAAAGGTGCAAGAGGAAAGTCAAGACAAGACTAGTATTAAGATACCAAAGCAACTTAAGATATTGGAGAGCTCCTTTTGCAATAACTCACTGTTATAGATCAACAAACAAGTTACTCAATAGCAGTTCCAAAAATCACTTGAAAACAATCACTATTTCAATGATAAACCTTTAGCAATTAGATAGATTACCTTTAGACTTGTCAGGCTGCAAACTTATATCAATTTTCTGCAATATAGATTAGACCTCAAGAATGCATAGGACAACCAACATAAATCAACAAGCTTGATGAATTAAACCCCTATAATCAAAGTGCGATGCCTTATATGAGTTATTAGATTATTAAGAGGTTACTTTGGATTATTCTTTGATTTGTTTGCCACTGCTAACAAAAAATCAGATTGTTGTAGGTTCTTTATCCAGTAGATGACAATCAATTATATGCTAATATGGACTCTTAAATGCATATATAGAATAGCCAGTTCGCAAAGAATACTTTTAATGCCAAGAAGAACAAGCTAGGCTAGGAAAAGACCACTGAAACCTCTAGATCGAATCTCTAAAATTTATATCGGACCTTTGAATATTCAAATCAGTTAATTATTAACAGAGAGATCAACAGCTTTTGACAAGATCTATTCACATAAATGCATGAAAACAAAGCCATAACACTTATAATGTTCTTGAAATTAATATGTGGTGAATTTAGAGTGTTTTTAGGTTTGTTTCTTTTGAATTTAAGGTCTGCAATAAAATGTTCAGATTTGATTTGATTTATGCAACAAGTGAAAGAGAAGGTAAGAAAAGAGATCAAACCCTTTAGGCCTCTAGGCCTAAGTCCAATGGCTGATTTAGCTAGCCAAGACACCAATGAGGCCAGTTTTAGTCTTGAAGTGCAAATTGTGGGCTTGCCAACACCTGTAACCACAAATGTAAGTCTGAAATAAAATAGACCAACCATCAAAAAATGCCTTCAAACTCAAGAATCCACCAGCCTACAAAACAACGTTAGAAAATAATTTGCCCAAGAAAGCCCCAGTTGGTGCAACATAAAGACCCTTTAAGAATAGCGACTTCCTCTTCCAAGCCCAACGTCCAGATTTGGTGATATGGGTTTTGTAGATCATGGACCAATAAGGGGATATATACTTTGAAGCCCCACAAAATCCTTTCCAAAATAAAAACGCTAGCCAAAAAATGGGTAAAAACCCTCAAAACCCCAGTCATTGGGCAAGAATCTTTAGATTTGCAAAATAACTCACTTCTTCAAATCGATGGGGCTTTCACTTGCCAAAAGTCTTTAAACACAAAATCCTCACAACCAAAAACTATATTTAGACAACCCACGTTAGATAAATACAAAAATATATATACAAAACAACAAAAAATCCCAAAACCCCAAGTGCTACAAAATTAAAACAAAGGTTAGAAATAATTTACAAACATTTACAATATTTACAAATTAAAATTACAAGCTCTCATTAGCAAATTAGTTCTTTTTGGCCCAAGATCAAACAAAAATTATTTTTAAGAATTTTGAAATAAAATTTATAGATGAATAATTTCGTAAGATAGCCAAGCCAAAACCCTCTTGCAAAATAATTTACCAAAACGAAAGCTTAGAACCCAAACAAGGTCGGCTTTGCTCCACAGTCTATGAAGTTGGGGCCCAAGGGCTAGCGTACTTGTATATCTCTATAGATTCTTAAGATAAACTATTAGCTCATATGGTGAATCAGATCACCTAAGATACTTGTATCAATAGAATGTTCCTATCACTAACAAATGAAATAACAGTTAAAAAATATTATTTAGCACAATATAGGATAAACACATGGCCAATGCATACCACAGATCAACAGATAGAAGAACACCATGAGGTGAACCCCAAAGTCTTTCTATTATGATAAAAAATGTTCTTAGCAAAGTTGTAGCCTAGTACAAAAGAAAATCACCTTATCCAAATATGGGAAAATAGAAGCTAAATGGCTTCTTTATATAGAGAAACTCCTCCAAGTGAAAAATAACAGCTATTTGGCTTGATCCTCTTCAAATTAATCTCGATTGTCGAAAATAACTTGATTATCTTTTAATGTCCACCATCGAATTTTAATTTTGAGGAAAAAATCGAATTTCTCTTAAAACCCATTTTTTATTAATAAAAAAAGTAATATTTTGGATTAATTTCCTCAAAAACTTGACTTTGACTTAACCACCAAGGTCCAAAGGTTCATTTTTTCTTAAAATATCCATTTTTCCTTTGGTGTGGGACCTCCAAAAATTGATTTCTTTTTGACCTACGATTTTATTATTATTTTCCACTTGGAGAAAACTTAATTTCTCTATAATTATTTTTTGACTCAAAATTAATTAATTTTCTGGCTTAAGATTTTATTTAATTGAGTTAGAAAAATTAATTAATTGACTATAAAAGGGATTACTAATTTTTTCCGCCCTCAAATGTTTTAGCCATGGTTTTTGATTGCAAGGGACCATGCACTAAAATATTTTTTACATAAGATAATTACAAATTCAACCCTTACAAGGGAAAATACATATTCAGGCTTAGACCCTCAAGACATTACCCAATTCTACAACACAATATGATCTAGTATGAAATGAGGTGTGCTTGTAATAAAATCATTTAGCCAATGTGTTAAATTGATTCCCAAACATACTTTTACAATAGACTCGATATAACACTAGGATTCACCTCAGACCTTGTCAACCAATTCCACTCTAGCTTTTGGGTTTTAAGCTAGAAGAAAAACTCCGCTGATTGGGGGGGTTAAAAACTTCCTAGGATGAAATACTTTGCCAAGATCAGAGACTTACCTAGGTTTTGTTACATAATGAAATGGTCATACTAGCATCCTTTACAATAAAATTGCAGATATTGGGTTTGCAATGATATATTTGTGTTGGCTGATGACTTTGATCTTTGAAAACATTTGATACTTCAATGCAAATGAGATCAAGACAAGAGCTACTCCAATGCAAATTGAAGCAAGTTAGATTTAAAATTATGCTAATGATAATTAGATCAAGTAGTTAACCATATTACTCAATGAAATCAAAACAAGCCAACTAAGAGATGATTAGAAACTAGATCTAGAAAGTAGATAATGAAAAATCAAGATGGATCAAGTGATTGAAACTTCTTTTCAAAATGAAAGTTAGATCTAGATCTAAGAGCTAGATGATGTAATGAACAAGTTAGTGATTAACCATTCAAGAGATTCTCCTACCAAAAGAGGAGATGGGATACCATGGGGAAAAATCCCAATCTCCCTCCAAGAAAAATATTTTTATTAATGTTACAAGATGAACCCTCTTAGACAAGAATGAAGGGTTTACAAAATGGAGTTTTAATACCCTTCCTCAACATACAATGAGAGAAAATTTTATAATGATTTACAAAATAAGCAAATTTCTCTCAAGATAGGAATCGATTTTCCTCCTAATGAGATTTTCTCAGGCAACTTAACGTCCAAGCTCCAAGGGGAAAATACTGGTTTTAAGTGAAAAACCTTCTTATGCTTGCGGCTAAGGGATAGAAGCTTCAAAAAATGTAAACTTTAAATTTATCAAGTCTCCCAGAATTTTAATCTCAAATTCCCAAGCCTAAAAATGAAAACGACTTGCCAAAAAATTTCGATCTTGCTTCAGAAAATGAAGACGACCTCCAAAATTTTTTCGATCTATAATTTAGCTTTGAAACCCTAGCCATCTAGGAGAGAGGAGAGGGTTTGATGAATGAGAAAGTGTTGAGCTTCAAAATTTTAGTTTGTCTCTTGATCCTCAAGCTTCAACCTGCAAATTTTTTTTCAAGAAAATTCTCCAAGCCAAACCCTTATTCCTTTCTTCAAATCTGTAAGAAAATAGAGAAAAAATCCAAGCTATATACAAGATATATATATATACACAAAAATTGGTTAGAAATACATACAAAATTTACAGATCCACTAGCCCAAAGAGTGTTAGTAAGTACAACTCTGCTCTTGGGTAGCAAAATATAAGCTCTAAAATTGTTGAATCATTCAATGAAAGCTCATTAGAAAAGAGAAATAGATCTTGAAATATAGAATGATTTGAAGCAATGGCAAGAAAACTCCGTTCAAAATAAATCTTATGATAAGCCTTTGAGGGAGATCTAAGTGGGTTCTTCCACTTCTATGATTGAGAGTTGGTTAGTCCAACCAAAAATGTCTTCGAACGCTCAAGATCTGATTCAGAAAAATATTTCTACACACTTTCAAAATATTTTGTTAGATCCAAATGGGATTAGATAGTATAATGAAAAGGAATACTAGGGGATCAACTCAAAACCCACTAGCGTTTCCAGATCTAGAGTATTTCCCTAATCCAAATATCAATATAAGATAACTATACACCAATAAATCCAAAATGGCAAATGGAAATAACAATTTATAGCACTAGTAGAACATTAAGCACAAGAGAATCAAAAAAATATTACCATAATCATGGAAGAATAACACCACAGAAATTTTACCCCCAAAGACTTTATTATTCAGAAAAATCTAGTACAAAACTTCCGATAGAGTTCCCAGAGCCAAGAGCTTGATTACATGATGTTACAAGGAGGAGCTTAGAGCCTTCTTAAATAGAAAAATGAGAGAGATAGACCCCTCTCCAAGTGAAAATGGCTAGATCCAAGTGCTAACAGCTAGATCTCCTCCAAAACATTTCTATCCCTTGATGAGCTAGCACAAATTTCTAGGAGGGAATTCGTTTTCCTTGAGGGAGGAGCTGGATTGACCAAAATTTGATCCCATAGTGGTTTGGACCACTAAAATATTTTTCTTTATTTTTCTCCTCGAGAATCTCTCATTCAAAATAACAATCTTGGACCAAGCCTTCTATATACCTCGATGTTGGTGGCATTGACTGTTGAGCTCCCTTCATGACCCTAGTAAAAATGTACACTTACTCTATTATTCATGACCCTAGTAAAAATGTACAATTCACTCAAGCAAAATCATTAATTAGGATGTTAAGTTTTTTCTATCTTATTTTAATGCTCAGAGGGTGATCTTGATGAGGAGGATCCCAATATGGACAACGAATTTGATGTTATGTAGCTATTTGTTGTAGCATGATTTTCTTTATATTTCGGAGGCCATTTAGAGTCTCCCTATTGATCTATTTTGATTCACTCGGTGATATTTTGTTTATGTGCACCCTTGCTATATACAATAGAAATCTTGCATATTTGAGTATAATAATTCGAATTCATGTGGATGCACATGAATTATATGTTCTTTTCAAATTTGAATTTCTATGTTTTTTTGGTCGACCAATCTTTTGGTCCTGTTCCAATAACATTATTGAGGATGACCATTTTCCATAAGGCAAACAAGGGGAAATCCATTGTTTTCATTGCCATGATTCATCTCATGAGATGCATTTATTTTTGTTTTGATATGATTATGTATCATTCTATTAGATCTTATGATGTAGGACAAATATCATGTTTCAATATCAATGTCTGATGTATCACTTGACATCCTATGCATCTTATATATCAATTTTATTTCATATTTATGTAGCAACCTGTTTGTTTGATGTTGTTGTTGTTTTAGAAGTTAAAACAATGAGAAAAAAAATATTTTTGTATTTTTTAAAATTTCCTGATAATTTCCAATATTTTTCTCAATATTGCTGACAATTTAAATTTTGGATGCCTGGCAATAAATTGCTGATAACAATAAATGTAATCTTGATATAAAGTCTCCAAGTCAATGTCTTTACCGTGATACAACTATATATCAAGACATGAAAAATAGACAATTAAAGTATTGAAATTAATATCAAGAGGGTCCCCAGGGAAATAAACTCATAACACAATCATTAGTTAGGCATTAAAATTGGTGGAATGTCATCAATACACAAAATTCCACATTTTGGCTGGGTTGCTGCTCCACCACGGGGTATATGCACTCCAATGGATTTGCTATGCAAAATTTCTACAATTCTCCCATCATGCTGCAGAGTCAAGTTCCACAAAGCTGCAGTCCAATCCCCAGTTGGTCACAGGTTAAATTTCCACATAGTGCAGAAGTTAGAACTGTACATTACAGAACTCTCAACTAACTAATTTTGCAACTAATCCAGGTTGGCATCATCACATACCAAAGTTTTGCTCCTCAAAATGTTGCAAGCTTCCTTAAGTGCTTATTGATGATTCATATATCCAGGTTGCCATGCAGAAAATGGAAGTTACTACGCTCTGTCATGAAGTCACATACATTCATAAAACCAGCCCAAAAATCATCTAAAGGCTACACTTTATCTTGGGAAATGTTCTCCAAGCTGACACCCAGAGGCCCAAGATGTGAGAAATAAATGCTCTATGGTGTCAAAAATGAGCAAATGGTGTGGTATATAGAGTTTGTTCCTCAGCCCTTTGAACCCTTACTGGCCGATGTGCAGTTCTTTGGTAGTGCTGCTTTAATGGAGCCTGCCAACATAGAACCATATCACTGATCACTACTATTGTGGACTGGCTGATATGGAGCTTTAAGATCGTGTGAGGGGCATTTTTTGAATCTGTTGACACTCCTGTGGCTTCGTTTTCATCTATCAAAAGAATTATTAATTATTTATACTTCACCTAAGCTATTTGAGCCTCTAAATTATTTCTTTTCTTTGACTTTTACTTGGGCTGTAGCAAGTTGAAAATATTTTGTTGTGATGGTTGGCTTCTTTCTGATGGTTAGTGGCATTCCTCTCTATGTTGTAGACAGTCCCAGGGTATTTTGTGTATGGTGATTCTTGCTTCTATCATACATGGGTACCTCTGTTAAAGAGTCTTGCTAACATATTTCTCAAAGTTGAGTGCTTCTTCAACTTAGAAGTTATAAAAGGTTGATTTTTTATTCTTATTGAAAAGTTATTTTTCTCACAATGGTTGGTTTGTTCATTTCTGATCAACCTGTGATGTTTCTTCTTTTTCAGGATACAAACGAAGAAAACAATTCACAGCAACTTAAAATTTTCATCCCAGTCACATATAGCTGGAATTTATATCAAATCGATACATATGACGAAGCACTTGACTCAAATTTTGATTCCTGGTAAAAGACCTAACTGTTATATTATTCTTTCCTGAGTTGTTTCCACAATTCTTCTGTGCAGTAAATGGAGACTGGAGTGCAAGAGAACAATAGTTTTCCTCCCACTTGGGGTCTAACTGGGTCCTGGGATATGGGGTCATGTAAAGAAATTCAGTATTCATGTGCAATATGAGACATAGACAATTCGAGTTTGTTGATTTTGCATTGCTTGTAGTCTGGCACCGTTATCACAACAGTTGCAGGTGCATTCTCTTCCTTCCAGTGGATCTCAGCAAATCTTGCAGTCTTTATGCACAAACCCATCAGTAGCCAGGGAAAGCTTGACTGTGAATGAAGAGGCCCTGCTGCCATAGCTGTGATAGATGTTGCATCCTTTGCAAAGTCAGCAGTCAAAGTTGTATTAGCAAGAGCTCAGGCCCTTTCAGGTGCTGATATCCACAGCAACTTTCTTTATACAGAACCTTCACAACCTTCAAGTGAAGATCATGACAATATCCAGATGAATGGATCCATGACTATGTTGGGGAACTGTAAATTGTTCAACTTAAACATACGAGAAAATAGATCACAGTTGGATCAGCAGCAGCACCAGTCAGATACCCCTATCAATGTGCAACTTCCTAAGCAGCACCAGTCAGATACCTCTATCAATGTGCAATTTCCTAAGCAGAATGTGTTTGTCAGGTCTAACAGACGAATCGAGAGAAATTCTAAGAGGAATCGGATCTCACAGAAAACTAAGGAAGCTACTTCTGTAATTGCTTCTTCAGAAGTATGTCAAAAGGGAAGGAATCCAGTGATAGCTAGCTATGTCCCTACCGATCCTATTTCTTCACTCCTACAAGAACCAGAGAGTAGAAAGCTTTTATCTGCAAGTGAGCAAGCAGAATTATCAAAGGGAATGCAGGCATGTTTGAGACATCTAAAATCTTAGCTTAGATTGTCAGTTTCTATGTAATGAATGTCCTTCCAGAGTGCACATTTAATGTGGAGAGATTAGCTTTTGCTTATTCAAAGAGTTAAAACTTAAAACTCACTGTCCGTTTTGTAGATTTAAATACAAGCAATTGAAAAATTCCAGAAAATGGTGGTTTAGAGGATAAAGAAAGGGAAGCATTGAAAACCTTTACATTAAAAAAAAACTAAATATTTTATAAAACTATTATATTTATTTAACAAAATTTTTCCTAGTTCTGGTAATTTTTTAAAACTACTACAAAGTTTTTTGTATGTTTCACAGAACTTCTGTGTTTTTTTTCTTCTCCTACCTCTTAGATTCTTTGCCGTTTAGGTTGTCAATTCTCTGGATAAAGCTTTCTGACAGCCTTTGCAAGGAATTAAACAATACTAGTACAAAATCTATGCAATGTTGAATTACTATGTTTTGTTTCATGCTTTTAGGACCTACTGAAATTAGAGAAAGTAAAGGCTGGTTTGCAAGCACAGTTTGGCCGTCAACCAACTTCAATTGAGTGGGCAAAACTTAAAAGCTATTGGCATCAACCAGAAGTCTTTGGATTCACGTTTACAAGCAGGGTTAAAATGCAGAGATAGGATGATTAAGAGTAATATTCGTTTGGTTATCTCTATTGCAAAACAGTATCAAGGGTATGGCACGAGTCTTCAAGATCTTATTCAGGTTGGTTGTCTAAAATATTGTCTGATGTTTTTGCAGTCTGTCTTAAAGGTTGTTTTTGGATTATATGCCTTTTTTATTGATTATGTTACACGAAAGTGCTCACAATAATTTGATCGCTATCCACTTTACCATGGCAGGAGGGATCCATGGGTCTTATGCAGGCCGTGGAGAAGTTTGATTACAAAAAGGGTTACAAATTTTCTACTTATGCTTATTTTTGGATAAAAGAAGCTCTGACAAGAGCTATAGCTGATCACTCGAGGATCATCCGGTTTCCTGTATGAAGTGTCTCTCACTGAGATGGATTTGTCTACAATCTTTTTCAAGCAAAAGTGCCTGTGACTTTGTTGTTGAAAAATTAATTAGTTAACAATTACAGAAAATTGATAGTGCGTGGCGATGAAATGGATCAATATGCTTTGTCTTAATATAATGTAGCATAATTGTGATGGTTGTTTTTATACACATTTTGGGAAAAGTAAATATGTGTTTCTCATAGTCTTTTCCCTTACGGATAGTTTGATTATCATGCTGAATGTTTGTCTAGGGGCATATATTCAAAGTTTTGGCTCGAATGAATGAGGCAAAAAAGTTACTATACCAGGAACATGGAAGGCATCCAAGAGACGAGGAAATTGCTGAAGTTGTAGGCTTGACAGTTGATAGGCTGAAAATGATTATAAAGTCTGCAAGGACTCCAAAATCACTTGACCAGCCTGCTAGGAAGGACCAGAAACCAACTTTAGCGGTGTACTTAAGATTACGACAGTAACTCTTTTATGGTGCTCTTATTTCTGCATTTGATCTAGTTCATTAATTTAAGAAAATAATCAGTTCATACAATTTTCTTCAGGAAATCATTGCAGATCCAAATGATGAAAGCCCCGATTCCATCATCACAAAGCGGTTGTTGAAACAAGATGTTGACAAACTCTTGCAAACACTTACACCTAGGTAAAGAGATGTAATAAGCTTACGATATGGCTTGGATGGTGGTGGAATGAGGAGCTTTAGAGTAGGTAATATCTCTAATATCGGCACAGAGAGGATCCGGCAAATAGAATCGAAAGCTTTGAGAAAGCTAAAGCAACCAAAGAAGAGTAAATATCTAAGACATTACTTGGGTGTGTTGAATGGCATGTGACAAGCAGTGTATATTTGAAGTGGTCATAAGATGTTTACATTATACTCTTTTCTCAATGCATATACGTTCATTTGGTTTTTTGAGAGGTCATGATGGTAGCAAGATTATCTGTTAATATGGTAGATCAGTTAATGCACTGTAAATAAAATCTTACTGTGATGGTAGAAACATCATCTGTTATTCTTGTAGATCAGTAAATGTAGTGTACATATAATTTTACTGTCAGACACATAGTAGCAAGATTTTGATACCAATCCAAATATGATTTGGTAATAAAAAATAAGTAACGGAAGTATGGCTCCAATACTGTAATTTACATCAATATACATCTTCACAGAGACAAAAAACTGCATTTTTTTTTGCAAATTTTATAGAAAGTTCAACCTCATAAACGGGCATAAAAAGACTATTCTTTGTAAACATGACAACTTCATATTATAAGTCTTTGAGGGTTTTAAAAAAATTGACCTTTTTCTCGGATTTATAAGTGGGCAGGTTTTAAAGGCAATGAAATATATTATTAGGAACATTAAGAATTAAAAGGTAATTAGACTGTAGCATATCGGGACATAACAAAAATTCATCCAGTTTCCTATTATTACCATCAAATTTTCATACGGCAAAGGCCAATACTGCTGCATCTTTAAACTATACACTGTACTCAGAAAGTGGTTTTAAATTGTTACCACTGTATTTCCTAATGCTTTAACAAGATTCATATAAATATGAAGTATTTTCAATTCTTTTAAAATATTTGATTACATACTATGGTGATTGCAGACACAAGCTAAAAAATCAAATTTTCCGTAATAATATTTCTAATTTGGTGCCTGTGATTATATTCTCCTATAGAAATTCTGTGTTGCTGTTGTACTTTTACACTCAGCTGTCAATATACTCGTACTCTTCATTTATTTGTTTTCTTGTCATCAATTTCCATTTTAGGTGTAACTCCACATGACAATTCCCTGTAATTTTATATGAAGAAAAACATGTCAAATATTTCTAGTTGTGATGCCTGTAATTTGATTATATTCTCCTATCAAAAATCTGTATTGGCTGTGTACTTTTACACTCTGCTGTCAATATATCTGTACTCTTCATTTACTTGTTCTCCTTGCTATCAACGTGCATTTTAGGTATAATTCCAGGGGATTCTATTCCCTCTGTTTTATATGATGAAAAACATGTCAAATATTTCTATTTAATTATCTTATGACAATTTGGGCTACAAGAAGACAGTAGTTGTGTCATGGTTCAGAAACTGGCATAATTTATGTTAGCATGTTATCTTAGGAGCCATAATTGTAGGAGTAAACATTTATAGAATAATAGCTCAGCAGTGGGATTCAACCACTTAGGTATACAATGCACTAGCTACCTTCTGTGGGATGCTTTGTAGTAGTTTAAGGGTGTCTCACGCTACATTACCATAATGGCACCTGATAGGGACATTTTTGGTGCAACCCATCTAAAATGGAAATGACACTATGGGGCTGGTTTTTCCTTTCCGAGTGGGAAACTTGTTCTGTATTGTTTATTGAGAAATTGTGAAAATTTATGTTGGTTGTCTCTTGTAGGTTGCTGTCTTACCAAAAGATAGTCGACAGAAAGGGATAAAGACACACTTCACAATAATATAACTAAAAAGAAAGTAAGAAAAAATGTGCATAGAAAAATATTTAAAAAGGAAATTCAAGGAATAGTAGGACAAGTAATATTTGTAAAAAAAAAAAAAACCAAAAATTGAATTTGTATTGCATTAAAAATTCTATGTAACACAACTTTTCTAATTTTGGTCAATACAATATCAGAAGTCCCCGGAGTATACATCTAGATCTTGAGCAAGTCCAACCTTCCTAATGTCCCCTTCACAATTGCCTTTCTTGCTTGTTTTTTTGTTTCAAAGAATCTCCAAAATGCCCGTTTCTTTAGAGTTAAGATTTTCCTTTTTATTGACATATCATTATAGGCTTGTTGGCTTTACAAAATTTAGTATATGTTTTCATTATAAAGTTTGATATCTGAAACTCCAAAGCTAGCAACATTTCGTTATGCAACTAGGTCACAAAATAGAAGAAAGAGATAGATCGATGACTTAAAACGTAGTCCCTTTGAGGGGGAAACTTCCTTTACATTACACAAATGAACAATTTTTGAATGATTCAAATAACCAAAACCTCCTTTCTATATGTAGGAGTCTAAGGGGTCACAATATAATCAAAGCCAACATAACAATAATAATATAAGGGAACAACAATAACAATAGTGGGTTTCTATGGGGCACAATAATAACAATGGGGGGACAACAAGGGCACAACAATAACAATAAGGGGCTACAATGACAATAGTAATGGGGGAATCACTAGTATTATAGGGACCTAACATGCTCCTCCTTCAAAAAAGTGTTGTCCTCAACGCTTGAGTAGTTATGGATGCTTCTGTATAAAATTCTCATCTTCCCATGTGGAATTTTCAGCGGCTAAGTTCTTCCACTTGATGAGATACTCTGAAATTGATCGGTTTCGTAGTTGCCGAGTTCTTGTTTCTGTGACTGCTTCAGGTTCAAGTATGATTTTTCCTTCCTCGTCAAGTTCTGGCAATATTGTTTGAACTGGGAACTTGCCACCTATAACCTTCTTTAAGCATGAAACATGGAAAACTGGGTGCACTCGAGAAGATGCAGGAAGCTCTGATTTGTATGCCATAGTACCAATCTTTTGCAACACCTTGTATGGACCATAATACTTTGGTGCTAATTTATTATCCTTCTTAGCTTGCTTGAGGGACATTTGTTTGTATGGGTGTAGCTGTAGAAATACTCAATCACCTACATCAAAACTTCTTGTGCTACGATGTTGATTTGCTTGTTGTTTCATTCTATTTTGCACCAAAGTGAGGTTATCCTTTAAGAGTTGGAGAATCTGTTGTTGATGCTCGATGTGATCTTCCACGGCTTGAACCTTAGAATTTTCTCTTAAAGATGTTGTGATGGATGGTGGATGATATACATAAAGTGCCATAAATGGGGTCATTTTTGCTACAGTATGGAAGGAAGTGTTATACCACCATTCAGCCAGAGGCAACCACTTGACCCATTGTGTTTGTTTATCAGATGTGAAGCAACGAAGATATCCTTCCAAACGTTTGTTCACTATCTCAATTTGCCCATTAGATTGAGGATGATAAGATGAACTATGAGCTAACTGCGTACCCACACAATAAAATAATTTTGTCCAAAAATTTCCAGTGAAAATGGGATCTCTGTCGCTTACAATAATCTTTGGGTTTCCATGTAGCTTTTGAATTGTTTCCATAAATGCAGTAGCAATTGTACGTGCTTTAAATGGATGAGATAATATCCAAAAGTGTGCAACTTGGTAAGTCTGTCAACTACCGCCATAATGACACTCTTTTCTTCAGACTTGGGTAAACTTGTGATAAAATCCATTGAAACCTCCTCCCAACGTTGACTTGGAATGGATAAAGGTTGTAACAGACCTGGGGTCTTAGTTGTCTCAACTTTATTTTGTTGGCAAACCAAACATTCCTCCACAAACCTTTGAATATCAGATTTAAGGCCATCCTGAAAAAATTCCTTCTTAACCTTATGGTAAGTTTTTAAAAATCCCGAGTGCTCTCCTAAGAGAGAGGTATGCAATTCCAAAAGAATTTTTTGTTTGAGTTGAGAATTCTTACAGAGGTATAAGTGATCTTTGTACCATAACGAATCATATTTCCAACTAAATGTATCAGATGTACTAGGATCTTGTTGCAACTTTTGAATGAGTGCCCACACTTCTTCGTCATTCTTCCATTCATCCCTTACTTTGTTTATCCACTCTGGTTAGATGATAGAGATGACACAAAGCAATGATTTCACATCCTCATCCTTTCTTGAGAGTGCATGTGCAACAACATTTTGCTCCTCTTTTTTGTAGATGATTTCAAAGTCACAACCAAACATCTTTGTGACCCATTTTTGCTGCTCTTCTAAAGATAATCTTTGTTCTAAAAAGTATTTAAGGCTATCATCATCCGTTTTTACCTTGAAGTGTCTTCCCATTAGGTAAGGTTGCCATTTCTTAAGTGCATGTAGTATTGCCAACATTTCCTTCTCATAAATAGCTTTGTGTAAATACTTTCCTTTGATTGGACGACTTTCAAAAGCAATGGGTCTTCCTTCTTGCATTAAAACAACGCCAATCCCATTTCCTGAGGCATCACATTCCACAATAAAGGTTTTTGTGAAGTTTGGCGTAACTAAGACCGATGCTTGGCACATTGCCTCTTTAAGATATTCAAAGGCCTTCGTTGCTTCTGGAGTCCAAGAAAATGCATCTTTCTTCAGTAATGTTGTTAGAGGTGCTACTATTTTCCCATAATTTTTAACAAACTTGCGATAATACCCTGTCAACCCGAGAAGTCCTCGCAGATGCTTTATGGATGTGGGGATTTTCCATTCCTTAATGGCTTTAACTTTTCTAGGGTCTACCTTAACACCTTCATGAGATACAATATGACCCAGATATTCCACCTCCCGTACTCCAAAGAAACATTGGAGGTTTTGCATATAATTGTTTTTCCTCCAACAGTTTGAGCACCCTGTCAACATGTTGAACATGATCCTTCCAAGACTTGCTGTAGATTAGTATATCATCAAAAAATACTAACACAAATTTTCTAAGGAAGGGTTTGAAAATGGAATTCATCAAACCTTGAAATGTGGAAGGTGCATTGGTAAGGCCAAAAGGCATGACCCAAAATTCATAATGACCCCCATGAGTTTTAAACACTGTTTCGGAATGTCTTCAGTCTTCATTATGATTTGATGATATCCTAAACGAAGATCCAACTTGGTGAAGTCAATTGCTCCATGTAATTCATCCAATAATTCATCAATGACAGAAATGGAAAATTTATCTTTAATAGTGAGCTTGTTGAGCTCCCAATAATTCGAACACATGCACCATGTTCCATCCTTCTTGTGCACCAATACTACTGGAGCAGAGAAAGAACTTTGACTAGGTTGAATTATACTAGCCTCTAGCATTTTTGCAACCATACATTCAATTTCACTCTTTTGGGCATAGGGATATCTGTAAGGCCTGATGTTTGGAGGAACACTTCCTAAAATAAAATGAATAGCATGATCATGATCATGAATAGGTGGGAGGCCTTTGGGAGTCTCAAACACCTTGGAATGATCGTCCAAGACTTTTTAGAGATCTAGAGAAATAGATGATTTCAATGTCGGAACTTCTAGTGAATATAATTGTGCAATTACGCCCCATTGTTATTTCTTTAGAAGCTTTGTCATGTCATTAAAGCTGATTATCTTTCCTGGTTTCCCTGCGATACCCCTTAATCAACTTCCTTTCTTTCCCAACAAAATTTCATGAAAAGTTCTCGAAAATTAAAAGCTATTGTACCCAAAGATTGTAGCCATTGAACTCCTAGTACAACATCAACATCACCCATTGGAATAGAAAGCGTAGGACTATTCAATACATATTCTCCCATGGATAGCTTGATATTATGGCACTTTCCAGATCAATTTATGGTTCCTCCATTTGCAACAATCACTTGACACTCTATTTGTTGGATATAGGAAGCAATTCAATTCCTTGGCTATCTTACAATGAATAAAATTATGGGTACTACCCAAATCAATCAACACTATTACCTTTTTCTTCTTGATATGTCCTTCCATCTTGAGAGTTTGAGGAGCAGTAATTCCTGCCAATGCATTACAACATATAGTTGGATTCATTTCTTCTTTCTCTAGGATTTGATTCCTGATGTATATCCTCTTCTTTTGACATTTCTTGTTCATTTTCTTCCTTCTCTCCACAATCTATGTAAAATAATTTCTTCTCAGCACACTTATGACCTTTACTGTATTTGCTATCACCATTGAACCCTTTTGTTTGAGATTTATCAATTGGCTAAAGAAGGTGTTGTTCTTTGTATCCTCATAAAGCTCTGACCAATTGTTATGCAACTAGCTCACAAAATAGAAGAAAGAGATAGATCAATGACTTAAAACGTAGCCTCTTCGAGGGGGAAACCTCCCTTACACAATTCCCTGACCCTTATTATTCTCTATTCTAGCAAACACTTTTATTTTTTCCTCCTTTGTGTTGTCTCTTGAATGTTCTTTTTTTTTCTCATACCTGCCTTGCCTTGAGTCCTTTTCTTCTTCCTATATTCTATTATGGTCTCGACTTAGACTAGCTTGTAGGTTCAAGGATTCTTCTCCTCTAATTCTTAAGAATTTATCCCATGTGAGTTTGCAAGTTTGTCCCTCTAGTGCATGCTTGCTTATTAAGTCTATGATGGGTTAATTTATCCACCTTTCTTGACTATACTTTAGAACTCATTTCTTTAAGAGATTATAACAAATAATAAACAAAATTCAAGTTCTTTTCAAATGATTGATAGTAAAAATGCTTTAATTGATGTAACAATCTAAGGTGAATTGCATAGACCATTCTATTCCTTCCCTTGCAGGTTATGTAATTTTTCATGTGCAAGGCTACCTCATCCATGGTGAATGCAAACTATCTATTTTAACACCATTGTCATTCTCTTCTATTATTTCAAGGCTCTTAGGAAGCTTACTTTTGTGTATAGGATTGATTTTCCTTCCTCCTTGTCCCATGTCAATCTTATAGGTGTTGATTTTTGTAGTTTGGGAGGTACTCCAAGCCTTGAGGATCAAGGGTTTGGAGGAAGGAGCTCAACAAGTGGCCTTGTGGGCTTGAAACCCAAGCCTGGGGTTTTGCACCCATCGATGTTTGGCCCAAAACTGTGATGAGACTTGGACATGTGATGGATGGAGATGATAGAGGATGTTGACACGAATCCAAAACAATGAAAATCATCGAAATCTGACATGTAGAAATGGAGACATTAATTTTTATGTGTAGAAGTTGGGTTTGCTCATGAAAATCCAGGTCGGCTTGTGTTAAAGTAGACCCTCAAGGGAAGATTCGTTGAGCCCTTGAAATGCATATAAAAAGAGGTGTTGTAGGAGGACAAGACATATCCTTGAGCAAGAAAGAGAGGCTCATATTAGAGAAGGAGATCTTTGTTTGGTTGCAGGAAGGAAGGGACCCAATGAAGGTGAAAGAGGCATAGGTCATGCCCTCTTTCTAGACTGTTTGGGGACCTAGTATGCACAGGTAGGAGGCTGAAGTCTTGGAGGGAAAATCTGGGCAGTAATAAGGAGAATCCTTATAGCTAGAAAGGTCGAGTTTCCTTATGTGTTTGCAGGTCAGAAAAGGAGGCTTTTTTGGAGGCCGAGTTGGGTAATAGGCCCTCCAAAACAAGACCACTTTCCGTTGAAGCAACAATGAGGTATAGAGGGCTTTGGTGAGGGCCCCTGCGATGTTTTTCAGTTATAAGGTATTCCCTAGATAGGGTCGAGTGAGTGTAGGAGCAGGCTGAGGCTTGAGAGTCAAGTCTGAAGTGATTTTGAGGATGATAAGGGTGGTTTCTCTTCTGTTTTGACAGGCCACAATACAGAAGGTTGTTCTGGTCTGTTTGTGAGTGGTTTTGCATGGGTTATACCCTTATTTCATAAGGACACAACCCTATGAGGAAGAATAGGTAGGTTGCAAGCCATACCTTTCCTAAAACAGGGTACCGTGAGGGTGTTAAAGGACTGGTAATTAGCCCTGACCAACAACAAGAAGGTTCATGAGTATAGGAGGACAAGGCCAGAACTGAAGAGAAGGGTTTTGGAGGAAGAAAGGAGCATTGTAGCAGTATGGTTGCAACCCTAACCAGATCCATGACCCACGACAGTTGAACAGACCATGAATAGAGGTATGTATTGTTAACGAGTTTGATGCTAAGGATGTAGTGTTTAGGTTGGACATTTTTTGGATGACTATGGAAGCTATAAGAAATGGTTTCTTAATGGGAATATGCTACAGTATGAAGCACACATCCTTAGGCAAGAGGACAATAGTAGGAGGAGTTGCATATGGCCTCTTGGATGACGGTTTGATGGTGTCCTAGGAGAGGACTGGTTCATGGAGTCTGTTGGTAGCCAAGAGGAAGGTCTTCCTAAGTGTTGGATGTCCTAACTAAGAGAATATGCTACAAGTATTGGTCACTCGTGGACTGTTGGAGTGCATCGTGAGAGTGGACCAAGTGTGGATAATGACTGGGCATTTATGGTCTACGGGAGGACAACGTGATAGTGCCCAAGTTGGAGCCCAATGTGCACCATCTTCATGGACTTAGATGGTTTCTAGAGTGGCAGTTATTGAGCTCAAGGATTGATGAACCAGAGGAGAAATTGAGTAGCCTTAGACTTGTGTGTGGAGGACTTCTACAACAGATGATGGGCAGTCATCCTAGCCCGTGTTCACTGTGGGAGATGGACATCTTGCAGTGATAGATGGCAGCCCTCTATGCCCTATGTTGGTCTTCATTAGAGAAACGCAAGAAGTCCCTGAGTAGCTAAGGAGCAACAGTGGGCGGTTGAGAGTTGTGTTGGAAATACTGAGGGGGGGGGTGAATCAGTATTCCCTAGCAATTAGCACTTTTAAATCTTTTCAGAGCATTAGTTAATCTTCAATTATTATTAATGTTAATGCAGTAATAATAGTAAATAAAAGAACATAGTAGACACTAGAATTTTAGGTGGAAAGCCCCCTCCGGGTCAAAAACCACTGAATGCTTTTATAATAAATTCTTTAATCTTCAGCCCCAATTGAAATGAAAGCAACAACTTCCTAGAATTCTAGAAAAGCATTCTTCTCCAACTCCCACTGGAAGGACGCCCCAACGCCATGGTTTCTTTAGTAGTCAACTAAATGGATGCCCCAACATCCTAGACCAACCTACCACCCTGAAGTGTTCACAGGCTCCAACCTATAGGCAACTTCATGCACCAACCTAACACCTCCCTGCCACCCTATAATGATTGAAATGAGACAAGAGTGTGGATTCACGTATCAGGGACAACTGTCCACGATACAATATGATTTACAATGATTTTGACCGAACACCCAATCACACTATGACCTGCAACCCAACCATGAAATCATCCCAACAGCGACTCCTATACCTCCCAATAATTCCTTTTCGACTCTAGGAAGATTGACTCTTTTACAATAATGGTTCTTTCAATGATGACACATTTACAAATGACTTCTTTACAACTTTACAATGATAACTCCTGGCCTTGACACTTCTTCACAATATACGGATGGTTGTCATGTCTTCAAAGGATGTCCCACTGCACTGCTTCCTTTGATTTGATACTTCTGCTCTTATATTCTTGCTTGAAGTTGTACTTGAATCTTCTTCTACTTGCATGCAAAATTTGCCTGGTGAAACCAATCCCAAAACAAAACAAAATACCCTTCAACTTACCTTTTCCTGCAAAACACATGTAAGTGCATAATATTGAATAAATACAAATTAAAAGTAAAATGCGTACCTAAACTGTGCTTGTCACTTTTGTTGTTGATTTGTTGCAGGAGTAGACAAAGACTCCCACTCTTGATATAGGCCTGAAATCTATGCAAGGCTACATCCAAAACTGACCTAAAGATATATACAATAAAAACTGATGACAAACCCTAGACTTGTGATGGACCAAGTTCTAAGTACAACCATAGAGACCATTCTATCAACTATTAAAAGGCAAGTAACATGAACTTACAACATCATATAGATTTAGCAGACTTGGTGTAGCATCAAGAATATGTAGCATCAAATGTGTAGTATCAAGAATAGGGCATCCGAAATGTGGTATCAAAACTCACTGTGACATATAAACTAATTGTGACATATAGAGACATAGAAATATAACCGAGACCCTGTATATACTTACGTTGTCTTGAAAAAAAATATGTCAGAGATGATACTCATATTTCAAATGTAAACACTGATCATACATACCTTGCTATAGGAGACTTACCCTTGACTGTTGATGTGTGGTCCTTATTGCAGTGATCCTTGAATGCATGCTTTTTCTTACCTTATAGGAGCTCGATATTGAATCTATTGTATATATGTAATTTCGGATCTTTGGGGTTTGTAATTTCGTCTTGTGGTAGCCCTTTGAGTTCTCTTTCCAACCCCATAGGTTTGATCAAGATTGGATTCTTCAAGAAAGCGTTATGCCCAATCTCCCACGATGACCTGATTATATACTTTTTGAGTAGATCTAACTTGTATGAAGTGCCGTGTGTCACTATTATGACCTTCGGCCCTGACTACTCAACAAACTATAGTCTGTCCTCTTTCTGTGAATATTTACGAAATTTGAATCCAATTCTTAGAGAGAAAGTTATGATGATTTTCTCAACGTGACCTGTTTAACATGGAATTCGGGTGTCTCCAAAAACTCTAACTTCCTCCGATCATATCTCCGCAAATATAGCGAACCAAGATCTGAAATTCAATCATGAGGTTCATCAAGAGCTCGGCTCAAATGGGTTTTAATTTTTGCTTCTTAAGCTTCACAGAAACAAAGTTATAGCTAAAATTCCACGATGACCCGTTTGAAGCCACAAAATCCCAACTAAAGGAGGATATGAGGGTCACTATTTATATGAATGTCTTGAGTTGAGAGGATCCTCAACAAGTGAACGTTGGAGGGATTTTAGGAGATTTTATTATTATTATTAATTATTGACTATTCAATGACCACAACCAATTATGAGTGTCATGCCACAATCCCATAGGGTTTAGCCCACTAACTGGGGTTACTAACTTCAAACACAAATATCTTTCAAACTGTGAAGAATTACATGGCATGCCATATATCAACGGAAACATCTCAACGAGTAGAATCCATATAGAATATCCTTGACTCAGAATAGAGTAAGTTGTCAAGTCAAAATTCCCATGCAAGATCAGGGTAGTCCCTAGTGTTGCTTGGGTTGACATCAATGCCAACCACTGATCAACAATCTCCCCCTTTGGCATTGATGGAAACACAGGTACTCCCACTATGATCATGGCACATTTTCCTACTACCTTCTCTCCCCCTTTGTCATCAATGGAAAAGGGTAACTCCCCCTGACAAACAGCCATCCTTCGAACCTATACACACTTCCACTCCCCCTTTCTACTCGAGTAGATAAGAGAAAGAGTCTAATGAAAATTTGGGAGAATACCAAGAACAATGTAAACTTTGAAACGGGAACTATAAACTCAAAACGGGAACTCTGGCCAAAAAACCCCAAAAAAACATCAAAAACAGTGCTAAAAACGAAAAGTGTTGATGCTGGAATAACACCTTTTTTTTTCTTGGGTAAATTTTCAACATGTTTTAAAAATGGTGGTGAACACCAATTTTTTGCACAAAAATTATCCAAAAAACACCCTCAAAACAAATAGTGTTAATTCTGAGAGAACACTTTTTTTTTTTCGAAAGTAAAATTTCAACATTTTGAAATAATGGCGTAAAATATTTTTTCATGACCCTGAAAAACATTAAATTTAAAAAAAATAATAAAAACATAAAATAAAATAAAAAATAAAAAATTAAAACAACGAAAAAACACAAAACAAAAAAAAAGTTTAAAAAAATGACAAAACATAAATTAAGATATATAATAAAAACAAACACAAAATAAAAATATAAAACTTAAAAAAAATCAAATATAAAAAAAAAAACATATCGATCATAAAAATGTAAAAAAACAAAATTAATGGTAAAAATTAAAAAACCAAAAAAAATTATAAATTATAAACAAATAAATAGTGAAAATAAAAAATAAAAAACCATCAAAAAATTGGCAAAAAAAAAGAAAATACGGAAAAGAAACAAAAAAACATTTAAAATAAACTAAAAATTATGTAGGTAAAAATAGAATTTTTTTTTTTTTAAGAAAAAACAAAAAAAATTAAAAACAAACTAGATTTAAAAAAATATAAAATTAACAAAAATAAAAAATAAAAAAAAGTTTAAAAAAAAATTATCTCACAAATCGAAAAAGAATTTGGAGAAAAAAAAAAAAAAAAAAAATATATATATATATATATATATATATATATATATAATTAAGTAAGTAAAAACAGAGAAATTAAAAAAAAAACATTAGCAAAAACGGGAAAATAAGAAAAAGAAATTAAAAACAAACTAGTTTTCAAAAAAAATTAGAAAATTAACGAAAAGAAATTAAAAAACTAGTGAAATCAATATTAAAAAAAACAAAAAAAAAATCAAATTAAAAAAAAAAAACCAAAAGAATGCATATTTTTTATTAAAAAAAAAATCTAATTATTTATTATTAAACCTACAATTTTTATTTTAAAAAAGGAAAAAAAAAATTTAAATTTAAATTTTATTTTAAACAATCTTTTTTTAAACATTTTTTTTTTAATTTTAAAATACAAATAATAAAAAACATTTTAATTTTTTTTCAAACAAAAAAAATAATTTTTTAATTTCAAATTTTAAAAAAATTATTAAAAAAAAAATTTAAACGCGTCGACAAATGATGTCTCATGTGATCTTCGCCGAAAAATCCTTTATAAACTTAAAATTTAATTATTTTTTTTAGGGAATTTTTTTTAAACCTAACCTTTTTATTTACAAAAAAATTAAAATTAAAATTAATTTTTTTTTAAACAAACTTTTTTTTTTTTAATTAAAAAATTATAATTTTTTTAAACATTTTTTTTTTAAATTTAAAAATAGAAATAATTAACAAAAAAATAAAAAAAATTAATTTTTAATTTCCATATTTAAAAAAACTATTAAAAAAAAAATTAAAATTTAAATATGTTTTTAACGGAATTTTTTTTTTATTAAAAAAAATAAAAATTTTTGGGCCCCACCCCCCGGCCGCCCGTGGTGGCGCGGCCGTGGGCGGAGGGCCTGCGGGCAGGCACCTCCACCCACGGCCGCGCCACCACGGGTGGCTATGGGCGGAGGTGCCTCCTCGCAGGCCCTCCGCCCACGGCTGCGCCCGCCCCCCGGTCGCCCGTGGTGGCGCGGCCGTGGGTGGAGGGCCTGTGGGGAGGTACCTCCGCCCACGGCCGCGCCACCACGGGGGGGCGGGGAGGTACCTCCGCCCACGGCCGCGCCACCACGGGCGGCCGGGGGGCGGGGAGGCCCTCCGCCCACGGCCGGCCAGGGGGTGGGGGCCCAAAAAAATATAATTTTTTTTTAATTAAAAAAAAAAATTTCCGTTAAACAAATATTTAAATTTTAATTTTTTTTTTTAATAATTTTTTTAAATATGGAAATTAAAAAAAATTATAATTTTTTTAATTAAAAAAAAAGTTTGTTTTAAAAAAATTATAATTACAATGTTTAAAATTTTGTTTAAAAATTATAATGTTTAAAAAAAATTATAATTTTTTTAATTAAAAAATAAAAAGTTTGTTTAAAAAAAATTTAATTTTTATTTTTATTTTTTTTAATAAAAAGGTTAGTTTTAAAAAAAAAAAATTATTATTAACTTATAAAAAATATGCATTTTTTTGGGTTTTTTTTTTTTATATATATAATTTTAATTTTTTTTTTTTTTTTTTTTTTTTTATATATAATTTGAATTTAAAAAAAAATTCAAAAATAGGTATTTTTTTTTTATAAATTGTAAATGTTTATTTATTTATTTTTTCATTTGAAAAGATATATTTTTTCTGCCATTTTAATATTTTTTTGGGTTTTTTTTTAATAATTTGATTTTGTTTTTGTTTTTTTAAATATTAATTTTACTAGTTTTTTCATTTTTTCGTTAATTTTCTATTTTTTTTAAACTAGTTTGTTTTTAATTTTTTTTATTTTTTTTCCTAGTTTTGCTAATGTTTTTTCTTAATTTCTCTATTTTTACATACTTAATTATATATATATATATATATATATATATATATATATATATATATATTTTTTTTTTTTTTAAATTTTTTTTTTTCCAAATTCTTTTAGGGTTTATGAGATAATTTTTTTTAACATTTTTTATTTTTTATTTTTCTCTTTTTTATATATTTTTTATATTTGTTTTTTACAGACAATTATTTCATTTGGATTGAAAATTTAATTAACAATGTATAAATATGTAGAATATCGAAAATGCAAAATATCGACATTCTTCTTTAAATATGCAAAACAATAAAAACCTCACTACAAAAAAAATTAAAAAAATAATTAAAAACAAGATAATATGAAGAAGAAGACCACTTCCAAAATTATTAAATTTAAAAAATAATTATTTACATTTCATACAACAAAAAAATTTAAAGTCAAAAAATAGGTCTTTTAAAAAAAGGGTGCGATGCAGAATAACCACTTTTTTAAATCAGCATGAAAATCACTACCATTCACTACCATTCTAAAACGCAATGTACATAAAAAAAATTAAAGTGCCAAAAACTATGCTCTAAAAAAAACATGTGTGTTCTGCATCATCCCTTTTGAAAATCGGGTCACTTTTTTGCTACTTTACAAAACGGGTAACAGTATCAGTTCCCGTTTCAAAGTTTACATTGTTCAAGATTTTGGCGACGATAATCAAATGCTTCACGAGGTAATGGTTTGGTAAAGATGTCAGCAGTTTGTTCCTTTGTGCCAACATATTCAAGATTGATATTCTTTTCGGTGATCTGCTCTCTAACGAAACGATATTTAATCGGAATGTGCTTCGTTTTGGAATGCATCACAAGATTCTTGGAGATACTAATGGCGCTGGTGTTATCGCAAAAGATGGGAATAAGCTAATCTAACTTGACTTAAAGATCTTGCAAACTTTGCTTCATCCAAAGAACTTGTGTACAACAAGCTGCTACTGCAATATATTCTGCTTCTGCTGTGAATAATGAGATTGAAGACTGCTTTTTACTTAACCATGAAACAAGACAACCACCTAGATAGAATGTTGCTCCACTGGTACTCTTACGATCATCAAAATTTCCTGCCCAATCTGCATTTGTATAAGCTTGGATAACCAAATCATTTCCTTTGGGATACCATAGACCATATTCCGCTGTGCCCTTTAAGATATCGAAGAATTATTTTGACGGCAATAATATGAGATTATTTTGGTGCTACTTGGAATCTTGCTACTTGTCCAACTGCCTGCATCACATCAGGGTGAGAGGCTGTCACATATAGGAGACTACTAATCATGGATCTATACAACCTTTGGTTCGCATCCATTGATGGATATTCTTGTAAACCTGTTACCATGGGGGTAATGATAGGCTTGTAATCTTCCATATTTAATTTCTTGATCATTTCTTTGATGTTCTTGATTTGATATATGAAGATTCCTTTATCCTGTTGAGATATCTCGATAATCGTTAGATTGTCTTGATCCACGTTCCCATAGAGATTGCTTGTTACCACTTCCTTTCTTGAATATGTAATACTTCAACTATTCTTCTCCCCCTGAACATGTAATGAAACTGCCATCTTATTCAAACTACATGTCTATCAATCGTAGACTTGTGTCATATACTGTTGCATAGACTCCTCATCTTCAAATTTCTAGGAGTCGATAAGCTGAATTGTTCAGAATAGTGTGTTATTTAATGGACCATCTTGACTCGAGTCATTAATCGAAGGAGCTATTGATTCCTCACAATCCATTACGAATTGTGAAATCATAACTGTTGGGACCTTATTGCCTTCTTGCTTTTCTTTCTCATATTGCACTTGTTCATCTTGTACCTGTTTTTGTTAAATTATGGTATGTTCTATGCTTAGAGCAGTTTACTTATTTTTCTTCTTATTACCCACAGATTAGCAATCACATATACATAAAGTAAAGTGCAGATAGAACATTAAATGATCGACAGAAAACAAGCCAAGACAAGAGACACAAGATGTGGCAGCTAGCCAGGGACAAACCCCAATGCGGGGAAACCCTTTGATCAAATCTTCTTTTATCTTCAATAGTTCAGCAGAGAGAAATAGTACAAAATCAGAATTCTGTAATTTTATATCAGCAGCAACAAACCCTAGATCAGCAAAGTCAAACTTGGTCAAATGAGTGGAAATTGACCTCCAATATGTTTGGTCAATTTCTGGTCAGCTAACCCTTGAACAGCCTGAAGAAACAACCCTTGAACAGCCCTGAAAATGTAGTCAAACTGTAGTTGACTGAAGTCAACTTGCTGCCCCAAACTAGGGTAGTCAACACCAGTCAAACCAGAGGTCAGATCACCTCGGTTTTCATGCCAAAATTTGTGCCCTACCTAGGAGAGGTAGCCACACCAAATCCGCACTCCTAGATGGTCAACGCTGGTCAAAGAGATGACCTGCAGCCCTTGCGTCCTTCTTCCTGCGTCTGCCTTGCCCTACTGCGTCTTCTTTTCCAACCACAGGTGAGAGAGAGAGAGAGAGACTCCTTTGATGCGTAGGAGAGAGAGAATATGAGTGATTGAATGAGTTCCAAATGACTTAACCTCTCTTCTATTTATATGAAACGTTGGGCATGTGTGCCACACACTTAGCTGCTCGCTGACCTTGACAATTTGTCAAGTAATTAGAAATAAATTCATATCTCCATAAATACTTGTCAGAATTGGATGATCTTTAGAACAATCCTACACCTCTCAATGAGAGGAATCTAGGAAAAATATCAGCATCCATAAATAAGGTGACCCACATGGAGTTTAGCCTTAGTTTCCAATTTTAACACTCCCTCTCAACTAGGGAGAACTCCATTTGCAATTTGTTTAACTGTCGCTACTATCCATCCATCAAATGCACTGCCCTGCACAACTTGACCCCTGCTCTGCTCTGCTATGCTCGAACTATGAAGAAGAAGAAATGATTGAGGATGTATCATACCATCCTCCACTGACCCGAAGTCAGTCTCAGAGTGTGTACCACTCTCATTGATCCCAGATCAGTATCATTGATCCCAAATCAATGGAGGTCATCCTAGCATAGGGAGTACAGTGGATACAATGATGTGTCCATCGATAGTACTACTATGGTCCCTAACCTCATTTCCCTGCTCATTAATCGGATGAGAGGTACTTCCTATGAGTCCCAGACTGCATGGGTAGGATGCCTCGACAGGAGAACTAATCATCCTGTCCATAGGAGAACGAATCATCCTATCCAATGGATGCCATAGAGAACTAATCATCCTGGCCCACAGGAGAATTAATCATCATGTTCCACAGTTGCCACAGAGAATGAATCATCCTGGTCCACAGGAGAACTAATCATCCTGTTCCACAGTCGCCACAGAGAATGAATCATCTTGGCCCATAGGAGAACTAATCATCCTGTTCCACAGTCGCCATGAAGAACTAATCATCCTGGCCCACAGGAGAACTAATCATCCTGTTCCACAGTCACCATGGGGTGTCACAGGGGAAGATTGAACCTTTTACCTTGTACATAGTGCACCACCAGGGGATGGTGAGTTTCCCTGTGGTCACATGTCGCTCGAAGAAGTACCCCGCACCCCCTTGGAGCTCCCAAAGATCAATACATCATACTCGACCCTCATAAGAGGGTCTCTGAATGACACCAAGTCATTCTTGGAAAGTCAATAATTTGACTTTTCCCAGGGGCTTTGTCAAAATGTCGGAAACCTGTTCATCTATACCGATATGTTGGAGCCTTATTGCTCCTCTCTCCACCATATCTCGAATATAGTGGTACCTGATATTGATATGCTTGGAGTGATCATGAAATACAGGATTCTCTGATAAACGAATCCCACTCTGGTTGTCACATAGGATCACGGTGGTATCCAATGTAAATCCAAACAGCTCATTGAAGAGCTTTCGCAACCAGACTACCTCATAGGAGGCCATACTTGCAACAATGTACTCCGCCTCGACGGTGCTCAAAGCCACCGACTTTTGCTTCCTGCTTATCCAGGATATCAAGGCAGATCCCAAAGACAAACAACACCCTGAAGTGCTCTTTCGGTCCACCACACTACCTGCCCAGTCAACATCAGTATATCCAAGTAGTCTCACATCTCCAGCGATGTATCTCAAACCATGAGTGATCGTGCCACAAAGATATCTCAACAGATTCTTGGCACCAATCCAATGTGAGTGGTGAGGCTCAACCATATGTTGACTGCAAAGCATATATCCGGATGGGAGTTCACCAAGAACATCAATGCTCCAACGAGTTGATGATACTCGGTAGCATTTCATAAAACAGGTCCAGTAGTACTACCGCTTAACTTCTTGAAGTCAAGCTCCATCAGGGTAGTTACGGGCTTGCATTCCACCATGCTGAATCTCTCCAATATTTTCACCACGTATTTTCCTTGAGATAGGAAAATCTCCCTTGGTTTCTGCCAGACTTCCAGTCCTAGGAAATAGTGCATAAGTCTTAGGTCTTTCATCTTGAACTCAGAAGCCAACTCCCTCTTAAATTTGTGAATGAGAGGGTCTGCACCTGTTAGAAAGAGGTCATCAACATATAGCACCAGTATGAGAGGCTTGTCATCTACAACCTTAAAGTAAAGGTGAGGGTCAACCTCACTCCTAGTGAATCCCAACTTCATCAAGTAGCTATCGATCCTCTCATACCACACTCAGGGTGCTTGCTTTAGCCTGTAGAGGGCCTTCTTCAACCTGCAAATTCTCGATCATAAATCTCAAATCCTTCAGGTTGCTCCACATAAACCTCCTCCTTGATCGAACCATGTAAGAACGCAGTCTTGACATCCATCTGATGTAGGTTCCATCCTTGCGAAGCAGCAAGGGCTATGATCAAGCGAATGGTGGTATATCGGGAAATAGGTGCAAATATCTCGTCATAGTCTATACCTTCCTTCTGGGAGAAGCCACGAGCGACAAAACGAGCCTTATACTTTTCCGCACTTCCATCAACTGCATGCTTTATCTTGTAAAGCCATTTTGAAGTGACAACTGCTTTGTCCTGGGGTCTGAGGACCACATCCCAAACGTCGTTTTTCATGATGGACTTATATTCCTCAATCATAGCATCCTTCCATACTTGATGCTTGACAACATCTGTGAATGATGAAGGCTAATTTTGGATGATCGTGCTCATGATGGTCAGGTATTCTTGATACCTGTTCGACTTCTTACTTTCACAGAAGGTTCCTCTAGGTGCAATGTTTTCTTTAGCATCATCAAGTGTCCCCCTAAGCCATGAAGGCCTCTTCCTAGAAGACGAAGGCTCTTGCGGAGGAGGATCAATAGGATCCATAGGTTCTTCCACATCGGGCATCGTCTCATCTTCCTTTCCCTTCAATTCCCCGGTGTCAGTTTCTTTAGATCCTCTTAGAGTGGGAAGATTGTCTACTTTGCTAAGAGCCATATCTTCATCAAAGGTGCTGTCATGGCTAATCTCGACTTCCCTTTTACCAGCCACATACATTCTATAGCCCTTAGTATTTTTGCTATAGCCCATGAAGATTCTTTTCTTTCCAGATGCACCCAATTTATTCCTTTTCTCCTTCGACACATGAAAATATATAGGGCTTCCAAAAATTCGAAAATGAGATACTTCAGGTTTCTTACCAGTGAACATCTCTTCGGGAGTCTTGGAACCCAATTCTTGATGAGGGCATTGATTTTGTACATATATGGCAGTATTTGCAGCTTCAACCCATAGAAACTTTGGAAGTCTTTGATCATGGAGCATAGCACGGACAACTTCCACAATCGTACGTTTCTTCCTTTCCACCACACCATTCTGCTCAGGAGTATATGGTGTAGTAGTCTCCCTCTTAATGCCAGCCTCTTTGAAAAAGTCATGAAACTCATTGGATTCATATTCAGTCCCATTATCAGTCCTTAAGATCTTGATCTTCTTTTTAGTCCGATTCTCGATCAAGGCTTTGAAGTGCCGAAACCAGGATAACACTTCATCCTTATTTTTTAAGAAGTATATCCAAGTCTTGCAAGAATAATCATCTGTAAAAGTGAGGTAATATAAATATCCTCCCAAGGAGTTCACAGGCATCATACTAGATATGTCTAAGTGAACCAAGTGCAATATATCGAAGGTATTGTTTTGGTTAGAGGGGAAGGGTCCCATTTTGAGCTTTCCTTTGTCACATCCTGGACATGCACCTTCTTGCTCTAATCTAAATTCGGGCATCCCTGTTACCATTTTTATTATATCGGGTAGAGCTTTATAATGAAGGTGAACAAACCTCTGATGCCATAGTTTGGAATGAAGGGATGTGTCACAAGACATGACACCTAGTGGAATTCCTCCGATCTGATATAATGAATCAACTCTAAACCCAAGAGTGAAAGCATCTTTAAAGTTATTTTTCCATACACATACCTTGCCATCGCTGAAGGCCACCTTGTAGCCTTTGTCCTCCATTGCCCACCAGGTTCTTTCTGAGATAAGGTACATATAATACATCTTGTAAATGGATTGTATTTCCCTTATTCAATTGAAGAGTGACATTTCCTACACCTTTCATGGGATATTTTGAATTGTCCCCAAGAAAAATTTCCAGGTTGGTCTCCTTCTCTACCAAATTAGAGAGAGCTTCTTTGTAACCAGTGAAGTGCCTTGAGGCCCCACTATCAATAAGCCAATTTCCCAGCGAGTCCGGGGAGCAGTAGTAGAGAGAGCCACTGGTAGATAATATTCATCTTGCTTATTGTTAACAATGTTAGATTCATACCTGGAGTTTCTTGCCTTCTTGAAGGGTTGTCCTCTTCCTTGATTTCCGACATTTCTTTTGCCTCTACCATTTGACCTGCCATTCCTTTGGTTGCCTTGAGAGTGATTTTGATCATCGTCCCGGTGTGAGTCCCTTTTATCAGGGCACTCTCTCGCATAGTGGCTTGTTTTATTGCAATTGTAACATCATCCTTTTCTTCCACCCTTCGGTCCAGCCTTTCCTTTGAATTTAGACACAGAATTGTTTCTTCTTTTAGCATGAGAAGAAAAAGCAGAGGGATGGCCTTTAAGTACGGGAATTTCTTGCTCTTCCATCCTTGTTTCTTCTTGAATGCATCTAGCCATCAATTCCTCAAATCCAGGAATTATGTTATTGTTGAGAAGAGTAGTCCTGAATATATACCATTCAGATGGCAGTCCTCCAAGAGTTGTGAGTGTCATTTCCTTGTCAGGAATTACTTCCCCAATAGATAGTAGATCGTTCTTGATCTCGGTGATCCTTAAGAAATATGATTGCATAATCTCATATTTTCCCTTCTTAATTTCCTTCAGCTTATTTATAAGGAACAAAAATTGATTTGCATGATTAACTTTAAATAAACTCACCAGTCTATCGTAGATTTCCTTGGAGGTGGTCAGCTTGGAAACATAGGCCACCAGGCGCTTGTCGATAGAGTCCTAGATGATCTTCCTTGCTTTGACTTCTTCCTTGGTCCATTTGTTCCTAGCAACAGTGGATGCATTTGATGGAGGCTCAACAATTCTGCCTCTCACATGGTCTAACACTTCCTGCTCTTCTGATGTTAGATCGAGAGACATCTTCCTTCCGTGATAGTCAGACTTCTCACGGAGTTTGTCTTCAGCAGGGAAGTGTGTTGAGGACCCCATGATTTCTTTAAGATAACCTTGCCAACCTTCTCTTCGGTGATTTCTCTTGCTCTTGCTCTTTCTTGGGCTTTGTCTTCACCTTAGCTCTTATACCATGTTAAATTATGGTATGTTGTATGCTTAGAGTAGTTTACTTATTTTTCTTCTTATTACCCACATATAGCAATCACATATACATAAAGTAAAGTGCAGATAGAACATTAAATGATCGACATAAAACACACCAAGACAAGAGACACAAGATGTGGTGGCTAGCCAGGGACAAACCCCAATGCGGGGAAACCCTGTGATCAAATCTTCTTTTATCTTCAATAGTTCATTAGAGAGAAATAGTACAAAATCAGAATTCTGTAATTTATATCAGTAGCAGAAAACCCTAGATTAGCAAAGTCAAACTTGGTCAAACGAGTGGAAATTGACCTCCAATATGTTTGGTCAATTTCTAGTCAGCTAACTCTCGAACAACCTGAAGAAAGAGCCTTGAAAATGTAGTCAAACTATAGTTGCCTGAAGTCAACTTGCTGCCCCAAACTAGGGCAGTCAACACCGATCAAACCAGAGGTCAGATCACCTCGATTTTTGTGCCAAAATCTGCAGCCTGCCCAGGAGAGGCAGCCACACCAAATATACACTCCTAGATGGTCAATAATTGGTCAACGCTGGTCAAAGAGATGACTTGCAGCCCTTGCATCCTTCTTCCTGCGTCTGCCTTGCCCTACTACGTCTTCTTTTCCAGCCACACATGACATAGAGAGAGAGACTCCTTTGATGCATAAGAGAGAGAGAGAAGATGAGTGATTGAATGAGTTCCAAATGACTCAACCTCTCTTCTATTTATATGAAACGCTAGGCATGTGTGCCACACACTTAGATGCTAGCCGACCTTGAAAATTTTTCAAGCATTAGATATCATTTTGGGATTGAAATGCGTTAAGTAAGTCATTCATGTATGACCATTTCCATGAGAGGTAGTCATAACTGACTAATTTCTCATGATTTTTGAATAGTTCTCTTAGCACTCATTGCATCGAGTGATGCTCACAGGGGTGAAGAAGTGGGATTGAAACTAGTGAAATGAATCACATAGCATCAATAATCACTTCCAGGGCTTGCACCTGGTAACCAGGACTTCCTGGGAGGTCACCCATCCTAGATCGCCTCTGGCTCAAGCGTGCTTAACTATGGAGTAGCAAAATGGGGTAGCAAACTAAGTGGGCTTGATTGTGGGGAAAACTCCATAGTTAAGCACGCTTGAGCTAGAGGCGATCTGGGATGGGTGACCTCCCAGGAAGTCTTGGTTATCTGGTGCAAGCCCTAGAAGTGATTATTGACGCTATGTGATTCATTTCACTAGTTTCAATCCCACTTCTTCACCGTTGTGAGCATCACCCGATACAATGAGTGCTAAGTGAACTATTCAAAAATCATGAGAAATTAGTCAATTACGACTACCTCTCATGGAAATGGTCATACATGAATGACTTACTTAACACAGTTCAATCCCAAAATGATATCTAATATAATACACTGCGTAAACCCCCATACTTAAATTTGTCAAGTAATTAGAAATAAATTCATATCTCCATAAATACTTGTCGGAATCGGATGATCTTTAGATCAATCCTACACCTCTTGATGAGAGGAATCTAGGAAAATATCAGCAGCCATAAATAAGGTGACCCACATGGAGTTTTGCCCTAGTTTCCAATTTTAACAGTTTTCCTTTCCAAACCTTCTTATTCTTGTCGTCAAGATTTTCATTCATGGTTGATTCCATCTTGTACCTACAGCTACGAGTTATGTGTCCATAGTTATGAAATTTGTAACATTCGATGTTATTCATAGAATATTCTGTTTGATGTCTATCTCTCGATCTTGCAAATTTACTTCTAGGGTTTTGCCGATAATAGTTGTACCTACATGGAACTTCACAATCCCTAGCCATATGTCCAAAATTGTTATCGACATCATCTCTCAAATGATCAAATTTGTTAATATTATGCTGAGTTCTAGAATATCCATTTCTGAAGGATCTCTTGGAATTATATTCATTCCAAACATACATGCGGCATTTTGCAACTCTATGTCCAAACCTTCCACATGAATAACAATGACCATAAAATATAGGTTGGTACCTGGGAGGAAATCTTCTTTGAGGAATTTCCTTCCAAGGTTCTTCCTGCAAGTCTTGATCTCTTGATTTAGCTGAGAAATCTATCTGCTTGGTAGATTTTGCATATCCATCTTCTTTAATTTTCATAGAAGGACTTGACTTCTTTTAAAATTTTTCTTTGTAACGAAGATGAGTCTTGTTGTTGTATGATTGTTGGTTGCTGATGAGTTCATCCAAAGACTTTGAATTGTTGGCGTAGTTTTGAAAAGTTTTTCCATTTTTTAATTCCTTTTGTAGAGAAACTATTTCAGCTTCCAATGCTTCTCTTTCCTTCTTGTTTTCCTTTAATTCTTTCCTGAGAGATTCTTCAATTCGCTTGTATTCTTCAACCTTGATTTAAGGTTGAGGAACTATTCTCTTTCTGTCTTCAACTCGTCTTCAAGAGTGTTGACATGCTTCTTCTCGACTTTGAGTTCTTTGATAACCCTGATCACTTCGTTTTGAAATTCAACCTCAGTCATTTCTTCTTCTTCGTCTCCTTCGTCAGGTGCCTCTTGCTTATTGTGCTTGGCCATAAACAATAATCTTCTGTTGAATTCTTCTTCGTTATCATTGCCTTCTTCGGATGAGGAACTATCTTCTTTGGTGAAGAAACTTTTCTTAAATCATTTTTTCTTGCCTTGCTTGTTGAACTTCCCAGGACCTTTCTTTCCATTCGTAACAACCTCATTTTTGTGTGAACATTTGGCTACAAAATGCCCAACCTCACCACAGTCAAAACATATTAATGGAATTTTACCTTTGAATTTTCCCGTACCTGTTCTCATTTTTTGCATGAAGTAGGCAAACTCTTTATCTGAGAATTATTCTTTATCTTCTTCCTTTTCCTCATCCTTACAATTGCAAGTTTTTGCTTTTGGAGTCTGCTTATCCTTACTGTTCTTCTTGGATGCGGAAAATGTTGTTTCTAAGTGAGGTGTGCCATCCTCTTCTTCAATCCTCATTTCATATGCCGTAAGAATTCCATGCAATTCATCTATGCTGAGATTGGTCAGATCCGATCTATCTTCCAAGACAGATACCTTAGGATTAAATCTTGTTGGCAAGGTTTTGAGGATCTTTCGGACAAATTTTTTCATTTCAACAGGTTCTCCCAAACCTTCTAAAGTATTTGTTGTTTCATCAACACACTGAAAGTATGCAACAATATCTTCATCTTCCCTCATTTTGAGTTTCTCAAATTTTGCCCTGAAAATTTGAAGCTTTGCTTCTTTCACCTTTGAGTCACCTACATATATATTTTCAAGCTTACCCCATACCTCTTTAGGAGTTTTGCAACTTAATACCTTAAGATAAGCGTATTTGATAAGCCCACTGATAATAAGATCTTTTGCCTTTGCATCATATACCATATTTTCTTACCTTGTTCATCCTGGGTCGGTGTGAAGCCTTTCTCAATGATTTCCCATACTTTGTATCCTTGCACCAGCAAATGAACCTGCATTCTTCCACTTTAAAGTGCATAGTTATTTCCATTGAACAAAGGAACTCTATTCTTAGTATACTCCATGATCTCCTTCCAATTGTTAGACTGCTATTGAAGGAACCAAGCTATGAAACCAATTGTTGGAAATACTGGGGGGGGGTGTGAATTAGTCTTCCTTAGAAATGAGCACTTTTAAATCTTTTCAAAGCATTATTTAATCTTCAATTATTATAAATTTTTATGTAGTAATAACAGTAAATAAAATAACACAGTAGACATAAGCATTTTAGGTGGAAAACCCCCTCCAAGTCAAAAACCAACGAATATTTTTCTAATAAATTCTTTAATCTTCAACCCCAACTGAAATGAAAGCAATGACTTCCTAGAATTCTATAAAAGCATTCTTCTCCAGCTCCCACTGGAAGGACGCCTCAACACCCTGGTTTCTTCAGTAGTCAACTGAATGGATGCCCCAACATCCTAGACCAACCTACCACCCTGAAGTGTTCATAGGCTCCAACCTGTAGGCGACTTCATGCACATGCCTAGCACCTCCTTTCCACCCTATAATGTCTTAAATGAGACAAGAGAATGGATTCCCGTACCAGGGGCAATGATCCACGATACAATATGATTAACAATGATTTTGACTGAACACCCAATCACACTATGACCTGCAACCCAACCATGACATCATTCCAACAAAGACTCCTATACCTCCCAATAATGCCTTTTCGACTCTAGGCAGATTGAATCTTTTACAATAATGACTCTTCCAATGATGACACTTTCAAAAATGATTCTTTTACAACTATACAATGATGACTCTTGGCCTTGACACTTCTTCACAATATACCGATGGCTGACATGTCTTCAAAGGATGTCCCACGACACTACTTCCTTTGATTTGATACTTCTTCTCTTGAATTCTTGCTTGAAGTTGTACTTGAATCTTCAAGTTGTACTTGAATCTTCTTATACCTGCACGCAAAATTTGCTTGGCGAAACCAATCCCAAAACAAAAAATTACCCTTCAACTTACCTCTCCCTGCAAAACACATGTAAGTGCATAATAATGAATAAATACAAATTAAAATTACAATGCGTACCTGAAGTGCGGTTGTCACTTTTTTTGTTGACTTGTTGCAGCAGTAGACAAAGACTCCCACTCTTGATATAGGCCTAGACTCTATGCAAGACTATATCCAAAACTCACCTAAATATATATATAATAAAAACTAATGACAACGCCTACACTTGTGATGGACCAAGTTCTAAGTACAACAACATACACCATTCTATCAACTATGAAAAGACAAGTAACATGAACTTACTGTAGAAATTTTGAATAATATAACACTTATTCACAGAGATTATCATGATTATACACTATTTGTGGAATGCATGCACAATACATAACCTCCTCTATGTTGATCATCAATTTTTCAGAATTAAGAAACAATCGCATGTGCACATTGAAACATCAATCACACATATCAACACAGTATGTACTGGGGAAAGCATATAGCTGAAAACCCCCAACTATATGTATATTATAATGATAGAGAACATGTAATAATACATAGTACAATACTCCTCACAAGTACTCAGTACTATCTCCACTTGCTACACACAAACTAGCTCAGATCTGAATCAAGTCACAGGTTCAAATATCCTCCACTGTTTGCCTGCCTCCACTGCGCAATCCAAGATGAGAATAGGAATGATCCAAGCTCGTTTTCCTTGGCTTGTACTGCGCAATCCTCATTGGCAATCTCAATCATTGATTGTGCAAATCTCATGTACAACTATAGTCACAACTGATAGTAGTCTCCACCTCTAACACCTGTCTCCACTGAACTGTCCATGCACTGAGTTAACTGATGTATTCTTTAGTTGATTTATGAGTTAATAATTAGTCAATTAATTAATAATTAATTCACATCACTCATCACTAGTGTATTTGGCAGTTAGACTAAATATAACTAGTTCAACTGAGTCAAACTGAACACAACTCCATCAACTCCTCAATCAACTCCACCAAACTCAATCACTTGAGTTCTAACTGAAGTCCATCATGCAATAGCTCAACTAACCCATAAGAAAAGCGTATTTCCTTCTGGCAGTTGCATGTGCCACATCCGTAGCTCAAACTGAAGTGCTGCAAGAGGATAAGATAATGTTTATAGTCCAAATATTATTAAGAGCTAATAATATTCGACTGTTCTATTTTTAGCCTAGCAGTCTAAAAATAGACTCCGCCCATATGTCTAAAAATAGAAGTCCATTTATTTTTACCAACATGACCAATCATCCACAAATAGCATCCTGCAACTCATAGACCATGATCCATATGTCTAAAAGTAGACATAGTCTAAAAATAGACTTTGCGCCAAAAATAGCCTGCGGGACCACTTAGTGAAGGCGACTTCTTTTCACTAAGCTGCATCATCTTGTTGCATTTTCAACACTCCCTCTCAACAAGATATGGATTTTTTGCAACCCTTATCCTGCCTCGGTGGTATTCGAATTTGCTCCTAGTGAGCGCCTTCGTCAAGATATCAGCATCCTGATCCTCCGTGGGAATGTACGAAAGTAACATGATTCTCCGCTGCACACAATCTCTGATATGATGGTACCTGATGTCGATGTGCTTAGATCTATCATGAAACACTGGATTAGCCGAGAGTTTAATGCAACTCTGGTTATCACAATAAATCACAGTAGGATCCAAGTGTGACCCGAACAACCCGACCAGGATCTTCCTCATCCATATAGCCTCGCATGCAGCCAAACTTGCTGCCATATACTTGGCCTCTGCTGAACTGAGTGCCACAGATCTCTACTTCCTGCTGTACCAAGAAACTGCTATCGGCCCGATACTGAAGATCCCTCCAGATGTGCTCTTTCTGTCCGTTGGGCTCCCTGCCCAATCTGCATCCGTGAAGCCACATAGCTTCACCTCATCCTCTTGTCTGTACCACAATCCATATCCCGATGTGCCGCTGAGATAACGCAATACATGCTTGCCTGCCTTCCAGAAGAGCTTGGTTGGCTTAACCATAGCTTGTGAAAGCTGGTTAACAACATAGCATATATCAGGTCGTGTGTTGACCAGATACATAAGCGACCCCACCGTCGATAAACAGTGGCATCCACTACCTCCGCTGAAGTAGCATCCTCCTTCCTCCACCCTCCAGAAAGAGGAGTATCAACAGGCTTGCAGCCATGCATGTTGAACTTCTCCAGTATCTCCCGAGCATACTTACCCTGAGAAACAAATAGTCCATCACTGCGATGCCAAATTTCCAATCCCGGGAAATAATGAAGGAGGCCCAAGTCCTTCATCTCAAACTCTCTAGCAAGATCCTCCTTGCATGAAAGTATCAACAGCTCATCTCCCGTTAAAATCAAATCATCTACATAAAGTACAATGATAAGCAACTTACCCTCCACCACAATCTGGTATAGGTTAGGATCCGCCTCACTCTTGGAGAATCCAAGTCCAGTGAAATAACTGTCTATTTGTGTGTACCAAGCACGAGGTGCTTGTTTCAACCCATACAACGCTCTCTTGAGCCTGCACACATGCGACTCACTGCTGAAGATCTCGAAACCTTCGGGCTGCTCTATGTACACCTCCTCCTCAATGACTCCGTTGAGGAATGCAGTCTTCACACCCATCTGATGAATGTGCCACCCCATCTGCGCTGAGAGAGCAAGAATCGTCCGTATAGAAGAATACCTTGCGACAGGTGCAAAGGTCTCCTCATAATCGATCTCCTCTATCTATGAAAAGCCTCGGGCAACAAATCTTGCCATGTACTTCTCCACACTCCCGTCAGCTGCCTGCTTCACTTTGTAGATCCATCTCAAACCCACCACTGATTTCCCCTCCGGTCTTGGGACAATCTCCCATGCACTATTTCTGACAATCGAATCATACTCTTCCACCATGGCATCTACCCATGCGGGATCCTCCTCAGCTTCCTCGAAAGAGGATGGCTCAGTCATGACACATTTGCTCACAAGAGCCATGTTTCTAGTGTACCGATCAGGTGATTGTCTCTGTCTGTGCTGCCCTGTAGGTGGTCCTACAACCTTCTCTGCATCTTGAGCCAGTCGCTCAGCTTCTGTAGTGTGCTTTCACTCTTTGATGGTTGGCACTGCATGAGTGGTCTCTTCCACTCCATGAACTTCATCTTGTGGGTGATCCACGTCCTGAAGCTCATCCTTAGGAACTAATAGCTCCTCATCTGCATGCAAGTGTGGCTCCCTCTCAAGCGAACACTTCATGGCTTTCTCCTCTTGAAATTTGATATCCTGCCGCACAACAGTCTTGCGACTGTCTGGCAAATACACACGATAGCTATGGGGCGTATCAGTGTACCCCACAAATATCCCAACCTCTGCGGTTGGCTCCAACTTCTTCCTGGCATCCTTCATCACATGCATGTAAACAGGAGAACCAAAAATCCTCAAATGAGAAATATTAGGCCTCTTACCAAAATAAGCCTCCTTGGGTGTACTCATGCCAAGTATCTTGTGAGGACAACGGTTCTGCACATATATTGCAGTATTGCATGCCTCCACCCAAAAGTGAAGGGGTAGGCCCTGATCATGCAACATCGCCCGTGCAGCACCCACAATTGTTTTGTTCTTCCGCTCAGCAACCCCATTCTGCTATGGGTTATGGGGAGCTATGAGCTCTCTTCGAATCCCTTCTGCACTGTAGAAGTCCTTGAACTCGCCAGAGATGAATTCACCACCATTGTCACTCCTAAGAGCCTTCACCTTCTTCCCCGATTCCTTCTTGACTAGTGCTTTGAACTCACAAAACTTTGAGTATGTCTCGCTCTTCTTCTGCATGAAGAAGATCCAGCACTTTCGAGAGAAATCATCAACAAAGATCACATAGTACTTGTGCTTTGCTGTCGAAGCTACTGAGAAAGGTCCACACACATCTGTGTGAATTCTCTCAAGGATCGTCGTGGCGCGACTATCCTTCTCGTGAAAGGTGGCTTTCACAAATTTTCCCAAAGTACACCCCTTGCACTGATCTGACTACACAAGAGTGCCTTTAGGAAGCCTAGTAGAAATCTGCTGCAGTATCTTCAAGGCTCCATGGTGAAGGTGGCCCAATCTCCTGTGCCACAGCTTGCCATCATCCCGACTCACCAATCCTTCTGCTTTGCATGCCATTGCTGCACAACCATCTACATGCAATTGATAAAGGTTCCTGACTCGAACCCCTATCTTCCGGGTTTCTCCAGTTGTCTTACTACGCAGGAAGGCCTTTCCCTTGCTGAAAACAACATCATATCCCCTGTCTTCTAACATCGCCACAGAGATAAGATTCTTCTTCAATCCTGGAACATGCATCACTTCCTTTAATACGAAGGGTTTACTAGACTCCCTCTCAAAGGAAATGGTACCGATACTGGTCGCACTGTATCTACCGTCATTGCCCATCTCGATGTGCACTCCAAGATCTTTCTCATCCAGATCAGAAAACAAATCTCGATCTCCTATCATGTGAAAAGACGCATCACTGTCGAAGAACCATACCAATCCCATCACACTTGATACCAAGCATGTGATCAGTGAAAAATCCAGCTCAAACTGTGAGACTAAGGCCTCTCCCGTTGCAGATCCAGCTGCTTGCTTATTTTTCTTCTTCTGTGGACAATTTGTGGCATAATGTCTGTGCTGGTGACAGTGAAAGCACTGCACCTTGGACATGTCCTGCTTGCCTTTCGCACTGGAATGAGAAGCTTTCTTGTTCTTCCCCTTCTTTGCTTTAGCAGCCAAAGCACAATTTTCTTCATCAGATGACTTTGATAAAGATCCGTCCCTGGTATTCCACTTGATCTCCTCTTGCACAAGATCTGACCAAAGTCTCTCCCATCCTGGCAATTTCTCCCGACCATTAACAGAGTCCTGATAGGAATGCCAACTCTTTGTAAGACCAAGGAGAGCCAAGCTCACCAAGTCCTCATCATCGACAGTCACCCCCACACTTCCTAGCTCATCCCGACACTGGGTGAACTTCGTGAGATACTTGGGCATACTGTCTCCTTTCTCACAGTTAATGTTTCTGAGTTTATCCTTGAGCGCCAACTTCCTCTGGTCGCTCTTGCTTTGGAATAAATCTGTCAATGCTTTCCACATCAAATATGGAGAAGCCTTTCCATGCAGGCTGGATACAATGTGATCCTTCACGCCCTCCAACAGAATCCTTCAACACTTTGCTGTCTTCTTTTTCCAAGCCTCAACATGAGTAGCATCAGTAGGCTTTGGGACCTCAGCCTCTATGAAATCCTTCAACCCATTGTCATCTAACGCCGCCTCCATCCTGTCTTTCCATGCAATATAATTCGAGCTGCCTTCAAGGGCATACTCCAATCGCAAATCGTTGAAAGACATTTCAACTTTGACACCAAGAAAACACTGTTGCAAATTCGAATTCCACCAGCTCAAAACTCAACCGCTTCTAATCTAAAATTCGTGAGAATAAAGGATTTCTCGTACAGAGATTGACTGTATGGGCATTCACTGGATATCTCACCTTCCAAAAGAAGGATGAATCCAGAGGCTACCTAGCCCAATTACAGACTTTGCCTGAAGAAATAAAATGTAATCACTTTCTGAATAATAGATTTGATGATCAACTCTGCTCCGATACCATGTAGAAATTTTGAATAATATAACACTTATTCACAGAGATTATCCTGATTATACACTATTTGCGGAATGCGTGCACAATACATAACCTCCTCTACGTTGATCATCAATTTTGCAGAATTAAGAAACAATCGCATGCGCACATTGAACATCAATCACACATATCAACATAGTATGTACTGGGGAAAGCATACAGCTGAAAACCCCCAACTATCTGTATATTATAATGATAGAGAACATATAACAATGCATAGTACAATACTCCTCACAAGTACTCAGTACTATCTCCACCTACTACACACAAACTAGCTCAGATCTGAATCAAGTCACAGGTTCAAATCTCCTCCACTGTTTGCCTGCCTCCACTGCGCAATCCAAGATGAGAATAGGAATGATCCAAGCTCATTTTCCTTGGCTTGTACTGCGCAATCCTCATTGGTAATCTCAATCATTGATTGTGCAAATCTCATGCACAACTATAGTCACAACTGATAGTAGTCTCCACCTCTAACACCTGTCTCCACTGAACTGTCGATGCACTGAGTTAACTAATGTATTCTTTAGTTGATTTATGAGTTAATAATTAGTGAATTAATTAATAATTAATTCACATCACTCATCACTAGTGTATTTTGTAGTTAGACTAAATACAACTAGTTCAACTAAGTCAAACTGAACACAACTCCATCAACTCCTCAATCAACTCCACCAAACTTAATCACTTGAGTTCTAACTGAAGTCCATCATGCAATAGCTCAACTAACCCATAAGAAAAGTGTATTTCCTTCTAGCAGTTGCATGTGCCACATCCGTAGCTCAAACTGAAGTGTTGCAAGAGGATAAGATAATGTTTATGGTCCAAATATTATTAAGAGCTAATAATATTCGACTGTTCTATTTTTAGCTTGGCAGTCTAAAAATAGACTCCGCCCATATGTCTAAAAATAGAAGTCCATCTATTTTTACCAACATGACCAATCATCCACAAATAGCATCCTGCAACTCATAGACCATGATCCATATGTCTAAAAATAGACTTTGCGCCAAAAATAGCCTGCGGGCCCACTTAGTGAAGGCGACTTCTTTTCACTAAGCTCCATCATCTTGTTGCATTTTCAACACTTACAACATCATATAGATTTGGCAGATTTGGTGTAGCACTGTTACACAGTAATTTGTCACTCTCTTGTCACTCCTCGTTCTTGATCTCGGAGAACCCTAGTAGTGACTATTGTGTTATACTTTCACCGTGAAACCTATACTCTTGGATCCCTTGAAGTTTGAAGAAAGTAGTCCCCACTCCCTTCAGAACATTTCCAGAGAATCCTTCTTAAAACCTAGTTTTTAAGATCAGCTCTCTTTCCTAGTGTCTCACCCGCGCCGATGGCAAAATTTTACATTGTGACTCACGCCAATTGGCACTACTGTTAGTCCACTACCTGCGTCGGTCTACTTCTAGAAAGTTTTTATAAAATGAAATGGAATTTCATGTCTAGAAACTTCTAGTGGCGATGTGCTGGATGTTCATTTGGTTGGATAAGGGTCGAGAACTCCATATAAGGTTCTTTCCCCTTAAAAGTGGACCTTCCCAAGGAGATAATACCTTCTTCCCCCTTGAGTGGATCTCATTCTTATCCTCCTCTCCCTATATAAACCACTTCCTCTTACCCTTTTTGGTTACACACACACAATACAACATATAATGAAGCTGCAAAATTATGAAATCATTAGCTTTTGATAGAAGAAGATTAGTCTTAGATGACAAAATAATAGTCTTTAGTAGCTAAAGTATGAGGAAAGAGATTTGGTGCTTGGAAGCCATTTCATGTCAAGCCAGGGGAGGAAAAGAGTGTTGAAAAGACGTATAGCAGGACTTGGATACCGCAAAGGAGATCTCCAACATCAAGGCTTTGGTTGTATTTCTCTTTGAAGTTTATTTTAATACAACTAATGGTTTATTTCCTATATCAGGTGTAATATTACATTTGATAGCTTAGAACTCCTTGACCTTTTAAGTAGATTGAATTCGATTTTATGCTATCACATTTGTTGTTGTTTCTTGCATGTTTATTTCAGGTACTTGAACGAAAGGAACGAAAGGATTAGCGTTACATTATATTGTCTTGTTTGTGGCTAGACCCACTCTCTTGGGCTAGAGGGATCGTCTCTATCCGCAGAGAGGATACTCCTACACCACAAAGTGGCGACTCCATTGGGGAAATACATCTCCTTTTCATCACTCTGTTTTTTCTACTTATGTGTCTAGTTTGTTTATTTATGGTCTTCTGGATCTGTATTGACCTGTTTGAAGGCATACAAACACTAGACCACCCTTTGATGTGTTCAGTTTGGCTTTGTGTGAAGTTATTTTTTATTTTTTTCTTTGAATCCCTCGATCAACACTATTTTTGGCCAAACAGTCGCGCCGATTAGGAAAATCAGCGCTAGTTTTAGCCTGACAGTTGTGTTGGTCATGCCGATTAGCGCTACTTTTAGCCCAAAAGTCATTCCGATCTCTGAGTTAAGAAAAAATCAGATTTTTTTCCCATTCTAGTGCTAGTGTGTCTTGACCCTCAAACTGTCTTCTTCCGCCCAGAAGTGACTAGGATAATTTGTTTGCTGGGTTTGATTGGCTTGAAGTTTCATTGCTTGATTTTTTGAGTTTTTTGGATGGTTTCTATGAACCTAGGACACCTAGGTCAATTTCTGTTCATTTGTTAATTCAATCATTGTTTCAAGTTTCTGATTTTCTGCTTCATTTAGCCCGTCTTTCAGTCCTAGCCTCTTCATTGCTTCAGTTTCGATTGAATGAGTGAAAGAGTCTCGTTTTCTCTCTTGTTTCGAGCGTCCCTTTTCTCTTTCTGAGCATAGATTACATTGATTCGTTTGTCGATTGAAGCATTTGTGTGTTTTGTTTGTTCGATTCAGGGAAGACGTTGCTTTTAGTTTCATTTATCATGCTTTGGATTTGATCAATGCTTGTTTGTTCGGAATTGTGAAATTTTTCATTAAAGTGCTTTATGTGAAAGATTCATTTTGGATTTTGTGAAAAGAAGAACATCATTTTAGTTTACTTAAGCGAAAACATTTCATTAGTACTATTATTGAGAGGCTATAATTGCATCATCATAGGCATGAGAAATGAAATAAACTTTTTGTTGTTAAAGGAATATTAAGTGCATTTAGGACATGTATTAGTAAAATATTTCATTCTTTGGTTGTTGCGTTGATTGTGTGTTCTCTATCCCTCAATTAATGTGAACCTTCATCGAAGACAAAGATTTCTTTTCTCATACAGCTGCACATAGGAGTTTTCAGATGACAGTAGTACGGCCTTGGAATTGAAAATTAATTCAAGATCAATCATTAAAATTTATTGAATTAACCTAAGGAAGCATTGAAACTTAACGCTCACATTTAGTGGTCTAGGCTAGAGACGTGTTTTGGCGTCTTTAAACCTAGCAACTATCGTTCACTTGGGCTTTTGAAAACGCTAGTACGGACTTGTGCTCCCAGTACCATCACGTATATAAAGGGATACCCCACTAGGTTTGCAATCCTTTATCCGTAGGAAGTCGAGTCTGTTGCCTTGTAAACGTGATACACTGAACAAAGCAGTCGAGGAGATTGCCTGCTCGTACTTTTCGGTTCGCCAGGAGGTATTCTGCAGTTCACGGTTACCTGGTTATCCCTTTTTCCTAGATTATCTTGAGTAGTCATTTTGGTCTTTTTGACTCCTTAAATTTAAAAAATCATCAAGAACTTGTCCTTTTGAGGTTGTTAACTCCAAAAGCGACTAGAGTCAACTTTTGCCCTTTTCTCGACTCTTAAAATATGAAAAGGCAAATTTTTGTTTAGTGCCTTAAAATTAACTACCCACGAAATATTCCTTGTTAAAGTTATCTTCCTTAGTGATTCCTTAGGGTCGTTTACAATGGCAACATTTCTGGAGTCTACCAGTCAAGGATTCCCCTCGGATGGGAATCCTGGTCCTTTTCCTTCTTTTGGAAATGCCAGTGCTCCTTATATGGCAACGTTGTCCCTCCCTAGGTTAACCATTGGTTTACCTATCTAGTTATTTTCATCCTCGGTGGTCCCGAGTGTCCTATCTCCTACCCAACCATCTCCTTCATTTTAACCACATCACATTGATTCTAAGGTTTAACTCTCACCTTCTTCCCCTATTTCTTCACCCTCGTCTTCTACTTCGCCTGGTGAAAGTTTGAAATCCAGTAACCAGGAGGCTAAGAAGAAGAAGAAGAAGACGAAGAAGAAGAAGTCAGATAAGCGAGAGGCCAACTGTGCAGCTATTGCTCCAAATGCACTTCCCGTCGAAAAACCTTCTGATCCTTTGCGGAAGGTAAAACTCCCTTGTAGGCTATGTAATGGTGACCATCTCCTTCGAGACTATCCTAGTATTCCCAAAGTCTTAGAGGTATGGTCTCAAAGTCTAGAGTAATCATCCCCATTGACCTCTAGAGATCATGTTGATGCTACACCCTTGGCTAGCAATGGTAAGAAGAAGGGAAAAATTAAATTCCCCAGTAGGTTATGTGAAGGAGAGCATCTTCTTCACCTTTGTCCTCTTATGGATAAAGCTTCCAAAGTTTTGGAAAACCTTACATCTCCTCAACCCCAACTTCCTGTTGGTTATCAGAGGCTTTCTTCTAACCCTCTCCTATTTGGTAAAGAGATTGACTTGGATTTATCTCTTGCTCATCTTGCTCTTCCTGAGCATGACTCTCTTGTGTTTGTTCCCGACTAACCATTGGTTGAAAAGAGTGTCGACTTAGCTCCGCCTTCAGTTATTCACTCTGTTCTCGAAGAGAGTAGTGATCATACTGCTCATGTTCTTCTCGTCTCCTCAGATTCTCATGAATCGAAGAGTGGCCCTCCTATCCCAGTTGTTCAAGAGAGTCCTTCTCCTATTCCTGTAAAGCATGGGGGAAATCCTATGATACCCCCACCAAGTAGTTATGTTGTTTCTTTTGATTGGAGTCAATTGACTGCTTTCCGCCTCCCATCTTATGTGCCTTTCTAGATCATAGTACAAGCCTATAATATGGTAGTACATGACACTATATTAGATGAAGACACATCTATTAGCATCATGTCTTCTACTACTTGGAAAGCTTTGGGTTCCCCACAACTTGTGCTTATCACCCAGAATCTGTTGGCTTTCAATGGAGGAACCAGTCAGCCCTTAGGGATACTTTTGAAGTTCCCTATTACTTTGGGAGGAAATACTGTCTATATAGATGTGATGGTAGTCCAATGTCCCTTAGATTTCAATATTTTCCTTGGACGCGACTATCTTTATGTCATGGGATCTCTTGTTTCTTCGCTTTTCCGTGTGGTTTGTTTTCCACACGAAGGGAGAATAGTGACCATTAATCAATTGTCGTTCATTGGTCACCAAGTGCCTCCTATGCAACCATCATCCCCTATTGGTTCTTGTTTGCAAGCAATACCCTGCCCGCCACAGGTCAATTATGTGGCTACCCATTCCATCTCCACATCTGCTGACGATTACACAGATGGTATAGTACATTATGTACTGGGGGCTTCAGAACCCGATTTGTCATTGGTACCAGTTAACATATATTCCTTCCAGAGCGTGGTTCTCCTGTCTAGTGAGGACCTCTTGGGGGCCATGTTCTTGTATGATCCATGATCAACAAATTTCGAGGATAGTTTTTTCCTCTATCAACCTCGTTAAAAAATGAAACAGATGTTATGACGATATTTCTTTTTCTATGTCAACCTTGTTAAAAAATGGAGTAAGTGTCTAAGCATGGTTCTTTTCCTGTGTCAAGCTCGTTAAAAAATGAAACAAATCCCCTTCCAATTTGAGTCTTTGATTATATCTCGTAAAATCCCAATCGAGTCTTTCACTTGATCTTGTAAGTGAACCTTCTTTCCATCCACTTAGGTGCATGAAATGAAGCTTGGGGGGCATGTACCTCGAATTGAGTCATTATGCTGGGGGCATGCAAACTTAACTCAAGCATAGTTTGTCTTTATTTCAATCTTGTGTAAAAATGAAACCAAACTCAAGCATAGTTTTTTGTTTCATGCTTGTGTAAACATGAAACTGAATTCAAGTAGAGTTCCCCATGGTTCAAGCTTGCTTAAAAATGAACCCATGCCCAAGTTAACCCTCGTGATTGCCATTTTTATTAGCCTCTCCCATCACATAAGCCTTGGTTTTTCTCCATTCCATCGCCACCATATTTTTGGCTGATCATTCACTTTCACTTGGTTTTTTTACCCTTTCTTGAGGAACCATAGCGATGAGTGGTTTTACTAGCCAACCTCTTGACCTCTTAGTTTTTTAGCAATTCCACCATAACCGAAACTAGTTTCTACCATTTATACCACTCGTTCCTCTAGGACGAGTCACCTTTAAGCTCTTTTCTGACTCGTAAAAAATGAAAATATTGCCGAGTAGTTTTCCCTTTTAGACTCGTTAAAGAAAATAAAAGCAGGGAGTCATCTTTGCGCTCTTTTTTGACTCTCAAAATATGAAAAGATTGCCAAGCTCTTGTCATTTTGAACTCATTAAAGGTTGCAAAACGTCATTTATGCAGTACACGTTTACCCCTTTTTCGGGCTGGGATAAACTATTTATGAAAAAGGTACTCCTTGGTTGACATGGTCAAGAGGTTCTTTCGAGTATTGTTTTCAACCTTTTCGAACTTGAGAGACAACTTTACGAAAAGGAACCTTTTGGATTTTTCTTTTCCTTTGTTGGTCTTTAAAAGATGAAATGACATAGGACTTGTCATTATGACGAGACCAAGCTACCCCTACCTAAGGCTCTTAAAACTTACTAGGATGGATCAGTCCGAAGGATGAATTTATATTACAAGCATATGCTATCCCTGTCTAGCTTGTGTAAAAATAACTGGGGTACTTGCCATAAATGGTGGGGGAAAATTGGAAGTATTTCATCAGTTGTATGCTTCACTTGAGGAAGCATGTCTCTCTTGAACATTGACACTCATCTGCTATTCATGTCAGGTTTTGGGACATCTTCACTCTGTCACTTGCCTCCCTGGGTTTTGGGATATCCATTTTAAACCTCTCATATGATCTCTGCCATGTCACCATGACCTTTGATCCTATAATGTCAAATGCTACCAAAATCTAGAGTTGTGTCATCCAAATGTTCAAGAGAAGTCTTCCTACCTGTACATTGTCTGATCATATGTCACCATCTTTGATTACTCTCATTCATTGTGTTTCCCGTTTCATGTCGATGATGAAGCATTCATTATGACCTTCCTTCCACAGATCACTTCTTGTCAACTTCAACTCATTATCTAGGAAGTTGATCTAGAAACTCTATTCCAGTACCTTAGATCTTGCATGCCTCAATGGCTAGTTCGTCGCACTTAACGATAGGTTATCATCATTGGTCTTCAATCGAATGATTTCACGAGTGTTTGACTTCAGTTCCTTATTCACACTTCGTGAATTGTATTGATAGTACCTTGAGAACCATTGACATTATGGGTGGTTTCTCTCGCGCTTGTTAACAGTTCACATCATTGGCTAGTAATCAAGTGATTTTCTAGCATGTTAGAATTCAACACATCTATTCACATGTTAGAATTTGTACTTTGATTAGGTCGTGTTGGAGCGCAAGACCCTGGGCTTAGATCACAAAAGTCCAGGTTATGAGGAGTGATGAATTCATGATTATATACATGATTATATAGATGGATGGCTGTGACCATGTCGTGGGTATCATTTTGATCTTGCTCAGTCGAATGGCTACGACCATACCATGGGTATTTTCATTTTGATCCTCTCTATGTGGATGGCTGTGCCCATGCCATGGATCTATTTCATATGATCCCTTTAGTCAGATGGCTGCGTCCATGCCGAGGATCCATGTACATGATCCTTTTCTTGATGGATCATGGATCCATGTATTGTTATATGCCTCTCATGTTTATCAGGCATGACTATTAGATTTCAGATATGTACATGTATGTTTGACTTGCAAGTCTTCTGATGTTGGTATTCCATGTCCTCACTCTGTCTTAAATCATTTCAGCCATCACTCTCAGATCTGACTTCATGATTTAGGGGGCATTTGTTACACAGTAATTTGTCACTCTCTTGTCACTCCCCGTTCCTGATCCCGGAGAACCCCAGTAGTGACTATTGTGTTATACTTTCACCATGAAACCTATACTCTTGCATCCCTTGAAGTTTGAAGAAAGTAGTCCCCACTCCCTTTAGAACATTTCCAAAGAATCCTTCTTAAAACCCGGTTTTTAAGATCAACACTCTTTCCCAATGTCTCACCCACGTCGATGAAAAAGTTTTACACTGTGACCTGCGCTGATCGGCATTACTGTTAGCCCAATATCCGTGCCGGTCTACTTCTGGAAAGTTTTTATAAAAAGAAATGGAGTTTCACGTTTAGAAACTTCTAGTGGTGATGGGTTGGATGTTCGTTTGGTTGGATAAGGGCCGAGAACTCCATATAAGGTTCTTTCCCCCTTAAAAGTGGACCTTCCCAAGGAGATAAGACCTTATTCCCCCTTGAGTGGATCTCATTCTTATCCTCCTATCCCTATATAAACCACTTCCTCTTACCCTTTTTGGTTACACACACACAATACAACACATAATGAAGCTACAAAATTATGAATTCTTTAGCTTTTGATAGAAGAAGATTAGCCTTAGATGACAAAAGACTGGTCTTTGGTAGCTAAAGTATGAGGAAAGAGAGTTGGAGCTTGGAAGCCATTTCATGTCAAGCTATGGGAGGAAAAGAGTGCTAAAAAGGTGTGTAGTAGGACTTGGATACCGCAAAGGCGATATCCAATGTCAAGGCTTCGGGTGTATTTCTCTTTGAAGTTTATTTGAATACAACTAATGGCTTATTTCCTATATCGGGTGTAATATTTCATTTGATAGCTTAGAACTCCTTGAAATTTTAAGTAGATTAGATTCAATTTTATGCTATCACATTTTCTATTGTTTCTTGCATGTTTGTTTTAGGTACTTGAACGAAAGGAATGAAAGGAAGCTCGAGCAAGGAAGTAAGATCACCATCAAGCAAATTAGCGTTATAAGAGGTAGGCCCTCTTATTTGGTTATAATATAAGGAAATTTACATTAGATTGTCTTGTTTGTGGCTAGACCCACTCTCTTGGGCTAGAGGGATCATCTCTATTCATAGAGAGGATACTCCTAAACCAAAAGCATCAAGAATATGTAGCATCAAATGTGTAGTATCAAGAATAGGACATCCAAAATGTTGTATCAAAACTAACTGTGACATATAGAGACATAGAGATATAACTGAGACCCTATATATACTTACGTTTTCCTGCAAAATCATATGTCCGAGATGATACTCATATTTCAAATGTAAACACTAATCATACATACCTTGTTGTAGGAGACTTACCCTTGATTGTTGAAGTGCGGTCCTTACTGCAGTGATCCTTGAATGCATGCTTTTTCTTGCCTTCTAGGAGCTCGATATTGAATCTATTGTATATATGTAATTGCGGATCTCTAGGGTTTGAACTTTTGTATTATTGTAGCCCTCTGAGTCCTCTTTCCAACCCCATAGGTCTAATCAAGATTATATTCTTCAAGAAAGTTTTATGTCCAATCTCCCACCATTACCTTATTATAGACTAGTTCAGTAGAGTGAAATTGTATGAAGTGCCACGTGTCACTGTTGTTACCTTCGGCCCTAAAAACACTATTCAACAAACTACAGTCCGCCCTGTTTTTGTGAATATTTACGAAATTTGAATCCAATTCTCAGAGAGAAAGTTATGACGATTTTCCCAAAGTCACCTGTTTGACATGGAATTCGGGACCCTGCAAAAACCCTAAATTCCTCAGATCATATCTCTGAAAATATAGCGAACCAAGATCTGAAATTTGGTCACGAGGTTCATCAAGATTTCAGCTCAACTGAGTTTTAATTTCGGCTTCTGAAGCTTTGCATAAAATGTTTTATAGCGACAATTACATGATGTCCTATTTGAAGCCACAAAATCCCAACTAGAGGAGGATATGAGAGTCATTATTTATATGAATGTCTTGAGTTGAGAGGATCCTCAACAAGAATGTTGAAGGGATTTTAGGAGTTTTTTCTATTTATTAATTATTGACTACTCAATGACCACAACCAATTATGAGTGTCATGCCACAACCCCATAGGGTTTAGCCCACTAACTGAGGTTACTAACTTCAAACACGAATATCTCTCAAACCGTGAAGAATTACATGGCGTGCCATATATCAACGGAAACATATCAACAAGTAGAATCAATATAGAAGATCATGGACTCAGAATAGAGTAATTTTTCAAGTCAAAATTCCCATGCAAGATCGGGGTAGCTCCTGGTGCTGCTTGGGTTGACATCAATGACATCAATGACAACCACTGAATAATGTTGGGATACCTTCTATTTTGGGAGCCATAGTATCTATGGTAATTACAAAGCTAATGCAGGATGTATAAGGTTGTTGGAGAGGGTTGTAAGGCCTCAATCCTACAATAGAGCCTTATTACAGGTAGCATAGGGCAACAACTATCCAAGGAAGGGAATCTGCATTAGAATCTAGGTCTGTTGCAGTGTATGGAAAGGGTAAAACAGGTCTGTGTTGATGCCCTAACCAGAATAAGACTACAACAATGCACCAAGCCTATGTGAAGGTATGTTTTCATGTCAATTTGTTGGTCCTAGTTTGGATAGTTGGATGGTTTAGTTGTTGCAGCCTATTGGTGCCGTGTGGAGGACCTTCCGTGTGGTGAAGAGTCCATCCTAGGAGAAGAATCGACAGTGTATTATTGGGCATCTTTTGACTGTTGGAGGGAAGTGTCTGCATGTCCAAAGTAACCCTAGACTAGCAGTCTTGAAGTGATGAAGATAGCTAGAGATTGGGTGAAGTTTGTGGCCTTATGAGAAGCTCTTTAATGGATGGAAGAGGCTACTAGAACGCAGTTTGGAGCTCAAGAATTAGGCCTACCTAGAGAGCAGATTGGATTAGCCTGTGTACAAGCTACGTAAGTGAATTGCAGTAGTTTTAGGTGGCAAACCTCCTTGAGTCTCGATGTGTTATCCTTTGAAGGATTAAGGGGAAAGTAGTGAGCAATACGAAAGGGAAGGACCGACAGGACAAGATACGACATAGAAGTTGCAACGAAGTTTGTCATTGTATCTTATATACCTTAGACTGTTTTATTTTTCAGATTTGGTTTAATATAATGAAGATTGGGTTGTACATTATTGTACAATATTTGTTAAAAACTGTGTATATTTGTGCATGTGTGATTTACATCTTTATATTTCCGATGTGAAAAGTAGTTTATGATTGAGATTCTTGAATTGGTAGGGTTAGTGATTTAAAACTCTAACCTAGACCCAAGGTTGTGGAAATTCAACATTGTATCAGAGAGTGTCTGAGCTACTTTGGAAGTAAGTAAATTAGAGTTGTGAGCAATGAAGTACAATGTGAGAGGGAGTTGGTCATATTGTAAGTGAAGGGCTCACTACAATGTCGACGTTGTAGGTAGGTCTTTGGTATGAGGATAGGTTGGAGGGGTTGTCCAACTATAGTCCTTGGAAGGAAAGGATCAAGTTGGTCTTGCAGGTCAACATGATTTGGGAGTTCTCCAAGAAAGGGATCAAGAAGCCAACCGACCCTAAGGAGATGGAAATATATGAATATTTGGATGCGAGGGGGATATTGATCATCCTAGATGGTGTGAAGGATGCCCTAATATATCATTTATCTAGGAAGAACAATGCACATGATATGTGGATGGCTGTTCAGAATTTGTTCCAGAATAAGAACGAGAACTGGATACTGGTATTGGAGTATAAGTTGAAGTCCACCAAGATGATAAAGGGTGAAAGCGTGACCTCGTATCTGACAAGCTTGTCTCAAGTCAAAGATGAGCTTGATGGCATCAGTGTGACTATCTCAAATGGAGATATGGTAAGGATTTCCTTGAAAGGGTTCACCGAGGAATGGAAACCGTTCATCAAAGGGATCATTGCCAGGGAGAAGCTACCAAACTGGGATATGCTATGGGATGACTGTTTGGTCAATTTAGTGTGATCTAAATTGCTATTTATAATGTCAACCTGGGGTTCGTAAACTGATGAAGTGAAGTGTACTATATGTACTAGATAACCATTTCCTTAGTCTTTTGTCGTTTTTAGTTTTTTTTTAAGTTTGTTTTTGGATTTATCTTTCCCTAATGTGAGATGATGAAAAGGTGATAAAGCAAGTGAAATATGGATGATTATGGTAATCTCTAAGTGGTTTTTCAAAACTTAAAAGAAAGAAAGCTTTAAAATAACTGCAATGAAATCAATTCTTAAAAATAAATAAAGACATCAAACAATGAACTAATGACATCGGCCTAGTATCTTTGTTGCTGAATGAAAATGAAAGTGAAATCTACACTAAATTCAATTAAAAGTAGGAACAACTAATCCACACTATTTCAACTCTTCAACTCAATCTTCCTTGTGAAAAGATATCATGAAATGTTAAGCAATGTGAAATCTAAAAGAAGTTAAACTGCATAAAAGAAACTAATCACACTACTTTAACTTTCTTGACCTTTTGCCTTTCAGCTTAATTTATCCTGTGAGAAACAATCATGAACAAGTCAAGCAATGTGAGATCTAAAGCAAACTAAATCAAGCTATAATGAGTGATATTCTAGTTCCCAATAAAGTTATTTGATTATAGAAAGAAACCGTTAACAGATGAATAACATGATATCTAAGAGCAGAAAATAAATGTACAACTTAAGGAAATGACAGTACTGGAAATCAAACTTCAGAAAACAAGAGTCAGCGACAAAGACAAGATGATCTCGTATGCCAATAGTTTTAAAAAGAAAAGATGAAAAATTGCCCCGGGCTGCCTAAGAAAACCTGCAGAAAACACTGATCAGTTGTAACCATAAAAGAGCAGCAATGAAAATGTAAATCAACAGAAATCAAAAAGCTTTGTTATGTACAGCTAATATACATGATGAAATAAAACGCAGCATTTAAATGACAACTGTACAACTAATATACATGAACAGGAAAAAAATAATGCAAGAGTTAAAGGACAACTGTACAAGGCTTTAGTGAGCAGGGGCCCTCTACCACTTCTGCCGATTCAATGAACAGCTACAAGCTTAAGTTTAAACCAGTCTTCTCATATATTAAACAACAACGTAAAAGTGCAGTGGGGAAATACAACAACTTCGAATTACATTACAAAAGATTAATTTTTTTACAGCGTTCATGGACGCGTTATTTATAAGGAAAGAAAGTTAAACAGATTAACTAAATCTACACTATTAACCACGCTGCCAGAGACACGTAAATCCTCTTCAGCCCGGATCTAGGTAACTGTCATCATGTTTATTAAATCTGAGAGGTATGGCTGTTGGATTCACGCTACCAGGATGTCTTCGTGGCTAAGGACTGTGCCACGTAGCTTCATGTGCTCAAAAACAGAGCTACGCAGAGCCGTGCCACCGCTGAACACTTCCGTTGACTATCCTTTGCCCCTTGTTTGACCACGGGCTTTTATGGCCATGCTGGATGATCTGGAGGGACACATTCCATGTCCTTGACTCCTGTAACTTGCCCATGTGGCTCATTTCTTCAAAGGACACCTGTAGCATGGTGTTTGACAAAACGGCTACGGAATCCTGTGCTGGTTGCAGAAACCTGGGTCGGCCGCGGAAACCTGTGTAGGCTGCGGAAACTGAGAAGCTTCCGCAACTGTCTGAACAAAATTCTAAACCAAACAACAGTCATCAACGTAGTTAGAAAACCATGTCAAAAGCTCGTTTTTAAACTAAAATACAATGATTTAATCAACTTGGTGGATAAAATGAGTGGAAAAAGAAGGCTGAGAGGGTGTATAGGAAGGTGCAGGTTCGAGGCTCAACATACCCCCACTGTGAAGGTGTTGCATGTCCTCATGCAACCAAAACTTAGTTATTTTCCCTCAATCCATATGCTTTGAGGCTTCTGCAAGAACATCTAGCCCTCTTCTCTTTCTCTTTGATGCTAAAATGGTCCTTGGTTTCCTGACTAGACATTTGAACTTAAGATTAATCAATGCCCTGCTCAACTTTTTACACTTTTTCTTCAGCTTCCTGTTCTTCTTTTGCCACAGTCCTAAATGGAGCATAGTGTTATCATGGACAATCTTGTCTACCTTACTCTACTCTTTGAGTGCTTCGTTTTCCTGTTTGATGTGCCTATTTAGGACTTCCAATTCAAACACTTCCTGTTTTAAAGACTGTACTTGTGCATCAAGTGGCAAGGTGGTGCTTGGTCCTGCAGCTGATTGTTCCAAGGACTCTAGGTAGTTATATGCTTCTTGCTGATTAGAATCTACCTCAGGTGTCTTTCTCGGCCTGAACTCAAATTCTGGTGAAGGAGGACTGCTTTCTCTTTCCGGCTGAAAAGGGCTTTCCTCACGTGGAGGACTTGGCTCAATGCTTGGCTGAGTTGGAGATTTCTCAATTGTCTCTTTATCTAAATCAATAAAGTGAGACTGTTTTTATTTGGTTTTATTCCCCTTCCCTTTTAGCCTAGTGCTCCTTCTTAGGTATGAACTAGTACTCTTTTCTTGTGCACTCTGTTTTCCTCTTTGCTTTTTCTTGGTTATGGCAGCAGCTTGAAGATCTATTAATCTCTCTGACAGAGGTTGATAATCTTCTTCTATGGATTGCTCAGGGGATGGATAGATTTCTTGGATAGTCCTTTTACCTTTTTCCTTTTTCTGTTCCTTACGTCTAGCTCTATCTTCTGTTCCTTTTCGAACTGTTTCTTGAATTTCTATTGTAGGGGAGTCTTGGATTGTAATGCTTTTTTCTTTCCTCCTACTTTTCCTTGGAATTTTTGGGGAACTGCTTCCAGAGGCTTCAGTCAGTTCTTGGAAGTGGTTTCTTGTCAAAAACTTTTCCCAAGTATCCTTAGTGTTTTTAAACTGATCTTCAATAAGGATTTTTATGAACCCGTGATGGTAAAGATGGGGTTCAATACTGCCTACGTGTTTTTGAACAATAGAGCTCATTTTCTTCAAGCTTGATAACAGAAAATAAGGAAAATTAAGGGTATAACCTTCCATAAGATTCATCATTAGCCTGGCATGATACATGTACATGGTACCAAAACGACCCTCGCATGTGATAAATTTCTGGATAAGTAATAACAGAGTGGACCATTCTTCTTTTATTGCATGCACAGGGATTCCTTTTGTAAATACAGAGGTATCCATACCTGGGTTTTGGAGCATGATTCTCCATCCTTGATCGTCCACACTTCTGTTTTTGAACCACCTTTCACCTTCTTGTGGGAGACTTGTTGCAGCTGCTATTGTGGCCTCGGTCACTGTAAATTTTAAGTCTCCTATCTCCACTGCGTGTCCATTAAAGGACCATGCAAAGGATTTAGTCACTTCTTTGTTATAGCCCCTGAACTTTTGAATGAATCTCAACCACCTTGCTTTCTTCAATGACTCCTTCGTTTGAGGATAACCCTCCAGGTATTTTGGTCCTTCCGGTTCAGCTCTTAGTAGTTTTCCCATTCTCGGCTTTAAATTCCGACTGAAAATTCTACTACGTATGAAGGTTCAGGGAAAAATGGGATGATTACGGGATTCTTAGGGTAATTGGAGTGGCCGTAATCGAAGTTCAGGATGTATGTGGTGACTGTAGTCAGGGTTTGGAGCAAGCTGTAGTGGATGCAGCGGAAATGGAGAACAGGGAATGGTATGAGTACCGAGGGAGTAAAGGGTAAGCAACAGTAACGAGTTCAACATCGAATGCATGCGGGAGTGAAGTGATAAATGGGCAGAATAATGGCTAAGTCCTTTTGAATCGGATGACTTGCGCACACATCTCAGCAGACGGTTGCGGAAATTATGGTGAAGGAGAGCCGTAGTACAGTAGGTCACGTCTCAAAGTACAGCCAATAAATGGGAGAGCAGTCCATAAATTTAGAATGATCATGGGACCGTTAGAAATGAATAAGGTGTGTATGGAATGACATCGTGGAAGAGGAGTGGTATGGGGCTTGTCGTATCAAATCATTGAATTTAGTGGAACTTGCCATGGTTTAAGTAACTATGCATAATAATGACATTGAATTGTTATTTGGTAGAGATTTTTGATCATACCTTTGGAAGTTTATCATTTCTTGATTAAGGCTTTTGACCCATTATTGTTCTTTGATCTTGAAGATGCCCCATGTCTTTGCTGCACTTGGTGATGATGACACTAACCTTTGACTGTGATTTTTTTGAAAACAGAGTGATGCCGGCTGTAAAGACAGAGTGATGCTGGTTGCGGAAATCGTTTCTGGCTGCGGAAACTGATTCTGGCTGCGGAAACGGTTCCCAGCTGCGGAAACTGAGACAGCACCCTTTTAACTGCACAAAGATAGTTAGAAAAAGAACTGACTGAATGAAAATAGTCCTAAAGGGGACTTTTATTGATGGAATGAAATGAAATGAGTGGAATGAAATGGAAATGAAGTGGAGTGAAGTGGAATGGAGATGAAAATGAGATGGAGGTGAAGTGGAATGGAGATGAAAATGAGATGGAGGTGAAGTGAAATGACAAGTGAGGTGGAGTGAAGATGGAAAGAGAGAGAGATTTTTTTTTTTTTGGAAAATATAGAGTGTCAGGTGCCCCTGATTTTCACTCTACATTTTCTGTATAAGACTGCCAATCTATGATTGGTTTTCAGGCTTATACAAAAGACTTTTTTTTTTTTTTTCAACTGAAAGAAACAAAGACTAGGCTAATGGAGGAGAAGGATTCCTCTCCACCAGCCTCATTGCAGAATTTTCTTGAAACATTTTGACAAAGTCTTCTTTTGAGAGTGGCTTATGATAAATTTTCAATCGGTGGCCATTCACAATGAGAGGAGTTTGAAACTCATCAATGGTCTTGACTCGAACTGCTCCATTGCTAAAGACTTCGTCAATCTCATATGGTCCAAGCCAATGAGTCTGAAATTTTCCTTTGAAGTCTTTAAACTTGGAATCAAACAGTAACGCCCAATCTCCCTTTTGAAACTTTTTCTCTTTGATATATCTGTCATGCCACTTAGTTCTTTGGTGCTGAACTAGATCAGTCCTTAAAATTGCATCTTGTCTTATTTCATCTAGCTCATTCAGCTGCTCCATTCTGTGCTTTTGGGCTTCTGATAGATTCATCCCCAACTGAACTGCCATCTTGAAAGTCTTGACTTGAAACTCAATGGGGAGCAGGACTTCTTTCCCATAAACAAGTTCATAGGGAGAATATCCTGTTGTGTTCCTCCATGTAGTTCTATAGGCCCATAAGGCTTCAGGAAGCCTTTCTGCCCAATCTCTTTTGTGGAGATGAACAGTTTTGGTGATGATGCTCTCAAGAACTTTGTTTGTAGATTCCACTTGACCATTTGCTTGCGGATGGTACGGAGTAGATTTTCTGTGCTTGATTTTGTATTCTTCCATCAGCTTCTCCATCAAGTTAGATGTAAATTGACTTCCCTGATCTGTCACAATTTCTCTTAGGACACCAAAACGAGTAAAAATATCCTCAAAAAGAAATTGAACAACTGAATTTTCAGTGGCAGAAGGCAATGCCTTGGCTTCTACCCATTTAGTGACATAATCAGTGCAAACCAATATATATTTCTTTTGTCTAGATGGTGGATTAATAGGTCCAATGAAATCTAAAGCCCATTTTTCAAAGGGTTCGATGAGTACCTGTGGCTGTAATGGCATTTCATTTGAAAGAGTTGGTCTCCCAACTCTTTGGCAGCTGTCACACCTTCTAACATATTGTTTTGCATCTTTGAAGAGAGAAGGCCAATAATATCCTAAAGAAAGGATTTTATAGGCCATCCTCTTGTCAGCAAAGTGTCCACCGCATGGTTCATCATGACATGCCTTAAGGATGTCAGGCATTTCATCTTCCCGAACACATCTTCTGATCACACAATCTAGCCCTATTTTGAACAATTCATTAGAAATCCATGAATAATTTGAACTCTCCTGAATAATTTTCCTTTTCTCATTAGGAAATAAGTGTGAAGGTAGCTTCCCTGTAACCAAATAGTTAGCAATATCTGCATACCAAGGAGTTTTAGTAGTTACTGCAAACAAATATTCATCTGGAAACTTATCCTCTACAAGAGAATCTTCGTTAGTATTTTGGATTCTAGACAAGAAATCAGCTACTGTATTTTGTTTCCCTGGTCTATCTAACACAGTAATATTGAATTCTTGTAAAAGTAAAAGCCATCTTGTAACTCTGCCATTAGTAACGGGTTTGTTCATGAGATATCTAATTGCAAAATGATCAATATGGACAAAAGTTTCATAGCCAGTTATATAGTGACTAAACTTGTTGATTGCATGAACAACAGCTGTTATCTCAAAATCAGGCCCTGGAAGGCTGCAGACCAGGAAGACTTCAAGTAACTATTTCAAACCAACTTTTGGCTGAGGCTTAGCCTCCTCAACCTGAGAGGGCTCTCTCAAAGGTTAATGATTTTGATAAAGATTAGATGGCTAACTCTATGAAACAAGTATGAAAAATATGAATGGTGGAAACACATTAAACAAAACTATCCATTGGGCTTATGGAGTCAACAACACCTCAATATAACAATGAACTCAACCTTACATGGAAGTCAGGGCACTCAGCGTTTAAATATTTAGAACATAAACTCATATGGGACACACAGTTTATGCATGTATACAGGAAGTCAGAGCACATTCAGTGAATTCTGAGTGATTATACATCCATACCACTGTAAGAATTAAGAAAAAGGACAACATCACATATTCTGAACATGAAAAACCCTTCATGAATCCTGAGAAGCAAAGTCAAGCATGTATTATTGAAAATGAGTCATACATATGCCAAATACAAGTTTTTCCATAAAAATTTCCAACCCTTTGTACATCAGCTCTTCTGCTATATATAGAGCTCTTTACACAACTTAGATTCCTCCTCCAGCATGAGGGAAATTCGAATTCATCCTACTATGACACCTATTGATACTCAAAACTAACTATTAAATGCAAATGACACCTAACTAGCAGTCCTAGAGACCTAATACAACTAGGAGTGTAACTCCTTATCATGATTCAACAACCTTATCTAAGCATTTAAAGCATTATTTGACAACTTGCAACCTCAAGAAGTCGAATTTGATGAAGCCTCCCACGTGGTCATCTGACTGCTGAAGACAAACCCTAGAAATTAGGGAACATGTTTCCTTGTTTTTAGGTTTAGGATCCCTGAAAATGGCACGTGGGACAGAGCCTTTATCTCTTCATCCATGACACATTTTACGAAACTGAAGGAGATTTTTGTATCCCATGTTTTCTAGAACAAAAACCTCTCCTGGTTTTTTAAAACATTCCTCCAGCTGTTCAGAATCTATCCTTGAAAAACACGTGTCAAACAGGTAATTGTCCCTTGCTCTGTTCTGGCTGAAAAATAGGTCTTGGGACAGAGGTCATAACTTCTCGTAAAAAATGTATTTGGAAAAACTGAAGGAGGTTTTTGTGAACCAATCCGTGCTTAACAAAAACCTCTCTTGGTTTTTTGAAACACTTTTCCTACCGCCGAGAATGCGTCTTTGAAAAACAGGTGTAAAACAGAGAAATAAGCTTGTAGAAAACTGCACCTACAGCAGTTTCGTAGCGCAAGTTTGGTCCTTCATTTCTCCCAGATCATAATGGATTTGAGGAAACTGAAGGAGGTTTTTCTAGTTTAGTCTGTTAGGAATAAAAACCTCTTTCCATTTCCCAAAATAGGCTTTCAGTTGCTTTAGAGACCTCCTGGAAGTTGACTAGTAAAACCAGGGAAACAAAACTCCTTTTTAGAGTTTCATTCTTTTGACCATCATCCAGCATAACAGTCAGAGAAACCCTGTTCTTGTCTAAGTGTTGCACCACTGCAAACGCTTGCTGCTCTGATGATAATAGTAGGCCATCACTAATAATAGCCGGTTCACTTACTTTCTCAAGTAAATAAAGCTCCCTACAAGTATTTCCAATTTTTATTAGTAATATATGTGAAGCAACTTAAGGTCGTGGAGGCGGCGTAGTGGTAAAGTCGGCCTCGTTATGATGGACCGGTCTTGTGTTCGATCCCGAGCAAGGTCGTAGCTCGTCGTACGAGTAGTAACCGAACCGGGCCAAGCCCACTACCTTTAGTACAGTGATGTGTGGTTTGACGGTAAGACACATGGGCGAAGCCCGGGAGGTCTGAAGTTCAAATCTCATGGAGTACAGTGACCTGCTGTGGTGGCGGCTAGAGGGGCGGACCCCCCTACCGTGGGTGTGCTCTTGCCAAAATCATAGGATCTTAGTAGACCCGACTTGCAGGTGGTTGGTTATGCTCTTGGTGTTATTGTGGCAGCAATGAGGTTTGATCCTGGGTCTCCCGTGGATTAAACTTGATAGTTACCGATTCACCATGTTGTTAAAAAAAAAAATATATGTGAAGCAACTTTTAAATGTAAAAGCACCTTCAAATTTTAATGGAAGGAGTTCTGCCTCAGATGAAAAATCTTCAAAAGCAGCCACACTTGATTTCTCAATAAAACCTATTGCATAAATGCTTTCTCTATCAGGAGATAAAACAATCCTTTCAACGCTGTCTTCAGTTTGCTCACTCCCAATAGAAAAGTCTATTCGCCAAAGTAGTTCTCCATCAATGCCTGACACGGCATTTCTCCAACCTCTACCATAAACAAGAATAGCATTCTCCTTGTCATCTATAACCTGGCTGTAATAACTTCTGAGTTCATTGTGAGCTGCAACAAGCTTTGTAATAAACTGTAACATGTACTTCTCCTTTGATTATACAAAAATATCAGAATGCCACGTCTTTGTGTGCTGTCAACCTTTGTCCATGTGTGAAGACAAAAGCTCCTCCAAGCTGCCTGACATATTTTGGACTGTAGTAAATGTATTCACTTTATGACAAAAGTTTAAAGTTTCATTCGAATACATGTTTCTTCCACCTGTATTAACTTTGCTGAAGATTGATAATTTGTAATTAATCTTTTGCAGAGATTCCCCTTTGAAAATATTTCCCTTTGTCTCTCAAAATTGGCCCATCGAATGATAATATGTAGCTACAGCAGTTTCGTAGCGCGCTACGAAACTGCTGTGCATGAGGCATCACCTACAGCAGTTTCGTAGCGCGCTACGAAACTGCTGTGTGATTTCAAAAACACAGCTTACATGCCAAATTTGACTGTCTTGAGCTTTTTTATCTTGAAATGTCCTTCTCATCTGCCTTGAAACTTGCTTGCCTTGCTTGAGCCTTCAAAGAACCTTTATGTATGCTGACCCTGAGTTTGCCAAGTGCTTCTTATGCATGAAAGGAGCATGACAATAACCAAGACCAAATCTTTCTTACCTTACCCTTTTCCTTTGAGATTTGTTTAGTGATAACAGTGGCTCCACTTGGGATAGTGTGCTCCTGTAGCACACTAAGAACTCGCAGGTCCAGTGCTTTATCCTTTTATGACAAACTAAAATTTGCTTGACAAGTGTTCCCTTTAAGCTTCTTGGGCCTTCACCTTGGGCTTAAGCTTGATGACCACTGTGGGAAAAAGAAATCTACCACTACTGAAAAAACGCTCAGTCAACCTTGAGCTTATTTGCATTTTCCTACCTACCTACCCTATCAGCTGCAAGCTCCACTTGTAGCTCAAGCAACATGATATTTCCAATAAAGACAATCAATTGTCTTCTCTGATATTGGAGGCTCTTGACTGCATTCAACCTCAAAATAACCATGGTAGTGAGATGACCAAGTCAACCTATAATGTATATGATCTTCATAATGCAAATGAAATTGAAATGCTGATGTGCAAAACTTTGCCATGTATTCATTTATAGGGTCAAAGAAAACATGGTTATTTTGATAATCATCATAACATTCTATCTCTTTAGACAACTGATCCTTAGCCACACAAAATTCCTTTGATGTGCTATCCAACTGCCTTTCTTCATGACTCCCATAGACAATGTAATTTTCCTCACTATTGTGATCATTCTTTGATGTAAGCTGCTGCAAGGAATTACATAAATGATCAACCTTTTCCTCTACCTGAGGGTTATAAAAATTTTCTTCCAATATTTCTTCTTGTTGTGTGTAATCATTTTTATCTTCATTATGATTCGAAGACTGAGAATACTGCTGCATCTCTTCATTCATATCAAAGGATGAAACATGGTTTTCACAAGTAAATCCCTGCTGCTCTTCATGCTGCGTTTCATGAGATGTTATACTTTCTTCTTGGTGTTGAAATGCATTGTTATGAAGAGCCTCTAAAATTTCTTCATCCATAAATTCATCATCATCATAACAATCCTCCAAATATTGAATAAAACTCGTAGAATGTTTACAACAATCTTTGACCAGCAATAAGGAGGGATGACACTCTTTATACATGTCATAGAACACATCATGGAAATCAACAAGAGAATATAATGAACCATTTTCCAAACTTTTATAGCAAGACCACGCTTTTCCTTCTAAAGTGGTCATAAACATCCTCACGAGACTATCTTTAGGGAAATGAACCTTAAGACTGCGTACATGCATATGAAACCTAACCAAATGAAGAGCAGCATTGTCTTTCTTTTCATCTTTGAATATCGGAAGATCCTCTAACCAATCAACCTTTGGCATAGGATTTGGAAAAACAGGGATATGAGACCGATTCATAGGAGCATACCTGGCATTCATTCTTGCAGTGGAATTCATCTTGTAACTTCATCAAGCTACTGATCTTCTAGAAGTGGAGTCACCTTCCAATTTCTTATTCGATGTGTGGAGTCGCCAAGGTAGTTTTGCAGCCTCAAAATGATGTCTGAGCTCCTGCTACCTTCAGAAGTTCAGTCTCTTGATTTCGGGAATGAATAATCTTCAGACTCCCGGCAGACGCACCAAAATGTTATCTCAAAATCAGGCCCTGGAAGGCTGCAGACCAGGAAGACTTCAAGTAACTATTTCAAACCAACTTTTGGCTGAGGCTTAGCCTCCTCAACCTGAGAGGGCTCTCTCAAAGGTTAATGATTTTGATAAAGATTAGATGGCTAACTCTATGAAACAAGTATGAAAAATATGAATGGTGGAAACACATTAAACAAAACTATCCATTGGGCTTATGGAGTCAACAACACCTCAATATAACAATGAACTCAACCTTACATGGAAGTCAGGGCACTCAGCGTTTAAATATTCAGAACATAAACTCATATGGGACACACAGTTTATGCATGTATACAGGAAGTCAGAGCACATTCAGTGAATTCTGAGTGATTATACATCCATACCACTGTAAGAATTAAGAAAAAGGACAACATCACATATTCTGAACATGAAAAACCCTTCATGAATCCTGAGAAGCAAAGTCAAGCATGTATTATTGAAAATGAGTCATACATATGCCAAATACAAGTTTTTCCATAAAAATTTCCAACCCTTTGTACATCATCTCTTCTGCTATATATAGAGCTCTTTACACAACTTATATTCCTCCTTCAGCATGAGGGAAATTCGAATTCATCCTACTATGACACCTATTGATACTCAAAACTAACTATTAAATGCAAATGACACCTAACTAGCAGTCCTAGAGACCTAATACAACTAGGAGTGTAACTCCTTATCATGATTCAACAACCTTATCTAAGCATTTAAAGCATTATTTGACAACTTGCAACCTCAAGAAGTCGAATTTGATGAAGCCTCCCACGTGGTCATCTGACTGCTGAAGACAAACCCTAGAAATTAGGGAACATGTTTCCTTGTTTTTAGGTTTAGGATCCCTGAAAATGGCACGTGGGACAGAGCCTTTATCTCATCATCCATGACACATTTTACGAAACTGAAGGAGGTTTTTGTATCCCATGTTGTCTAGAACAAAAACCTCTCCTGGTTTTTTAAAAAATTCCTCCAGCTGTTCAGAATCTGTCCTTGAAAAACACGTGTCAAACAGGTAACTGTCCCTTGCTCTGTTCTGGCTGAAAAATAGGTCTTGGGACAGAGGTCATAACTTCTCGTAAAAAATTTATTTGGAAAAACTGAAGGAGGTTTTTGTGAACCAATCCGTTCTTAACAAAAACCTCTCTTGGTTTTTTGAAACACTTTTCCTACCGCCGATAATTCGTCTTTGAAAAACAGGTGTAAAACAGAGAAATAAGCTTGTAGAAAACTGCACCTACAGCAGTTTCGTAGCGCAAGTTTGGTCCTTCATTTCTCCCAGATCATAATGGATTTGAGGAAACTGAAGGAGGTTTTTCTATTTCAGTCTGTTAGGAATAAAAACCTCTTTCCATTTCCCAAAATAGGCTTTCAGTTGCTTTAGAGACCTCCTGGAAGTTGACTAGTAAAACCAGGGAAACAAAACTCCTTTTTAGAGTTTCATTCTTTTGACCATCATCCAGCATAACAGTCAGAGAAACCCTGTTCTTGTCTAAGTGTTGCACCACTGCAAACTCTTGCTGCTCTGATGATAACAGTAGGCCATCACTAATAATAGCCGGTTCACTTACTTTCTCAAGTAAATAAAGCTCCCTACAAGTATTTCCAATTTTTATTAGTAATATATGTGAAGCAACTTTTAAATGTAAAAGCACCTTCAAATTTTAATGGAAGGAGTTCTGCCTCAGATGAAAAATCTTCAAAAACAGCCACACTTGATTTCTCAATAAAACCTATTGCATAAATGCTTTCTCTATCAGGAGATAAAACAATCCTTTCAACGCTGTCTTCAGTTTGCTCACTCCCAATAGAAAAGTCTATTCGCCAAAGTAGTTCTCCATCAATTCCTGACACGGCATTTCTCCAACCTCTACCATAAACAAGAATAGCATTCTCCTTGTCATCTATAACCTGGCTGTAATAACTTCTGAGTTCATTGTGAGCTGCAACAAGCTTTGTAATAAACTATAACATGTACTTCTCCTTTGATTATACAAAAATATCAGAATGCCACGTCTTTGTGTGCTGTCAACCTTTGTCCATGTGTGAAGACAAAAGCTCCTCCAAGCTGCCTGACATATTTTGGACTGTAGTAAATGTATTCACTTTATGACAAAAGTTTAAAGTTTCATTCGAATACATGTTTCTTCCACCTGTATTAACTTTGCTGAAGATTGATAATTTGTAATTAATCTTTTGCAGAGATTCCCCTTTGAAAATATTTCCCTTTGTCTCTCAAAATTGGCCCATCGAATGATAATATGTAGCTACAGCAGTTTCGTAGCGCGCTACGAAACTGCTGTGCATGAGGCATCACCTACAGCAGTTTCATAGCGCGCTACGAAACTGCTGTGTGATTTCAAAAACACAGCTTACATGCCATATTTGACTGTCTTGAGCTTTTTTATCTTGAAATGTCCTTCTCATCTTCCTTGAAACTTGCTTGCCTTGCTTGAGCCTTCAAAGAACCTTTATGTATGTTGACCCTGAGTTTGCCAAGTGCTTCTTATGCATGAAAGGAGCATGACAATAACCAAGACCAAATCTTTCTTACCTTACCCTTTTCCTTTGAGATTTGTTTAGTGATAATAGTGGCTCCACTTGGGATAGTGTGCTCCTGTAGCACACTAAGAACTCGCAGGTCCAGTGCTTTATCCTTTTATGACAAACTAAAATTTGCTTGACAAGTGTTCCCTTTAAGCTTCTTGGGCCTTCACCTCGAGCTTAAGCTTGATGACCACTGTGGGAAAAAGAAATCTACCACTACTGAAAAAATGCTCAGTCAACCTTGAGCTTATTTGCATTTTCCTACCTACCTACCCTATCAGCTGTAAGCTCCACTTGTAGCTCAGGCAACATGATATTTCCAATAAAGACAATCAATTGTCTTCTCTGATATTGGAGGCTCTTGACTGCATTCAACCTCAAAATAACCATGGTAGTGAGATGACCAAGTCAACCTATAATGTATATGATCTTCATAATGCAAATGAAATTGAAATGCTGATGTGCAAAACTTTGCCATGTATTCATTTATAGGGTCAAAGAAAACATGGTTATTTTGATAATCATCATAACATTCTATCTCTTTAGACAACTGATCCTTAGCCACACAAAATTCCTTTGATGTGCTATCCAACTGCCTTTCTTCATGACTCCCATAGACAATGTAATTTTCCTCACTATTGTGATCATTCTTTGATGTAAGCTGCTGCAAGGAATTACATAAATGATCAACCTTTTCCTATACCTGAGGGTTATAAAAATTTTCTTCCAATATTTCTTCTTGTTGTGTGTAATCGTTTTTATCTTCATTATGATTCGAAGACTGAGAATACTGCTGCATCTCTTCATTCATATCAAAGGATGAAACATGGGTTTCACAAGTAAATCCCTGCTGCTCTTCATGCCGCGTTTCATGAGATGTTATACTTTCTTCTTGGTGTTGAAATGAATTGTTATGAAGAGCCTCTAAAATTTCTTCATCCATAAATTCATCATCATCATAACAATCCTCCAAATATTGAATAAAACTCGTAGAATGTTTACAACAATCTTTGACCAGCAATAAGGAGGGATGACACTCTTTATACATGTCATAGAACACATCATGGAAATCAACAAGAGAATATAATGAACCATTTTCCAAACTTTTATAGCAAGACCATGCTTTTCCTTCTAAAGTGGTCATAAACATCCTCATGAGACAATCTTCAGGGAAATGAACCTTAAGACTGCGTACATGCATATGAAACCTAACCAAATGAAGAGCAGCATTGTCTTTCTTTTCATCTTTGAATATCGGAAGATCCTCTAACCAATCAACCTTTGGCATAGGATTTGGAAAACCAGGGATATGAGACCGATTCATAGGAGCATACCTGGCATTCATTCTTGCAGTGGAATTCATCTTGTAACTTCATCAAGCTACTGATCTTCTAGCAGTGGAGTCACCTTCCAATTTCTTATTCGATGTGTGGAGTCGCCAAGGTAGTTTTGCAGCCTCAAAATGATGTCTGAGCTCCTGCTACCTTCAGAAGTTCAGTCTCTTGATTTCGGGAATGAATAATCTTCAGACTCCCGGCAGACGCACCAAAATGTTATCTCAAAATCAGGCCCTGGAAGGCTGCAGACCAGGAAGACTTCAAGTAACTATTTCAAACCAACTTTTGGCTGAGGCTTAGCCTCCTCAACCTGAGAGGGCTCTCTCAAAGGTTAATGATTTTGATAAAGATTAGATGGCTAACTCTATGAAACAAGTATGAAAAATATGAATGGTGGAAACACATTAAAAAAAACTATCCATTGGGCTTATGGAGTCAACATCACCTCAATATAACAATGAACTCAACCTTACATGGAAGTCAGGGCACTCAGCGTTTAAATATTCAGAACATAAACTCATATGGGACACACAGTTTATGCATGTATACAGGAAGTCAGAGCACATTCAGTGAATTCTGAGTGATTATACATCCATACCACTGTAAGAATTAAGAAAAAGGACAATATCACATATTCTGAACATGAAAAACCCTTCATGAATCCTGAGAAGCAAAGTCAAGCATGTATTATTGAAAATGAGTCATACATATGCCAAATACAAGTTTTTCCATAAAAATTTCCAACCCTTTGTACATCATCTCTTCTGCTATATATAGAGCTCTTTACACAACTTATATTCCTCCTCCAGCATGAGGGAAATTCGAATTCATCCTACAATGACACCTATTGATACTCAAAACTAACTATTAAATGCAAATGACACCTAACTAGCAGTCCTAGAGACCTAATACAACTAGGAGTGTAACTCCTTATCATGATTCAACAACCTTATCTAAGCACTTAAAGCATTATTTGACAACTTGCAACCTCAAGAATTCGAATTTGATGAAGCCTCCCACGTGGTCATCTGACTGCTGAAGACAAACCCTAGAAATTAGGGAACATGTTTCCTTGTTTTTAGGTTTAGGATCCCTGAAAATGGCACGTGGGACAGAGCCTTTATCTCTTCATCCATGACACATTTTATGAAAATGAAGGAGGTTTTTGTATCCCATGTTTTCTAGAACAAAAACCTCTCCTGGGTTTTTAAAATATTCCTCCAGTTGTTCAGAATCTGTCCTTGAAAAACACGTGTCAAACAGGTAACTGTCCCTTGCTCTGTTCTGGCTGAAAAATAGGTCTTGGGACAGAGGTCATAACTTCTCGTAAAAAATTTATTTGGAAAAACGGAAGGAGGTTTTTGTGAACCAATCCGTTCTTAAGAAAAACCTCTCTTGGTTTTTTGAAACACTTTTCCTACCGCCGAGAATTCGTCTTTGAAAAACACGTGTAAAACAGAGAAATAAGCTTGTAGAAAACTGCACCTACAACAGTTTCGTAGCGCAAGTTTGGTCCTTCATTTCTCCCGGATCATAATGGATTTGAGGAAACTGAAGGATTTTTTTCTAGTTCAGTCTGTTAGGAATAAAAACCTCTTTCCATTTCCCAAAATAGGCTTTCAGTTGCTTTAGAGACCTCCTGGAAGTTGACTAGTAAAACCAGGGAAACAAAACTCCTTTTTAGAGTTTCATTCTTTTGACCATCATCTAGCATAACAGTCAGAGAAACCCTGTTCTTGTCTAAGTGTTGCACCACTGCAAACGCTTGCTGCTCTGATGATAACAGTAGGCCATCACTAATAATAGCCGGTTCACTTACTTTCTCAAGTAAATAAAGCTCCCTACAAGTATTTCCAATTTTTATTAGTAATATATGTGAAGCAACTTTTAAATGTAAAAGCACCTTCAAATTTTAATGGAAGGAGTTCTGCCTCAGATGAAAAATCTTCAAAAACAGCCACACTTGATTTCTCAATAAAACCTATTGCATAAATGCTTTCTCTATCAGGAGATAAAACAATCCTTTCAACGCTGTCTTCAGTTTGCTCACTCCCAATAGAAAAGTCTATTCGCCAAAGTAGTTCTCCATCAATGCCTGACACGGAATTTCTCCAACCTCTACCATAAACAAGAATAACATTCTCCTTGTCATCTATAACCTGGCTGTAATAACTTCTGAGTTCATTGTGAGCTGCAACAAGCTTTGTAATAAACTGTAACATGTACTTCTCCTTTGATTATACAAAAATATCAGAATGCCACGTCTTTGTGTGCTGTCAACCTTTGTCCATGTGTGAAGACAAAAGCTCCTCCAAGCTGCCTGACATATTTTGGACTGTAGTAAATGTATTCACTTTATGACAAAAGTTTAAAGTTTCATTCGAATACATGTTTCTTCCACCTGTATTAACTTTGCTGAAGATTGATAATTTGTCATTAATCTTTTGCAGAGATTCCCCTTTGAAAATATTTCCCTTTGTCTCTCAAAATTGGCCCATCGAATGATAATATGTAGCTACAGCAGTTTCGTAGCGCGCTACGAAACTGCTGTGTGATTTCAAAAACACAGCTTACATGCCAAATTTGACTGTCTTGAGCTTTTTTATCTTGAAATGTCCTTCTCATCTACCTTGAAACTTGCTTGCCTTGCTTGAGCCTTCAAAGAACCTTTATGTATGCTGACCATGAGTTTTCCAAGTGCTTCTTATGCATGAAAGGAGCATGACAATAACCAAGACCAAATCTTTCTTACCTTACCCTTTTCCTTTGAGATTTGTTTAGTGATAATAACAGCTAAGAACTCTTTTTCAGTCACAATATAATTTAACTCAGTAGGAGTCAAATTTTTACTGGTGTAGTAAATGGCATAAGGAACTAAATCCTTTTGACCCAACACAGCTCCTAGAGCTGTATCTGAAGCATCTGTAGAAATATGGAAAGGAAGTTTCCAATTTGGCCCTCTCAAAATGGGTGCTTCAGATATTCTTGTTTTCAAAGTTTCAAATGCAGATTGACAGTCAGGATCCCACTTGAATTCACAGTCTTTTGTAAGTAATTTGAAGAGTGGAGATGCTATTTTGGTGAAGTTTTCAATAAATCTTCTATAATATCCAGTAAATCCAAGAAAACTTCTAACATCTTTTTGACAATTTGGAATAGGTAACTTGGAGATGACTTCAACTTTTGATTTATCAACTTTAATCCTATCTCCTGAAATATGATGTCCTAAAACAATCCCTTCAGTAAACATCATAAAACATTTTTCATGACTTAATGAAAGATTTGTTTCTTTACATCTTATAAGGACTTTTTCCAAATTTTCTAATGCCTCTTCAAATGAATTACCATAAACTGTAAAATCATCCATATAGACCTCTACACAATCATGAATTAGATCAGAAAAGATTCCTAGTACTTCCCTTTGAAATGTTGCGGGTGCATTACATAATCCAAAAGGAAGTACTCGGTAAGCAAAAGTTCCCCATGGATAGGTAAATGTGGTCTTGTCCTGATCTTCAGGTGCTACCTGAATCTGATTGTAACCACTAAAACCATCCAAAAATGAGAAATACTTTTTGCCTGCTAAAGTATCTAATACATGATCAATAAAGGGTAAAGGAAAGTGATCCTTCAAAGTTGCTTTGTTCAATTCCCTGTAATCAATGCAAACCCTCCATTTACCATTCTTTTTAGGTACTATAACCAAAGGAGAAACCCACCGGCTATCTGAAATGGGGTAAATGAAGTTTACATTAAGTAACTTTTGGAGCTCTTCTTTCACTATCTCCCTAAGGTTTGGATTCATCCTTCTTTGAGGTTGTCTGATTGGTCTACTGTTTTCCTCAATGTAGATGTGATGAATGCAAGTCTTAGGGTCAATACCTTTCATGTCGGTATACTCCCATGCAAATGCAGTAGAATGTTTTTGCAAGATTTTGGTTAGCTCTTCCTGTTGTGATTTTTCCAAGTTTCTGTTGATATTCAATGTTTTTCCTGGAAAAATCTCAATGGCAGAACTACCAAATTCTTCCATAGAGAAAAGAGACATTTGTCTAAATGATAGACACTTAATGTCAGAATCCAACTGAAATTGTGTGTGGTCATATTCTGAAGATGGTTCAAAGTTTTCTAATGTGTTCAGAATTTGACTATCTTCACTGATCTCAGAAATGGTAAAGACAGGTTGTATAGTATATTCATCATCAACCCACTCATTATCTCCTATTTCTGTAATTGCTTTTGCTGGAGGATACAGATTGAACTTCTTTGTCGAATTACCATCAGAAATATACATATCCCCAGACCTACAACTGATAAAAGCATCAGCTGTCGCTAGCCAAGGTCTTCCTAAAATAAGAGGATGTCCTCCTAGATTACTCTTGGGAGTTAAAATCATGAAATCCACTGGATATTCCCAAGAGTCTAAGGAGACTGGAATGTCTTCTAATACACCATCTGGTTTAATAATTGATCGATCTGCAAGTTGCAATAAAGTAGGTGTAAAAAGAAGATTAGGAAGTTTTAGCTGTTCCATAGTCTGTCTACTCATGATGTTGATAGCAGCCCCTAAATCAATCAAAGTATTTGGTATTTCTACCCCATTGATATGTGTTTTGACAATTGGACTACCGGGATCTACATATTTCTGCATAGTAATTTTTCCCATCATGATATCTGCAATTTTCCCTACCAGGTGGATTCTTCTTGTATCTCTTGGTTTCCTTCCTGGTCTTTTAAGACTCAACTCCTTTATTGTTTTTGCTAGAATAGGAATCTCTTTAATGGCTTGTAACAAGGGAATCTTGATACAGACATTCTTCAATTCATCTAGAAAATTATAGTCAGGCAACCAAATTTGTTTTTCCACTCCTTTGTCAATTTGTAATCTTTCAGGAAAAGGAGGTGTGGATAAAGATGCAGGTTGCTCAACTATGGGAGTTGTGGGGGTTAACTCTTTTTCTTTTTCTTTTTGAGTACTTGGGTTTTGAAGAGATGCTTCAGAACCCTTATTGGCTTCAAGAGAATCTTCCCCAAAAATGCTTTGCTTTTGAGCATTTATAGAAGGCTTATCTAGGACTCTACCTGATCTGAGTTGTACTTCATTAAGAGGAACAATCATATAGGTAGGAAATTGTTGTCCTTCTTGTTATAGCTCCAAATCTCACTCTTATGGTTTGTGATGCTGTACTCATGGCCTAGGGCAACCCCTCCTTCCAGACCTGGTCCTAAAATTTAAAAAACAATGTTTTATTCCTTATACGCGACATTGCCCTGAGTTAAACGCGTGTATACGCGGGTCTGTGTATATCCAACCCACGTGTATGTATTAAAACACTTAAAAAAATATAAAATTCCTTCTTTTTGGGCGGAGATCGCGGGTTTTACCTGCTGATCACCTGTTAGTGCCCGTGGCCCAACTGTTCCCAACCAACTCCTAACTAAAAAACTACTTTGGAGATGGTATAAAAAGACCTCAAAGGGAAGGCCTAAGGGAGGAGAGAATAGAGAGAAAGGTTATTATGCTGAGATTTTCCCCTTGACCAGGTCTGAAGTCCCTTGTGCCTTCTGCACTTCCCCCATTTTGTACAGGAAACCTTTGTTTCCTTATGTGTTGATGTTCATCCACCATTTATGACATCATGGAGAGAGTCATGGAAGGAGTTTTGTTAGAGGCTTGAGGTTGGAACGAATCCGGAAGGAAGCTTTGCTTGGAGCCTGCTGAAGGTGACTCAGGTGAACATATTCCTTTTTATGTACTTTATTTGTCTATAATAAAAAGAAACACATGTCTTGGTTCCCGAATTGAATCTTCTTTATGTTAATGATATTCATGTTTTGAATTCATGTGTAGATGGTTGTTTGGATTTCATAACTAACTACCTTTCTTTGTAACATGAAGATGGTTTCTTTATAAGTTTTTGTCCATGTACTGCTGTGTTCTTTGAATTGTTTGTTTTGCAGGACAAAAGTGAAGAAGGGAACTCCAAGAAGGGTTTGGACCCTAAAGGCCTTCTCAAACGTAGGACCGAAGGTACGTACCCTTATCATAGAATTTGCTTATAATAGCGTAATGGCTGTATGAATGCATGTTTATTTGAATAGACAACTTTCAGTCTACTAGGGTTTCAGCCAAAAAGCCCTAGGGGAGTAATTCCCCCTACCAGAATTGGCGACTCCACTGGGGACAACACTCTTGTTGTTCCTAGTTTGGGTGTGTTTCAAGCCAATCGGGGCTCAGCTGCCTTGTCTGCTTGTTGTTACTGTCTGGTCTGTTCTTGAACTTTAAGCTTTGCCAGTTTCTTCAGTTTGTCTTTTTTATTTTTCTTGAAGCTTTTCATATACGCCGTTTTTATTAGATATAGAGGCATATATACGCTAGTTTCTGTTATCACTGAGAATTGTAGTCACATGTATATAAGTTTTGTCCAAAGTTTCATTGTCAAAAATGAGTGTCAAATGTTGTTATCCTATGTTTACCACTTAGGGGTTATGTTTTTCAATGATATTAATGAGAATCATTTTCAAAACCGTTAGTCTTCCTTCATCGTGATTGAATAAGACATCTCTTATCTCGTATATGTCATGTGTCCTTTTCGCATTTTCGCAGCGCAGTTTGATTGGTTGATTTTGCAGCGCAATGATGTTTTAGCCTTTTCGTAGCGTCAGCCATTTCGCAGTGCATGTTGCTAAATTATAACTGTCTGCACTACGAAATCACGGATTCGGGGATTTTCGCAGCGCAGATTCGTAAAATGTCATGTCTAGGGATGAGTCATTGTGTCCGTTCGGTTGTTGTCAGTTGGTGTACCCTCCAAGCACTTACGAGCCATCATTCCACCAATAGGTTCATAGTCATGCACATTAAGTTCATTTAAACGGTTTTGTCATATATGGTTGTGTCATGATGTTTGTTAATATTGCATGGAGTGGCCAGCTTATATGATAAGACATCTGAATTGAAAATGAACCCAAGTTTCTTCTTCAAGAGAGCCTGGTTGCAAGCGAGCTTGCGTTCTAAAATTTGAATTTGCTTTTCAAGTTGAGGCTGGTGGTGTCTTGCTGTGCGAAAGATTTCAAAGCATAATGGAAAAGAAGGAGCATCGGTCTGGAAGGTGTCAAAGGGCAGAACCTGAAGGATTGGACCTTGCATTGAAGGATGAAGGTGTTAAAAGGGCCTTCAAGGATGCTGGTTGCTGGAGTTTCTGTGAAAAGCTGAAGGGAGGACACACTCAGGTAACAAAAGAGTTTGCCTTGAATTTTACAGGCTTAAATTCCAAGGTATCTATGTTAGAATTCCCAGTATCTCCAGAGGCTATTGCTAGTGTGACTGAGATTCCCAGAGGGGGGCAGGAGTGGTTTAAAAATTTCAAATTTGATATGAGCCCCTGTAAAGAATTCTTGAAGGAAGCCTATGCAAATCAAGATTTAACCAAGGCTGTGCCTAGAAGTTATGTTAAAGAACACTATGCTATGCTTCTTACATGTATTCAAAAGTATTTAACTTGTGAGGGCAGATATAACAAAGTTTATTCCTATCATTTTAAGTTGTTGCTGCATTTTACGGGTAAAACATCTATAGACATCCCATTTTACCTGTTTCGAAGCCTCAGCAAGATGTGTGACAAGGTTCAATTGAGAAAGGATGATTGTGAGACCTCACTATTTCATCATGGTCTAGTCAAACTGTTAGTGCTGGATGCTCTGCAAAAAATTGGTAGGGATTGGAATTCTTTCATCTATATGGCCGGTTTCCAGAATAAGACAGGCCTCACCCCACAGCCTGTTAGAGAAAGAGAAGAATCAATGGAAGAACCTACAATAGCTGATCTTAGGAAGGAGGCTAGGGAGAAAAAGAAAGTTAAATCTCAGTTAAACAAACCAGTCAAGCCCTTGGTTATTAAAGAGCCACCTCAGCCACCTCAGTCATCATCAAAGGAAAAGGTCAAGCACAAGAAAGATGTACATGGATCAGCTGTGTCCGAAAGAGCATCAAGAGTTAAAACAAGGGGTCAATTAAGCAAGGAGAAAGGTAAATCAGTAGCTGTTGAGGAAAGTCCAATTTCGAAAGCCAGCTTAAGTGATTTACTTGAGGCAATTGAATTTGAGCAGGAAGAACCAGTTCATCTTGAACCCATGCATATTGACTTGACCCAATCTTCTCCTGAGAGCACTAAGAAATCAAAAGCTTCAAAGAGATTAAGGTTTGATGAGCCTAGTGAGGAGTTTATGTTCAAGCCAAGAAGACCAGTTACAAGGAAACAAATTAGAGAAGCTGAGAAAGTGCATAAAGAGGGAGAAGCTGTAAAGGAGAAAGTGCATAAAGGAGAGAAAGCTGTAAAGTCACCCAGAACAGAGGTAATTGAAGTATTGACCAAAACAGTGGAGGCAGTCAAACATAAAGACAAGAACAGAAAGGTTATCATCACCCAAGGAGGAAATGTGATTGCCATAAAGAATCAAGTAGGAGCAGGCAAAGAGGAAATTGTCAAAACAAAGAATGTGATTAAGGAGCGTGCTGTTAGGTATGCCAACTATAGAAAAGCTATGTTAAAGGGTAGCAGAAGCCTAGTGAGTCATGTAGATTCAGTGGCTGATGTATATACCTGAACGGTTCCAGCCCTCAAACAAGCTAAACATATCAGGAAAATGAACGTGACCCTGAGAGCTAAAAACAAAGCTTTGAAGAAGGAGATTGCAAATTTGAAGACACAGCTAGGTCAACTAGCTCACTGATTTGAGGAAAAGGTGATATTATTAGTTTTGGTCAATTTTGTTTAAGTTCCACTATTTTGAGATTACCTAAGTCTTTGACACCTGTAGAAGGAGTTTGAAAAAGTCATAAGTTCAAACAAAAGACGCTTTAGTGCAAATGTACTCTGTTTTAGCAAAAACAGCAGTTTCGTAGCGCGCTACGAAACTGCTGTAGGTGCTGTTTTATAAGAAAAACAAAGAGTTTAATGATGAGGTCAGCAAATTTTTGAAGGAAATGCCTCAAGAACATAATGGAGACCATAAAAGACTCTCCTAGCTATTCAGAGAATGACAGATGTACATTTTGGGAAAGGTGAAATATTTTGTTTTTAGCTAAAGCTTCGTTAAAGGTACTTTATGACCGAATTGTTAGGGTTCTGGTTAAGATTACCGGAGATTTTGGTTTGTACACCTGTTCAGTCCACAAGGCTTCCAGCTCATTGGGGAGTATGGTGATATGCGTTGTTTTTGAAGAATTAAAGAGAGGGGAACATGTTCTTTAAGTAGTGAAGAATGATGGGAGACAAGGACCGTGAAAACAGGGCACTTATCTTGATTGATTAATGAGCCATCTACGCAGCCAGTATCCAAAGCCAGCTCGTTCAGTGTATTCTCCTCCAACATATCTCGGCCAAAACAGAAAATATACAGGTGTCAAGGATCAGAAAGTCATCATGCTACGAGGAGGACAGATTTGAGTTTTGAATTAAGTAGGATCTTTTGTAATTACAGTTCAGCACTTATGTAATTAATAAATTAGTTAAACAGCAGATAGGGATAGTTAATAGCAGCCTTCGATGCTCCCCTCATGCTGGAGGAGGAAGCTCGAGGTGGTTAAGCATGTATTCCTATATATGGATCAGACTTGGATGTAATTAGGGTTGGATGTTTTTGAAGAAACAGAGTTTATATTGGCTTATGTAAAGACTTGTTGCAGTGATATAAAGACTACTTTTTCTTCTCAGGATTCATACTTTGTTTAGATGCTCAAGATGTATGTGGCTTTGTTTTATCCTTTATGTTTTACAGCTTTATAGATACACAATCACTCTGAATTCACCTAGCTGCTCAGATTTCCTGTGTGTATTTATGAGTTGAGGTTCATTTGAGAAATGTTTTGAGTGTTTAAACATTACATGCCCTGACTTCCATGAATGAGTAGTTTTATGGTTTACTGAAATGGTGTTTGACTCCATGAGCCCAATGGAAGAAATTTTATGTTGTCTGTCCAACCAGCATGTTTATTAAGTCTTGATTTCAAGAGTTAGCCCTCTTAGTGTTAATCATAATCAATAGTTTGTTTTGAGAGAGCCCTCTCAGACTAGGGAGGCTAATCCTTAGTCAAGAGTCTGGTCCGAAATAGTTACATAGAGTCTAACTGATAGCAGCCATCAGTACATGATTTTGTGATAACAGTTTCTTTGAGTGAACCCGCATATACGCAGGTTTCCTCAAACATAGTCGCGTATACACGCAATCTGTACTACAATACAGTCGCATATATATTCTAATTTTCAAGATTTGTAAATCTTTTTGGCCTCTGAAGGTTTGTCTGGTGGTTTGAGTCAGTCTGAAACAGTCATTTTCTAGTATCAGTTATTTGTTTTACAGCGAGCATCTCGTTCTGAATTCTCTCTGATTATAAGGAGTGTTGGTTTGGTTTTTGTTGATTGCAAGAGTCATCGTTTTGGCTAAAGCACCCAAGATTTCTTGCTAGGAATCTTGGATGCTCTATTTCATCAGGGTAGGAAGATTGAATTAAATATTTGTGTTAATTTTGCTTTTGGTGACCTTCTGTTTGCTTGACAAAATCGCTTTTTGTGACCATCTGCTTCTTTGTTTCATGAAAGTTGTTGTTTGACACTTTCTTGGAATTTGTCTTTTTGATCTTTTTGGTTTTCATTGCCAAGGCTTTCATTGCTGCTTTTGATTGTTAAGAGCGATTTCAAACACATTTATTTTTGTTGGATTTTCATCCATTAAGTGGTGTTGATTCGCAAAAGTGTTTAATTGCCTATTCTTCAATCACAAGTTTCAGTTTTGTTGAGAGCATTTTTTGAAAAGACTTTTTGTTTTTTGCTTTGAAGAAAATCTTTTGAAAATCTTAGTTTTGCTTTCTTGAACTTTCTTTTCATTTGGTTTCCTTTTAGAGAAGTGAAAGTGCTTTATGTTTGTCTTAGAACTTGTTTTTAGTGTTTAGACGAAATGAATGGAAACATTTCATATTCCATCTAGGCATCTTAAGTGGCAAGATAAAGTTTGATAAACAAGCAACTTTCATTTTTGTTTTTAGAGTAGTTTTGAATCTTGCATCTACATATAGTCGTTGCATTAGGATAGATTTGCATCCCCTTTTAGGCATATATAGCTTTGTTAGCTTTTGTGAGTGTGAAGTGTGCATTAACAAAAAGAAAAGAAAAATTTGTTTTATTAGAAGTACCTTTGAACCCTATAGAAATTGCTCTTCATCGAAAAACGAAAAAGTGCATGCGCATGTAGTTAAGTTTTTATTAATTTCTTTTGTGTCAAAAAACACCACTAGTTTCACTTCCGTTACCTTGTGACTTAAAGAACAGCCTAATAAAATCAAGTGCTAACTAAAATTCCCTAGAACTTTTTGTTTTAGTCAGTTACACCAACAAGATTAGGATTTTAGGGCCTTGGATTAGGCGAGTGGAGAGTTAACTCTCCAAGGCCATATAAACGTCAAACGTAGGAGTTTGAATAAAGAGAGAAAATCCAATAGCGTTAGGAAGACCAGGAAAGCTCCGGATTTGGGAGTTAAGCACGAGGGTCTGTGAAGACAGGGAAGAGAGATACCCCCTCTCCTACTTGTCCGAACTTACGTCACGACTGTTTTTCCTGGCTTCTGCGACGAGTTGGTATCCATAGTTGCTTCTCCTAGGGAACTACATAGGTGGCTGTGGAGGGGAATCCCGTGGCACCTGAGGTCGACGTTGCATCACTCTCGACAGTACTACTGGAAGGCACCCTTGCGAAGCTTGGGGGCTTGCACCGGCGCAGGCTGTTGTTAGGAGGTCAGCGTAACTTCCTCTGATACCTTCGCTGATAGGACTGGGCCCTCATCATCCCAGACTATCTTCGGAAGGTCCCTTATTTCACTTTCTCGTATTTTGGTGTCCGGTCTTAATCACCTGGAGCGGAAATACTTGGAAGTTGTTTGACTGGCTGTATCTTTAGGGACTTTATAGTGTGTGCTCTGTGCTCCTAGTTGGCCTAGCTTTCAATTTTTTTTGAGTCTTTAGTTAGATCATAACAAAAAATTCAAAGTGGCTGACCGATCTCCAAGACGGTCTCGAAGACTTCGTGGTCTCTCGCCACCAAGTTTAGAACCTTCTCCTAGAAGGCGCAGAGGCAATACTACCGGTGGGTTCCGTCCCACGTCGGTTGACGCATCGGGGATTGATCCTCCTCTCGGGGACATTAGCGGACAAGCAAGGCCTGGCACTTCTGAGCAAGAGAGGGACACTCTAGTCCTTTCTCGAGTTCGCTTTCAAGCGGAGAATAACATAGAGGTAGAAGAACTTTCAGAGTCATTAGTGGCTCCAAATTCTCCACTACCATATAGTCATCCAGACGTATTGCAATACGTTGGGACTCCGACGCATAGACCGTCAAGTCCAGGTTACGCTACGCGCTTACCATCGATGACCACTACTGGAAGCATGGTTTCTACGAGTGCTACGACTATGCAAACCCCAACATCGGTGCAAGGGGAAGAACCATTTCCATCCCCTTCGCTTCCTTGTTCGGATCTTTTGCTAGCACATCTTTAGTTGGGTCTACCTCCATTCCGTCCACGAGTGGAAATGCCCAAACCAATGCTTTTGGTACTGGACTCTTCCCTTTTGGCACCCAATCACAGGGTATTCCATCGGTTCTGTTTAGTGCCGCTACGTCCATGATGGGCGGATCGGCTTCATTCCAGGGTTTTCCTTTCGGAAGTGGTCATATACCACATTTCAACCCAACGGTAGGATCCATGCCTTTTTCTTCTGTAGGACAAAGCAGCAATCCTTTCCAAGGTTGGAATAACCCTGGGGTTAGTAGCGCGGGAATTGGGAATCCGTTTATCAGCCAACAAGGGAATAGGCCGTACTCCACAGTTAGCATGTTTCAAAGTATTCCTCCCCTTGCTTCGGCTTGGAATCCGTATCAGGGGTTATCAACTCCCTATAATCCTTTAGGAGGAAACTTTGCTGGTTATGGAGGTTATACGGCCGAAGTTGGTCAAACTCCGAATTTTCCTAGACCACAAGGCCTGCCTTTTGGTTCAGTCGGTTCTACTGGTCACTTCGGGCAGCCTGGTGCCTCCCAAATTCCAGGACAATCTTTTCAGAGCTTTGGGAGTTCTGCCCAGTCTGGGTGGAATCCCCAAGGTCCTCCTAGGCTTCTGTTTCTGGAAACGTTAAACTTGCCAGATCTCACTAAGTTAACAAATGACCCAATCAGGTACAATCCGGCTTGGCCTCCGGTCCCAACCAAACTCCCTCCGGACATTCCAAAATTCGAAGGGAAGAGTGGTGAAGACCCAGGCGACCATGTAACCACATTCCATTTGTGGTGCTCATCTAACTCCCTTATCGATGACTCGATTAGGTTGAGACTCTTTCAGCGCACCTTGACTGGTAATGCAGCCAAATGGTATATAGAGTTGCCAGGGGCAGCTTTACATCATTCGCTGACTTAGCCAGTATTTTCTTAAATCACTTCCAGTTGCCTGTCCGTTGTGATGCCGGAAGTGAACTTCTGGCCACCTTTCGTCAGGATAAGGCAACCCACATTTCTAACCATATTCAGGAATGGAGACGGAGAAAGAGGCTCATTAAAGCCAAAATCCCTCTGGAGTACCGTCTCGAGTGGTTTTTGAAGTCTTTACAACCCGAGATCTCCAAGGATGTCTCCATGTCTGGCGTCTATTTTGAGGAGCAAGCCATTTTTAGGGCCCAGCAATTAGAATTGATCTACTCTCAGTCTGGGATCCTACAAAAGTACTTGCCAGATGCTCCTGGATCTAAGGTTGATGTAGCTAAGTCGAAGCCAGGTCCGCACGTGGATGGTATCGTCGGGTCAGTAGACACAACTACCGTGAACTTGTTGAATCAATTGCAGCAGTTGTCCTTGCAAACTGCTTCTAACAACCAAGTCACATCGTCTAATCCCCCCTCTTCCCAAAATTCTTCAATAAATGCCGTCCAATCTGATAATCCCAAAGGAAATCAAAATTCCAATGGGAAAAAGAAAGGATGAGGTAAGAAAAAGAACCAGGATGGGAAGCCTGATGCAAATAAATCCGGCAACAATGCTGGTGGTGGTAGAAATGAGTCAAGAAAGAAAGTCAAGTTTCCATGCAAGTTGTGCAATGGAGACCATCTAACTCATCTCTGCCCTAAGATTGAAGACGCTCAACGCTTGTTAGGACAGCAAGTGACTTCTAGTTCTCAAGCTGTGTTAACCAACCCGTTTCCCCAAGGGCAGCAACTTCTTGCTGGCACGAGTTCGAACCCTGGAACCTCCGCTGGGGGCAACCAGGAAGGGGAAAAATTGTCAAATGTTTTCATGATGGGTTCTAACGTCCATGTGGCTACTTGGTCACGTGATTATGGTGAAGCCGAAAAATCCAAGGACAAGACTGTTCCCGGAAGTACTGGCCTTCATATCGAGCGACCCTCTGTCGAGACTATACCACGAATATTGAAAGGTTCCGCTAAACGCGCGACGATTAATCCTAATGCCAAGGCCGCCCAGAATTACTCCATTGTGGAGGATCTGGCTCAGAGTCCGCGCGCCATGTCCGCTTTAGAGGTTCTCCAGTTGTGTCCAGCTCAGAGAAGCGCTTTACTCTCCGCGATTGGAGCAGTCAATCCAGCTAACTCTTTAGTGCTCACTTTTGACATGTTAAATGTCAAAAAGCGACTCCCTCATCATATGGCTTTTCAAATAAAGTCCACATACCGGAAAATCAATATTTTTCGCACCGTAGTAGATGAAGGAGCTTCCACATGCGTTATGTTGATGTCATGCTGGAAGGCTATTGGATCACCTTCGGCTGTTCCTTCACCCATCGTCTTGACTGCATTTGACAGTCATTCTCACAAGCCGCATGGGATTATCCCGGCCTTTCCTATATGTGTTGGGGGAAAGGTTGTCAATATTGAAGTAGAGGTCATAAACGCTAACCTAGACTATAATCTCCTATTAGGAAGGAACTGGGTATACGAGATGGATGCCATTGTTTCGACTCTATTTCGTGTTATTTTCTTTCCTCATGAGGGGAAAATCGTTAAGGTTGATCAATTGGACTATTGAGCTCTGACTCTACTGTCCCTTTAGTGGATAACCCTTGCCCGCCGACTGAGAATTTAGGAGTAGGGATGTATTCCTCATTGATGGGTACATTTGATCTTCCCTCTCCTTTCGCTAAAATTAATGCTATTTCATCATCTAAGGAGTCTCCTCGAGAAGAGTTCTTCCAAACTCATTATTTTTCAGACCCTTGGACCTTGCCTTCACCTACGACCACATTAGTTGAAGGACAAGTAAATGGAATGGCATTCCCTATATCTGCAGCTGAGCTTAGATATCAGTCTATCGTAGACTCTGCAGACAACCATTCTACTCCTTTTTCCGAAGAGGAGTTAGATGGTCATGTGGCCCCGGCTTGGAGCCTTGATTCTACCTCTGCCTTGGACTGCTTAGACTTGGTTCTGCCTTCTGAAGAAGCAATCCTCGAAGTATAGATCGACCATGGGAAGACTTACACCATCGTTCATACTTTCTTCCTCCATTGCAGGAAGTAGAATCTAGATTCTCCGAGCTCTTCACTAGTGATGTTTGTACGGTGTCAAACCCTTTGGCTCCAACACACGTTCGTGCCGAAGGTAATATGTCGGTAATTTCAAAAACGATACCTATAAACATATCTAGGGACCCTAACGTCATCGAGAATATCTTCATCGGAATTGAATGTTCCCCTGAAGAAATTCAAATTTACACCGACCTATTCAAGGAATATCGTGATGTATTTGCTTGGTCTTATGAAGAAATGCCTGGCATTGATCCTTCTATAGTTCAACATGAGATCAAGACGTACGAAAACGCAAAGCCGGTTCGTCAAAGGCTTCGGCTGGTCAACCCTAGGAAAGCAGCAGCTATCAAAGCTGAGGTTGAGAAGCTGCTAAGGGCGGGTTTTATATACCCTGTTCCTCTTACTGATTGGGTTTCTAATCCAGTCCCTGTGGACAAAAAGCAAGGAACAATCCGAGTATGCATCGATTTTAGGGACCTAAACAAGGCTTGTTCGAAAGACAATTACCCCACGCCATTCATTGATCAGATTATCGACGAGTGTGCGGGTAATGAAATTTTTTCCTTCATGGATGGTTTTTCGGGTTATAATCAAATCTCTATCCGTCCTGAAGATCAACATAAGACAACTTTTATATGTCCTTGGGGTACCTTTGCATATAGAAAGATGCCTTTTGGTCTTAAAAATGCTGGAGCCACTTTTCAGCGGGCCATGTCATACGCTTTCCACGACATCAAACATGTCATCGAGGCATACTTGGATGACCTCGCTGCTCGTTCTCGAAAGAGAACTGATCATCCTAGTCATCTTCGATTGGTTTTTGAACGTTGTTGTTTTTATAAAATCTGGTTGAATCCCAACAAGTGCGTTTTCGCGGTTACATCCGGTCGGTTGTTAGGATTCATAGTGTCCAATGAAGGGATTCGAGTTGATCCCTTCAAGGTAGAGGCAATAGTTCAGTTGCCTCCCCCGTCCTCAATTCGTCAACTTCAAAGTCTTCAAGGGAAGGCTGATTTCTTAAGACGGTTTATAGCAAACTATGCCGATATTACTAAAGGGTTCATGCGTTTGCTACGAAAAGGAGTTCCATTTGTCTGGGACGACTTTGCGCAGTGGTCGTTTGATGCTTTGAAAAAGGCATTAGTCTCTGCCCCGCTTTTGAGTCCACCAGATTATAGTAGAGACTTCCTTTTGTATTTCGCTGCAGCAGAATCAACCATTGGTATGGTTCTAGTTCAGGAAGACGATGCTCTTGCCGAGCACGTGATTTATTATTTGAGCCGAGGCTTAATAGGTCCTGAACTACGCTATTCTCCGGTTGAGAAGTTGGCCTTGGCAGCTATCCACGTTGTCCAGAGGCTCCGTTATTATATCCTGCTTCGCAAAACTTTTGTCTTAGCGGCGGTCAATCCATTTCAATTTGTCCTCAGTAGGCGAGTGATTGGGGGCAAATATAATAGATGGATAGTCATTTTACAAGAATTCGATCTCGAGTTCTTGTCTGCCAAGTCCAAGAAATCTATGGTTTTCGCGGAGCTAATTTCTGAGCTTCCTTGTGGAGAGGATACTATTTATGAGGAAAGTTTTCCCGACGAACATTTATTCCTCATCTCTTCACTCGACCCTTGGTATGGAGATATCATTGTTTATCTCTAGACTTCGAAGTTTCCCTCTACTTTCTCCAAGGATGAACGTCGCAAATTACGTCACCTGGCTAAAAACTATGTTATCATTGGTGACACATTATACCGTCGAGGGGTTGATTCAATCCTTCGGCGCTGTTTAACCTTAGAGGAAGCAGAGTCTGTGCTTAATGATTGCCACAGTGGAGCTTGTGGTGGTCATCTATCAGGGCTTGCTACAGCCCAGCGCATCTTACGTGCCGGCTATTTTTGGCCTTCACTCTTTAAGGACTGTGTGGAAGCAGTAAAACGCTGTCACCCGTGTCAAATTTTTACTCGCAAGATGCGCGCGCATCCAGCTCCCCTTTTTCCTGTTGTCACCGTCGGTCCCTTTACTAAGTGGGGTATTGATTTTACAACTTGTAATCCGCCTTCATCGGCGAATCACAAGTACATTATCGTGGCTGTAGACTACTTTACGAAGTGGGCTGAGGCCATGCCTACTTATAAGAACGATAGTGACACGACAGCTTTGTTTCTTTTCAATCAGGTTATCTCAAGATTCGGTATCCCAAGAGAGATTGTCACTGACCATGGCAGTCATTTCCAAAATCAACTAATGTCCGAATTGGCTCTTAAATTAGGTTTCCGTCAGGAGCATTCATCCCCTTATTATCCTCAGGCCAATGGACAGGTCGAGGCGGTCAATAAAACTCTTAAGACGATACTCCAACGGATAATCGATAAAAATCGGTCCAATTGGCACATTATGTTGTATTCGGCTCTTTGGGCATACCGAACCTCCGTCAAAACGGCTACTGGTTTCACTCCTTTTCAGTTGGTTTATGGGATGGAATCTATCTTTCCGGTTGAATGTGAAATTCCATCTCTAAAGTTGGCTGTTGAGCTTCTTCCTGAGACCTCGAGTCTTGAGGAGCACCTGGTTCACTTGGAACATCTCGATGAGCAGCGTCGAGATGCTGCCACGATGAATGAGGCCCATAAGAAAAGGGTTAAAATACAGTATGATAAGTCTGTCCGTCCTCGAGTCTTTTCTGAAGGTGACCTTGTCCTGGTCTATGACCAAGATAAGGATGCCTTGGGGGCAGGAAAATTTAAGCCTATGTGGTACGGTCCTTTCATTATTAAACGAGTTTTAGAAAAAGGATCGTATGAGTTAATTGATTTCGAGGGAAACAAGCTGGCGGAGCCCCGAAATGGGCTATACCTAAAGAAGTACTTTGCTTAGTTTTACCAGGAAATGGCTTCTTTGTATTTTATGTATATTTGTACATATATCATCAAGAGTTTTCTGATATCAGCACTTTTTGGTCTGCTTTGGCAGGTGTTGATGGATGATTTGGTTTATTTTGGGTTCGCCGATGGTGCTAGTCGGCACACTCGGAATCTTGCTTCCGCAGCTTGGGTACTCTATTATCCAACTGGTCAGTTGATGGCATCAAGAGGCGTGTGCATTGGTCCTGCTTCAAACAATATGGCTGAGTATACTGCTGTTATTAATTTATTATACGAGGTGATCTCTCATGGGATCGACTCGTTGGTAGTTTATCTTGATTCTCAATTGATAGTGTCTCAATTAAATAACATTTATCGGGTACGGGATCCATCTTTATATCGTCAGTATTTAAGGGTGAGGTTTTTGCAAAGATCATTTACTTATATTAATTATTTGCATATTCCAAGATCTCAGAATTGGTTAGCTGATTCTATCGCTAATCAAGCATTAGACTGGCATATTAATCATTCATCACAATAAAATCAAGCATCAAAAAGTCAAACTGTATATATATATATATATATATATATCATAAAGCATCTCGAGTGTACATATGTGTGTCCAAAAATATGCAAAATTGGGACTCAAATGCCCATAATCATGTCCGGCATATCTAATGCCTCGGCTCAGGATGAGCGTCTAAGTATGTCACTATAGCATTGGCCACGCGCCGAAAGATGCGAACCCAGTCACGTGGCATGCCAACCACATGACGCTGCATATCCAGAGGAAGGTCCTCTATAACGGCCATCGGTACTCAGTAGCTCAGTCTCGCCAAGTGTCGCTGGACGTTGTTTAGAGTCTATTCCGTATCAGCAGCCGCCTCTTCGGCTCCTCGGCCACGCCGTCCATGCCGCGGGAATCCATCTGGTCGTACAGGCCCAATGTCTGGAACATGATCACCATATCAGTCATTTGAATCTCATCAATTTTTTTTTTTTCAAAATTCATCATTATATTTGAAAAATCCAAAAAATCATAAAATCATAAAATCTTACCAATCTCGCCCCATGCTGCATTCGGTGGTAACGCTAAATCAGGATCTCCTCGGAAATCCAGTCCAGCATAGGGGTAGTCATCCACGGCGATGATCTGCTGATCCCACCAGGTGAAGAAGTCATCGTCAAATGCAGTCCTTGGGACCTCCCCACCCCCCAGACGTTTCATCAGATCAGCCCACCGGCCCATGCATGGATCGCGTGGGGTGCTGATGGAAACTGCTACCCTGGGGCGGAGTGCAGGAACCTTCTCGAAAAAGAAAGTGCACAAGATGCTTCCATAGCCAAAGTTTTTAGTCTGACCCCTCCTGATAGAAGTGAGCTGGCTCTTCATGTTGGCCAGAAGAGGAGTACACCAGTCAAACACAGTAGTAAGACAGTCAACTGCCATGCTCATGTTTTGCCGTGATGCCTGATGCAGAGAGGATGATCCGTTCACCCGAGCCATGGTAAACAGGATTATCCTAAGTGACAAACTTGCCACATGTGTGATGGAAATCTGGCTCCCAACCTTCTTGGGATGTCCAGGGCAGTATATCTGTACATAGTCCTCTATAGAGAGGGCACTCCGTGACCTGCACCGGGACTGTACTACCTCTCCCCTTCGGGAAAGGCCCGTGATAAAATAGATGTCCTCCACTTCTACCCTGAGCGGCATCTGATCGATCATAAAAGCTTCCTCATCGACATCCCAATCAATGAGCATCTCGAGCAATCGCGTGTTCGCTTTCATATTTGGCAATTTGAAAAATTTAAGCAAATCGCATCCCCAGAGTGCATCCAATGCTTCTGGACTGTTCATAACTTCATTGTCTACCACTGCATGTTCTCTTTCACGCCACGTGATAGGCATCCTGAGAAAAAATCGAGTTTAAACCGTTAGTTTTTGTTTAAAGTGATTCGCGGCGTATACGCGGGTCCCTTTGCACACAGTCGCGTGTAGGGCTCGCGTATACGCGGGTTCAATATTACCAACCCGTGTATACGCCGCGAGCGAATTTTTGACAAAAGTTTAACGGTGAAACATCAATCATAATTCTTAAAACTTGTCACAATCAATTGCAAGCTAAGTATAAGGGTTACCTGGAGGTATTCGATGAATTTGAATGGTTGAATCTGGCTGTGGGAAGTTTGCTCCTTTTGCTCCAAATCTTTTGCTCTCAAACTCAAATGGTAAAAATGGTGAGTCCAAAATGCTTTTTATAAGTTTTGAAAATGCAAAATTTTTTCAAAATTTTATTTTGTTTGGCCTCATGTGACTTTTAACTTGGGAGCTTGGAATGTCAAGATTGGTTTGTTTTTTAGGACATTTTGGACGTTTTCGACAGTTCGAGACGGTTCCATGACTGCTGACCCGTCATGGCAGGTATTGTGTTCTCACTGGCATATAGGTTAGGGACACCATTTTTCCGTTGCATTATGCATACTAGCCTCCATTTGACCGATACATCTGCCATAGGGTCGATCCCATCGTGTTATGGTTCGCAAGCCATCTTCACTCGCCGATTCTCTAAATCATGACACAATGGTAGAGCCATCCTTTACATGGGCATCCTAGTTAGCACCTCACTGACATTTGTTGCCCATGCTGCTCCGATTTGAGTAGGCTTGGGAGTCCTCTGTAGTCCTGCCATGACTTATGCATTGAAGACTCATTCCTCTTAGCTTCTCCGCTTTGTTCTGGCCGTATAGCCTAGAGGCTCCTTTGTGTTGAGTTGTACTACTGCATTGCATGGTGACCATTTGCACCTTTTGGCCTGGAGCCGGCTTCACTTGGACTCGTGTTTAAGCCAACTTTTGACCATGACATCTGCAAAATCAACCTTGCATACCTTTGACTTCTACAGCTTGACACACCTTGACCCGTGGAAGGAGCATACCTTTGAGTGTCACTGACCAGTTTTCACCTCCCTGCATTGAGCATAGGAACGTTCCTGTCCCAGGAACTAGATCATCTGTTTCACCGAAACTCGCTCTTTCCACTGTACCATAGCATTCTTTTATTCTTTTTCCAACTTAACAGAAAAAGACAAAAAAATTAAATATTCCAAAAAAGAGCGGGAACGGGACATTATTTCCATTTATTATTGGCAGCTAGAGTCAGCCATGTCGCCCTTGAACAAAGCACTCAAAACAAAGTCTCCTCCACATGGGTGGGATTTAGTTTGACTTAGGTACGCCATAACCTTGTTATTGAGTCAGTTCTCCCCCGATTGGTTATCTCTTCCAATCATATGGAGGGTTCGTTCGTGCCTCCTGCATGGCGAACTTATACAGAGTCATCATATGCTGCCACATAGTCACATTGAGTTGTGATTTTGTTCAAGGGAAGTTAGCCTGAGTCGGCCTCTCTGCGGTGTCTCTTGACTCATTTTTCAGTCGGCCATCCCTGGTTGTCAGTGTCATGTCTATCATCACATCAGTTATATTGGTCCTTTACTCGTGCTGGTTTGAGAAGGTCCCCATTTACTTCTTGCTGGCGGGTCTTGTCCTTATCGACGACGACACCTTGCTCTGAAGACAGGCCTAGAGCCGCACCCTGGTCCTATTTTCATTATTGATAGGTCACCTTGTGCTCAGCATCGATCAGTATCATGGGTCTTTGACTGAGTGGTTTCCCTTGTGTTCGACATCAGCTTACATTATCACACATTGGGATTCGTGCAGTACCTTGGTCTCCATTTGATCCTATTGGTGGATACCTCACCTCTGTGTCAGCTTTCATTATTGGTTGGTTCAGAGGGTTTCTGCCGTGCGCTAGCCACATCTTGTGTACGCCGGAAACGTACTTCGGTTGGGTTACTACATCTTTTTCGTCCGATTCCTTCCACATTATTGGCCTACGGGTTACACTCGCGCTAGATTAATGGAGGATGCCTTAATGCCTTCCTTCTAGCGGATCTTTCCCTATCGACTCCGACTCATTGCTCTGGGGCAAAGATCTAGAGTCCATTTGGCAGTACCTTGGGGTTTGCAGTCATTAGTGGCAGATCCTTCGCTATCGATAGTGGGAAACCATCATTTTCTCTTGATCGATAGATTCTTACAGGTGTTCGACTCCAGCTCATCTATTTCACACTTGCTAGATTGTACTGGGTACCTTGACGCTCATTATCATTATCGGTGAGTAGTCTCACGTTTGTTAACGGTATACATCAATGACCGGTAATCAAAATATTTCTCACATGGTCGACTTCAGATCATTTATTCCCATGGTGTAGAAATGTACCACGGCGGTTGGTGAAGACCTCAGGTTGTATCAGCATTCATTGGTTCACTTGACAATTGCTCCTGTTGCTGCTAGTTGATACCACTCCACTTTATATGTTGCAGTCAGTTATGGCGACATTCTATATGCTGGCACCTGAGTTTGCAGTGTAGTACCATCCTATTCCATCATGTTCAGTTGGTACCTTTTGGGATCAGTCTTTGATATCAGTGATCCGTTGCATCTTTCAGCATCATTGACAGTCTTATATGTGATATTCAGACATGCACTTGTGCATTATGATCAGATGATCCATTATGTATCTTTCAGTCATTTATACTTGTATACTTAGTGGATCCGCTTGTACTTGATATGCGGACATGCTTTACTTTTTCTGAGCATGGGTATGCCCGCCTCAGACAGTGTTTCTTTCTGATCTCCTTTGGTGGCTTGGTAGGCTGAATTCTGGTGAAGTCCTCCTCGGTTTTTGACGGACTTCCTTTCCATGTACTCGCATAATATATTTCGGCCATCATGTACCCCTTCTGACCTCATATATTAGGGGGCATCTGTTATTGCTCCAAATCTCACTCTTATGGTTTGTGATGCTGTACTCATGGCCTAGGGCAACCCCTCCTTCCAGACCTGGTCCTAAAATTTAAAAAACAGTGTTTTATTCCTTATACGCGACATTTCCCTGAGTTAAACATGTGTATACGCGGGTCTGTGTATATCCAACCCGCGTGTATGTATTAAAACACTTAAAAAAATATAAAATTCCTTCTTTTCGGGCGGAGATCGCAGGTTTTACCTGCTGATCACCTGTTAGTGCCCATGGCCCAACTGTTCCCAACCAACTCCTAACTAAAAAACTACTTTGGAGATGGTATAAAAAGACCTCAAAGGGAAGGCCTAAGGGAGGAGAGAATAGAGAGAAAGGTTATTATGCTGAGATTTTCCCCTTGACCAGGTCTGAAGTCCCTTGTGCCTTCTGCACTTCCCCCATTTTGTAAAGGAAACCTTTGTTTCCTTGTGTGTTGATGTTCATCCACCATTTATGACATCATGGAGAGAGTCATGGAAGGAGTTTTGTTAGAGGCTTGAGGCTGGAACGGATCCGGAAGGAAGCTTTGCTTGGAGCCTGCTGAAGGTGACTCAGGTGAACATATTCATTTTTATGTACTTTATTTGTCTATAATAAAAAGAAACACATGTCTTGGTTCCTGAATTGAATCTTCTTTATGTTAATGATATTCATGTTTTGAATTCATGTGTAGATGGTTGTTTGGATTTCATAACTAACTACCTTTCTTTGTAACATGAAGATGGTTTCTTTATAAGTTTTTGTCCATGTACTGCTGTGTTCTTTGAATTGTTTGTTTTGCAGGACAAAAGAGAAGAAGGGAACTCCAAGAAGGGTTTGGACCCTAAAGGCCTTCTCAAACGTAGGACCGAAGGTACGTACCCTTATCATAGAATTTGCTTATAATAGCATAATGGCTATATGAATGCATGTTTCTTTGAATAGACAACTTTCAGTCTGCTAGGGTTTCACCCAAAAAGCCCTAGGGGAGTAATTCCCTCTACCACTTCTACCATATAAGCATTTTGAAGGTTTTTATTATTGGGGTTTGGCAATGGCTAAGAAGGAAGTTGATTTGACTTCTGTTGGAATGGAAGCAAGAGTTGAGAATTTGGATTCTGTTGAGAAGGTTGTTGTTGTTGTGGAAATGGCAATGATAGTTGTGTATTTTGATTTGGAAGTTGTGGAGCTTGTTGGTTTTGAAAAGATGGGGGATATTGGTAAAATTGAGCAAATCTCCCATAAGGATTTTGCATACCTTGTACCCATGATTGAAAAGGATTTTGAGGTTGGGACCAAGGTTGTTGCCAAGGATTCCAATTTGGTGGGGGTTGAAAATTCATAGAGTTGCTAAACCCTTGATTTTCTTGCCCCTGCCAAGGTCTCCTTGCAACAAAACAGAGAGATTCGATTGTATTTGGATCTTCTTGAAAGACAACTTTGAGCCCAGGAATTGAAGGACAATCCTTGGTCTCATGATTCTCTGAACAAATTACACATGTTTCTACAACTTTTGCATCCAAGGGACATTCCCTTAGAGCATGTTTCTTCCTACACTTTGGGCGAAAGATGGCCAAAGCCTCAGCTTCTGCTTTCTGCTTATTGTGAATCTTAAGGGTGTCTAGTTGCTCGCTAAGACTCCCTAAGATGTCAGTTTTGAATTCATCAAGCATGTTGCCAATCTCAGCCCTACTTACTGATCCAGTTGCAGATTTGTTTGCTTTGATGAGAGAAGGATCTCTAGGCCCTTTTTGAGTTTTAGATTTCCCCCTTGAGAGATGGACACATAGATCTGCTATATCATGAAGTGGAAGTTGAGATATGTCTCCTTTTCCCATCATGTTCAAAATATCTATCCATTCATCTCTAATGGCTTTTAATAGAAGGGCTTTCAAGGTCTCCTCATCTAAGTTACTCATTTTTTCTCTTTTCTGGTTGTATTGAAATCTTTCAAGTAAATCCTCCAAGTTTTCATCTTCTCTTTGCACCATTTTGAATACCTCATCCTTGTGATTGGTGGGCATACAATAGTCCAGGTACCTATCCAAAAATGTTTGTTTCATATCATTCCAAGTCCTAATGGATTGAGTGAGTAATCCCATGAACCATTTCAAGGCTGCTCCTTTCAATGTTGAAGGAAACAGTTTGAGTTTTTGAGAGTCTTCCAGATAATCATAAGTTCGACACACGACTTCAAACTCAAATAGAAATGTTTCAGGGTCCTCATTCCTTAACCCATGGAAGTTTGGGAGGATAGATCATGAGATGTTTTTCATTGTGGCTTGGGAGTCCTCATCGACTATAGGAAATCCGAATGAGTTATCTCCATCCCTATTTCCCCCAATGTTACCTCTACCTCCTCCATTGTTTCCTCCTCCTCCTCTACCTCTACCTCTACCAAATCCAGTTGCTCCTTCCTCTGTCATGGTAGTTTCCCTGGAGACTTCAGAGTCTTCTGGTTCTTCTACTAAGGGTGAACGAGAAGGAATTTCTCCCTCTTCTTCTTCAGATGATTCTACTTCTTCAATTACAATTTGTCTCTCTGCAGAAGGAAGGAAAGGATCTCTTTCTAATTCAGATTCGATGGAAGGTGTAGGAGAGTCAACTCCTGCCTCTTGAATTCCAGGAATCCTAGGGCTAGGAGTGTAAGTTGGAGATGATGGAGGTGTCTCTTTTCTATTCCTTGAAGTAGATGGACTTGTAAAAATTGAACTCTTGGCTCTAGCTAAAAACCTTCCCCTAGAATCTCTTGCTCTATGCATGTCATTTTTTTTTTTTTTTATTTCTTCAAGTCGGGGTAATAGTTCCTTTTCTGATCTTCCAGGTCACTCTAGGTGCAAGAAGAGAGCATACTCAAGAAACTATTAAACCAATAACTTTCTCTTTTCTGATCCTCCAGATCACACTAAGTGCAAGAGGAGAGCATACTTTGAGAGGTTATCAATTTTCCTTGAAATTTTCTTGTTTTTTTTTTTTTTTTTTTAAGAATTTGGCTACCTAATTTCACTTCCCCGGCAACGGCGCCAAAATGTTTGGTAAATTTAGTGTGATCTAAATTGCTATTTATAATGTCAACCTGGGGTTCGTAAACTGATGAAGTGAAGTGTACTATATGTACTAGATAACCATTTCCTTAGTCTTTTGTCGTTTTTAGTTTTTTTTTTTAAGTTTGTTTTTGGATTTATCTTTCCCTAATGTGAGATGATGAAAAGGTGATAAAGCAAGTGAAATATGGATGATTATGGTAATCTCTAAGTGGTTTTTCAAAACTTAAAAGAAAGAAAGCTTTAAAATAACTGCAATGAAATCAATTCTTAAAAAGAAATAAAGACATCAAACAATGAACTAATGACATCGGCCCAGTATATTTGTTGCTGAATGAAAATGAAAGTGAAATCTACACTAAATTCAATTAAAAGTAAGAACAACTAATCCACACTATTTCAACTCTTCAACTCAATCTTCCTTGTGAAAAGATATCATGAAATGTTAAGCAATGTGAAATCTAAAAGAAGTTAAACTGGATGAAAGAAACTAATCACACTACTTTAACTTTCTTGACCTTTTGCCTTTCAGCTTAATTTATCCTATGAGAAACAGTCATGAACAAGTCAAGCAATGTGAGATCTAAAGCAAACTAAATCAAGCTATAATGAGTGATATTCTGGTTCCCAATAAAGTTATTTGATTATAGAAAGAAACCGTTAATAGATGAATAGCATGATATCTAAGAGCAGAAAATAAATGTACAACTTAAGGAAATGACAGTACTGGAAATCAAACTTCAGAAAACAAGAGTCAGCGACAAAGACAAGATGATCTCGTATGCCAATAGTTTTAAAAAGAAAAGATGAAAAATTGCCCTGGGCTACCTAAGAAAACCTGCAGAAAACACTGATCAGTTGTAACCATAAAAGAGCAGCAATGAAAATGTAAATCAACAGAAATCAAAAAGCTTTGTTATGTACAGCTAATATACATGATGAAATAAAACGCAGCATTTAAATGACAACTGTACAACTAATATACATGAATAGGAAAAAAATAATGCAAGAGTTAAAGGACAACTGTACAAGGCTTTAGTGAGCAGGGGCCCTCTACCACTTCTGCCGATTCAACGAACAGCTACAAGCTTAAGTTTAAACCAGTCTTCTCATATATTAAACAACAACGTAAAAGTGCAGTGGGGAAATACAACAACTTCAAATTACATTACAAAAGATTAACTTTTTTACAACGTTCATGGACGCGTTATTTATAAGGAAAGAAAGCTAAACAGATTAACTAAATCTACGCTATTAACCACGCTGCCAGAGACACGTAAATCCTCTTCAGCCCGGATCTAGGTAACTGTCATCATGTTTATTAAATCTGAGAGGTATGGCTGTTGGATTCACACTACCAGGATGTCTTCGTGGCTAAGGACTGTGCCACGTAGCTTCACGTGCTCAAAAACAGAGCTACGCAGAGCCGTGCCACCGCTGAACACTTCCGTTGACTATCCTTTGCCCCTTGTTTGACCTCGGGCTTTTATGGCCGTGTTGGATGATCTGGAGGGACACATTCCATGTCCTTGACTCCTGTAACTTGCTCATGTGGCTCATTTCTTCAGAGGACACCTGTAGCATGGTGTTTGAAAAAACGGCTGCGGAATCCTGTGCTGGCTGCAGAAACCTGGGTCGGCTGCAGAAACCTGGGTCGGCTGCGGAAACCTGTGTCGGCTGCGGAAACCTGTGTCGGCTGCGGAAACTGAGAAGCTTCCGCAGCTGTCTGAACAAAATTCTAAACCAAACAACAGTTATCAGCGTAGTTAGAAAACCATGTCAAAAGCTCGTTTTTAAACTAAAATACAATGATTTAATCAACTTGGTGGATAAAATGAGTGGAAAAAGAAGGCTGAGAGGGTGTATAGGAAGGTGCAGGTTCGAGGCTCAACAATGACTTCATTTAGGAAGAGTTGCAAGATGAGGATCTTCATCCCAAAAAGAAGTATTTTGATGATGACATGGCACTTGCAGTGCGAATGAAGGGTAAGCAAAAGAAGGACTTGAGTAAAGTCAAGTGTTTCAACTGTGGCGAGATGGATCATTATTTGTCGAGATGACCAATGAAGAAAAAGGGAGATGATGACAAAAGGAAGGGGAAGCAGGCCACCGATGTTGCCACTTCAGCTGAGATAGATAATCTCACCAGGAGATTGGAAGAGGAGTACTTTGCTATGATTTCTCATTTCTCATAGGGTACTATCAATGAGGATGGATGGTACGTGGACATTGGTGCGACAAAGCATCTGACAGGGTCACAGGAGGTTTTTGAGACTCTAGCCAAATGGGACTTCAAGTTACACATGGTGTTAGGCAACAAGATTTAGTTGGAGATCCGAGGATCAGGAGTTGTGCCATTTAGGATGGAGATAGGACATGTGATGCAGGTCCAGGATGTATTGTTTGTACCAGGACTCAGATATAGCATGATTTTCGTCTCGATGATCGAGAGGAATGGGTTTGAGGTCTTGTTCTAGGATTGAAAGGCAAGACTCAGGGCCAGAGGCTCTAAGTCCAATGGGATTTTATTCAGAGTTAGAAAGGATGGTCTCTAAAGGTTAAAGGGAAAGCTTGTGGATCATGGAAAGAAGGTGAAGCAGGTGTAGGTTCCAGAGAAGCAGGAGCAGGTGCAGGCTTCAGAGGAGTAGGTACATGTTCCCAAGAAGAAGGTACAACTTCCTAAGAAGAAGGTCCAAGTTCCAGAGACTTAGAGAGAGTCAAGTTCGAGAGGGAGCTTGCAGATTCAGAGGGAGACTCTGTAGTCCAAGAAGAGTGCATGGTCAGTGGGGAGTAAGGGTGCTCCTACAACCTCCAAGAAGGAATCATGGAGAGAGCGGAAGACGTTACATGATAAGAAGAAGAAGCAGGGTGCTTCCAACAATGACAACAACACTTCTGAGAAGGGAATAGTTTACCGTAAAGGGATTGTTGCGATTGTGAGCGCTAGGAGTTGGGAAAGTGTTGCGAGCAATGATGATGATGATGATGATGATGAGATACTTCCTAGTTTTGGAAGTACCTCCCTTGATAAAAGGGAGTGTTGATTTGCATATTTTGGAGGTACTCCAAGCCCTAGCGTTCAAGGTTTGGAGGGAAAACCACCACAAGGTTCACTTGTGGGCTTGGAACCCAAGTACGGGGTTTGCACCCATTGGGATTTGGGCAAAAATCATGATGAATTTGAGCTTGAGAAAATTTGAGGTGATAGATCTTGGCAAGCCAATTCCAACCTAAAGATCACTCAAATCGGAGCTCTAGAAATGATGTTATGAATTTTTTAAGTTGAAAATTTATTATGGACAACCAAAGTCATGTAGGCTTGAGGAATTCATCCAAGAGACATGTCTTTTCAAATGAATTCGTGGAGCCCTCTTTAAGTGTATATATAGAGGTGAAATGGAGGACTTATTGTATCCATCCAAATGCAACAAATTGTGGAGAATACCTTTTGAATGAATTGCAGTTTGAACAAGGAGGAGGCTGAAGTTGGACGTGATTGTTTTGGATCAAATTGGGAGAAAGAACAAGGCTGAGGAGCATCTAGGTTAATCCATAGGGAGACAGGGTTGTTTTGGTGCAAAATAATGTTGAAATTTCTTATGTTTTTGGAGTTGCAGTCTCTATGGTAATTACAGAGCTAACGTAGGTTGTATAAAGTTGTTGGAGAGGGCCGTAAGGCCTCAATCCTACAATAGAGCCTTATTATAGGCCACGTAGGGAAGCCTCTATCAAAGAAATGGAATCCGTATTAGAATCTAGGGCTGCTGTAGTGGTTAGAAAGGGTAAAACAAGTCTACGTTGATGCCCTAACCAAAACAGGACTACAATAGTGCACCAAGCCTATGTGAAGGTATGTTTTCATGTCAATTTGTTGGTCGTAGTTAGGAAAGTTGGATGTTTTAGTTGTTCCAACCTATTGGTGTCGTGTGGAGGATCTTTTTTGTGGTGAAGGGTCCATCCTAGGAGCAGAACCGACATTGCAGTATTGGCCATTTTTGGACTATTGGAGGGCAACGTGTGGATCTCCAAAGTAACCCTAGACTAGCAGTCTTGAAGTGACGAAGATAACTATAGATTGGGTGAAGTTTGCAGCCTTATGAGTAGCTCTTTGATGGATGGAAGAGGCTACTAGAAGGTAGTTTAGATCTTAGGAATTAGGCCTACCCAGAGAGAAGATTGGATCAGCCCGTGTACATGCTACAAAAGTGACTTACAGCAGTGTTAGGTAGCATCCCTCCTTGAGTCTTGATGTGTTGTCCTTTGAAGGACTAAGGGGTAGCTAGTGAGCAGTATGGAAGCGAAGGCCTGACAGGACAAGATATGACATAGAAGCTACAATGAATTTTTTCATTGTATTTTGCATACCATAGACTATTGTATTATTCAGATTTGGTTTAATATAACGAAGATTGGGTTGTACATTATTATACAATATTTGTTAAAAATTGTGTATATTTGTGCATGTGTGTTTTACTGCTTTATATTTCCACCGTGCAAAGTCGTTTATGGTTGAGATTCTTGGTTTGGTAGCGTTAGTGATTTTAAGACTATAACCTAGATCCAAGGTCGTGGAAATTCAATAGTTCAGTGGTTAGATGGAATTGGAGCATTAATAGATACAAGAGCTACAGATCAGGAGCCGAAGGACTGGTTAGGTACAAGGTACAACCAAGGCAGCTATGAGGAGCTCTACATCAGCTAGATAGTCAGAGTATCTTGTTGAGGGTAGATTGGTTGTCGATGGACTAACAACAAGCCCTAGTTTTGTCTTGTATCAGTGGATGTATGAGTGTTATTATCCCTGGTATGAGAACCTTAGACTGTTGTATTATATGTTGATTAATATAACGAAGTTGGGTTGAAAATTGTAAAAAGTTGTCCATATTTTGTGCACTAGTAGATTTAGTGTTGTTTATATTCTATTGTGCAAAGTAGTTTCATTGTGATTCTTGGTTTGGTAGCGTCATATATTTAAGATTCTATCCCGGACACCGAGATCATGGAAATTCAACAATAGGAAGTCTTGTAACCCTCACCAACATAGGTTCAATTATTTTGATTTGTAAACTTTAATATGGTTGAGTATTATTGTTCTTCAAAATTCATGGAATTTCTTTGCAAATTCATGGGTAATCCTTGTTAGAAAACCTGAATGACATAAGTATTTTCTTATGTTGATAATTACTTGTGTAGTCTTAATGTTCTTATTAACTTCTTTACATTCTTTCCTTATCTTATTTCATCAAGAAATTACCAAAACCAAAGCACAAAGATCAAGGACACCAGATGTAGGCACTCAGCCAGGGCTAAAACCCCTATATAGGGGAAAACCTAGTTAAGAACTCTTCCTTTAGTAATTCAAAATGAGATGGACCAAGACCCTAGACCAACAAACCTTCCTCCTCCACCAATTCATCCTTCTAAGATGATTTAGTTGTCTCTCCTTATCCAACAACTTAAACCTAGCAATAATCCAGAAATTTGACTTCCTAGCTACAAAATTTTGATCTCCAACAACAGAATTTCGCCCCCCTCTTACAACTGCAAAGCTTCACACGTGTGGGAAAAAGAGAGAGAATTTGACCTTTTATGCTTGAGAAATACCTCCTCCTTCGCTATCCTTCTTCTTCTTCTTCCTTGAAATTCACACTTTTCCTAGCCCAAAAACTACAGATCGAACTTCTTGTGAGTGAGTGACTAATGAGTTCGAGTTGCTGTCTTTATATAGTGATTCTACTACCCTGTTTAGGCCGACTTGTCTAGTTTTGAGGTTGACTTGGTGGAGGAGGTCTGATTGATCTATTTTACAACAAAATATTTTTTTTCTTTGATAAATAAATCCCAAGAATGGTTCTTTACGTTATGACATGGACAAGGACACTTGATATAAAGCCTAGAAGTCTTCAATGGAAGCTTTGACCTAAAAGCAATTGACCCAAGCATGAAGCCACACTTTAATAAGTCATTTTCTTTTAATAATAAAATTAATTTTTCTTTCTTTTGATAAATAAATTACATTATGACTTAAATGCAATTATGAAGACCGAACCTAATTACATTTTCAACACTCCCTCTTAACTAAGGAGGTATTCATAATTACAACTATATAGAGGTACATGGAAGATCTCCAAAATGAACTGCGAAGAGTTCTAGCACACTCAGTGCTACATACTAGAAACCTGACTAGGGTATTCTGTCCGGGCAGGACTAAGATGGAATCAAGATTTCATCCAGTCTAAGTACCATCAGGCTTACTTTCTAACCATCAACCCATGGATCTAGGTGCATATCCAAGGTCATATCTCCATGAACGCCACCCTCCATCTTCGTGATCTAGACATCAACACATAGGTCGTCCAGATGTCCTCCCAAGCATCCATCATTAGATGCTTCAACTCTCCCTATCAAACTAGATATATCCATGCTTCCCAATTGTTCATCCTTCTTCATGGAGAGATTTACTTGTACAAACACAAACCCCAACCAACAATAAAATTTCAAATACATATACAAGTAAACACAAACCTTCAAGGTCCTCATTTATTCAGATGCTGCTATCATCATTACATTATACATATGCAATTTTTCATAAGCTTTCTTCTTCTTTAAATTCTTTAGCAACACCAAATACATCTTCAATTTATTTCATATCTATTCATTATCTGATTTCTTGTATAAGTTATCCATCATAATATGTCCTAGCTCTCAATTGGGGGGATGTATTACTCTCTTCTAACCATTCTCCTTCTTGACTTAGGGAGATCAAAAATTTCTTATTTTCTTTCATGAATTTATTTTGATCATCATCATTCTTATAGTTTCTTTTCATCATGCTCATTATTATAAACATCTTCAACCACGAACATCTTCGATATCTTAAAGATCATATACCTGCAAAACTTTAATAGAAAGTACAACAAAGTACACATATTTTTTTTGTGTAAGTCAGAGGATTATATTAAAAGAGTAAAAATATAGTACAAAAATTTGCCATAGCAGATCGAGGCCTGAAGAAAACTAGCCAGACACCATGATTTCCATCCATAAAACCACAAAAAACTATCAACTGCACACCACGCAGGGTGGCTGATCCTGCTATCTAACATCGCCTGAGAATAAAAGATATTAAAACGAGGACCACAGCCCTTCAACCCGCAGAGACTATGGTAATAACAAAACCCCAGATCTTGGGGAGACAAAAAAAAAACACCGGTCAGGACATATGAACATCCGGTTAAGATGGATGAGAATTAACATCAGAACACAAATATTAAGGGGACTTCCCGAACCTGCTCGCTATGTCCAAGGCGTGTTCCAGAACATGGCTGTCCGCTCTTTCTTGCAGGGATTGATAGCTGCGGCATTCCGCCTGATTTTCTTGCTGCGGTCCTCCAGTTTGCCTTGCTTCTGGACTGAGCATCTGCCTGAGGAGCTTAATGAGCACCGTCACCTTCTTGGACAGAGAGTCTACTACCTCATGCACTGCAGTGACTTTGAAATCCGAAGCTTCATAAATGTCGTATAGAATTTTCATCTGTGCCTCAGGGATGACCTGGTCACTCTGAGCTAGCCTCTTACTATCTTCTTTCGCATCCAGAGCACGCACCGGCAGGGTTTTAACTCTCCAGCTTTCCGCCTGAGTGCGCACAAACTGAGTTGTGCGTTTAGTTACTGTACCAGGATCTTGAAGCCAGTCAACTTCCTGCGCTATATCCTCCTCCGATCGCTTTTGCTATTCTTCCTTCACAGAGGCCTCCAGTTCAGACAATTTGCGTTTGTTCTTCAACGCGGTTCTGGTTTCATACATTTCCCTCGCTGTTTTGAGCTCCATATTCGCAGTGGCACTGCGGCAGCCGTCACCTTCCATTCTTATCTTAACACTTGCAACGTGAGAACAGGCACTGAGAGCCAAAAGTAAATGAATCGGAACGATGCACTGCAAAATTCTGTTCATGACTATGCCTCTACTCGCTGTTAAATAGTTGATCTGGAGGATATTGCTCATGACTAACCGATCCTCCCGAAACGATGTGGATGTACTAACATAATTGTTACTTCCTTGAACTGTGTTTTCCGAGTGATGTATCCAACCTTTGACATCAATGTTACCTCTTCCTTCTCTAATCAGAAATTGCCAAGTGTCCTCCAACTTGCTGTGGTGACGACAGTGATTGTGCGGCACATAATTTTAGATTTGTTTCCTTTATTCCCCTTCTGTTGCCATAAACGCACCGGAATTACCTGTCCTTTTGTCTTCTGCCAACTTTTAATACCCGTATCCACTCCTTTGTGCTTTATCATAGAAAAACGCGGAGTCCGAGCGCCTTCCGGTTAAGCCCGGTTGGCATTATCCTGGTCTTGCTTGGCCAGCTGGATGCATTTCCTTTTCAGGTCTGGGCAGTTCACCTGCTGCCAACAGCTGTCCCATTCCCTATTTTGGTTGTCGATGCCATGATTTGTTAGGTGGTCCGCTATCACATTCGCCTTGCGTCTCACCGCCTGGAAGACTAACCCTCTCATGCCGCTGAATAACTTGGCTATGTTTTCTGTCACCTTTGCTAATCTCCAATGCTTCGTTGCTTTGCTCGCTTTGGTTCCGCCATAGATTCTCTTTGCCACAGAGATTACCAGGGCCGAGTCACCTTCTACCACCGATGTATAATTCTGCATGTCTTTTAGAATCCGTAGTCCCTGTTCTAAAGCTACAAACTCCATTTCATTGTTCGTCCCTTCTCCCAGTGCTTTGCAGTAAATATGAAGAATGTCTCCTTTATGGTTTCTTATGATGCCTCCGACACCCGCCATCCTAGGGTTTCCTTTGGACGCGCCATCAAAATTCAACTTCAGCCAGCCAATCGACGGGTAATTCCAACTATTGGACTCAGACTGCGGGCTTTGTTGGCCTCTCGATGTGGCCATGCTCTGGTTGATGTGCAGCTGGAAGAGTTTTAAAATCCGTAAGTCCCCAGACAAAGGCTTCTCATTAGTATCCGCTTTCACTTTTACTTGAATTAACTGTTTAATATTTCTCATAAGAGTATCTATGGCATGCTCTGTGTTTCTGTATTCATCTTGGAATATTCTCCTGTTACGCTCCTTCCATATGGTCCATGTTAAGAAACTCGGCATAACTTTCCAAATGCTGTTGACTCTGGAATTTTTTGAGTAATTTTTTTGCCAATTTTGTATAGTATCCTGAATGGACTCCCTATTTCTGTTAGAGTATAGCATAATACCCTCCGCCCAATTCCATAAATGACAAGCCCAGTCACAGGAATTAAATAAATGATTTATTGTTTCTTCCTCTACCAGGCACATTGGGCATCTGGATGGCCCATGAAAGCCTTTATTGCGTAGATTTTCCCATGTCAAGGTTTTTTTCCTCATTAAAAGCCAGAGGAACGTTTTGATTTTTGGCCAAAACAGGCCTTCACACACATTATGACTCCAAGGTAAGACCTCCCTTTGCTCTGCATTTTTTATCAGTTCCCTGGCTTCCTTGAGTGATAAATTTCCGTTGCCCTTCATTCCCCATCTAAGCTGGTCCTTTTCTTCCGTATTCCTTATCTTCCTTTTGAGTAGTTGGTCAATTAGATGCTTTGTGCTGTCGTTTTCCCCATTGCTGTTGTCAAAGTCGAAGTTTATCCATTCTCTCCAGATGGGATCCCTGTTGTTCCAGTTCCAGTATTGATGAACTCTGTGTCGACCCTGGTGTTGGCATTTCTGCTTGAGAAGATCGAGTTCGGGCTTTTCCAGTTTTGGGAGCTGCTGCCAAGCATCTTCCCAAAAGAGAGCTGAATGCCCATTCCGGATTTCCCAGAAACTGTTTTCCTGCACCAAGTTGCGATTTTTCCTGGCAAGATTCCATATGGGTGATCCCTCAGGAACCTCCTGAAGCCTAATAAGATCCTGATTATTGTGTTCGGGGGTATATTTCTCTTTCCAATGTCTTGCCCAGGGGAGATGGGGCTCTTTTATCCATCGCCACCAGATTTTAGCACCACAAGTCATGTTGATGATTGAAGGATCCACCAGATTTAGGCCTCCCAAAATTTTTGGTTTGCAGAGTTTGTGCCATGCCACAAGCGCCCATTTTTTCTTCTCCCCATTACCATTCCATAAAAAGGATCTTTGGATTGTTCTAATTTGTTGGAGGATGCCCTTTGGGGACGGCAGCATGGAAAGTAAGTACTGAGGGATAGCTTGCAAAACTGCCTTTGTAAGAACTAATCTCCCCGCAAAATTAAGTGCTCTGTGCGTCCAGTGCTTGCACCTTTTCTCCAGGTTAGCCAAGATTTTCTCCCAGTGCACTTTTTGCCAGGGTTTGAGTGTTAGAGGTGCTCCAAAATATCTTGAAGGTAGGCATCCTTTTCTGAATCCAAGTAAATTAGAGAGGTGCTTCTGAATAGATGGATGTGTGTGAAAGAAAAAAATCGTGGATTTGGAAAAATTAATTTCCATTCCGGATGCCTTGCTGAAAAGATCAAGGATTTTCTTAAAAGCCAGAGCCTCTTTCACTGTGGGGGTTCCATGTAACATCGTATCATCCACAAATTGTTAGTGCGTTGTTGCTGGAATAGATTGGAGAGGCTGAAGGCCCTTGATTTTCCCTTCTCTTTTTGCTTTGGCTATGAGTCTACTGAGTCCTTCCATGAGAATTACGAACAGGATGGGGGAGAGAGGGTCTCCTTGTCTGATTCCACGAGTGGGTGAAAAGGGTTTAGAGGGGGATCCATTGACAAGGATCGAGAATCTGGAGGACTAAATAAGGGCTAGGATCCAATTGATCCAATTCTTGCAAAAACCGAAGGCTTTTAGAATGGCTTCTAGATATTGCCAACTAACTTTATCATAGGCTTTCGATAGATCAAGCTGCATTAACATCCTTGCTAATTTTCTAGTTTGAAGGGTGTGAATCATTTCTTGAGCTAGAAGAATATTGTCTAAGATCTGTCTCCCTTCGACATACCTGGATTGCTCTTCTGATATGAGACCAGGAAGAATTGGCTTTAGTCTATTAGCTATAACTTTCGATATGATTTTATAAATGACATTGCACAGAGCAATTGGTCTAAACTTCTCAGGAGAGTTTGCTTCTTCGTTCTTTGGGATAAGCGCTATGAAGGTGGAGTTGAGAGATTTGAGGACGGAACCAGATCGCCTAGAGTCCTCAACAACTTCCCATATCTCATGTTTCACTAGGTTCTAGCAGGCTTTGTAAAAATTAATGGTGAAACCATCCGGTCCAGGGGCCTTATCACTAGGCATACTTCTGACTACTTCCTCCACTTCCTCTAAGGTTATTTCTCTGCTTAGAGCTGAGTTCTGATCGTTGGTAATGGTTTTGGGGATGGCCAAGATGAGCTCCTTTATGGCATTCTCTCTGTTTGCTTGCAGTTCCTGGGCAATACTACTAAAATGCCTAGTTAGTAAAGCCGCTATGTCTTGGTGATTCTTTAAAGTTTCACCATTCTCATCCTTGAGTTCTAGAATCCTATTCGCACTTCTGTAATCTAGAGCAGATTTGTGAAAAAATTTGGTGTTCTGCTCACCCTCTTTAAGCCACTGAATTCTGGATTTCTGCTTCCAAAGAATTTCTTCCTGCTGACAGCGTGTATGCCACTGATTAGTTAGATCTCTTTCCTGCTCTACAGACTCCTTACTATTGTGCCTTGAAGCCCACGCTTTGTGAATCTGTTCCAGTTTATCTTCTATCAAGGTTTTCTCCTTAAAAATATCTCCAAACTCCGTAATGTTCCATTCTTTGATTTTGGCTTTAGTATACCTTAGTTTCTTCTGAAGGTTAAACATTTTGGATCCCCCTCTAATCACAGGTTCAGACCACCATTTCTCCACTAGATTGAGGAAATTGGGGTGTTCCAACCAAAATTTTTCGAATCTGAAAGGTTTATTCCTTGGGGCGCCATGGATAGCTGCTATTAAAGATATTGGCCAGTGGTCAGATCCTCCACTAGGAAGGATGTCTGACTCAACTAGAATACCATCCATAATGATGCTCTTAGAGATGATGAATCTATCCAGACGAGAGGCAATCAGCCTATCGCCCCCTCGCCTATTATTCCATGTAAAAGTACCACTCTTAGGTGGGATATCCACCAGTTTAGCATTATCAATGAAATTTGTGAATAATTCCGCATCCTTACTGAGTTTTCTTATTCCCCCTTTCTTCTCCAGAAGGGTGGTTATCATGTTAAAGTCACCCCCCATAATGCATTTGGAATATGGATGCCTAGAAATCAAACTTGACAAAGAGCTTAAAAAGGTTATTTTATCCTCTATCTTCTGCGGTCCATAAACATTAATACATAAGAAGGATTCAGAGTTACCTGTGGGTTGGGCTTCCACAGCTATAAATGCTCTGGTTGCTTCTGCTGAGAGGACTTGAAGCATTCTTGAGTCCCACATTGTGACTAAACCTCCTTCTCGCCCCTGACTTTCTACTTCCATATAATTTATGTGGTTTCCAAGCTTCTTATTAATGTTAGTCATGCTTGCATTGCTGCTTTTAGTTTCCTGAATGAAAAAGATATCCGGTTTTTCTTTCTAAAATTTTCTTTTCATAACTCTCTGCTTTGCTTGGCTGTTTAGCCCTCTTGCATTCCATGATATGATTTTCATGATTAACTAGAAGAATTATTGGTAAGATGGGAAGGCATTTAGAGCCTTCATCTTCCCTGATTTTATCATTATTATCCCAAGCTCCTGTAGAGCTTCACCACTTGTTCTCCATCCTCTATTCTTCTTTTGCTTAGAACTTGTTGAGTTGCAGAGGAGACTCTTTGGGTGGTTCCCAACTCCTCTTGCTATACCTAACTTTCTACTTTGCCTTTCTAACTCTGCTTTTTGCCTTGCTATGAATAGCTCATTGACCTTCCTGATTTCTTCTTCCGGCATGTTTTCTATGCCTCGAGCTTTCCAGTTCTCTGCCATGACTGGTAGGTTCATCCCTTCCTTTGCTATAACCTCCTCTAGTTCTAAATCATCGCTTCCTCCATCGCTGGTGAGCATGTCTGCATCCTCCTCGGGCTCTTCTGTTTGTTCCTTCATTTGGACTTCTGTGCTAATAATGGTTTCTTCTGTTTCTCTTGTGGTTTGCCCAGTTTTACCTGTTGGCCCTCCATTGGAGGTTAGAGCTTTATTCAGATCCTCTGAGTCTGTGTCTAACTCTAAGATTTCAAAAGTGTTCCTATGGTTCCCTCGTTCTGTTTCTATTCTGTTTGTTCTTCTTCGGTTGGCTCTTTGTCTTATCTTTGGTTTTACAAAGTTATCTCTGCCTCTATCTGCTTGCTCTGTTTTAATAACTTCTTCTTGTTTTTTCAGAGGGCATTCCCTCATTAGATGTCCATTCTCATGACATCTTCGATAGCGAAAAGGAATTTGTTCATAGTCTATAGCTTGGAAGTAATCCTCATCCCTGTACTCTACCCATAAACCCTCATGTAGAGCACCAAATACATCCATTTCCACGCAGATTCTTGCACACGAGGTGTATTTTCTTTGTATGGTCGCTTCTGAGGCCTTGACAAAACTACCCAGCCGATCCCCAATTTGTTTCAGAGCTGATATACCCCAATAGTCTATGGGAAGAGAAAATAGACGGATCCATACTGGTACCTGAGTGAAAGTTTCTCTTTCTGGAACAAAAATTGCTTTCCATGGCCGCATGTAGAGATCTGCTGAAGCTAAGAAATACTGGCCTCCATCAAAAATTCTGTTCTTGTCTTCTAGGTTGGTGAAAACTACAGTGAAGAAGCCTTTTGCTCCTAAGTGTAGTTTCACATCGCCCTTGGGTTTCCAGTGTTGTCGTATCCATTGACATAGAGCTCTTTCAGTTGGCCATAAACCCATAAACTTGCAAATGACTGCATGCTCTGCCATGTGCTCTCGATAAGCTTGAATCTCCTAATCTACTATGACAACTCTAAGGGTCTCTGCTTTTTTAGGTTTGCAGGTTCTGTTTGCTATTGGGTGGTTGCTGGGGTTCGAGCTGGTTTCACATTCCGTTTCTTCTTTCCCCTGGGGGCCTTCCTTATGCTCCCCCTTCTCCTTTGACTGCTTCTCATTATGAACTGTAAGTTTTTGTCCTGTAGTGTCATTTTTTCCATTATTCTCCAAACCCTCATTTCCTTTTTCTTTGACTTGTGGGTTGCTGCTGGGTTCTCTGACTTCTTCTTGTTTTTTCTCCTTGTTTTTCCCGCTGTTCTGCTTGAGCCTTTCGTATCCTGAAATTCTGACTCCTTCCTGCGCTGTTAGCTTCTGCTTCTGCATGACTATTTGTTTAAAAGAAGGGGTCCCAATGGACCCCTCGTTGACCATCTGTAGGGTCAGATCTTGTCCCCTTCTGAGTAAAACCGCTAGCCTCGATCTATTCGCTTCCAGCTCTGTGTCTGTAACAGTGCTCAGAAACCCTAACCTAGAGGCGCCGCCATTGTTTCTCCCACAAAAAAGTACACATATGGAATCATGAAGTTAACTAAATAATATTACTATAATGGAAGCAATCAAACATTCGAACTTTAGACACCAAATACCTAGGCTTAGTTAGGTTCATATTCAATAAGAGACATACTAAACTTCAATTTCTATCTAGGGATTTTGTCACAAACCCCTAGACTTTATCATCGAGACAAAAAGCCTTAGATATTGACAACTTAACAATCCAATCATAGTACTATACATCTTGGGCTTCAATATTGTATGATAGACTCTACTAAGGTTTGTTGCAAACCCTAGATTTTATCATAAAGGAAAATTCATATGAATAATTGAAAACAATATCATTATTTCTTAGAGTATCAATTTCCATAAGGGTTTTGTTAGAAACCCTAGATTTTACAGACTAAAACATGAGTATTAATAATTAAGTTAGCATTCTCACATATATATAGGATTTCATAGCCATGTACTAACATCTCCCAATAATATCTACTAAGTAAATACAATACACAAATATTAATACATCAAAGTTAGATATAGAATAATTTTGACCCAACTAGGGTTTCGATTAGACATATGAATATGTACCTAGGGTTTCATTCCTTGGATCATACTATGACTATTCAAAGGTTTAGCTTATAAAACCTAATTTACCAAACCCTAAAGTTCATAACTTAGACATTGACAGCAAACCCTAAAGGGCTAGGGTTTCCATCATAACAATATCAAAATTCTAAACATTAAGAGAATCAGATTTCTAGACTTTATCAACAACCCTAAGTAGACTAGGTTTTCATAAATATGGACATACCCTTAGGTTAGGGTTTTATAGTGAACCTTTTTAGGGTTCCATAAGAAATATAATAAGGGTAGATTGAATCTGATGATTAATCACCCTACCAAAAATCTTTGTGATTCAAAACCCTAGACGTAACAATGTTAGTAATGTAAAGAAATTTTTTAAAGAAGAGTGATCATACTTTTTATATGAAGAGAACTATATAAAAAAGTTTATAGTCTAAGGCATACCTTTGAGTTGTTTCTTAACAAACCTTATAGGACATCAAATTTTGATGGGTTTCAATAGAACTTCTTTCATGCTTCAAGTCTATCCTTTGAAGTCCTTTTCATAGCCTTTGAGCATTTAGTAAGTTTTCTTATCGAGGGAAACATATAAAGAAAAGATTATTAGTTTACAATACAAACAGATTTTGATATGAGAGATAAAATAAATATAAAATAGGATACAAGGAATAAGATACTTATCTTTTTTGTAAAATGGTGAAGGTTCCCTCTTAATCTAGTCTTGAGGGATACCTACAGCTTATCAAAAATAATTCAAAAATGTTCTAACAAGACATGTTAGATTTATAAACTCTAGTAATCAAAACATAAAGGAAAATAATTCAAACGTAAAAGACTAAGAGGGCTATGTGTGTGAGAGAGGAATTAGTAGTATAAGTCATTGACTTATGATTCTTTGGTCTTGTTCTTCTTAGGTGGATATTCATCAGCAACATTCACTTGTTCCCTTTATCTCTTTTTATTTCTTGGATTCTCTGGGCAATGGCTTTTGTAGTGACCCATCTTGTGGCAATTGTAACATTCAATCTTGGATAGGTCCATTTTCTTCTTTAGTCCTTTGAACTTCTTGAAGGTTCCCTTCTTCTTGTGATGAGCAGAATAGGAATTCAAGGTGTTTTCTTCTCCATCCTCCTTGTTATTGTTTATTAATGATATTTTGGCTTCTTCTTGACTACAAGAATTCCACAGTTGTTCAAATGTTGGAGTATCCTTCCAACTGTTAAGTCCTGATGCAAAGGCACTCTAAGATTTTGGTAGTCCTAGAAGGGTAGTAATTACGAGCTCCTTCTCTGGGAAAACTTCATCTATTGATTGGAGGTCATCTCTAATTCTAGATATCCTTATAAAATATTATGAGACAATATCATCATTTGTCATCTTAATAGTTCTTAGTTCATTCTTGAGGCTTGTTATTTGACCAATGTTATTGATTGTGAATAACTTGGAGAGAGGCTCATACATTTCTTGGGCATAATTTATGTTGGATATGTATGGAATTAGGTTATCCTTAAATCCATACACTATAAGGTTCATGGCTAAGATTTCAATTTCTCTAAATTTTTCTTTTTTTTGCTTCACTTGATTCATTTGTAGCCTTCTTGATTTTTCCTTCAACGAGCTCCAAAACTTTGTTCTTTTTAATAATGAGGTCTATTCTCTTTCTCTAGACCTTGTAATTGGATGCCCCTTCTAATTTTTTCTCTCCCTTCATAGTGTTAGACATAGTTTCCATAGATATAGCAGGTTTTTCACTATATATGATCCCCTTGAATTTTACTTGACCTTCTTTTCCTCAATAGATATTTATCCTGCCTTTTTCTTCCTTCTTCACCTTGGCTCTGATACCATGTTTGAAAATTAGAAAGGCAAAAAGATTTTCTTATGTTGATAATTAATTGTGAAGTCTTAGTGTTATTATTAAAATTTTTATGTTCTTTCTCTATCTTAGTTCATCAAGCAATTACCAAAACAAAAATACAAAGATCAAGGTGTTACACAAAATATTGTCACCATGACTTTCTGCAGTCAGTGTGAGTCTATCACCACTCATATTGTCCTCCTTTGCAAGTCTCAAACCTCAGCTCTTCATGTCAAGCTTTAAAAATGAGAGAAAGTCTTTGAAAATCTATAAACCTCTGGTTCCGCACTTTCTCTTACCATTACCTGCGGTCCCGCACCCCTTGGTCATGTTACCTGCAGACCTGCCCGCTCTGTCTCTAAAGGAGTGGGTGCGGACCCCTGTGAAAGTCAAAAAGGTGCAAGTTTATTCTTAAAAACTAACTTTGGGTTAATTCTGGATGTTTCTAGAAGGAATCTTGACGTGGATGGTTCGCTCCTAGGTGGTTCATGCATCCCATAACTAAAGGAGCTAACCCCTTGATGAGAGGAGCTTATCCCTTTGAAGGAGGGCTCTATCCCTTTGAAGGTGGACCTAGTAACTTCCCTCCTCTGCACTATAAATTGAGGCATTGGGCTGGTTGCTGGGGAGGTTGAAAGCTGAACATTTTTGAGGGTAAATGCTGTTGGAATTGAGACTTCCTAGTTAAGCTTGAGAGGAGAGATTACATACCTTTTGGCTTCTTTGGGAAGAGAGTGAAACTTGTCAAAGTAGAGGAGATTCTTGCTGGACCCTGGGAGGAGCTTGTACAGCATCAAGGCACCAAGGTTGTAAAGTTCTTCTTTGATTAAATTTAATACAATCAGATTCATTTTTCTCAATAAATTGTCTTCTATGGTTTATTTCATGAATTCCTTGATCATCATGATAAATATGGTTTATTATATTGGTTTTTCAGGTGTTATTTTCTATGTGTGCCTGTTTGTGTTTGCAGATTCTTTAAAAGGGAGCTCATTTGGATCAACGGAGCGTGGCTTCCACAAACTAGCACTGGACCCGAGGTAGGCCTAAAACATCTATTAGCCTTTATTTATAAATTGCATATTTAGAGAAAGATAGAATTTGTTTGGTTTGCTTGTCGCTAGATATCATTAGATACTAGGGAGATTGGTCTTGTCCGCAAGAACAATTCATCCGCCTGACAAAATGGCGACTCCACTAGGGACTTGAATTTTTGGTTTTTTCCTTTGATTTTACTTTGACTTGAGAAACTGTTTCTCTGTTTCTGGTTTTTGCTTGATGTGTGTGGGATAGGGTAGGTTCTGTAGATTTTGAATTATTTTTTATTTTTCATGCTTTTGGAAGAGGACTGCACCCTCTGTTTGTAACACAGTGCGGACATCCCCGCACTTTTTCTTTACACGCAGAGCGGTACCGCACCTGGTTGTATTGGGAGCCTGCGGACCCTCTCAAAATTTTGAAAAACTTAAAATTTTCTCATTCAATTAAGATTAGGATTTGTTTATATGTTTTAGCCTCTGCCCAGATCTGCACATGTCTTGTCAGAAACTTTTCGTAGGTTAATTCCATTGGCATTTAGGTTTTAGGTGAATTTCTAGAAGCTTTGTGTGCCTGGCTTGATTTTTGTTTGGTCTTTGTAGTAACTCAGAGCTTAGAAGCCTTAGAAACCTCAGATCACTCTGGTTTTTGCTGGTCTTCTTATGAGTCTGACGGATTTGTAAAATCTGCCTTTGTTGAGGAATACATCTTGTTTTTCTCTTTGCGAAGCTTCGAAAGAACTTGTTTTGAAAGTTTTGGATTTAATTTTTAAAAAAGAAAACAAAAGCTGATTGTTTTTTGATTAATTTGTGATTCTGGACAAATTAGTCCTTAGTTTTCTCATAACTAAGTAAAACATCCTTGAAAAGAAATTTTGTAAGCTTTTACTTCAATTAGTTTTTTAGAATTTATAGATCTCAAGATTAGATTTTTTAATAGTTTTGAGTGTTTTATAAAAATTAAAAAAAAAATCTCTTTTGAAAAAGTTTGTTTTTGAGGTATTTGAGTGTTTGAAAGAAAAATGATTTTTTCGTGAGCATAACTAGTTGTCTCGTTTTTGAGTTAATTGAAAAAGACAAAAAAGTTCTTCTTTTCATTTGATTGTTAATGAAAGATTTGGTTTTACAAGAATTTGCATTCTCAACTCTTTCTTTAGCTAGAAATTCATTGAAGAAAAAGGATTGTTTATCATCTTAAGTGCATTTTTAGTGTATTGGAGTCGAGTCTTCACACCATAAAGTTTCATCTCCACACCTTTTGACTTAAGAAAAAACCAATAAAAATAACGCTTAAAGTAAAATCTATCTAGCAATGTTTTTATTTCTAGGGCTCTTTATCACCAACATAGCTTAGGCTAGTATCTTGGAGTAGGGAGTAATTAACTCTCCAAGATAGTAAAACAAACAAGTAGCTGTATCTTGCGGTAGGAGATAAATTCCAATTGTTACATCTATGCTCTAGGAAGCTCCTCTTAAAGGAGTCAAGCACGAGATCGTGTCCGAACGAGTGGGGTAATCAATCCTTCCTCATTGGGAACGATACAAGATATACACATATTAAAAATGGTAAACCTCGGATTAACCATTATCGAGGAGCCTGGGGTCACTTGTTGGTAAACCTTGGATTATGTCAAGGAGCCTTCAAGGGGATTGAGCTTTCTACTCTGCCCTTGCGTGTGTATTGGATCACAGACTGTTCCCCCAGGTATATTTGTTTCCGTTGGTAACCATAGTGACCATAATCTATAGGATTCTTTCCTAAGGTGACGGTGGAGGGAAGATCCCATTATACCTGGAGCAGACGTTGGCTAGACTCACTTGGATTTTCTGGGGGGTTCTCTTCACTCAAGAGGGTTTAGTGGAGAAACTTGTGCCAGTCTATTCATTAAGTAGGTTGCTGGGGTAACTGTTCCAACCGCCATTTTTGTATTGAATTCTGTGACGTTGGATTTCATCACCAACTAGTGTTTTCGGTACGGAAAGTTATTGTTTGTGTGTTTTTTGACCTCCTAGATTCTTTAGGCATGTGATTCAAAATTGTTTGGTTCTTTAGAGACTTTAGGTGGTTTTAATTGAGATTTTTCTTTGTTTGCGTGTGAAGTAATTAAAATTTTTAATCGTGGCTGAATTACCGAGGCAGTCTCGCAGACTTAGGGGCCAACCTCCTGAGTTTTCACCAAGCCAGCTTGAAGGGCTACAAGCCCTTATAACTCCTAGTGACAGTAGAGTTGGGTCACCTGAAGAAGGAGAGTCTTCTTTAGTTGTACATCCTGATTATCAAGTTCAAGCACCAGAGTATATTATTGAACCTGTTTCTTTTTCGAAGTTACTGGTAGTTTTTCTTCTACTAGTGAATTAGCCAAGGAACCTGAAATATCTGAACCTGAAACTGAACCTGCTGCTACTCCAACATTAGGATTTGCCTCTCCAACTTCCAGTGGTCTTGGTTCACCCAGGGTAGAAAGAGTCATTACCCAAAATGTTCCTTTTGGACTTATTGCTATTGAAGAACTTGTTACTTCGGAAGAAGGTATACCTATCCCTGAAAATCAACCAGCTATAGAACTTAGGGAGCATGAATTGATCTTTTACAGTCCACCTAGGAGGGACGCTTGGTATCTTTCATTGACCAATTTTTTGGAAAACTCGGGACTAAGTTTTTCACCACCTCGCATTCTTTTTCATCCAACACCTAGGGGTTATTATCCTCTGAATATGTCGAGACAGTCATCCATGTTTTCTTAATCTCCAGAAACATTTTTATATGGCGGTCCTTCTGTTCCCTCTAGGTATCAGTCACTTACTGGTACTTTTTCGGGAGCATCTCCTCAACCTGTTGAACAAGGGTTATTAACTGGTAATAACAGAACTAAACCGTTGAGTGTAGAAGATATTCTTATTATGTCAGGTACCGTTCCAAATCCGCAACCTCAAGGTGGCCAGTTACCGCCTGGGGGGTAGCCTCAAGGTCCTCAATTATCGCCTGGGGGGCAACCTCAAGGTATCCAATTACCGCCTGGGGGGCAACCTCAAGGACAGTACATACCTACGGGACAGTACATTCCTCAAGGTCAACCCCAGACTCAGTATGTACCTCAAGGTCAACCCCAGTACCAATATATGCCTTAAGGTCAACCCCAGTATCAGTATGTGCCTCAAGGTTATCAACCTCAAGGTCAGTACCCAAACCAAGGTTTCCAACCACCTTAAGGTCAATCATTTGTCCAAGGAACTGGAAATGTACCTTTGAATTATCAACCCTACCCTCAACCCAGTTATGGTGTCCAATATGCTCAACCTTCTATGGGTCCATACCCTGGAATGAACTTAGTGTGGGATCCATCTCAATCTCAACAGATCTTGCAACCGAATGTGCAGTTGTCATCTCAATCTGGACAACCCTTGGTTTCTGGTTCAACCCAGCAACCTGTCCAGCCTACTATTCAAACTTCTGCACCTTCTGTAGTTTCTTAGCCTGGGCCTAGTTTGCCTCGAACTCCGCCTCAAACGACTGCTGCAACTGCTGCAACATCTGTTCCATCTACCCCACCTACTTCTGGAGTATCGACAGCTCCGGTTTCTACTGTTCCTGCATCAATTCCTCAAGCATCTTTACCTCAGTCTGGACCCACAATTCAGACTTCGGTTCAAATGCCTGTAGGACAACCTGGTCCAAGTACGGTTGTCACAAGTCAACCTCAATTTACTTATCAACCGTACCAGGGACAGTACCAATTCAGTCCTGTTGTGCAGAACCCAGTCTATCAGTATCAACCATACCCTGGATATACTTATCAGCAACCTCAACAACCCCAGTACGGTCCGGTTAATCCTGGTTTTTCGGGAGGATATAATATCCCAAATGCAATTCCAATTCCTAGTTATCCTGGATATCCTCCTCCTGGGGCTGGTCTCATGACCCAGGGTTTCGGAGACCTTAATCGTCAGTTCCCGTTCATTGCAACTTTGGACTTGCCTGATTTGTCATGCCTTATGAATGATCCGATTAATTATCTTCCGTTTTGGCCGCCAATGCCGAATAAGTTGCTCAGTGACATCCCAAAGTTTGAAGGTAAATCAGGAGAGGATCCGTCGAACCATGTGATGAATTATCACCTCTGGTGTGCATCTAACTCCATTTCGGATGATTCAATTTGTTTACAACTTTTTCAACGCACTCTAGTTGGTCTTGCAGCCAAGTGGTACATTGAGTTACCGTGAGCGTCTTTTTATAATTTTAGTTAGTTAGCTACTTCGTTTTTAACTCATTTTTAGTTGCTAGTCAGATATGACAATGGCACAGAATTATTAACTTCATTAAAACAGTCAACGTCCACTTACATTTCAGATCACATTCATGAATGGAGACGTCGACGCCGTTTAGTGAAAGTTTTTATTCCGGATCAGATCTTAGCAGAATGGTTTGTTAAATATTTATTACCAAAAATCACTGAGGATGTAGCTAAGGCAGGAGTCGTTACTGAAGAGCAAGTAATTGCTCAAGCTCAGTACCTTGACCTCGTTTATACGCAGTCTGGTACCTTACCCAAGAAAATCTCCGACCTTCCTAAACAAAATCAAATAACTGCAGCTCCTTCAAGGTCTCATGCCGCTGATGGTATGATTGGTACAATTAATACCAAAAGTAAGAAGAAATCTTCCAAGAATTCTTCTCCTATCATAACTTTACCAGATTCCCCGACAGGAGACTCTTCCGTAGAAATTTCTGCTGATATTCATGTCATAGAGTCGTCTACGGCCAAATCAAAATCCGGTGGTAAAAAGAAAGGGAAGAAGAAAAATAAAACAAATAAAAATACGAAAGAGAAACCAGAAAAAACGGAATCTACTGATGAGAAACGTAAACCTCGTTATCCTTGTCTCATTTGTGACGAAGAGCATTTTACAAGAGACTGCCCTCATCGCGCCGAGGTTGCAAAAATAGTTAAAGGTTCCCAAACGCCTGCTGTTTTGAAGGATCATTTTCCTAGTAAAGACAGTGAGATGATAGGTTCTTCCTCAAATGCCTCAGAAGAACCCATAATGATGATGTCCCATGTTAGGATTGCGACACAATCGCAAGATTATGGAAGTAAAAGTCTTGTTGGTGGTAAGGAAGTAGAATCTTCTAATTCGAACCCATCAACTTCAACTCCCGGTTCCGATCCACTACAGATCGAGAAACCTAACCCAGACTTAGTAATCAAACCGCTCGCCAAGAGTATACTTCGAAAGTTAGCTTTCAATCCACATGCGAGAGCTGCTCAGAACTATAACATTGTTGAAGATTTGGCTATTTCACCTTCAACAATGTTGGCTTTGGAGGTGCTGCAATCATGTCCAGCACAACGTAAATTGCTATTGTTGGCTATAGGAGCTGTTGATATTCAGGACTCGAACCTTATAATTTTCGATCTAGAAAATAGTACACCTCGCTTGCCTCATCAAATGGCTTTCCAGATTCCAGTGTTAGTAAAAAACAGACCGTGCTATAGGACTGTGATTGATGAGGGAGCCTCAACGTGTATTATGTCGATCCAGTGTTGGAGATCGCTTGGTTCTCCTACACTTAATAAATCCCCGACGATTCTAAAGGCTTTTGATGGCTGTGGGTTCCATCCTTTTGGCATTCTACATGATTTACCTATAGGGGTTGAAGGAAAAACTGTTAATCTAGATGTGGAAGTGGTTGATGCCCCTCTAGATTACAACCTTCTCTTGGGTCGTAGTTTGTCTTACACTATGATTGTTGTTGTTTCATCGGTCTTTCGGCTTATAAAGTTTCCTCATAATGGAAAGATCGTAACTATAGACCAGCTAACTTACTTTTCATCTGACCCAGCCTCTTCTGAAAGTATCCAGCATGTTGGCAAAACAACTATCCCTTATAAGGATGTTGGAGTAGGACTAGTTAAAGATTTTGGTTTACTAGGAACTTTTTCCTTTCCTCCTCCTAACGTATCGCCTTCTACTGCAACCATTCATATGATTTCATTAGACAATATTGTTTATGATGATCCTTGGATCGTATCTTCCGAATCTGAGATAGATTCATTTGGTGATGCCATGCCTTTGAGTCCATATGAAATTGCGTATTGGGCCGTACAGTCGTTTTCCGACCCTTCTTCAACCGAAATTGACTTAATGAATGTAGTCCATGAAGAATCACTTTCAACATCAAACTTAGCTTCAACAACTTTTTCCGAACTTGTTCACACAAATGAGAAAATTCGTGAGATCTTGTCTATTGATGATTTACCATGGGAAGATCTTCATCATAGATCTTTGTTTTTACCTGAGATTGATCGCTTTGAAAATGATTTTTCATCTTTTTTTATGATTGATTATGTCAAGGAACCTCAGAATCCATTGAAAAATCTTGATTCTGAGTTAAATTTGGGAAATATTTCTCGAACTATTCCTATTGACATTTTGGTTAAACCTGGAATTGTTGAAAACATTCATATAGGTGCCTCTTGTACGGAAAATGACATTCAAACATATAAGGCCCTATTTCAAGAATTCTGTGACGTGTTTTCCTGGTCATATGAGGAAATGCCAGGAATTGACCCAGCAATTGTTGTTCATGAAATCAAAACTTACCCGGATGCTAAACCCATCCGGCAACGTTTGCGTCAGATCCACCCGCGAAAAGCTGCTGCTATTAAAGCAGAAGTTGAGAAATTACTTAAAGCAGGTTTCATTTATCCAATTCCATTAATGGATTGGGTATCGAATATTGTTCCTGTTAACAAAAAGCAAGGAACAATAAGAATATGTATCGATTATAGGGATATTAATCGAGCCTATCCAAAAGACAATTACCCAACTCCCTATATCGATCAAATCATTGATGATTGTGCCGACAATGAAATATTCTCCTTCATGGATGGTTTTTCCGGATACAAACAAATAAATATTCTACCTACTGATCAACCAAAAACGACTTTCATTTGTCCATGGGGAACATTTGCTTATTGCAAATTACCTTTTGGGATTAAGAACGCCGGTGCAACTTTTCAAAGAGCCATGTCTTACGTGTTTCATGACATCAAGCACATTGTGCAACTCTATCTCGATGATTTACCTGCTCATTCATTACATCGAGTTGATCATCTCATTCATTTACGAGCAATCTTTACAAGGTGTAGGCATTATCGAATTAGGTTGAATCCACATAAGTGTGTTTTCTGTATAGAAACGGGTTGGTTACTGGGATTTTTTGTTTCGAAAGCCGGCATTCGTGTCGATCCCTTGAAGGTTGAAGCTATTGTCAAATTGCCTCCTCCTTCGAGTCTTCGCCAACTCCAAAGTTTGCAAGGGAAAGCAAACTTTTTACGTCGATTCATTCCTAACTACGTCGAGATAACAAAGGGTTTTACCCGGTTGTTGAAACATAATGCTCCATTCTTTTGGGATGAGATAGCTAACAAATCTTTTGATGCACTAAAACACACGTTGACCCATGCACCGTTATTGCATCCTCCCAACTACAACCAGGACTACTTCTTATATCTCGCCGCCTCACATTCCACCATCGGAATGGTATTAGTTCAGGAAGATGAATTCGGTAGTGAACATGTGATATATTACCTTAGTCAAACCTTGAATCCAACTGAGCTAAAATATTCACATGTGGAGAAATTGGCCTTGGCAGCTATTCAAGCTGTCCAACATTTTCGTCATTACATTTTACTACGCAAAACTACTGTAATTTCCGATTGCAACCCTATGATCTATATTTTGACCAAACAATTGCTAGGGGGCAAGTATTCCAAATGGATTGTGATCCTACAGGAATTTGACTTGGAATTTAAAAAATCTAAGTCAAAGAAATATTTAGTTTTTGCGGAGTTAATGTGTGACTTCTCGCGTGCTGATACTGAAACTGTGGTGGAAGAGCCCATTGTGGACGAATCCTTGTTTCTAATCAACACTTTAGATCCCTGGTATGGAGATATCATAGTTTATCTCCAAAGCCAATCCTTTCGACCTGAAATTTCATGATCTCAGCGTTGGAAAATACGATTCCAGTCCCAACAATTCAAAATTATTGGAGATACACTTTATCGCCGTGGGGCGGACTCTGTTTTCTGACATTGTTTAACTCATGAGGAAGCTAAAAGGGTTCTAAATGACTGTCACTCTGGAGCATGTGGCGGTCATATGTCTAGGTTTGCCACATCCCAAAAGATATTGCGCACTGGCTATTTATGGCCGTCTTTGTTTAAATATTGTATTAATGCGGTCCGAAAATGCCACAACTGCCAAATTTTTGATCGAAAGATGCGCGATCCACCTGCTCCTCTCCACCCTATAATTTCCGTCGGTCCTTTTGCAAAATGGGGTATCGATTTTATTACATGTAACCCTCACTCGGCTGGGGGTCATGCGTATATCATCCTTGTAGTAGATTATTTTACCAAGTGGGCCGAGGCGATGCCTACATTTTCGGCAGACAGAAAAACTGCTGCGATTTCCATTTTCAATCATATAATTGATAGGTTCGGTGTTCCACAAGCGATTATCACTGATCATGGGTGTCATTTTTAAAATATTATGATGACTGAACTAACAGACCAACTTGGCCTGCGTCACGACAATTCAACTCCATATTATCCACAGGCTAATGGTCTGGTTGAAGCCATCAACAAAGTTCTAGTCATTATGATCTGATGAATCATTGGGATTCATAGGTCAAATTGGCATAACATGCTATTTTTAGCGCTTTGGGCGTATCGAACCTCAGTAAAAACATCAACTGGTTTCACTCCTTTCCAACTAGTTTACAGTTTGGAAGCTGTGTTACCCATTGAATGCGAAATCCTGTCATTGCAAATGGCCATAGAATTACTTCCAGCCACTTCCGAAGAGGAGAAACATTTGTTGTACTTGGCTCAGCTAGATGAGAATCAACGTGATGCTACACTAGCAATCGAAACTCATGCCAAACGTATTAAATCTCAGTATGATCGAAATGTTACACCTCGTAATTTTTCGGAAGGAGACGTAGTCTTATTGTACGATCAAGCAAATGATAAATTAGGTGTTGGAAAATTCGTACCCATGTGGCATGGTCCTTATGTTGTTAAGCGAAAGATGGAAAAAGGGGCCTATGAATTGGTAGACTGTGACGGAGTCTCTTTAGGTAAACCCAGAAACGGTCTTTACCTGAAGAGATATTATGCTTAAATCTGGGTGTGGAGATTTTTAGTTAGGTTAGTTTTCTTTCTAGCTGGTTTGTTTTCGATTAAAAAGTGTGCTTAGCTTAGAGAGTGCCTTTGTCATTATTCCTGCTTATCTTGATTTTACTCTTGATATTGCAGATGTCGATGTCTCTCCAAACATACATTGGTTTTGCTGATGGTGCTTGTCATAATACACGAAACATTTCTTCCGTAGCTTGGGTTATCTATTCGCCCTCTGATGAGTTGGTTTCTATGCATGGGGTAAGCCTCGGTCAAATAACGAACAACATTGCAGAGTATAGTGCAATGTTTGAGTTATTATCTGAATCCATCTCATTTGGCATTCAGAGTTTGATTGTGAGGTTAGATTCTGAACTCGTTGTATTGCAGCTTAACAGAGTTTATGCCATTAGAAATCCAGTGTTATTGAGAATATTTTTGAGAGTTCGTCTCTTGGAACGTGAATTTGACTATATTTAATATCACCATATTCCAAGATATTTAAATACATTAGCAGATGCAATTGCTTCTCGAATGTTAAGTAGACATTTGCAGTAATCAAACAAGTAAATTTAAAAACATTCCATAACATGTTTTACAAGATAACCGGTAATAGTGATATAGCATAGCATAGAAGTGTGTCAAATATACATCGTCTTCGATCATAGGTTGAAAAACACCTTATGATCGGCAAAAATGATAGTACAAAAAGCAAAAATGTCATATGAGTCTACAACAGGCGATCATCCTATCACTGGTGATGATCACGATAAGAAACCACTGTACGAGCCACCATACAAAGGAACCTCCTAAAAGGTCCTGGGACCCCAATCACATAGCGATGTAGCCTAAGAGGAATGTGATCTATGCTAGTCTTTGGAATGTTTGCTGTCAAACGCTCTAGATGGTTTTCCAGTTCGGCCAAGGTCTCTGTAGATTCGTCCCATGGGGCTGGTGCTGCTGCAGCTAGCTGTTTCCTCTCATAGGGCCGGAGAGTGGCTGGTTGCCGTGGACCTACATTTGCATTTGAAACTTTTTACTATCAATTTTGGGACGATTTAAAAAAAAAAAAAAAATTAAATTAGAAAATGTTGAAAATGATTTTACCTGAGTCATCCCATTGCTCTCCTGGTGGAAGAGCCATGTCTGGGTCACCACGATAATCCATCCCAGCATAAGGAAAATCCTGAATAGAAAAAACTTGGTTCTCCAACCAATGAAAATACTCAGGAGGAAATCGAACAACTTCTGAACCCTCCTTAGGATGACGGGCCATAACTGCAACCCAACGCATCATTTTGGGCTCTCGGGGAAGTCTAGTTCCAACGGAAAGATGCTGTGGGACCAACATTAGGAGCCTCTCTAGACCAAAGATCACAACTAAGAAACCATATCCAAAGTTTTTCAGTTGTCCGTTCTTTGCTCTAGTCAGTTGGACTTTTACATTAGCCAACACAGCTTCACACCAGTTGAAGATGGGGCGCCAAAAGCAGTCTATTACCATCCACATTTGGGATCCAGTGGCCATATGTAGTGCTGTGCTTCCGCAGAGTCTGGTGACAGTAAATGCAATCACTTTGAGTTTAGGACGGGAGATGGTTTTGATATCAATCCCTTTATCCTTGGTTTGGTCGTTACAAAACTCTAGCCGGAGGCTATCGACAGACTGGCCACCTGGCCTAGCCCCGAATAGAGTCAATTTTTCACCTCTCTTAGGCAAACCAATCAAAAAGTAAATGTCTTCTGGCTCCATTTCAAGCTGGTGGCCACCAATAAAGAAACACTGGTCCTGTACATTCCACCTGTCTACCAGCCATTGCAAAAAGTCCACCTGGGCCCTCATGCCAGGTATGGCCAAGAATTTGAATAAACCGCATGCCTTCAATGCATCAATCGAAGGTTGATGATTAATTGCGGCGAGGTCCACATCCTCGTGCTCCCGTTCCCGCCAGTTAAGCATGGTGTATACCCTACATTCAATAAAAAGGCGGATTAAAACATTTAAATCAAATTTTTTGGGCGGAATTTGAAAAATTTAAGTTTGAAAACCCATGCCACGGGGACCACACTCTCTATGTTAGAGACAGTGCGTAGGTCCGCACTCTGGCTATACAGCAGGTGCGGGCCCCTAACTTTTTTCTGCATGCGAAAAAGTCGGGGTCCGCAGGTTTCGCATGTTGCGCCTGCAGACCCCCGCGCGCGGTCTTTTAACCTAAATATTTCCTAAAAATCAAAATAAAACCCTAAAAACAAATTTCAAATGGATGAAATGCAAGAGTAAGATGATGTGGATTACTTGGAGGTGACGGTGTTCGATTCCAACAGATGGATTTTCCGCAATATTCACGGGAAATTTCTTACCAAAAGCTCTCTTTTCTCACTCTGAAGTCAAACGGTAAAAATGAATTTACAAAAGCCCTTTTTATAAGCTTTTTTGAATAAATGAATTTTTAATTTGTTTATTTTTCACTTTAAAGAGGTAACTTTTGAAGCATTTTTATTTATTTTAAACATGTATGAGTAATGTTTGAGTTTTTGTGCAGGATAACAGATTTTTCAGGAAAAATTGATCATTTTTGACAAAAAACATTAGAGTCACCTTTAAGCTCTTTTCTGACTCCTAAAATATGAAAAGATTGCCGAGTTTTTCTTTTTTAAGCTCGTTAAAATGAAATTAAAAAGACGGTCCACTTACAGCCCTTTTCTGACCGTAAAAACATAAAAAGATTGCCGGATTTTTGTCGTTTCAAATTCAATATTGGTTATAAAACGACGTGTCATTGATCGCTTTTTTACTTTTTCGGATCAGAGGCACTAATTATGAAAAGTACTCCTTGATCGTAATGGTCAAGCGGTTCTCTCAAGTATTATTTTATACTTTTTTGGGCTTGGGAGACAAAAATTTACGAAAAAGGACAACCATGGAGTTTTCTTAAGTTTTTTCAGACTCCCTAAAATTGAAAAAATGCCGAGTTTCTCCTATACTGGACTCGTTAAAATTTAACAGTAAAGGACCTGTTCAATTACAAACAGGAACGGACCACTCCTTCTTAGGGTTCGAATTTAAACTAAGTTGGACTCATCCGAAGGATGAACTTATAATCAAGCAAATGTTATCCTCCTCAAGATTGTAAAAAATAAAGAGGTACTTGCCAGAAATTGTTGGGGAAAAGAGAAAAAAATGAACCTGTTTGTCATACTTTGTGTCTCAGAAAAACATTTAACCACTCTTGAACACGACACTTTTTATTCACCTGGGTTGGGAAATCCTTTGCCTAACAGTTAATCAAACCATATTGAAAGTCTTCAGCCGGTTTCTGGGTATTAGCTTTGGGTCAATTGTCACCAAACCATCTGTAGTGTCGTTATGTGTTCAAGAGGTCAGTGCAAATAAACCATTCATCTGCAAAATATCTGTCATCCATCTTGACCATCCCTGAGTCAGTCCTTGCAACTATATTTCTTCAAACTTGATCTATGATTTCGTGTTGTGGGCTTGCCTACGACGGATCACTTTCTATCGACTTCAGCTCATTATCTAGAAAGATGATCTAGAAATCGTCTGTACCTTGGGAACCGCATGCCTCAATGGTAGGTTTCTCGCCTTTGACTATAGGTTGCATCATTGACCTTCGATCAAAGGATTCCGTGACATGTTCGACATCAACACATCTATTCACATTTCATGGATTGTACTGAGTACTTTGAGAGCCATTGACATTAATGGTGGTTTCTCTCACACTTGTTAACATTTTACATCATTGACTGGTAATCAAGTGGTTTCTACCATGTTCGACTTCAACACATTCATTCACATGGATAGAATCGTACTATTTCAGGAAGGAGAAATCAAGACCCTGGATCTAGTTTCCACCATCCAGGCTGCGAGGAATTTTGTATTCATTATACAGTGGACTATTCATAAATAGATGGCTGCGTCCATACTATGTCTACATGTGTCTATACTTGTGATGTATTGCAAGATCATTCCTATATCAGAGCAGTTTAGTTAGTTTGCTAGTCAGTTTTGATATGAGTATGGGAATGCCTACCTCAGCGATCATATGATCTCATATATATATATTTTGTATTGAATGTTTTTACAAGTTCCAACCAGGCTCTCCACAAGATGATCCTTGAAATGATAAAGTACTTCACTCTTCTTAGATGATAAATGAAATCCTCATCTACTACAGACTTCGCACTTTAGGGGGCAATCTGTTACACAAAATATTGTCACCATGACTTTCTGCAGTCAGTGTGAGTCTATCACCACTCATACTGTCCTCCTTTGCAAGTCTCAAACCTCAGCTCTTCATGTCAAGCTTTAAAAATGAGAGAAAGTCTTTGAAAATCTATAAACCTTTAGTTCTGCACTTTCTCTTACCATTACCTGCGGTCCCGCACCCCTTGGTCATGTTACCTGCGGACTTGCCCGCTCTGTCTCTAAAGGAGTGGGTGCGGACCCCTGTGAAAGTCAAAAAGGTGCAAGTTTATTCTTAAAAACTCACTTTGGGTTAATTCTGGACGTTTCTAGAAGGAATCTTGACGTGGATGGTTCGCTCCTAGGTGGTTCATGCATCCCATAACTAAAGGAGCTAACCCCTTGATGAGAGGAGCTTATCCCTTTGAAGGAGGGCTCTATCCCTTTGAAGGTGGACCTAGTAACTTCCCTCTTCTGCACTATAAATTGAGGCATTGGGCTGGTTTCTAGGGAGGTTGAAAGCTGAACATTTTTGAGGGTAAATGCTGTTGGAATTGAGACTTCCTAGTTAAGCTTGAGAGGAGAGATTACATACCTTTTGGCTTCTTTGAGAAGAGAGTGAAACTTGTCAAAGTAGATGAGATTCTTGCTGGACCCTGGGAGGAGCTTGTACAGCATCAAGGCACTAAGGTTGTAAAGTTCTTCTTTGATTAAAGTTAATACAATCAGATTCATTTTTCTCAATAAATTGTCTTCTATGATTTATTTCATGAATTCCTTGATCATCATGATAAATATGGTTTATTATATTGGTTTTTCATGTGTTATTTGATATGTGTGCATGTTTGTGTTTGCAGATTCTTTAAAAGGGAGCTCATTTGGATCAACGAAGTGTGGCTTCCACAAACTAGCACTGGACCCGAGGTAGGCCTAAAACATCTATTAGCCTTTATTTATAAATTGCATATTTAGAGAAAGATAGAATTTGTTTGGTTTTCTTGTCACTAGATATCATTAGATACTAGGGAGATCGGTCTTGTCCACAGGAATGATTCATCTACCAGACACAAGGACACCAAATGTAGGCACTCAGCCAAGGCCAAATGTGGAAAACCTAGTCAAGAAATCTTCCTTCAGTAATTGAAAATGAGATGGAGAAAGACCCTAGACCAACATACCTTCCTCCTCCACCAATTAAGCCTTCCAAGATTATTTAGTATTCTCTTCTTATCCAATAGCTTTAGACCAAAAACAATCCAGAAATTTGACTTCCCAACTACAAAATTTTGACCCCCAACAACATAATTTCGGCCACCTAGCTACTACAAAATTTCGCTCCCCTCTAGCAACTGCAAAGCTTCACATGTGTGGGATAAAGAGAGATAAAGACCTTATTCTTCACCATCCTTCTTCTTCTTCTTCCTTGAAATTCACACTTTTTCCTGGCCTAGAAACTGCAGATCGAACTTATTGTGAGTGAGTGACAAATGAGGTTGAGTTGCTGCCTTTATATAGTGATACTTGTTAGAAAATAAAAAAAAGGTAGAAATATTTTCTTTAATTGATAATTACTTGTGACATCTTTGAATTATTTGTATCTTTCTTATGTTCTTCTTAGTTCATCAAGAAATTATCAAAACAAAATATGAAGATCAAGGACACCAGATGTAGGTGGACAACTAGGGCTAAAACCCCTATATAGGGGAAAAACCAGTCAAAAACTCTTCCTTAAGTAATTCAAATTGAGATGGACCAAGACCCTATATCAATAGACATTCCTCCTCCACCAAGTCAGCTTTCCAAGATGATTTAGTAGTCTCTTCTTATCCAGCAGCTTCAGCCTAGCAACAATCCAACGATTCGACTTTCCTGTTGTAGAATTTTGACCCCCTGTAGCAGAATTCCGACCTCCTATTTACTGCAAAATTTCGACCCCCTTCCAACAACTTCAAAAATTCACACATGTGGGAAAGAGAGAAAAAATTGATTTTTATGCTTGAAAGAGTCCTCCTTCTTCACTATCCTTCTTCTTCTTCTTCCTTGTATTTCACACTTTTTCTTGGCCCAGTACCCGGAGATCAAACTTTTTGTGAGAGAGTGAAAAATGAGGTAAAGTTGTTACCTTTATATAATTATTATGCTACCCATTTTAGGTCGACTTGTCCAGTTTTGAGGCCGACTTGGTGGAGGAGGCATAATTGACCTATTTTACAATAAAATAAATTTCTTCTTTGACAAATAAATCCCAAGAAGGGTTCTTTACATTATGACATTGAGAAGAACATTTGACACAAACCCTAGAATCCTGCAATGGACCTAAAAATAATTGACCCAAGCATGAAACCGATGATTTAATAGGTCAATTTTATTAATAATAAAATTTCTTTTTCTTTTTTTTGATAAATATATTTCATCATGAGTCAAGTATGTTCACACCTAATCCGAAGGCGGTTGGGTAAACTGGAACGTGAACAGTCATCAAGAAGATGAACTGTTCCGTCTCCTTTTTGTATATAAACAATAGTTCTCTAATGAAATAACAGATCAGTTTTCTTCTGTTCATTCTGGAGTTACCCTAGCCTGACATGGTATCAGAGCACAGGTCCCAGGTCCCTTTTTCTGGCGTGCCTTGTAACTCCTCTACCTCTGCCAGCGCTCTCTCCTCTAGTGTAATTGCATTCGTTGGTTAACGCCTCTGCCTATGCCAGCGCTCTGTCCTCAAACGGCTATGTCAATCTGCCACACCTGCTCTGTCCAAAATCGTTCCAGCGTTCCTCTGCGTGACAACGCTTGTCTCTGACCTGAATCTGCCACACCTGCTCTGTCCAAAATCGTTCCAGCATTCCTCTGCGTGACAACGCTTGTATCTGACCTGAATCTGCCACACCTGCTCTGTCCAAAATCGTTCCAACGTTCCTCTGCGTGACAACGCTTGTCTCTGACCTAAATCTGCCACACCTGCTCTGTCCAAAATAGTTCCAGCGTTCCTCTGCGTGACAACGCCTACCCTTCACCTGTGGCAGGCAAACCCATATGTTATTCACTAAAGCTCAAGCTGAAACGCGTTCTCCTTCCTTTAGAGATGAAGGCAGCATACAATCTTCCGCAGAGTGGTAGCGCTCCATAGGGGAGGGCAATGAATGAATAGCACTTCATGCTACATGGGCCATAATTCCTAACACCTTCCTTACTCGGAGGACATTGTAGGATTTGAGGAAATAGTCTCCACTGGTTCCTTTCTTTTCCATTCGTCGGAGAAGTCTGCGATGAAAGAAGAATAGACCACGGATATACCCGTTTATCCTGTTTAGAGGATCGATCCCGGGGGCCTTGTTTCGAACCTTTATATTTCTCTGGTTTCGAAAGAACACAAAACCCTAATCGATCTGTCCGAACCCGGACAACCTGCTTCCATTGGAGGGCTTGGGCAAGGCGTGAATGGGAAGTTGAGTACAGCGATTGCAGACATTTTGGAGTCACGCTGGTATAAAAATGTTATGAAACTTATAAATGCTTTCCATGTCCACGTTGCATCTTGTTATAAATAATGTTTCATATACTCGGAAACTTTTGCACCAGATTCGTATTGCAAGACTTGTGAAATGAATAGAAGTGGCATTCGTAGATGGTTTTCGAAAGGCTCAGTAGTAAATGTCTTATTAGATAGCCAATTTAAAAATATGGCGACATGAGAGCACTGTAATTTATTTGAGAGCAGTTTTGTCATCATTTATTATTTGAGAGCAGTTCGGATTCTGTTTGTCATCACTCACGACCGCAAGGATATGAGTGTGAATGTCCGAATGGTAATGCTGTGAGTCAAGTATTGCGCAGTTTATGTAAGCTGTCATTCAAAGCAGTCAAAGTATTGTGCAGTTTTCAAAGGGTTTATTTATCATTCTGAGTATTGCTTTGTTCTTCAAAGTATTTATATATATCAATCAAAGTGTTTGATACTACGCAATTTATTACACAGTTTTCTTTTGAATGATAATGTTGCATTGAAAAGTTATCATTTCAATGCTGATGCTTCTAGCAAACATTAGAGGGATTTGAAGGCTGTAACGTAAGGAAAGTTTTTTTTTATCAGCAGAGACATTTTTTTTACATAATGCATTCAATCATCTCCATGGTAGGAATAGGTCTCACTGGAAAGGAGAACTATTCTGAATGGTCTCAGATGGTAAAACACACCCTCATCTAAAATGAGTTGTGGAAAGGAGTGTGTGTCAGAGAAGAAGACAAAGACCCTGTGCAGCCTACATCAGATAAAGAACTTGTCATTTGGGAAAACAAGAACAGCAAAGCCTATGCATTGATTGCAGCATCTGTAAATGAAGAAGTAAGTCGTCATATTTCATCCTATTCCACTGCCTTTGAAGCTTTACAAAAGCTGAAAGAACTCTATGATTCACATTCTGCACTTGAAGTTGTTCAGCTCATGATTAAACTCTTCACTCTTGAACTAAAAAATAATGATCCCCTTGCTCTTGCATCTGAAATAAAGTCTATAATGCATGATATTAAATCCACTAAGGTTGAGCTGGATATCTCTCTTATTGCCTTTCTCAAAGCACTCTATCCTACCTACTCTAATTATCTTGAGTCTTTACAAGCAAATGGAAATCTTAAAGACATAACCTTTGAGTCTCTTGTGAAAAAGTTTGCTGAAAGAGAGGAAGCCTTTGGAAAGAAAACAATCCCTGAATCTTCTGAAGAGACTGTTTGCCTTGCTCATAAAGAAAAGCATCCTTCTCAAGATTCTACAAGAGGAAGAGGTGGACGAAGAGGAAGAGGAAGATACTTCAGAGGCAGGGAGGGTAGACATTCTCAAGGAGAAAAGGAAGATCTGCATTGCATTCGCTGCAAACAAAATGGATCACATGATGCTTCTACATGCAAGCTACCATGGGACAAAATTGAGCAGAGAAGAAATCAGCAGAAAGGTAAAACTGATGACACAGACAAAGGTAAAGCACCTGAATCTACTCACTATATTGAGGCACAATGTAACATTGGAGTAAATGAAGATTTGTTTAATGCTTCACTTGCTTCTTCGAAAAGTGATTGGTTGCTTGATTCAGGAGCAACCTGTCATATGACTCATAGGAAAGATTTTTTTGAAGATTTCACTGACAATGTTGATGGAGCAGTATACTTTGCAGATCAGTCAAAAATCAAGCCATTAGGGCTTGGCACAATCAGGCTTAAACGGCCTGGTCTTCCAGAATTTCTTCTGGATCATATTCTATATCTCCCACAGCTCAAGAGAAACTTGTTGTCCTTGGTCCACATCCGCCAACAAGTTCACTCCATTCATATGTTTGATGGAAAGCTTGAGGTAAGAAAGGCATCTGACCACTCACTTGTCATGAGGGGTATAGAAGAAGAAAGACTTCTTAAACTACAAGGAACCTCTGCTCATGCACAACATTTCTCATATATTTCTCATCATGAAGAAGGTACACTTCTGTCAAGTTTATTATGGAATGCTAGATTTGGACATTTAAACTATGATAGTCTCCGCTTGTTGAAGAAAAATGGTGTTGCTGGTTTGCCTACCATTCCTAGAAAACATAAGCAATGTGATGCTTGCATTCTAGGAAAGCATAGCAAACAGTCTTTTCATGATTCACATTCAAGAGCACATAGGAAGCTTGAACTCATTCATTCAGATTTATGTGGTCCAATGCATGTTCCTTCTGCAAATGGAAATAAATATATCATGACATTTATTGATGATTACACCAGAATGTGTTGGGTTTATTTATTGAAGAACAAATCTGATGCTTTTCAAACATTCAAGAATTTTCATAAGTGGATTGAAAATGATGCACAATCTCATATTGGGTCTATTCGCACTGATAATGGAAAAGAATATACATCAAATGAATTTGAAAACTATCTTCGCCAACATGGGATCAAACATCAAACAACTGTACCTTATAATCCCCAACAGAATGGTGTAGCAGAAAGAATGAATAGAACTATCTTGAATATGGTACGATCCATGCTTTTCTTCAAAAATGTAAAGATAATGTTTTGGGCTGATGCTGTTCTATGTGCTGCATATATAAAGAATAGATGTCCATCTAGTGCTATAAGAAACAAGACTCCTTATGAATTGTGGTATGGACATGTTCCTTCGGTAAAACATCTCAGGATTTTTGGTTCCACCTGTTAGGATTTAATACCAAAGGTACATAGAAACAAACTTGGTGCTAGAAGTCATAAGTGTATCTTCCTGGGGTATTCAAACACCTCTAAAGCATACCGTCTCTATGATGAAGTAAATAAAAAGTTTGTTGTATCTAGAGATGTCATTTTTCTTGAATCATCCAAATCTGACAGTGTTGTTGAGCGAAAACTTGATCGCTTGGATAGATTCACAAAAACAAAATCATTTCAAGAGTTTGATAATTAGATTCCACATCTTGAAGGGGGGATTCCTATACTAGATCAACATGTGGAATCTTCTTCTGAAGAACAATCTCCCTTGCATGAAACTCCAACACCGGATGATCCTTTAAGTGATGTAATTGATAGAATTGGGAGACTCAATCTTGATTCAGTCCCAACTCAATCAACAGAGCAGCCTGGACCATCTCAGAAAGGTCCCCCAAAGTGGCTGACAAAGACACTTGAAAGTGTTCATCCTGATGAAATTGGAAAAACAGGAACCAAAAATACAAACCGACAAGATGGAGGTGATGTAGATGACTCTAATTCACCTGTTGATATGGATGTTACTTATGATTGTGAATTGAACTTGTCTACAGATTTTGAACCAACTTCCTTTAAAGAAGCTGCTTCTCATGATGAATGGAAAGAAGCGATGCAGAAGGAGTATGATGCCCTCATAAAGAATGGCACTTGGAAGCTGGTTGATCCTCCATTTGGAACCAAACCAATTGGCTGCAAGTGGGTCTACAAGAACAAGTACAAAGCTGATGGCTCACTTGACAAGCACAAAGCTAGGCTTGTGGCAAAAAGGTTTTGCACAGAAGGAAGGGGTCGATTATGAGGAAACTTTTGCCCCCACAGCAAAATGGGCCACCATCCGGACACTCTTTGCACTAGCTGCCCAGAACGGTTGGAAAGTCCATCAAATGGATGTAAAAACTGCATTCTTGAATGGAGATCTAAAAGAGAATGTTTTTATGTCCCAGCCTGAAGGATTTGTTGTGAAAGGACATGAACATAAAGTATGCAAACTTGTGAAGTCCTTGTATGGCCTCAAACAAGCACCACGAGCCTGGTATGAAAAACTAACTGAGCATCTTCTGAAACTCAACTTCAAACATTTTGATCTTGATGATGCAACTTTATTTGTCAAGAAAGTTGGAAAAACAGTTGTATATCTTGTGGTATATGTAGATGATCTTTTAATGACAGGGAACAATGAAAGCTATATTGCATCCATAAAGAAAGAATTAGGAAAAAGTTTTGAAATGACTGATTTGGGCTATGTTCATTACTATCTTGGCATTGAAGTAACCCAACATTCAAAATCCATATTTCTTTCTCAAAAGAAATACATTGGAGACTTGTTAAACAGATTTGGCATGACAGAGTGCAATCCTATTTCTACTCCAATGGAACAAAACTTGAAGATCACATCTATTGAAGGAAAGGAATTTGAGGATGCAACAAAGTATAGACAGCTTGTAGGAAGTCTCATCTACCTCACTACTACCAGACCAGACATTTCATTTGCTGTTGGAATCCTCTCCAGGTTTATGCAAAAGCCTTGTGAGGGACATTGGTCTGCTGCAAAAAGAGTTCTAAGGTACTTGAAGGGAACTCAAAACCTTGGAATCAAGTATACACAGGTGGACGACTTCAACTTGATTGGATACTCTGATTTAGACTTCGATGGAGACAAAGAAACTGGGGTATCTACTTCAGGATATGTTATGAGTCTTGGATCAGGAGCTGTCTCCTGGAGATCATGCAAACAATCAGTTCCAACAGATTCCACAACAGAAGCAGAATACGTGGCAGCATCTGAAGCAACGAAAGAAATTGTGTGGCTCAGGAAAATTCTTGAAGATTTGCAGGTAAAACAAGTACAATCAACTCCACTCATGATTGATAACACCTCTGCAATAAAGTTGGCCAAGAACCCAAAGTTCCATGATCGTACTAAGCACATCAATACTAAATATCATCTGATCCGACATCATGTTGAGGCCAAAACAATCCATCTCCGTCATTGTTCCACAAATGAGCAAATTGCAGACATCTTCACCAAAGCGCTTGGAAGAGAAATGCTTGAAAGATTCAGAACGATGCTTGGACTCACCAACATCCCTTCGGATTAGGGGGGGGAATGTTCACACCTAATCCGAAGGCGGTTGGGTAAACTGGAACGTGAACAGTCATCAAGAAGATGAACTGTTCAAAGTACAATTATGAAGGCTAATAGTAGTTACATTTGTCAACGCTCCCTTTTAACTAGGGAGGTATTCATAATTACCTATATATGAAGGTACATGGAAGATCTCCAAAATGAACTACAAAGAGTTCTAGCACACTCAATGCCTTAGATTAGATATCTTACCAAGGTTATCTATCTTAGTGGGACTAAGATGGAGTCAAGCTTTCATCTAGTCTAGGTACCATCATGCTTACTTGCTAACCATCAACCCAATGATCTAGGTAAGTATCCAAGGTTAAAGCTCTATGAACAACACCACCCTCTATCTTTGGGATCTAGACATCAACACATAGGCCACCCAAATGTCCTCCCAAGCATCCACCATTATATGCTTCAACTCTCCCTAATAAACTAGATATATCCATTTGTCCAAGCATGCTTTCGAAGTGTTCAACCTTATTATGGAGAGATTTACCTGTACAAACATAAACCCCATTTAAAAGTAACATTTCAAACATATAAACAAGTAAATACAAACCTTCAAGGTCCTCAAATATTTGTATGCTTCTAGTATCATCAAGTTATATACAATTTTATCAGAAGATTTCTCCTTCTTGTTTCAACACCAAATATATCCTTAATATAAATATATTCATTCTCTAATTTCTTCTACAAGGTATCCATCATGACTATCATAATATGCCCTTCCTCTCAACTGGGGAGTTTTACTCTCTTCTTCTAACCATGCTCTCTTATTTTAGGGAGATCAACAATTTTTCTTCTTCTATAACATTAGAGAAGCTTTAACCTTTAATGGCTTCATCAAAGTCATCTTCATCATCATCATCCTTATATCTACCTTCATCATGTTTATACGAACATCTTCATCATCTTGAATATTATGTACCTACAAAAATTTAATAGGAAGTACAACCAAATACATATATAAGTATGAGGTTAATTATATCAAATTATTATAATGGAAGCATCAAAGCACTCAGAATTTAGACATAAAATACCTAAACCCAGTTAGGTTCATAATTGATAAGAGACACATCTATTTGGATATTAGATTCCAACTTATTACTAGGGCGTTGTCACTACATCATCAAGACTTAAATCAATTTAATAAGATATAGGTCTCATTACATCTAGGGCCTCAACATTACTCTCGGAGATATATGACAAAATTTACTATGATTTATTACAAACCCTAGATTCCTTCTTTGAGACACAAAGCCTTAGCCATAAACAATTCAATCAAATAAAAATTCTATTATGCATCTAAGGTTTCAAAAATTTGTTTTCACTTGTTAGAATTCTACTAGGGTTTGTAGCAAACCCTAGATGTTATCATTATATTGAAATCAATATCATCATATACTAGAATATTAATCTTCTACTAGGGTTTTGTTACAAACCATATATTTCACAAACTAAAACATGAGCATCAAAAGAAGGTTAGCATACATGCATATATATATATATATATATATATATATATATATCTATCTATCTATATATATATATATATATATATATGATTTCATGCACTAGCATCTCATATCAATATTCATACGTACTAGGTAAATCTAGGACACAAACATCAATGCATCAAATTTAGGTATATAGTAACTTTATTCAGACTAGGGTTTCGATCTTAGGACCTCTTTTAAGCTAATACAAGGGTCTTACTAATAAACCCTAATTCACTAAACCCTAAATATCTAGGATTATAGTACATTAAAAACAAACTCTAAAGGACTCGAGTTTCTATACCAAAACTCTAAGCATCAAGAAAATAAAATTTCTAGACTTCATCATCAATACGAAGTAGACTAGGGTTGAATAATCAATATTGACACTCCCTTAAGTTAGGGTTTTATAGAGAACCTTTTAGGGTTCCATAAGAATGATAATCTAATAAGGGTAGATTTAATCTAATCATTAATCACCCTAACAAGAATCTCTTACGATTCAAAACCCTAGACATAACAATGTTAGTAATGTAGAGCAAAATTTAAAAGAAGAATGATCGTGCCTTTATATGAAGAGAACTTTGTAACAAAGTTTTGTAGACTAATATATGAAGAGAACTTTGTAATAAAGTTTTGTAGACTAATAGAGTAATTGTTTCTTAACAAACTTTGTAGGACATCAATTCTTGATGGACTTTCAGAAGTTATTTCATGCTCGAAGTTTATCCTTTGAGGTCTCCTCCATCGCCTTTGTGCATTCTGCAAGCCTTTTCCTACCAAGGAAAGTCATGAAGAACAGGTTATTAGCATATAATACAAACAAACTTTAATGTGAGGAAGAAACTAAATATTAAAGGATGAAACAAGGAACAAGATACTTATCTTTTGGTAAATGATGGAGGCTCCCTCTTAATCCAATCTTCGAGGGATACTTATAACTTATAAAAATAATTAAAAAATGTCTTAACACAACATGTTAGACCTACAAATTTTAGAAATCAAAACATAAAGGAAATTCAAAACTTAGAATAGAAAACTAAGATAGGATATGTGAAATGGAGGACTTAGTAGTATAAGTCCTTGACTTCTGATTCTTCTTTAGTCTTGTTCTTATTTGGTGGTGCTTCATCAACAACATTCACATATTCTCTTTCTCTCTTCTTATTCCTTGGATTCTCAGGACAATGACTCTTGTAATGGCCCATCTTGTGGCAATTGTAACATTCGACTTTGGATAGGTCCATTTTCTTCTTTGGTCCTTTGAACTTATTGAAGGTTCCCTTCTTCTTGTGATGAGAAGAATAGGCATTTGAGGTGTTTTATCCTTCATCCTCCTTCTTGTTGTTTATTAACGATATTATGGCTTCTTCTTGACTACATGCATTCCAAATTTGTTCAAATGTTGGAGTATCTTTCCAACTATTAAGTCCTAAAGAAAAGGCACTCCAAGATTTTGGTAGTCCTAGAAGGGCAGTAATTACGGGCTCCTTTTCGGGACAACTTCATCTATTGCTTGGAGTTCATCTCTTATTCTAGATATCCTTTTAAAATATGATCAAAATGTATCATCATTTGTCATATTAACAGTTCTTAGTTCATTCTTGAGGCTTGTTATTTGACCAATGTTCTTGATTGTGAATAACTTGGAGAGAGCCCCATACATTTCTTGAGCATAATTTATGTTGGATATGTATGGAATTAGGTTATATTTAACTCCATCCACTATATGATTCATAGCCACGATTTCAATTTCTCTAAACATTTATTTCTCTTCATCATCTTATTCATCAATAAGCTTCTTGAATTTTCCTTAAGCAAGAGCTAAAAATTTGTTTTTTTTTAGAATGAGGCATATTCTCCTTTTCCAGGCCCTATAGTTGGAGGCCCCTTCTAATTTGTTTTCTCCCTTCATTGGGTTTGTCATAGTTCATGTAGATAGTTGATATGTCTCTTTATATGATCCCTTTTCCTTAATGGCCCTTTTCTTAATCTTCTTTTTCCTCAATAGATCCTTTTAACCTGCCTTTTTCCTTTTTCTTCACCTTAGCTCTGATACGATGTTAGAAAATCAGAAAAGCAGAAATATTTTCTTTAGTTGATAATTACTTGTGATATCTTTAAATTCTTTGTACCTTTCTTATGTTCTTCTTTTATATTAGTTCATAAAAAAATTATCAAAACAAAATATGAAGATCAGGGACACAAAATGTAGGCAGACAGCCAGGGCTAAAACTTATATATAGGGGAAAACCCAGTCAATAACTCTTCCTTTAGTAATTGAAATTGAGATGGACCAAGACCCTATAACAATAGACCTTCGTCCTCCACCAAGTCATATTTCCAAGATGATGTAGTAGTCTCTTCTTATCCAACAACTTCAACCTAGCAAAAATCCAACAATTTGACTTTCCAGTTGCAAAATTTGGACCTCTTGCAACAGAATTTCGGCCTCCTAGTTAGTGCAAAATTTCGACCCCCTTCTAGCAGCTGCACAAATTCACACGTGTGGGAAAGAGAGAGAAATTTTTTATTTTTATGCTTGGAAGAGTCCTCCTTCGCTAACCTTCTTCTCCTTCTTCCTTGAATTTCACACTTTTCTTGGCCCATTAACTACATACCGAACTTTTTCTGAGTGAGTGAAAAATGAGGTCAAGTTGCTTCCTTTATATAGTGATTTTGTTGCCCAGTTTAGGTTGATTTATTCCGTTTTGAGGCCGACTTGGTGGAGGAGGCCTAATTGACCTATTTTACAATAAAATAAATTTCTTCTTTGATAAATAAATCCCAATAAGGGTGTTTACATTATGACATGGATAATGACACTTGACACAAACCCTAGAAGCTTGCAATGGAGGCTTTGACCTAAAAATAATTGACCCAAGCATGAAATCCATCCTTTAATAAGTCAATTTTATTAATAATAAAATTTATTTTTCTTTCTTTTGATAAATATATTTTATCATGACTCAAGTAAAATTATGAATGCCGACACTAGTTACATTTTTCAAAAATTTTGTTGCCCAATTTAGGCCGACTTGTCCAATTTTGAGGCCGACTTGGTGGAGGAGGCCTAATTGATCTATTGTACAATAAAATAATTTTTTCTTTGATAAATAAATCCCAAGAAGGGTTCTTGACAATATGACATGGACAAAGGACACATGATATAAACCCTAGAAGCCTTCAATGTACACTTTGACCTAAAACCGATTGACCCAAGCATGAAACCAATGCTTTAATAAGTCAACTTCTTTTAATAATAAAAGTCCTTTTTCTTTATTTTGATAAATAAATTACATTATGACTTAAATACAATTATGAAGACCGAACCTAGTTACATTTTGAACAATCCCATCATGAAATCCTTGAAACCTATTTAAGTATTCCAACCAATTAGATTTTTGGAATACTTCAACCATTTTAGGGTGGATATACAGTTTAGGAGGGTTTGTAGGTTTCCTCCTACTAAAACTAGCTTCCATTTTGGTATTTTAGTAGTATTCTTTTCTAGATTTCATTTTACTTGGGGTCTACGTCACTTTGCTTAATCATATGATAGTATAAGCAAGAATTGTCTAATGTACTCATAGATTTGAAAATGGAAGATATACATTAATTTGAAAATAGCGTAGCCATACAGAAGATATCATAAAAGGGAACACAATAATTGTAGAGAAAATCATTGTGGCAGGGTAACACAATTAATTATTCCTTCATAAAGTAAATCACTCCCCAAGCAATGCTTGCTACAATTATTATATACTTCACAATACTTCATTACAATGCTTTCTTTTTCATATAATTCTATCCAAGCTCCTAGGAACTTTCTAATGAAGAAAACTTCTAATAAGTGAAACCTTGTAACAAACCTTCTTACAATTATTACTTTCACACTATATAATATTATGCCCCTTGGGTACCTACCTATGCACTCCATATTATACTATCTAGGTACACTAATCCTTTTTGGGATACTTCATTCTCAAAACATAGAGGAATGTAATAGCCCCAGGTTAAGTATCCATGTAAATAAAAGGGCATTATAGAAGAAAAAATAAAACAAAGGTCATGGGACATATATTCCAGGCTGAATGGGGGAGAAAACATTACATTGGGATCCACTAGTGGTTAATTATTTATCATTGGCTATGGAAATTGACATTGGCATTGACAAGAGGAAAAATACAATAAATGGAAAATTATTTATTAAAGGCTCGCAAGGAACATGTGGTAAGGATGCAAAAGAAATAAAGGAAAATGAAATAGATTCCATGCAAGGGAAAATGAAAAATATGCATGCAAGGGAAAATGGAGAAAAAAAAGAAAAAGAAAAGAAAAGTAATGGGAGGGAGGACATTCATTCATTCATGTAGTGAAAAAGAAGAAACAACACTATAGAAAGAGAGAGGAGAAGGTCACTTGTACACAAGCAATGAACAAACAAGGAAAGAAAAGAAACAAAAGAAGAATTTTTGTGTCATACAAGAGAAGATTTGGATAACAAAAAGCAAGGGCAAAAAATAATTGAGGATTTGCAAGTAATAGTGTGCATGCTTGATTATATTGCTGGGATTTGAATGCATGGTTCATGCATTGGTCTATTGGTTATTTTGTTGTCATTGGCATGGGATTTTCCTGGATGGAAAATCATGTACAACCTTTCCTTATGCCATTTATTGGATAGACATGATGTAATGGGTTCCCTGTTTGGTTGAGATATGGATTTCCGGTAGATTTTGGATCTTGGTTGGGGTGGTCTCAGGAAAATACCAAGGGTTGAGGGTGGAGAAGGTTTTCTCTGGGAATCTCTTGACATGTGGGTGGAAATAGGAAAATTCCTCCAGGTTTCGTGAAGAAATTCTGAGGCACCAAGCCTGTATTGGTTTTGGTGATTTATGGATTGGTTCAGGTGAAATCATTGTGGTATGAGGGCAGAGGTGGTTTCCTCTGGATTCCCTATATGGTTATGTTTTGGTTTATCCCATGTGATCCCACATTCATTCTGGGAATATTGCACGAGGGTGATTGGCTGGAAGAAAGATTTGGTTTAGCCCAATCTATGGTCAGGTGGTACGTGGAAGTCCTTGACTTAGTTGGTGTTATGCATATATTAATATGTGTTATTCTTTAATGACATCAATGAACACAAGTTTTGGTTTATTGTGTGAATATATGACTGGTTTGTCATGGCTACTTTCTGGTTAAGTTTTGGTTGCATGCATAATTTATTTATTATTATAAGATGTGCTCTTGTTATTGGTCTTGGTCATGGTTTGAAAAGCTATTGATTAATCTATATGAATACATGAGCTAATATGTGTTTGTGACAACTAGTATGAGAGGGATGCAAGCCTTCTTGATGAAACTAATGAAACAATGAACACATCATGTATTCAAGCCTACAGGTTTATTGGCAACGACATGTTTGTAAATATGAATGACTTTTATCAGATGAGATTGAGAAAAATAGAACTTAGAAACAAAGCATGAGGACTCAGGAATCTTGTTGACAAAGTTCTAGGCAAGTCTACGCAGTTGGCCTATAGGCTAGCCTTGAAAATCCTCGAACAATTCTATGGTTGCATTGTCTTAACTGGAAGTTTTTGGCCACAACCACGCAGAGGATGTGTTGTGCGAGCGAATGGATCCCTCTAGCCACACTGAATGGCCTTCATGCATGTGACTGGACTGCAAGTTAGGTCATAATGTGGTTTCAGCTTAGGGAAAAGGTCAATAGTGGAATTGGTCTGACATTTGTGTGATCATGTTTCTCTGAGTGCTGAAGTAAGTTTGACAAATGGATCCCATTTCCATAACTAAATCTTGGAGTTTGGGTCATGCATAGTAACTCTCAGCTCAGGTTTACCCTGGTAAGCTTATAAAAGTGGGAAAATGTGGGGTGGGGTGTTACAGGGAAAGGCATACAATATGATATGCTAAGCAATGTAACTAATTGGTACCAAGCATGAGCATCCATCCATCCTAGTGGAATGTGATGATGGGGTCCAATTACTTCCTTGCCACCTCGATCTAGATTACGATTTCTCCTCGTTGTGTTACTTTGATATCTCGTTGCATTGTTGTTAGTCCTCTATGTGTCTTCCACCTAGTTGTCTTTTAGGTTCCACGTTGGTACATAATAAGTTTTTATATATGAACACTCTTGTCTGATTACCATTGTTTCTTCGTGTGTGTGGGTGGAAATACAAATCAACCTTAGCTCTTGGTTCTTCTTGCCTGGACTCTTAAAAACGATGTTTCTTTGAGTCATTTAGCTCAGTAGTTTCTCAACTTACCAATTGTATAAACTCTTCAACAATTTCAAACTCAACAAGGCATCCAAGGTTGTGATTATTTCAGCCTAAGGGAGATTGTGAAACCACTGATAAAAATGAAACTACATAAAACATTTGAGACTAGTCGTAAGATGGATGTTATTATTTTGGATATAAAACTATAAATTCTATAGGACATTCCCAAGAATCTAAAGGGACTATAGCATCTATTACTCCTTTAGGTTTTATTATAGATCTATATGCTAATTATAAAATTACAGGTGTGTTTCGAACATTAGAAAATTATAAATCATCCATAGTTCCCTTCATCATAACATGAATTATAACTCCTAAATATTTGAAATTAGTTGCAATAGGAATGTTATTGGTGTGAACTTTAAGAATAGGATTACTGAGATCAACATAGTTTTCCATAAAGATTTTACCTAACATTAAATTTTCTAATTTTCCAACGACTTCTATTTTTTGGGGGGTCTTTTTTCTTTCTTCCTAGTTTCTTAAACATAGCTCCCTAATGATTTTATCATATATTGGAATATATTTTATTATTTGTAGTAAATAAATTTTAATACAAATGTTCTTTAATTCACCTAATAAATAAGATTCAAATTGTTTGATTTTCTTATCCAAATTCAACCTCTCTAAAAAATGAGATTTGTTGGTTGTGGTTGATATATTGTAGAAGAAGAAATTTGTTTTATTGCAATATAACTATTATTATTACTTGATTGATTAGGATTTCCCTCCTCAATTTTTCCATTAACAATAGTGGGAGAATATTTATGAATTACTTTTCTTGATCCAAGATGAATATCATTTAAATCAAGAGGGTTAATCATATAAGCTGGAAAATTTTATAGCTCAACATTATAAGGGGGTTGAGCTACTTTATTGCCAGGGTTTGGAATAGGTTGTTTAGGTAATTGGATAGGTCATGTAGGAGGTTGATCTTATGGTAATTGTAATTGTTATGATTGTGGAATTTGTCATTGTTGAGGTTTGGTAGGATAATATTGTTGAATTTGTGGGGCCTAATGGGTTTACAAAGGATATTTGGAATTTGTTTTGGGAAATATGGATAATTTGGAATCTTTCCATATTTAGACCCTCACTATCCGCATTTACAAGGTTGGTTTTGATCTTGGTATGGTGACCATGCTTTCCAAGGCATAGGAGGCATCCATTTTTTTGGTGTATTGTTCGTTTGAATAATAAGAATTAAATCATTGTGTATGGTCTTGAGACATAGCTAATGCCTGTGGCTGCCAAGGTATTTTTTGAGCACTGTTTCTAATAAGTATGAACTATTTAAATAGTTTCTAACAAATATTCGGTAATATCTTGTATCTCCCAAAGTCAAACATAACTCCTTAACTAATATGGGTGCTACCCATCAATTATCACTGCGACCTTCATTGGAATCACAAGTAGGCCTTCATTACATACAATGTACCCCAACAAATGTGCCAAAGGATATATAGAATATGCATTTATTTAGATTCAATTAAATCTACCTACATCTATCAAGTATCAACCTTAACACCTATATATGATCCTTCAACAAGCTAGATATAGTCCAATTATATAGATATAATTCCAGGAACATGTTCATGAAATCCTTAAATATTTCTACTATGATCCTTGAAAATATTATAGGTGTGGTATTAAACCCAAAAGAGATCACTATGTATAGAAATGAGCCTCATTTAGTTGCAAACACAATCTTAGCTCTATCTTCCACTATCATGCATAATTGATGATACCCTCAGATGTTATTCATGAATGAATAAGCTTCCCTTAATTTTACATTTTCGACTACTTCATCTATGAATGATGTAGGTAATGGATCATGCACAAATGCTACATCCAAGCCTTGCAGGTTGATTGATCAGGTGCTTAATATTTATCTCGAAAATCAAAGTGCTCGGAATAGCTTGAAACCTAAATGACTCTGTTCGTCTCAGTGATATGATCCCAACGCAATTCGTTTCACTCCAAACCGAGCTCGTATGAGGAAGATATCGCGTTTTGTCCGCTTTTCTAAACAAAAGAATTTTTGAAAAAAAGATACAGTCAGTGCGCAGTCAGTAGTCTGTACTACTGATGTGGCAGGTGAATGGGCAGGTCAACAGGATGATTAAGGGCCAGTAAGGTTTCACCAAGTGTCAAATTGTGGTTGGTTAATAGTGTGGTGATTTGGCTCATTTTTATTGGTTTATGATGGGCCAGTGAGGAGGGGACAAGTGACAAGCCTGGAGGTCGCCACATGTCCCTCCCCGAAGGTTGGGTTCATCGGCATGCCAGGGTAAAATTTATGGCCATTTCGGTGGAGTCGAACCCATGACCTCGCCCGAGCAAACCTCGTGCCGTACCACTACACCGCAATCTTGGTTCTTATTATACTATGCTCACCATATATATTTGAAGTCATATATGTTGGTAGTTGGGGGTTAGGAGGGAGTTAGACCACGTGCTGGCCCCCTCCCATGTGAACACACCATAACATCCAACAGTTACGGTTAACCAAAAACCACGAGCGTAACCATTGGCATTTACTGCACATGTGACCTCTACCATGATAACCAGAGTCTAGAGGTTAGCCTAACCATGCGGTGTTAGCGCTAATTATAGGTTTAACATTAATTAATCCCCGCTTAAAATTTAATTAACTTGCATTTAGTTTGGTGGCATATTTGGCGGTCCCTCCAAATTCGGCAGTAACTCCAGTTTTAGTGGAGTTAACTAGAGTTCCTCCAGTTTTAGTGGATTTTTACTAGGAGAAACTATTTTGGGCATAACTTTGGAAAAATTTGACCAAATTGGGATCATGAAAAGTTGTTCCTAGATGATTTTGAGGTTCTGAGCACATTGAAGTAGGTTTCAGGAGCAATAGAGCATTGTAAACAACACTTTTTCCATTTTGAGCTAATACAGAGGCCCAAGCCATGGAAGCTAGACCAAGGAGATGTAGCCCAAGAGGGGTGAACTCCTTCATCAAAAAACTGTGTTAAGTGTTCATTTTGATGGTTTGTTGTACATTTGATTGCTGTTGTTCAACACTTCACTTTTATGCTATTTTGCTCATGAATTTGACATAAATTTACTTGTTCATTCACAAACACCATAATGGAAACCTATGCACATGAAGAAAATGTTAAGAAGTTGTTTTTAAATCTGAAGTTGAAATTATCACAACAAAACTAACATTCAACAATAGATTAAGTTGTTATCAGAGCAAAGGTTATTTTCTTGATTGCTTGAGTTTTGTGCAAGTAGGGTTTTAATGGTTGAAAATTTGTGATGCTCACAAGGTTAAAAGTTGCAGAGACGAGAAGGGAAACTATTGGTTGAAACTCCTGAGGTAATTCCCAGAAGAAGGAGAGCCACAAGGCCACAATCTCCACCCAAAGTTCCAATCCCAGCTACACTTGAAGCACCTCAAGTTTTACCTTCAATTGAGATTGAGGAGGTACAAGCAGTACCAGAAGCTGAGCTTGAATCCAAAGCCATCATGTCTAGAGCAAGAGAGATTGAAGGTCTTTCAGAAGAGGAAGCATTCAAGAAATATTTCTATGATTTAACTGACATGGTTAGAGTCCTCTATGAAGAGAGGAATACTAGAATGGCTGGAGAGAGTTCTAAGCCCCCACATGGAGAGGGAAGCTCAGGAGATAAAAAATATGAAAAGAAGGATTCAAAGGGTAATGGAGGAAATCCTCCTCCATCTCCACCATCTTCATCATATTCCTCATCATCTTCATCATCCTCAACATCTCAAACAACATCGTCTTCCACTTCCACCACAAAATATTTTCATACTCATTCAAAAACCCCAAAGGAAAATATTCGCTTACTCAAATTAGACATTAAGTTTGAACTTCCCATGTACAATGGTGAGGTGAATGCAAAAAAGTTAGACAATTGGATTCGACAATTGGAGGTTTATTGCTGAATTCAGAACCTTCAAGAAGATGACATAAAGATCCCGTTGGATTAATTAAGGCTAGAAGGAGAAACATTAGTCTAGTGGGAAGTAAAGACTCAAGAGGAAATGTGAATTCATGGTAAGATATCCATTTCTTGGGTTGAATTTGTTTTTGCAATTAAAAGAGAATTTTATCCTTTCATCTATATGTAAAAAGCCATTATGAATTGGAAAAATTTTAGGCAACTCAAGGGCCAAACAATTCAAGATTATACCCAAGAGTTTAGGAAGAAATCTTTATTGTTAGGAGTAAACTTGAATTCCCAAGATACACTGTTGAAATATATTGGGGGTTTACATTCCTACTTAAAACATACTATCCTTATTTTCAATCCAAGCAATTTGGATGAGGTATGTGTGCAAGCCACGCACCTTGAAGCAAGAGGAAAGAACATTCAGGAAGAGGGTAGTAAGAAGAAGCCATTCAAGGGTAAGGAGAAAGAGAAGGGTGGAAAATGGAAGGGAAAGAAGAATGAAAGTGTGAAGAAAGAAGGAGAGAAAACTATATGCCAACATTTTTCCAAAGCTGGGAATGATGAAACCCATTGTTGGAAATTACATCCTGAACTAAGGCCTAAAAAACCAAACAATAAGGGAAAACAAAAGACGACCGCTACCACACAACATGATCTTGGAACAAATTCTCGTGATGAGACCAAGATTTCAGCCATGGTTACAAAAGGAAAAGAAGCTGTTGCAAGCACCAATTCCTCACATAGTCATAACAACACTTCAAATGAAGAATCAAGGATAGAATTGTTCCATGTAAGGGTAATTTCAAAGCATACAAAGATTGATGCATTATTTGATAGTGGGTCACAATCGAACTTAATTTCAGAAGACTTGGTCAAAAAGCTTAACCTTGAAACTGTACCTCATCATAAGCCATATCCCTTGGGTTGGATAGTCAATAATGCAAATTTACAAGCTACAAGGAAATGCTTATTCAATTTTTCCATTATTGAAAAATTTATTGATGAAGTTGAGTTAGATGTAGTTCCACTTTACATCTCAAGAATCATTTTGGGAAGTCCATATTTGTATGAAAATAAAGAAATATTTTATTTCCATGAGAACAAATATCTTTTTCTCAAGGATGGAGTGGAGTACATTGTGAGAGCCCATTGCAAAAAGTTAAACATTTCTTTGGTTAATGCAGGACAGATGAAGAGACTAGTAAACGCAAGTAAATTTTCTTTGCTTCTCATGATCAAGAAAAAAAATGATATTGATTATGAATCTTTTGAAGGTTGTGATGAAAAATTAAAATATGATTTGTTTGATGTGGTAAGCAAGCATGGCGAGATGTTTCAGGAACCAAAGGGGTTACCTACCAAGAGGGGAATTCAGCATGAGATACAACTGTAGTAGGATGTTCCACTTCCAAACATTGGCATGTATCGCATGTCGATTATGGAGAGCATGGAAATCAAGAATTGTTGAACAAAGGTATCATAAGCCCATCTATTTTTCCATGTGGTTCACCTATTGTCTTGGTGCCAAAGAAGGAGGGGGACTTGGCACATGTGTGTGGATTTCTGTGCACTGAAGAAAATAACGGTAAAGAATCATTGTCCATTCCCAAGAATTGATGATTTTCTTGATCAGTTGAGGTATGAAAAGTATTTCACTAATTTATACTTACGAAGTGGTTATCATCAAGTTAGAATAACTGAAGAGGACATTTGGAAAACCGCATTTAAAACCAAACAAGGGTTGTTTGAGTGGCTTGTTATGCCTGTCGGTCTTACAAATGCTCCATCTACTTTCATGAGATTTATGAATGATATATTGAGACCATTTCTAGATGAATTTTTCATTGTTTACTTAGATGATATTCTCATATTCAGCAAATCGAGAGATGAACATGTCATGCATGTGAACAAAGTACTTGATGTCTTGAGAAAAGAATAGTTGTTTTTAAAGATGTCATAGTGTGAATTTGGAAAGACTTATTTAGTGTATTTGGGACACATTGTTGGAGGAGGTGAGCTGAAGATAGATCCCTCTAAGGTTGAGGTCATTTTGAATTGGCCCAGGCCTAATATAGTTACAGAGGTAAGAAGCTTTCTAGGGGCAGCAAAATATTTGAGGAAATTTATTGCTAATTTTTCTTCCATTGCAGCTCCACTACATGCATTGACTAGTGTGAAGAAAATATTCCATTGAGGAGATGTACAGTAGAAATCATTTGATGCTTTAAAAAAAATATTGGTTCAACGCTGGTATTGGCTCTTCCAGATCTTAGAAAACCATTTGAGATTCAAATGGATGCTAGTGATTACGCCATGAGAGTAGTTCTTATTCAACATGGTAAGCCCATTTCATTTCATTCTGAAAATTTTAATGGAGCTGTGACTAACTATCCCACTTATGACAAAGAACTTTACGCATTGGTACAAAATGTCAAAAAATGGAAACACTACTTGATGGGGAAGGAGAACATTATCCATACTGACCATCAACCATTTCAGTACTTACAGTCACAGTCAAAGTTGCAGCAATCACGACACTTCAGATGGATGGGTTTTCTACAACAGTTTCATTTCGTTATCAAGTACAAAAAGGGAATCTACAATAAGGTAGCTGATATGCTTTCTAGGCCTATTGTAAATTCATCTATTATACTCAAGCATAATTATGTTTTACATGAAAGTTACATTGAGCAATATGCATATGATAATGACTTTCAAGATGTGTATGCAAGCTTGAGTAAAGGAAATCAAATTGAAGAGTTAGATTACCATGTACACAACAATTTGTTGTATCACTTGGGCAAGTTATGTATTCCATAGGGAGAAAGAAACAATATCATAAGGGAGGTACACATTTCATTGATTGCTGGACACTTTGGTGTAGGAAAGACAACAATGAATCTCCAAAGGTATTGTTATTGGCTAGGCATTTTTGATAATGTATCTCGTTTCATTAGAGGATGTTCTTTGTGTGCAACAAGTAAGCCTAGCAATAGGAAACTAGGATTGTACACTCCACTTCCGGTACCTTCATGTCCATGGGAGATTATCTTAATGGATTTTGTAGGAGGTCTTCCATTGTCAAGGAAATGTCATGATTACTTGTATGTAGTTGTAGACAGGTTTAGAAAGATGTGTATTCTAACACCATGTAAAAAGAAAATTATAGCTGAAAAAACAACTCATCTTTTCTTTCAAAATATTTGGGTTCATTTTGGTCTTCCTACTTCCATTGTAAGTGATCGATATTCTCGATTTGTTGGGAATTTTTGGTCAATTTTGTGGGACATGATGGACACTAAGTTGAAGAAGAGTACAACCTTTCATCTGCAAACAAATGGAAAAACCAAGGTGGTCAAAGGGACAATCATTCATCTTCTTAAAGGATATTGCAGCAAACATCCCAAGTTGTGGGATGAACAATTGCATTACATACAACATGCATACAACAGGGAAAAAAATTCTTCCACAAACACATTGCCATTTGAGGCATGTTTTGGGTAGTTTCCAAGATCTCCATTGGACTTCATCTTTGAGAAAGATGTTTCCATCAATGGTCATATCGACATCGATAAGGCAAGGAAGTTCATTGAGCAAATTCAGTTGATACATCACACAATGCAAGAACAACTTGAAAGAAGTCAAAGCAGCTACAAGGAAAGACATGAAAAACACCGTGTTGATCATAAATTTCAAGTTGGAGACGAATTTTGGTTATATGTTATCAAAGAGAGACTTCAAGGGGAAGGTAAAAAGCTGAAGAAAATCCGTTATGGTCCTTTTAAAATTCTAGAAAAGATTGTAACAACACATTTAAGCTAGATTTGCCTCTTTATATGCAAATATACTTTGTTGTTAATGTTGAGAATTTGAGATTGTTTGAGCCTCCTTTGATTGATGATTAAGGAGAGCATGTTCAGCTGCCATCAATAGATGATTTCTCGCTAGAATATCTTGATGAACTTCAGCAAGATCTCATACATGATAGAAGAACCAGAACTTCAAAGAGAGGGAACGTCGAATACCTTAGAGTGGGAGTCAAGGGACAAAAACCTTCTAAGGCCAAATGGTTGTAGATCAAGAAGGTGAGGGAGCTGTACTTTCACCTGCTGAAAAATTGACAATATCTTTTGGGGTCTAAAAGTCTTCTAGTGGGGATGAATGATCAGGTGCTTAGTTTTTAGCCCAAAAATCAAAGTGATCAGAATCACTTGAAACCTAAATGACCACATCTGTCTCGTTGATACGATCCCAACACAACTAATTTCACTCCAAACCGAGCTCATTTGAAGAAGATATCGTGTTCTATCCTCTTTGCTAAATAGAAGATTTTTTGAAAAAAAGATACAGTCACTGCCTAGCCAACAGTATGTACTACTGACATGGCAGGTGACTGGGCAGGTCAACAAGATGGTCAAGGGCCAGTAAGGTTTCACCAATTTTCAAATTGTGGTTGGTTAATAGTGTGGTGATTTGGCTCGTTTTTATTGGTTTATGATGGACCAATGAGGAGGGGACAAGTGGCAAGCCCGAAGGCCGCCACTTGTCCCTCCCTAAAGGGAGGGTTCATCGATGCACTGGAGTAAAATTTATGGGCAATTCAGTGGAGTCGAACCCATGACCTCACCCGAGCAAACCTCATGCCATACCACTACACCGCAAGCTTGGTTCTTATTATACTATGCTCACCGTATATATTTGAAGTCATATATGTTGGTGGTTGGGGGTTAGGAGGGAGCCAGCCCGCGGGCTAGCCCCCTCCCATGTGAACACACCATAATAGCTAACGGCTAACGGTTATGGTTAACCAAAAACCGTTAGCGTAACCGTTGGCATTTACTGCACATGTGACCTCTACCACGATAACCAGAGTCTGGAGGTTAGGCTAACAATGTGATACTAGCGCTAATTACAGGTTTAACATTAATTAATGTGTGCTTAACATTTAATTAACCTGCATTTAGTTTGGTGGCATATTCAACGGTCCCTCCAAATTTGGCGGTAACTCCCGTTTTAGTGGAGTTTTACTAGGAGAAACTGTTTTGGTCATAACTTTGGCAAAATTTGACCAAATTGGGATCAAGAAAAGGTGTTCCTAGATGATTTTGAGGTTCTAAGCACACTGAAGCAGGTTTTAGGAGCAATAGAGCATTGTAAACAACATTTTTTCAATTTTTAGCTAATACAGAGGCCCAAGCCATGGAAGCTGGATCAAGAAGATGTAGCCTAGGGGGGGTGAACTCCTTCATCAAAACACTGTGTTAAGTGTTCATTTTGATGGTTTTCTATACATTTGATTATTTTTGTTCAACACTTTACTTTTATGCTATTTTTCTCATGATTTTGACATAAATTTACTTGTTCATTCACAAACACCATAAAGGAAACCTATGCACATGAAGCAATTGTTTTTAAATATGAAGTTGAAATTAGCACAACAAAACTAACATTCAACAATAGAGCATTGATCCAAATATAGATGTCTCCATTCTTTTGATCCTATACAACTATCTGTCAATTTAATTAAGCTTTAAATTCCATTACATTAAATTATCAATCTAAGTAGGTAAACCTCTAAAGTATACAACAAAATATGTTAGGAATTTAGCTTTCAATTCTACTTGAAATAAATTGACATGAAAGAAAATATTACTCTAGGAAAGCTTTGGAAACATTAATCTAAGGAAGCAAATGAAAGCATTGAAATTTAATCTAGAAAGTAGTTAAATTTATTCTATGAAAAACAAGTGAATTGATCCTATGAATGTGTATAAACCTATTCTAGAAAAGCATGGAATTTTAATCTATGAAAACATATGAATTTAACCTATGAAAACAAGTATAATAATTGTATTAAACTGAGTAACTTTAATCTATGGAAACAAAGAAATTTACTTCGAAGAAAGCATATGAATCTATCTTATGAAAGTAGGAAATATATTCTAAGAAAACATGGAAATTTATATTATGAAAGAAAGAAATTTACTCTAGGAATGCATAGAAATATATTTCATGAAAGAAAGGAAGTATATTCTAATGAAATTAGGGAAATCTATTTTATGAAAGCAAGAACTGTTAGTCTAGGAAAGCGTGAAAGACTAATCTATGAAAGTGTACAAATGTATCTTAAGAAAAAATGTAAATTTATTCTACAAAAGTATTGAAATTTTATCCACTATGAAAGAAATAAATTAAATCTATGAAATATTGGTAAATCTTATTTTAGCAAGCATGAACATAAATTTAAAATCTAGTTTAGTGGAAATCCTTCAATGCACAAATGAAAATGTTGTAAATGTAAACCCTTTTGGGTTTTTCAAGTGCTTTATTGCAATATGGAAAATAATAGAGTAATGATTAGAAACCTAAAATAGAGTACCTAACACAATGCTATAATATAACATAATTAATTTGGTCCATGAAAAAATTGAATAGCAAGGTATTGAAATATTTTACACTATAGAGAACTCATGTTTCCACAAGGGGTGTTGAAAATGCAACAAGATGATGGAGCTTAGCGAAAAGAAGTCGCCTTCACTAAGTGGGCCCGCAGACTATTTTTGGCACAAAGTCTATTTTTAGACTATGTCTATTTTTAGACATATGGATCATGGTCTATGAGTTGCAGGATGCTATTTATGGATGATTGGTCATGTTGGTAAAAATAGATGGACCTCTATTTTTAGACATATGGGCGGAGTCTATTTTTAGACTGCCAGTCAAAAAATAGAACAGTCAAATATTATTAGCTCTTAATAATATTTGGACTATAAACATTATCTTATCCTCTTGCAGCACTTCAGTTCGAGCTACGGATGTGGCACATGAAACTTCTAGAAGGAAATATGCTTTTCCTATGGGTTAGTTGAGCTATTACATGATGGACTTCAGTTAGAACTCAAGCGATTGAGTTTGGTGGAGTTGATTGAGGAGTTGATGGAGTTGTGTTCAGTTTGACTTAGTTGAACTAGTTGTATTTAGTCTAACTGCCAAATACACTAGTGATGAGTGATGTGAATTAATTATTAATTAATTCACTAATTATTAACTCATAAATCAACTAAAGAACACATCAGTTAACTCAGTGCATGGACAATTCAGTGGAGACAAGTGTTAGAGGTGGGTGAAAGGGTGAGACTACTATCAGTTGTGACTATAGTTGTGCATGAGATTTGCACAATCATTGATTGAGATTGCCAATGAGGATTGTGCAATACAAGCCAAGGGAATTCGAACTTGGATCTGATCTATTCTCAACTTGGATTGCGTAGTAGAGGCAGGCAAACAGTGGAGGAGATTTGAACTCGTGACTTGTTCAGATCTGAGCTAGTTTGTGTGTAGCATGTGGAGATAGTACTGAGTACTTGTGAGGAGTATTGTAATATGTATTGTTACATGTTCTCTATCATTATAATATACAGATAGTTGGGGTTTTCAGCTGTATGCTTTCCCCATTACATACTGTGTTGATATGTGTGATTGATGTTTCAATGTGCGCATGCAATTGTTTTTTAATTCCGCAAATTGATGATCAATGGTAGAGGAGGTTATGTATTATGCATGCATTCCAAAAATAGTGTATAATCAGGATAATATCTGTGAATAAGTGTTATATTATTCAAATTTCTACAAGGGGGCACTCCAGGTGACCGCATGAAACTTGAAGAAATGCATATATTTTAAGCTAAATGAATCAATCACTCATGAATGTGTAATGACAATAAAAGGATTGAAGGAAACAATGTACACGTGTATTCAAAATCAAAATTTTGTTTATTGTCCTTCACTCGCCCTATCAAGGTCAATTTATATTGTTTTTGAAATAATAAAGTCAGAATAAAAATGATACAAATCATAATAAATACAATGACTAAGTGTCCTTTTTCTATTTTTTAGATTTAGTCCCTATGCCTCTCTTATAACTTAGCAAATGCATATGAACATGTAATCTATCATTGTGCTATCCCTCAACATGTTCTATCCATGAATATATCACACTTGTTTGATTTCGGTTTCTATGCCATATAACAATATTGGTGTAATATGTCTTTGCACTTTGTGCCAGACAATGAGTTGACCAAAGGTTTGACTGCACCATTGTGATGATCTAATTGATTCTTTGACACACCATACAGGTGGATCAAAATATTGGAGTCTTTTTCCACCTTCCCATTGTTGGAAAATGTAAAGTGGTAGCTTATTTAAATCTTATTTTCCTTAACCTTAATATTTTCTTGTGAACTTAGTTATTCTTCTTGTGTTCTTTAGTTAGATATTTTCATCAAAAAAATATCAAAAATGAAATAACAACAGAGGACATAGAAATTAAGCTCCATTCCAGGGTAAGGCCCCTCCAAGGGGAAAACCCATAAACTCTTCTCTTCTTAGAATATGCTTCATTTGAGACACAAAGACCCAAAATCTAGACCAAGTTATTCTCCAAGTACCAAGTCAGCCCTTCCAACAAGTCCTTCCTTGAACCTACATCAACCAACTACAAATTGAAATTGTTACCTCAATTATGCACCTTTTTCTGCACCTTCGACTTAGTTCTGCACCTTCAGCCAGTACTATACCTACGACCTATTTTGCACCTAGTTCTGTACCTTTGACCTATTCCACACCTGGTTTTGTACCTTCAGCCTGTTCCACACCCAGTTCTGTACCTTCAAATTATTTCGCACCCAGTTCCGTACCTTGAACATGTTCCACACCTGGTTTTGTACCTTTGGCCTATTCCACACCTAGTTTTGTACCTTCGATGTGTTCCACACCTAGTTCTATAAGGCTTCGGCTTGTTCCACCTAGTTTTGTATCTTTGGTTTTTTTGGTACCTTTCATGAGAGATTGATCTTCTTGAGTGAGTGAGTGTGAAATGAGGTTGAATTGCTTCCCTTATATAACCTTCTAAAGGGGTAAAATTCCCTCCTTTGGGCCGACTTGTACTTTTGGAGTTTCCCATACTTTCTAGACTTAAAATTAATTATTTTTACAATTACAAATTGCCCATAAGGGTCATATAAACATGATGTTGACTCCTTTGACCCGTGACAATAAATCCTAATAACTAACAAACCCTAGAATCATGAAGAACGTGATTTTACCTAGAATACCATCAATAATGAGCATGAAACCCATGATTTATAATAATAACTTTTTCTTTTCTTCTCTTATTTGTTACATATGATACATATCAAAATGAGTACAAGAAATATGAAGACCAAAACTAGTGACATTTTCAACACTCCCTCTTGACTAGGGAGGTATTCATAATTGTACAACATCATTATCACATTGAAGAGTTCTCATAGGAAGATTCAGATTGATAAGCCATACTATAAGCATCATCATCATCACCAACATTATCTCTGAGGCCTAGCTAGACATGCTCTTCTTTAATTAAGAGCATTACGCTGGGAGGCTTAACGTGTGATACCGCGCTACCTCTATAAGGTACATATCCCATCCATATGTCCACAAGGTATTCCATTTTAGGACTATTCTTATCTTGGATATCCAATCCTGAGTCCTCAAAGAATATTGGTCCTCTTTGACCACTCTTCTCTTGAATGTTTATCCCATTCTCAAAGAGTGTCAGTACCTTTCCTTTCTTGGATTTTATATCCTCAAGGAAACCACAAATGCTTATCCAATCCTCCACCATTCTCTCTTCATGACCTTCACTTAGACTTACGGTTGTTAGTCCTAGTCAAGTGCATGACACATGAAGAAGAGAATGCCCATGTGATGTCCAACATCACTCCCTCTCAAACCGAGAGGACATCCCTATTCTCCCTTAACCTTGAGAATAGAACCTTTCTCCTTATTCAAGGAGACTCCTTTTCTCCCTCTCAAAACTAGAGGAGATTCTTGACTTCCTTTCAGTTTGGGAAGTCAACACCTTATAACTTGTTTTTCATTAGATTATTTGTTATCAGTTCTTCATAGTTTCCAGGATTCCTCTTTCCTTTGCATATCTTGTATAGAGCTTACTTTCTTTCGAGGTATCATGGAGTCATCTCCACTCTTTGTTCTTGTGACAGGGTCTAGGTCATCTTTCTTGCTCATCACTTTCATCTTCGACCTGAAGGAATTGCATTGAGCCTTTATACACTTCAATCTTATCATAACTTCCTCATGAAAGTGACCTCTTTGACCTTCAGGTTATCTTATCACACTGCTACCTTCCAATCCCAAGATGGTCATATCTTAACTTCATAGTTTCTAGGTATCAAATGTTGAGCTTTACTAAACATTCTCCATCCATTTCCATCCATACAGCTGAACTTGCGTCAACAATCATTATGAATTCCTACAACATCCTTCTAGGTAGAAAAAAATATATTAACCACATAACCAAACGAATATTAAAGTAGAATTACCTCATTATGATGAACTTATCATTTAATCAACATCCTCCTTGACCATATCCATTTGAAACTTCCTTCATGCATCAGAGTGCCCAAGGATCTAACTTGATTACCATGTTACAGCTTTTTCTTTCGGATATTTTTTTATTTATTTTTTTTTTAATTTTTTTAATTATTTTATTTTATTTTATTTTTTTATTTTTTATTTTATCTAGATATATATATATATATATATTTTATTTATTTATTTATTTATTTTTTTTTTTTCAGAAAGAAAAAAACACTTTCATTGATAGTTAACGAAAGTACATTGCCAATATGTGAGCCATGTATCCCGAGAGTTCATAATTATAGGAAGTTTAGAGGGATACCATCATATCCCAATAAAAAAATGTTTAATATTTCTTATCATAATTTTTATCGGGAAAAAACTAGCAAAACATAATAGAAGCATAGGTAGATAGACAAAAATAAAAATATTAGAAAGGTGTGTCATGGAGAAGAAAGAACAAATGTAAAGTGAGAACAAAGTATAGAGCCTTTAGAGTATGATCTATCCATATCACAACAAAACCTCTGTGTTGAATTTCTGAAAGTGGATCGGCCTGGGGCTGCATAACATCCTCTCTTGGACAGATCATCACCCTCTCTTTTTTTCTCACGAAATATGTGTGAAAGAGATATTTCGAAAGGACAGAGTAAAAGCCCTGATCCTCTACTTACAATTGAGAAGAGAAGGTGTTTGAATATTGCAACACTCATTCGCCCAATCAATCGTTGACTTCGAATCCCAGAAAATAGCAATCTTCGTTAAGCAAATCCATTTAGCACAATGAAGGATGCCCCATAATGCCAGTAGTTCAACCTTGGTATTCGAGCTTGAACTATTGTGCCATAAAAATATGTAATGATGAGAAAGTCTAGGTAGATGACCATGTTGTTGCCACAAGATTCAAATGAGTTGGCTTCGTAAAAGAAACCGACAGTGAATATAGTCCATAGATCCTTATGGAGTCGTGGAGAGAGAAGAGTCTAATTGGTCACTATGAAGAATTGAGATAAGAACGGGAGATAATTGTGGTTCTTGTTGACAATGAACCATAGTTGGAGGAAATTTGCAATGATCGACCAGTTTGAAACAACTTTGGAATCAAGAAGTATAAGCACTCCTAACCATACCGATATGGAGAAAGAGCAGTGAAGGAAAAGGTGTGAGGTATCTTCTCCATGATCCCTGCATAGGACATAACAACTCGAACCTTGAAATCCTCGTTTGGTTAGATTTTACCAAGTTAATATCTGATTGTCAGCCACCAACCAAAGGAATCATTTGAACTTTTGAGTCACATGCCATCTCCATGTCTTGGACAACGAAGAGAAGTTTGGATCCAGAACCACAAGTTGGTCTATGATGGTATAGGTCTCTTTTACTAGGATTTGTCCTTTGTGCAAATTCCCATTCCATTGCAATTTGTCTTCTGAATGGGACAATGATATCCCAACTAGTTTTAATTTTAGAATATAATCTAACCATTCTTGGACAAGATGTGCCGGAAGGTTTAGCATGTGAGCATATTTCCAATGAGTGTAGGAGGATGCAACAAATATAAAAACAATGTCCTTAAGCACCTAAATGTCCATGCCATATAAGAAAGAGATCAATGAGAAAGAAAGGGAATGTGAACCATCCATACTTGAGAAAATTTCCAGGCTGATTTTAAGAAATTATATTGGACATTAATCATTATTTACATATTATGGAGAAATTTCTAATCTTTATTCAAAGTAAGTCAAATTCTATTCTTTTCTAGCATCATATATCCATACACTTAAGAATATTTTATGATCAACTTTCTTATACATATGAATATTATCCAAAGTTTTCCATCTAGCATGCACTCCTATGCTCTTACCCAATCATCTACCTATATTCCCTAAAGTGAGCCCGCAACTTGACCCATTAGATTCCTTCATCCCTTCAGTAGTATCCATTCCAAATTACATGGAATGTCTACTAGCCTTGTCATAGTGCTTCTCCAAGAACCTTCCACAATTATAGTTCTTCTAGGATCATGATGATCCACTTAAGAAAGATGACTACCTCTAACATAATGTTAGATAATACTTGGATGAGCATTATGAAAATATGGTCTATCTATCCATCTATCTAGATGATCTCCACAAAGCAACTTAATCATGTAAATTCTAGACATGTTGTTATCATATGCTTATCTCTATGATGCTACACATAATCAAGATTAACAATACATACCTTATAGAGAACCTGATTTCTAGCGTGCCTTCTTCACTAGTAAATATCCTTTACTTCTTCCTTCTTTGGCTTCTTCTTCGGTTCTCTCGTTTCCTCATCTACATGAGCTTCACTCCTCTCCTTTTTCTTGTTGTTTTGTCAGCATGGACTATCCCTCTTAAAGTGTCCAAACTCATTGCACTTAAAGCATTGAACCTTGGACATGTCTTTCTTCCTTGACTTTCTAAACCTTCCCTTTTTCAGCTTCTTGACTCGGGATGGAAAGGCTTGAGTCTGCTCATCTTATCCACTATCATCCTTGACCTTGATCCTTGATTCTTTGAATGTGCATTGGGCCCACAACTCATCAAACGGAGTTGAATCCTTGTTGGAGTAGATGCTTGTTGTAAAGTTTCTCCATTATGGTGGCAATGCATTCAATACACAAATAGTTACTTATGATTCAGTAATTGGTTCCCCAAGTCCTTGTAGAAGGTCTCTTATCTGAGAGAATCTCATGAGAAAGGATGCCACATCCTCATCCTTTAATTTCTTCATTATGTATAATTTATTCCGCAAAGACATCTTTTGTCTTGTTGTACTTACAAAGTATAAATTCACTAGCTTGTCATACATAGCCTTGGAAGTCTTTAAGTTTGCAACAAATGGAAGAAGAGAATCCTTAATTGATTCAAATATTATCCTTTGAGCCCTTACTTCCTCTTTCTTGTACTTTTATAGTTCTTGTGTCTTGTATTTTCTTGGTTCAGTAATTTCCCCAGTGACATACTCCATTACTTCTTGTTATGTGAGTATCAGGCTGATCCTTTTCTTACATGTTAGGTAATTTGATGCTCCAATGAGCTTATTTCTCTCCTTGTAGGAAAAAACCATATGACCTGTAGATTCAAACATGATGTAATAATATGATACTTAATTGATAACCTAGATTCTTCTTGATGATGTCTCCAACCTTCTTGATGCCTTCAATATCTTTGAAGAGACCTCCTTGAAATATGTTACCTAAGATTCTTCCACCAACAAATTCCAGGATTGATGCCTTCCAAATAAACTTCTTCTTATGAGATCAACACCATTCTTGCGAGATTGATGTAGTCATAGTATTCTTCTATGTAGAAACCATATACTAGTAGATCTTATACCAATGAGTCTTTAACTAGATTCCTTCAAGAGACACTCCTTGAGAGTTTCCTTTTTCCTTCCCTTTGACATGTAAATCCTTCTAATGTCCTTCCATTTACCTTCCTTGTTCACCTTAGCTTTGATTCCATATTGGAAAATGTAAAGTGGAAGCTTATTTAAATCTGATTTTCCTTAACCTTAATATTTTCTTGTGAGCTTAGTTATTCTTCTTGTGTTATTTAGTTATATCTTTTCATCAAACAAATATCAAGAATGAAACAACAACAAAGGACACAAAAATTAGGCTCCAAGCAAGGGAAAAACCCAGAAACTCTTCTTTTCTTAGAATATGCTTCAATATAGACACAAAGATCCAAACCCTAGACCAAGTCCATCTCTAAGTACCAAGTCAGCCCTTCCAACAAGTCCATCCTAGAACTTGCATCAAAAAATTACAACATGCAACTTTTACCTCAGTTCTGCACCTTGTTCTACACCTTAGCCAGTTTTGTACCTACGACCTATTATGCACCTAGTTTTGTACCTTTGGCTTATTTCGCATCCAGTTCTATACCTTCGGCTTGTTCCACAACCATTTTCATATGTTTGGCCTGTTTTGCACCCATTTTTGTACCTTTGGCCTCTTTCGCACCTGGTTGTGTGCCTTTTTCTTGTTCCAAAACTAGTTCTATACCTTTGGCATGTTTTGCACCCGGTTTCGTACCTTCCACCTTTTCCACACCTGGTTTTGTACCTTCAACTTGTTTTGCACCTGATTCATTACCTTCGACCTGTTTCACACCCAGTTATGTACCTTCAGCTTGTTCGGTACCTTTGAAGAGATATCAAGCTTCTTGAGTGAGTGAGTGCCAAATGAGGTTGACCTTATTCCTTTATATAGCCTTCTCAAGGGGTCAAATTCCCTCCTTTGGGCCTTGTAACTGCTAGGGACAATTTGTAATTTGGAGTGTCCAATACTTTCTAGACTCATTTTTTTTTTACAATTACAAATTTCCCAGAATGGTCTTATAAACATGATGTTTACTCCTTTTACTCATGACAATAAATCCTAAGACCTACCAAACCCTAAAAGCATGAAGAACATGCTTTTACCTAGAAGACCATCAATAATGAGCATGAAACACATGCTTTATAGTAATAAATTTTTCATTGCTTCTCTTGTTTGTTACATAGGATACATGATTGAAATGGGTACAATAATTATCATGACCAAAACTAGTTACATTTTCAACACCCATTTGCTTCATTCGGCTTCACACTTCATGATCTGTGCTAACCTTGGATCTTGCTATATTTTAACTGAGGAGCTAAATAAATTGTCAATTTCTGCAATACTTACATATTAGCCTTATTTTACAAAGAAAAACGTATAAAACCATAGAATAATGGACTTGTCTAACCTTTGCAGCTCAGATGGAAAATGTTCATGTGGAATATAACAAAATGATGTTTATAGGATGATTATGAAGGTTTATGTAAGGAAAAAGTGGTCAAACTAGAGTAGGATATTGAAAAAAAGATACTAATTCCTAGGCCCATCATTCCCCCACACTTAAGATATTGTATGTCCTCACGCACCTTGACAAAATCATAATTTTTTTGTCAAATTCCTGATTCAAATTATGGTCTTCGATGCCTAGATGCGAATGTCTAGGTTATTTTAAGTACCCTTATTTTTCATTGCAAAGGACCATCTCGATTTTATTATCATCATTTTTTCCTTTGAGCCTTTAATCTTTAAGTGCAATTCCCTATTAGTTTTCTTGAGCTTGGAATTTTTATGGTACTAGTGATACATCATTTTGAGCATCTTGTGATTTTAATCTTTAAGGATTTCATTCTCTCTTTTGATGTGTCTCTCTAAAAATTCAAGTTCTTCTACCTGTCCTTTTAAAGATTTGATGATATCCTATCCCAAAGGAATTTCAAGAGACAAATCACATTATTTTGAACTATTAATTGGAGGTGTTGGTATGTCATTGTCAAAAGAATGTTCAGGATTATGAGAATAATTTAGTACCTTTTCATTATGTGCCTTTTTTTCTAGGGAATTGATGTAGACAAAGACCTTTTGTTGAATTCTTTTAACCTCTAGACTCTCTCCACCGAGCTTTACTGGTGATGATTCAGGCTTGGATGCTTTTTAATTTTCCCTTTTTTTAGGTGAAATAAGGCTATTCTCATTACCTTGTTCCCTTCTATACCTATTTTTTCTTTCTGAATCCTTTACTTCCTTAAAACTTTCCCTTTTAATACGTTTCTTCTCTAGAACATTTATAATGTCGACATCATGGTCTATTTTTTCAAGAGTCTTATCATTTGTTTTTTTTATTGTCTCTCTTTAAAATTGTCTTCTTTTAAGTCTTAGTTTGTTGTTTTGGTCTTGTACTCTATCTTTTTACTTTCTTTGATTTTGATGAATCTTCTTGCTTAGAAAACTTGAGAGCTGGAGTTTCATCATTATTAGGCACTTCTTCAAATTTTGGTATTGAATTCCCCATAGGATCCTCTGTTGTATGTGGAGCATGATTGTTCAGAGGTCTTTGTTTTAGTCGGATGTATACCCAAGGAAGTTTGTACACCCCTCCACGCGGGGGGGACTTGTCCCCCCCGCGGGGGTACGGGGGGGCCGATCCCCCCCGGCTGGGGGGTCCGAGGGCCAGCGGTTCCCCGACGGGGGCTCGGGGGCAGTGCCCCCGAAGCTAAAAACAAATGTAAAATTGCCTTGTAAAAGTATAGTAATTTCTAGTCAATCTGGGCCGTTCATTAGGCAGATGATCTGACGGTAGAACTTATGTTTAGTTTAGGGTTTTTTTCCTAGAAGGCAACCCCTCTCTTTGTATGATGGTATTGTATTGGAGGCTGAGATATAGATGTGTATTCTGTGAGCGAGAAACAGAGAGGTGAGATTGTGAGAGAAAACAGAGGATATTACAACGGATTTGTTGTAGGTTGTGTCTCTTCATTTTGCTGGATAATAGAAAGGAAGGACTGGCTGTTCGGGGTGGACGTAGCCCAAACTGGGTGAACCACGTATATCTATGTCTCTCTTGTTTTGTGCGTTTTCTCTATTTATATTTCTGTAATATTTTATGTGTTCCATTGCTCCGTAATATATAATTTTCTAACAACTGGTATCAGAGACGAAGGTCTATTTGGCTGATAAACTCGCAGGAAAGACGGGTTCCTGGTTCGAGTGGGAGCAATGGCGGAAGATGGTAAGTTTAGGGTCGAGAAATTTAACGGCCAAAACATCTCGCTGTGGAAGATGCAGATGGAAGATTATCTGTATCAGAAAGATCTATACCTACCATTGGGCGGAAAAACAAAGATGCCGATGGGTATGAAATACGAAGAATGGAACCTTCTCGATAGAAAGGCACTCGGAATAATACGGTTGTGCCTTGCTGTGTCAGTCGCCTTCAACATTTCGAAGGAAACCACGACAGAGGGTTTGATGCAGACGTTGTCGAAACTATATGAAAAACCCTCGGCCTCAAACAAGGTATTTCTTATGAAACGGTTATTTAATATGAATATGTCGGAAGGTGGATCTGTTGCAAACCATTTAAATGATTTTAATACAGTTACAAGTCAGTTAAGTTCTGTAGGGGTAAACTTTGAAGATGAAGTTAGAGCTCTATTATTCTTGTGCTCATTACCAGAAAGTTGGAATGGTTTGGTAATGGCCATTAGTAACTCCGTTTTGGATCTAGTACTTTAAAGTTTGATGATGTTGTCGGTGCTATCCTTAGTGAGGAAATGCGACGGAAAAGCTCTAGTGAGACATCGGAAATGCTTTGAGTGTAGAGTCTAGAGGAAGAAAAATGGAAAGAGGAAAGAGCTCAGGATATTGCAGTAAATCAAGGAAAGGCAGATCCAAGTCCAAATCGGGGATAGTGTGCTAGAAATGTGGAAAGAAAGGACACCTAAAGAAAGACTGTAGATCTCGGAAGGGAAAAGAAGGAGATGCACAGAAAGAAAACAATCATGAAGCAAATGTGACAGGTGAGGTGTTACAAGATGCTTTGATATTTTCTTTCGAAAATATTATTGATTCCTGGGTGGTAGATTCAGGGGCTTCATTCCATGCCACACTTGATAAGAAATACTTTCATGACTATGTTCAAGGAGATTTTGGACAAGTTCGTCTGGGTGATGATAAACCCTGTAAAATAGTTGGAATGGGTAAGGTTCTTGTAAAACAGAAAAATGGAAACCAATGGCTATTAAAGGAGGTAAGGCATGTTCTAGATCTAAAGAAAAATCTGATTTCAACAGGCCAGTTAGGCAGTGAAGGTTGTGTGACAACTTTCACAGATAAAGCTTGGAAGGTCACCAAAGGAGCCTTGGTAATAGCAAAAGGCGAAAAGGTTGGTACATTGTATTTATGCAATGGTATTTCTAACTCTGTTAATGCTTTAACTTCCAAAGGAGCAGATGCAGCATTATGGCATCATAGGCTCGGACACATGAGTGAAAAGGGGATGAAGATTCTTCACTCAAGGAATTTGTTGCCGGGTTTGAAGAATGTTGATTTGGATTTCTGTGAGAATTGCATTTATGGAAAACAGAAGAGAGTCAGATTTCTCAGAGTTGGGAAAGAAAAGAAGAGCAAAAATTAGAGCTTGTGCATACAGATGTATGGGGACCTGCTCAGGTATCATCTCTCGGTGGCTCTCGTTATTATGTTACTTTTATTGATGATGCAACTAGAAAAACTTGTATTTATTGTATTAAGAATAAATCTGATGTATTTGATACTTTTAAGAAATGGAAAGCTTTGGTTGAGATTGAGACAGGAAAGAAATTGAAGTGTCTTAGATCAGACAATGGAGGTGAATATTGCAGCAAAGAGTTTGATAGGTACTGTTCAGAACATGGAATTCGCAGAGAGAAGACAGTTCCAAGAACACCACAAGAAAATGGTGTGTCAGAAAGGATGAACAGAACAATCATGGAGCGTGCAAGGTGCATGAGATTGCATGCAGGATTGCCTTTACAGTTTTGGGCAGATGCTGTAGATACTTCTATTTATCTAATAAACAGAGGGTCTTCAAGTTCCTTGGATGGTGGTGTTCCGGAGGAAGCATGGACAGGTAAAAAGGTAAATTACTTTTTTTTAATGCCTTTTGGTTGTGAGGCCTTTGTCCATATTGATAAAGAAAATAGAACAAAGCTTGAGGCAAAGTCAAAGAAATGTACCTTTATTGGATATGGTGTTAATGATTTTGGTTATCGCTTATATGATTACGAAAATCACAAAATCATTAGGAGCAGAGATGTAATATTCAATGAAAAGGTCTTGTATAAGAATCAGTTGTAGGAAAAGAAACAAGAAAAAGAAAACAAGGAATATGCAGTTCTTGATGAAATCACTGAAAAGGTAAAGGTAACTGAAAATAATAATAATCAACAACAGCAACCACCACAATAGCAACAAGCACCCCAAACACCTGAAAGTGGTGTTATAAGATCTACCAGGATAAGTAGACCCCCTGAACGATACTCTCCTTCATTATATTATTTATTGTTGACTGATTTTGGTGAACCCGAATGTTATGAAGAAGCAATGCAGGTTGAAAGCAGGAAGAAGTGGGAGGTAGCCATGGAAGAAGAGATGGACTCCTTGATGCATAACCAGACTTGGGATTTAGTCAGGTTGCCTGTAGGAAAAACTACATTGAAGAATAAATGGGTTTACAGGCTGAAGGAAGAAGATGGAGGAAAACAGAGGTACAAAGCTAGACTTGTGGTGAAGGGGTTTGCATAGAAGAAAGGTATTGATTTTGATGAAATATTTTCTCCTGTTGTTAAAATGACTTCAATAAGAACTATTTTAAGTCTTGTAGCAGCTGAAGATTTGCATCTTGAGCAGTTAGATGTAAAGACAACCTTTCTCCATGGGGATTTGGAGGAATATATATGCAGCAGCCACAAGGATATGAGGTGAAAGGGAAGGAGAAACTAGTGTGCAGGTTGAAGAAGAGCTTGTATGGCTTAAAACAGGCTCCAAGGCAGTGGTATCTAAAAGTTGACAAGTTTATGTCTGAACAAGGTTATACTAGATGTCACTCTGATCATTGTGTTTATCTGAAAAAGCAAAATGATGGCAGCTATATTATATTGTTATTGTATGTGGATGACATGCTTGTTGCAGGATCTAACATGCAGGAAATAAATGTACTCAAAAGAAAATTGGCAAATTCATTTGCAATGAAGGATTTGGGAGCTGCAAAACAAACCCTTGGTATGAGAATCACTAGAGACAGGAAAAATCGCAAATTAACATTGTCTCAGAATGAGTACATACAAAAGGTGTTGAAAAGATTTAATATGCACAATGCAAAACCAGTTAGTACACCTTTTGCTAGCCATTTCAAACTTAGTAAGGAAATGTACCCAAAGACCCAAGAAGACATGGATTATATGTCTAAAGTTCCATATGCATCAGCAGTTGGAAGCTTAATGTATGCAATGGTCTGCACAAGGCCTGATATTGCACATGCAGTGGGAGTTGTAAGTAGGTACATGAACAATCCAGGAAAGGAACATTGGATGGCAGTGAAATGGATTCTCAGATATTTGAAAGGTACCACAAATCAAGCATTATGCTTTGGTGGTGCAAACATTTCTCTACAGGGATATGTTGATGCAGATATGGCAGGTGACAGGGATAACAGGAGGAGCACTACAGGATATGTATTTACTGTTGGTGGAACAGCTGTCAGTTGGATTTCAAAAATCCAAAGTGTTGTTGCACTTTCAACAATAGAAGCAGAGTATGTTGCTGCTAAAAAGGCTAGTAAAGGAAATGATTTGATTACAAAGGTTTATGGGTGAATTGGGTAAGGAGCATGATATGGGCACGTTATACAGTGATAGCCAAAGTGCCATTCATCTTGCAAAGAACTCAAAAATTCATTCTAGGACTAAACACATACAGCTCAAGTACCATTTCATACGATCAGTGTTGGAAGATGGAGAGTTGAAGCTGGAAAAGATACACACTAGCCAGAATCCCGCAGATATGCTAACAAAAGTTGTAACCAGGGAGAAACTGAGAATATGCTCAGTTTCAATTGGTCTTCAAGGATGACGATGAAGATGAGAAACAACCAGGTCCAAAGAGGAGTCATTGTCCAGCAAATGAAGCAGCGGTGGAGTTTCTACAATCATTCTCCAAGTGGGAGATTGTTGTGTGTGGAGCATGATTGTTCAGAGGTCTTTGTTTCAGCCGGATGTATACCCCAGGAAGTTTGTACACCCCTCCATGCGGGGGGGACTTGTCCCCCCCCGGGGGTCCGGGGGGGCCGATCCCCCCCGGCTGGGGGGTCCGGGGCCCAGCAGTCCCCCGGCAGGGGCTCGGGAGCAGTGCCCCCGAAGCTAAAAACAAATGTAAAATTGCCTTGTAAAAGTATAGTAATTTCTAGTCAATCTGGGCCATTCATTAGGTAGATGATCTGATGGTAGAACTTATGTTTAGTTTAGGGGTTTTTTTCCCTTAAAGGCAACCCCTCTCTTTGTATGAGGGTATTGTATTGGAGGCTGAGATATAGATGTGTATTCTGTGAGCGAGAAACAGAGAGGTGAGACTGTGAGAGAAAACAGAGGATATTACAGCGGATTTGTTGTAGGTTGTGTCTCTTCATTTTGCTGGATAATAGAAAGGAAGGACTGGCTATTCGGGGTGGACGTAGCCCAAACTGGGTGAACCATGTATATCTGTGTCTCTCTTGTTTTGTGCGTTTTCTCTGTTTATATTTCTGTAATATTTTATGTGTTCCATTGCTCCGTAATATATAATTTTCTAACATCCTCTGGTTTTGTAGGCACAATTTCCTCTATTTCTTATGTTGATTCTTTCATGACTTTTGAATTTACTTCTGTATGGTTAAGGTTTGAGGTTTATGAAATCAAAACCTTATCACTTATTTGTTTTCTCTTTGAACCATTGTTTATATTCTTAAGATATCTCGTTAAAATGATTTCTTATAAGAAAACTCTCCTAATTATCATGTTTGAGTTTCAACTTCTGAATTAGAATTTTTACTAAGCCAAAATGATAAAGACTCTTGTCTATAGTTTTGGAGGTTCTTTGTATATTGAAATCCATTTTCTTAATCTTTCTAATCAAGTAATAAGATAAATTGATTTTTTTCCCTTCTAAAAATGCATTAGAAGTCTCATGTGATAAAATACGACTATGTCATACCTTCCTTTGCATATTATGAACTTTTGTAAGATATCAAACAAATTTCTCCATTTCTTCTTAAATATGACACTGGTATCCCTTTTCTCCAACTTGTGACATCTAGCTTAGGGTTTTTAAGAAAAATATTCCATAAATCATCCCTAATTCTCTGACATTTGAAATAATTCTCCCCTGTCCTCGATAGCTTTGTAGCTTCCTCTAGAAAATCCTATGTCAATTTTAACCCGATTTCTCCAATTTCTACCTCAACATCATTAAAAGCTTTGGAAAACGTCCTTGTTACCTCCACATAATGGCCACTAAATTTCTTGAAAAAATTCAACCATTCAAACCTTTGTAACTATATTTTACATTTCAGATGTGCTTCAAGAAATTTTTTTTTTTCCCACTAGCTCTTCTCAAACAATGATGCATGTCTCTAAGTTTTTGAAAATTCCAAGCTTTTGAATGTACCTTGATTCAACTACTATAGGTACATAATGGTTTCGGCGATGGATGGTATGAAGTCTTTGTTGGTAGTGGAGTGAAATTTGGAAACGAGGTGGATCATTAATTGAGTAGGAGGCAGTAAAATAATGATAGCACTGTCTAATGCTGTAATAGTTATATGATTTAACAATAAAACCACAATGATTTTATGATTAATGCATTGGTAATGTTTTAATGAATAATAAATGGAATAAGGTATGACATTGTTTGGGGGTCAGAAAAATATGGAGAATTTTTTTTCCTTTATTTATGGGTATGGAGGTTTTTGAATAGGCCTTTATTGAGCTTAGGTTAAAAAATATATGTATTTCCTGTTGGAAATAATACTGAGAGGGGGGGGGGGGGGGGGTGAATCAGTATTATCAGATCAATAAAACTTTTTCAATACTCAGAAACATATACGCTACTTCAGTTAAGTGAACCAGCGTGTACACGCTACTGTGTCTAAAGCAACCAGCGTATAACCAAAAATATTATGATTCAGTTAGTTTATCTTCAGTAAATGCATCAGGACATTATTAACCATATTAAAAGTAAACAGGTGCAGTATAACAGAACAGATCATCACACAAAAGCCACACACATGAACACCATGATATAAGGTGGAAACCCAATGTGGGTGAAAACCACCTGCTGCAAGTCGTCTCTATCTTTCTTTAATAAGAAACTTCAGTTTACAATCTTTTGTACTGGTGCAGCCTTATACCAGTACGCAGGCTACAACCTATAGAAGGCTACAAACTTCTCTCGTTTTCCAAACTCTCCTGGAAGGGAGCTCCAACCCCCTTTGCTCTTGTACTAGCTAAGATACTAGTACATAGGTGCTGGCCTACAATCTTCTTTCCTTCAGGTACCACTTTTCATCAATTTTCAGACTGGATACTCCTGAAGCACAACATTACAATCTGAAGACCACAATTCATTCACTTTTCATAACAAATCATTGAAGCACAAAACAACCAATACTAGCATCATCAATCCTTGAATCACTGAACCACTGAAACCCTGTCAACACTCAGTCACCAGAACATAGAGCAGACTACAGAGCTCTGCAATAACAGTCAGACCCAACTACAACCCCAAAAATTAAGCTTCAAAAGATATACGCTACTTCAATGAAACCAACCCACGCATACACGCGCTTTTACCAAAGACAACCTGCGTACAGATCTAAAAATAATTTCTCATAACTTGCAGCTGTACCAGACATCAATCATACCCAGAACATAACATTGCGTCAGTATGCAGATCTAAAAATATGCGTAATCAACCATATACCGATAGTTCATTTCAACCATTTGATCCCGATCTATCCTTAGATCTAGTCTTCCATCAACCGGTGTGATTTCTCCTTAGCTTAGATCAAGCAACCCAGAACCTGCATACTAGATCTCTTTCATTATCAGATATTCAAGACTTTTTCAGTGCACAGTCCTAATGATCTTCTTCTCCTTATATAGCCTTAGGCCCTTCACAATACCACGGTCCAAAACCATAGTAACACAATACCATCAACTTCAAAACTAGGGATCAACACGTCTGTCGAGATACCTTGGTCAAAAACATAGGCTTAAGTACCGAGGACTAACTACCACGGACCAAAGGAAAGCTTCTCGACATGTACGCTCTTTTCGGTTCATGAAACTGCGTGTATACGCGACTTCGTATATAGCGAGCCTGCGTATCCGCGACTTAGTATATAGCGTACCAGCGTGTATACACAACTTGGGCTTAATGAACCTACGTATATGAAATTTCTCTTCATTCTTGTAGTTTGGACTGAGATCTGTCATCAAAGAGAGTTGCCATCAAGGACAACACCTGTACCGTAGCGCCACACCTGTGCCAAAATGCCAACAATCTCCCCCTTTGGACTTGATGGCAACCCCAAGATCCTTAGAATCATTCTCCCCCTTTGTCATCAAGGGCAAAGGGCTGTGCTCCCCCTGAGTACATGCTGATATCTCTGCTCTGCTGTGCTGAACATGCTCCCCCTGACTGTAGGCAAGATCTGCAAAAGATGTCCTTCAAAAAGAACCAAGACTTATACATCATAAAGGACCTTCCTATCACCAAAAGACTCAATATATACATCCATACTCCCACCCAAGAGGGGATAGATCAGAAATTTACATATAACAACCAATTACATTACATCATTCATCCCAGGCATAGTGGGGAAACCAACAAAGGCCGTTACATGACCTTGACATCATAGAAGAGATATCACAAAAGAGATACATGACATAGAGACGAAAACTCTAGACCAAGACTTATGAAAGTCACCAGCAGCATCTGATAATCATCTTTTAGATCAGCAACCAAGATTTCCTTCTCCTGAAACCAACAACAGTTGTAAACTAGAACCAAAAGCATCTAAATGCCAACAATGCTTTAAGCTGCTCAAGTTCTTCATCCATTGCTTTGACCCAACATTCATCTTTGCATGCCTCTTTCACATTTTGTGGTTCAGTGGAAGAGAGTAATGCCAAATAGCTTGAAGCTTCTGCAATTGTTCTTCTTGTTTGTACTCCTGCTTCTTTCTGCCCCACAATCTGAGATTCTGGATGATTCTTCTGAACATATCTGGATGGAGTCTTCTCTTCTATTCTTGTCTGCTCCTCTGGTTCTTCTTCTTCTTGAGGTTCTTCTTCATCATTCTGTCTTTGAGGGTAGCCTTCATCTTCTTCGATGTCTTCATGATGAACTTGCCTAGGAATGTATCCCTTCTCATCAACCACAACATCAATGCTTTCGAAAATTCTGCCAAGTCTTTTATTGTAGCACTTGTATGCTTTGCTATGTGGAGAATAACCAAGAAGAATGCCTTCATCTGCTTTTGGTTCAAGTTTGCCAAGTTTCTCATCAGTATTCTTAATATAACATTTGCTCCCAAAGATTTTGAAGTGCTTCACCGAAGGAGTCTTACCACACCAGAGCTCATGAGGAGTTTGAGTGATGTTTACTCGGACATTTGTTTTGTTGAGAATAATAACCGCAACATGTGCAGCTTCACCCCAGAAAGTTGCGGGAGTACCTGATTCATCAAGCATAGCATGAGCCATTTGTTGGACTGTTCTGTTCATTCTTTCCACAACTCCATTTTGCTGAGGAGTTCTAGCTGTAGAGAATTCTCTTCTTATCCCATGTTCTTCACAGAAATCAAAAAATTCATTCGAGGTAAACTCCCCACCTCTGTCAGATCTGAGGCACTTAATTTTGTGTCCTGATTCATTTTCAGCCAAGGCTTTGAAGGATTTGAATTTTTCGAATGCTTCATCTTTGTGCTTCATAAGTCCTAACTAGACAAACCTGGAGAAATCGTCAATGAATAATATCAAATATTCTTCTCCTCGAGGTGTTCTTTTTCTGAATGGACCACATGTATCTGTATGAACTAGCTCAAGAGGCATGCTAGCTGATCCTTCCTTCTCATGAAAATTAGTTCTGGTTTGCTTTCCAAACTGACATGATTTGCATATGGTGTTGTCTGGAATTTTGATATCTGGAAGATCACGAACTGCCTGATATTTGCATGCTTTCCTTATTTGTGGAAAGCTTAGATGCCCCAACCTCCGATGCCATAGCCAGTGTTCATCATTCTTGCTCAAATAGCATTGTTTTTGTTTTTCTTCAAATATGTATAGATTATTTGGAGTCCTTCTTCCTTTGATCACTATTTCACTTGTATCAAGATCACGAACACAACATCCATTTGATCTAAATATTACCTCTGTTCCTTGATCGCACATCTGACTGACACTCAGAAGATTATGCTTCAATCCATCAACATACAAAACATTTCCAGCTTTGACCTTCTCTTGGAGCAATGCCTTTTCCTTTTATGGCTGCAGAGATATCGTTTCCAAAAGAAACTTTCTTTCCCTTTTCTAATGCGGTATATGATTCAAGTTTTTCTTTGTCCCCTGTCATATGCTTCGAACATCCGCTGTCAATGTACCATAGACTTTCTTGACCTTCTGCGTAAAAGGCTATCCCACATCTTTCTGGTTGCGGTTCCTTTATTCTCCATGTTCTGACATTTGAGGTTTGTTCCTTCTGAGTTGTCTTCCAGAACCTGCTCCTGCATTCAGAGTCTTCATGACCAAAGTTATTACAAATAGAGCATTCAACTTCATTTTCAAGAACCGAAAAGTTGTTATAAGTCCTTTTCATGGTTCCAGTCATACTTCTTTGCTTTTGAGCTTCTCCAGTCATGATTGTCTTGTAGGCAACACATTGAGCTGCTTTGTGACCGAAGTTATGGCAAGAAAAACATTGGCCATTAAAGAAATTTCTCCGATAATCAGATCTATCATCCAACCGATTGTAGCTTCTATTGACATCCATTCTTGGGGAAAATTGGGAAGATTTTACCTGTGGCTGATTGTAGCTTTTGTTTGTCCTTAAGGCAGCTTGTCCCCGAATTTCTTGATAGTCTTTATTTGTTCTTGAGGTAAACTTTCCCTGATTCACCTGATGACTTTTATTTGGTCTTTGCTCGCTCCTCCTTGCTGCATCAAGATAACTTTTAGAGGTAGAAGCTTGAGATGTTTCTCCATTATATCCCAGACCTGTCTTGATCAGAGGAGAACGCTGCACATTGATAATCTCATCCAAGGTTTCAGATCCTTTAACAAATTTAAGATTAATCGCTTTTGTTTTCTCAATCTCCTTTCTAAGACAAACAATCTCACCTTCCAATTTTTCAAGATGTTTTTCCTTTTCTTCCAGTTGACATTGTAGAGAATCAATAATAACACTTTTCTCTTCTAAGAAAACTTTGAGATTATTCATTTCTTCACAAAAACCTTCTACATCTATAGCATCCATGTAGTCATCATCTTCAAAAGCCATTAAAAGTTTATATCTATAACCCTGTTCATCTTCGTCACTATTTGAAAGACCATCACTATATTCATGAGTGTAATAGCTTTTCTTCTTTTCGTTCTGTTTCTTGTTCCATTTAACAGGTTCCTTTCCCTTGTCATTCTTATCTTTGTGAGGACATTTGGCAGCATAATGACCTACTCTTCCACAAGCAAAGCATTTAAAAGGTAACTTACCTCTGAACCTTCCAGAACCCCTTTGAAGATTTCTGACAAAATTTGATTCTTCTTCTTCATCTTCTGGCACGTGACTTGCTTCATAATAATCTTCTTTGCCTGAAGCCTTGAAAGCAGCTTCTCTTCTGTCTGATGGACCTCCTTTTCTCATTTCATAAGCAGTTAGAATTCTGTGAAGCTGAGACATAGTAAGAATTCATAGATTTTCTTTTTCTTCTATTGCAGACACTTTAGATTCAAATTTGGGGGACAATGATCTTAGAACCTTTTCAACCACAATAGCCTCTTTTATTTCTTCACCCAAGTTTTTCATGCAATTAAAAATATCATCTACCCTAAGGAAATAGTTAGCCACACTTTCATCATTATACATTCTGAGAGTCTCATACTTAATCCTGAGAGTTTGAAGTTTAGCACGCTTTACCTGTTCGTCTCCTTCATAGCTCGTGACAATTTTGTCCCATATTTCTTTTGCGGATTTATAGTGCATTACCTTCATGAATTCCGATTGGGATATACATCCTAATAGAGTATTGACTGCTTTCGCATTTGTTTCATACTTCTTTTTCTCGGCTGGATCTGTAGGAGTAGCTGAAGGAAAAGTGTAGCCTGTCTCTACGATGTCCCATACTTCTGTACCAAGAGATTGAAGATAGGCAGTAACTCTTACCTTCCAATAATTGAAGTTTGTCCCATCAAAAACCGGTGGCCTGATTGATGCTTCTCTCTCGTAGTTGCTCATGATGAACGATCTACCTTCAAGCGATCAAGCTTCTCTGAAGGACCTGCTCTGATACCAATTGTTGGAAATAATACTGAGAGGGGGGGGGTGAATCAGTATTATCAGATCAATAAAACTTTTTCAATACTCAGAAACATATACGCTACTTCAGTTAAGTGAACCAGCGTGTACACGCTACTGTGTCTAAAGCAACCAGCGTATAACCAGAAATCTTATGATTCAGTTAGTTTATCTTCAGTAAATGCATCAGGACATTATTAACCATATTAAAAGTAAACAGGTGCAGTATAACAGAACAGATCATCACACAAAAGCCACACACATGAACACCATGATATAAGGTGGAAACCCAATGTGGGTGAAAACCACCTGCTTCAAGTCGTCTCTATCTTTCTTTAATAAGAAACTTCAGTTTACAATCTTTTGTACTGGTGCAGCCTTATACCAGTACGCAGGCTACAACCTGCAGAAGGCTACAACCTTCTCTCATTTTCCAAACTCTCCTGGAAGGGAGCTCCAACCCCCTTTGCTCTTGTACTAGCTAAGATACTAGTACGTAGGTGCTGGCCTACAATCTTCTTTCCTTCAGGTACCACTTTTCATCAATTTTCAGACTGGATACTCCTGAAGCACAACATTACAATCTGAAGACCACAATTCATTCACTTTTCATAACAAATCATTGAAGCACAAAACAACCAATACTAGCATCATCAATCCTTGAATCACTGAACCACTAAAACCCTGTCAACACTCAGTCACCAGAACACAGAGCAGACTACAGAGCTCTGCAATAACAGTCAGACCCAAATGCAACCCCAAAAATTAGCTTCAAAAGATATACGCTACTTCAATGAAACCAACCCACGTATACACACGCTTTTACCAAAGACAACCTGCGTACAGATCTAAAAATAATTTCTCATAACTTGCAGCTGTACCAGACATCAATCATACCCAGAACATAACATTGCGTTAGTATGCAGATCTAAAAATATGCGCAATCAACCATATACCGATAGTTCATTTCAACCATTTGATCCCGATCTATCCTTAGATCTAGTCTTCCATCAACCGGTGTGATTTCTCCTTAGCTTAGATCAAGCAACCCAGAACCTGCATACTAGATCTCTTTCATTATCAGATATTCAAGACTTTTTCAGTGCACAGTCCTAATGATCTTCTTCTCCTTATATAGCCTTAGGCCCTTCACAATACCACGGTCCAAAACCATAGTAACACAATACCATCAACTTCAAAACTAGGGATCAACACGTCTGTCGAGATACCTTGGTCAAAAACATAGGCTCAAGTACCGAGGACTAACTACCACGGACCAAAGGAAAGCTTCTCGACATGTACGCTCTTTTCGGTTCATGAAACTGCGTGTATACGCGACTTCGTATATAGCGAGCCTGCGTATCCGCGACTTATTATATAGCATACCAGCGTGTATACGCAACTTGGGCTTAATGAACCTGCGTATATGAAATTTCTCTTCATTCTTGTAGTCTGGACTGAGATCTGTCATCAAAGAGAGTTGCCATCAAGGACAACACCTGTACCGTAGCGCCACACCTGTGCCAAAATGCCAACATTTCCAAATATTCCAGGTCTATAATTTATCTTTAGTAAAACCAAAATAACATGTGTTACCTTTGTTACCTTCCAAGATGTTTGGAAATTACTTACTCGTTGAGGTTGCTGCTGATGTAAAAATTGGACTGTGTTAGCTGCTTGGATCTTTGATGAAACTAGATAGCCACTGAAATTCTTTCTGGGTACATAAATTTATCAGGCTGAAAATATTGTGCTTATACTAAAAATATGGTGTAAATCTTTGCAAGACAAGCTAATGATGTTGTTGATAATAACTCTTCTAATCTTCTTCAAAGAAAAACAAGGTCTTCATGTTGAAAATATAATTTTTTTTTGCAAATTTTGAAGAAAAAGAAAGTAAATTTTGATTGCCAAATTCTTGGTTTTCAATTCGTATTTCCGCATAGTTATGCCAATACGTTGGTTTATATATATATATATATATATATATATATATATATATATATATATATATATATATATATATATATATATATCTATATAATAATAATAATAATAATAATAATAATAATAATAATAATAATAATTGCATCATAAGCCTCTAATAAGAGAGGAATTTATTCAAAATTTACAATGAAATTTAGAATTGAAATTGATGGAAAAATGAGACCATTCTCCTTCACCACCAAATGCTAATATGTGTATAAATAAATTAAATAGCATTTGGTGGTGAAGGAGAATGGTCTCTTTTTTCCATCAATTTCAATTTGTGTGGCAAATTTTGAATAATTTCCTCTCTTGTTAGGGGTTTTTGTTACAATTTTAATGTATTCCCATTAACAAGAAAAGTCACTCCTTGTTCATCAATTATTTTGATTCTCATTGATCCACTGTCAAAGATAGCTTCTATTTCATAGGGGCCTAACCAGTGTGTTTGGAAATTTCCTTGAAATATTTAAATTTTGAATCAAATAAAATATCTCAATTACTTGATTTGAACTTCTTTGTATTGATGAATTTATCATGCAATTTTGTCATTTTTTTTAATGATGTTCATTCTATGAATTTTTTTTTTTTTTTTATTTCATCCAACTCATTTAGCCGAGCCAACCTTTGATTTTTGGATTCAAAGAGATCTAGCCCCAATTTTGCTAATGTTTTGAATGTCTCCACTTGGAAATATATAAGAAGTAGAACTTTATTTCCATAAATAAGCTCATAAGGTGTATGTCTAATGACATTTTTCCATGTGGGCTAGTATGCCTAGAGTGCTTCCAGAATTCTATCTGCCCCATGTTTTCGATGCAGATGAGATGTCTTGGTTAAAATAACTTAAATAACTTTATTCTTTGACTCAAATTATCTATTAGCTTATGGATGATATGGAATAGACTTCCGATGATTAATTTTATATTGCTCCATGATATTTTGAACAAGATTACATGTGAATTGTGCATCCTGATCTGTAAAAATTTATCTTGAGATGCCAAAATGAGTAAATAAGTCCTCAAAAAGAAATGTTACATCAAAAATTTTAGTAGCAAAATTCAAAGGTTTAGCCTCTACCCATTTAGTGACAATCAATATAGACAGGACTATACCTATTTCTGCTTGGAAGTTAGATTAGCTGGACCTACAAAATCTAGAGCCCATTTTTCAAATGGTTCTATCAATATCTAAGGTTGCATAGGAATTTCATCTGTTTGAACATGTCTCTCCATTCTTTGGCATATGTCACATCTCTTGACATATTCTTTAGCATATTTAAAAAGGGAAGGCCAATAATATCCAGAGAGGACTTTGTATGTAGTTCTTCTATCAACAAGATGTCCTCCATAAAGCTCATCATGGCATGCTTTGCCAAATATATCAAGTACTTCATCTTGTCGCATAAACCTTTTGATGATTAGATATGGTCCAGTTTGATATAATTCTCCTTCTATCCAAGAGTATGACACATTGGATTTGGTAACTTTTTGTTTTTATTTGGCTGATAATTGTGGTGGAAAATTTCCTGTTGCCAAATAGTTAGCAATATCTGCAAACGAAGGAGATTTAGTAGAAATTGCAAAAACATGTTCATCAAGAAAATGATCCTCTATGGGAACTATTGTATAAGTATTTTGGATCTTGGAGAGAAAGTCAACAACTATATTTTACTTTCAAGTTTGTTCGATATAGTGATATTAAATTCCTGTAACAATAAATACCATCTAGTTATTCTACCATTAATTTTAGGTTTATTCATTAGATATCTAATTGTGGAATGATTAGTATGAATACAATTTTCATATGTAGTGATATAATGCCTGAATATATAGATGGCATGTACCACTGCTAAAAAATCCTTTTTAATAATTGTATAATTCAACTCTGAAAGAGTTAAATTTATGCTTATGTAATAATTTACATAAGGAGTTAGATATTTTTGTCCAAGTACAACCCCTAGAGTTGTATTTAAAGAATCTGTAGAAATATGAATTGGAAGGGACCAATTTGACCCTCTTAAGATATGATCTTAAGAAAGTTTTTGTTTTAATGAATCAAAAGATAACTGACATGAAGAATCCCAATAAAATTCACAATCTTTGGTGAGAAGTTTAAAAAGCGTTGAAGCTATTTTTGTGAAAATTTCAATGAATCTTCTTAAATATCTTGTAAATCAAATAAAGCTTCTTATGTCATTTTGAGATTTGGGTAACCAAATATTGGTAATGACTTCAACCTTTGCTGAACCAAATTTAATTCCAAAACCTGAAAGGTGATGCCCAAAAACAATACCTTCATTAAGAATCATAGAACATTTTTCATTGCTAAAAGAAAGGTTAGTTTCTCGACATCTAATAAGGACTTTTTCAAGTTTTTCTAAAGATTTTTCAAAAGAATTTCCATATACTACAAATCTTCCATATATGCCTCAACGCGATTAGGAATCAAGTAAGAGAGAATACCTATTACTTCTCTTTGGAATGTAGCGAAGGCATTGCATAATCCAAAAGAAAGTACTCTATAGGCATACGTTCCCCAAGGACATGTGAATGTAGTCTTACCTTGATCTTCTAGTGCCATTTTGATTTGATTATACCACTGAAGCCATAAATAAAACAAAATAGTTTCCCTGCTAATGTGTATAAGACTTGATCAATAAAAGGAAGTGGAAAATGATTTTTTAAAGTTTCTTTAATTAGTTCCTTTTAATATATACAAATATGCCACTTACCATTCTTCTTTGGCACAATAAGTAACGAGGAACCCCACTAACTATCATAAATTGGATAGATAAAGTTTACATTGAGCAATTTTTGCAATTCTTCCTTCACTATTTCCCTCAAATTAGGATTCATCCTTCTTTGAGGTTGTCTAATGGGTCTAACATTCTCATGTATGTATATATGATGCATGAAAGTGTTAGGATTAATTCCTTTCATATCGTGTATTCCCATGCAAAAGTAGAGGAATGTTTTTGCAGCATTTTGATTAATTGATCTTTTTGGAAATCTTCCAGGTTATTATTAATGTTTAAGGTTTTTCCTGGACTAATTTTTACAGGAGTACTATCAAATTTCTCCATAGAATTTAGTGATAGCATAGAGTGATGTGATGAAAAATATTCAATCTTACAATTTTCTTGAAAACCTTTTTCTAACATATTCACACAATAACTTTTTTTTTCAAGATATTGAGAAAAATCACAATTATTCATAAGATGCATTAACTGATTTTCTTCATCATCTTGCTTAAAAGAAATTGCTTGTGAGATAGTTAGAATGGTTTGTATATATTCATATTCTTCTTCATCATCATCAATCCATTCTTCATTTTCAAATTCAGTAATTTCTCTAGCTGGAGGATATAATGTAAGCTTTTTCATTGAATTTCCATTAGAAATTATCATGTCACCAGATCTACAACTAATAAATGCATCAGTTGTGGCTAACCAAGGCCTACCTAATATCAATGGATGACCACCCAATTGGTTTTTTGGTGTTAATACCATAAAATCAGTTGGATATTCCCAAGAATCTAGGGATATAAATACATCTTCTAATATACCCTATGGTTTTATGGTATATCTATCTACTAATTGTAACATAATGGGTGTATTTTCAATATTAGTTAATTGTAGTTCATCCATAGTACTTTTAGTCATTACATTTATTGTTTCACCTAAATCAATTAATGTGTTTAGTATTGAAACATTATTAATGTGAATTTTCATGATAGGACTTCTGAGATCTAGATATTTTCTATATTAGTCTTTCCCATCATGATTTCTGCTATTTTCCCAATAAGTTGAACTTTTTGAAATTATTTCCTTTTTCTACCTAGCCTTTTAATGCATAAATCCTTTATTGCTTTTTCATAAATTGGAATATCCATTATTTCTTGTAGCAAAGGAATTTTAATGCAAATATTTCGTAACTCATCTAACATATTATAATTTGGAAAAATCAATTTTTTTCTACATCTTTATCTATTTGTAATATCTCTAGAAAAGGAGGGTTTTGTAGAGATATGGAAGGTTATTCTGCTAAAAGGAGTAGAAGGATTTTGTCTTATTTCTATGTCATCTATTTTGTTAGGAATTTATTCCTTGTCATGAATTTCTTGTATGGATATTCCGACACATAGGAAATAGTTAAGTATAAGTTGGTCTAGTGTAGAGTTAGGTAAAGTGTGTTTCTTTACTATGTACTTTTGTAACTTACAATCTGACGATCATGATATGTTCTAGACATGAAGTGATCCGACGGTTCATTCTCTTCTCAATATTACCAACACTTGATCTGTGGCTTAACACTAGATTAGTCCATGATCTCTATTTAAAGCGCATGGAGGGTCATTTGTAGGCTGACTGTTCATGAGAGAAGCTTATGTAAATTTTCTTTCTTTTATTAATAAATTCCCTGATGTGGGTGTGTTGGCTCAGGTCGTGGACTGTTTCCCTCTTTGAGGGTTTTAAGCACGTCAAGGATACTGGTGTATTGATCTGTAATCTATTTGTGAGTGGTTTCCTTTGGTTTTCTATCTGAGGAACTTACTCTGCAAATTCCTACATGGTATAAGAGCTATTTGAGGCCACATCCGTTGGTGATCCAAATTTGAAGCCAGTACAACTGCATCTGACTATCGTTTCCTAGATCTATTATTTCCGACTTCTTTTAGGCCGAGAGGACTTCTCTATTGTGTTAGGATCACCTGTTCCAGTGAGGAACCCCTTTCGTTTCACGCGAAAAGGTTTCCGGTAGCCCTAGCTACGTCATTTTTAAGATCTGGAGGTATATAGTCTTTATTTGTAGTTTTAGTTATTCATGTCTTTGTTTATTTCGACTTATTTAGCTCTCTGTTCTTTTATTACCGGATCTATACCTTTCATTTCTGCGTATGCTCTTTGCCCCACGACCCTATGCAATCTGGGAAAATCAGAAATAAAAATGAAGGATTTTTCTCATGTGTATGCTCTTTTCCATTGCGCCTTAGTGTGATCTCGAAAAATCAGAAACATTAAGGAAAATATTTAGTTTTTGGTGAAAGCTAACTTTAAGCCATAAGGTTTGTTTTTTTTTTGCATGTTCGTGTTCGGTTGTGTGGTTTTTTGTTTTGTAGGCAAAAATGGTTTTTTCAAGTAAGCACCTACTCCAAACCTTCAGTGACTTAAAGAAACAAAAGTAAACCCCCCTTCCTCTTTTCCAAAAGTTACTAACCTTTTAAACTAGCTCACTTGGTCCAAAGTTACATTATGAGAATAAAGGTCTTGGGTTCAAGTCTTTCTTTTTGTTGAGTTACCTTTCCAAAAAGCACATGTAACTTATGTTTTAAAGTTACTTTATGTAAAAGTGTTCTCATCCATTATAAAAAGTGAGTCACTTGTAATTCTAAAGTTTCTTTATCTTTTATTTAAGTTACAATTTAGTGGGTAGCTCATAAAGTACATTGTAAAAGTGAATTTCACTTATTTATAAAAGTGGGTCACATATATTTTTTCAAAGTGAGCTAATTAGATTAAGTTTGGAAAGAGGGGGATTTTTTTTTTAAATATAACATTATCATTCACTTCCACATATTCACGTACTTTGTCGGCATCTTCAACAACTTTTCTTCAAAAAGCCATAACTTCTTCATCTGGAAGCCATTTTTTTTAATCGGCCTAATTGTTCAAGATCTTTCCATTGGAACACTTAGTTTCAACATCTACAACCTCAGTTTCTATTAAAATGGAAAGTCCATGCCAAGTTATTCTTGACAACACCAACTACTTCCAATGGTTATCCTACATTGTTGATTTACTTATAAGTAAAGGTCTTTATAGAATAGCCTCATACCAAGAATCTAAACCTAAATATGAAGATAAGGCAGCCAAATAGGAAAATAAGGAAGATAAAATATGTGGGTTGATAAGGATGTATATTTTTCCAGACCTTATATTCCATATCGCAGAACTTGATACCCTTGATGAAGCAATGAAACAACTCAATAAATTTTTTGGAATTAAAAATGAAATTAGAGCCCATCAACTCGAAAATGAGTTGCTTACATTGGACCCCAATAATTTTTCTTCCATTGAATATTTTTTGTCCAAGTTCAAGACCCTTAGACTTCTCTTGGAAGGTGTTAAGGTTAAGAAAGAAGATGGTAGCCTTATCTATTCCATTCTTACAAAGTTAGGACTAGCCTACTCTGTGTTTGTTTCCACCTTCCATTCTACTAGAGAAGCCTTTATTTCTCAAGGACAACCCTACAAGTCCCCCTATTTTGATGCCTTTTGTGATTCTTTAATAAGATAACAAGAAAAAACCTTACATCTTAGTCTTCTTAATCTTGGAAGCTCTCCTAAGAAAGCCTTAGCTGCCCAACAACAACCAAGTTCAAAGAATCCTAAGAAGTAGCATCCTAAAAAGAATGGTCCTAAACCAACCAACGATCCTAAGCACTTTCAGTCTCAAAATGAAAAATTAATTCAAAAAAATGATAAGGCAAACAAAAACAAAGGGAATAAGACTGATAAACATTGCAACTTTTGTAATCGAGATGGACACTTAGAATCCAAATTCTTTAAGAAGATGGAGGCCTTGGAAGCATCAATGAAGAAGCATAACATCCATTTGGAGCACTCTTCAACTTCAACTTCATCTTCAGGAATAACACTTTCTGCATGTGGTTGTTAAGAATCTCGGTCTATTTATGCACTAAATGTATCTTCTTATTCTCATTCTCATGAGTGGCTTATTGATTCTGGAGCTTCTTATCACATGGAAAAAAACAAATCCATGTTTTCTTATTTAAATGATTGTAACACCAAAAATATATATGTTGGTGATGATAGATCTCTTAGTGTTGTAGGGACAGAAACTATTCATCTAGACAATGGTCAATTTAATGATGTATTATGTGTTCCTACCTTATTCTACAACCTTCTATCTGTATATTAGATAACTCATTCAGGGGAAGGTAAAACCGTTTAATTTTCACCTCATGATGTTGTAATTAAGGACCTCAGCTATCATAGACAGATTTTAGCTACTGGAATTGTTGATGATTCTACAAGGTTGTATAAGTTTAACAACTTTGGGTCATCAACTCTTCCCTCGGCATTTTTGCTTATAATGATGAAGTGAGAAAAATTTGGCATGAGCAACTTGGTTACTTAAAATATTGCTCCCTTAAAAATCTATGTAAAGAAAATATGGTGACAGGTCTTCCTATTGTATCTTGCAGAGATGGTGTTTGTTCTGGATGTGTACTTGGAAAACATCATTAGGATAGTTTTGGAAAATGTGCCTCTTGGGACGCCTCAACCCCTTTATAGCTTGTGCATAGTGATTTATGTGGTCCACTTCTAGTTGTTTCATTCTCTGACTAAAATTATTTTATGACTTTCATTGATGATTTCTCCAGACGCACTTGGGTATAATTCTTAAAAATCAAGAGTGAAGTATTTAACATGTTCTTGGCCTTTAAGGCCTTTGTTGAGAAACAATCTGGACATCAAATTATTAAGCTAAGATCTGATAATGGCAGAGAATATGTTAACAAAAAATTCATCAACTTTTACTCTGAGCATGGAATTCAAATGCAACATACTGTTCCATATACTCCACAACAAAATGGTGTCGCTGAAAGTAAGAATCACACCTTAAAAGAAATGGCTAATTGTATGCTCAATCTAAAGGACTTAGTCTTAATTTTTGGGCAGAAGCAATTAACTATGCAAATTACATAGTAAATCGCACTCCTACTAAGGTTTTAAAGAATATCACTCTAGAAGAAGCATGGAGCTCAATTAAACCAAATGTAAGTCACTTTCGTGTTTTTGGAAGTGAAGCATGGGCCCATATTCCAGATGAGAAACATAAAGCCTTAGAACCGAAGAGTGAAAAATGTATTTTTGTTGGATATTCTGAAGATGTCAAAGGATATAGAATTGTTTCACCTAAATCCAAAAATGCTATCATTAGAAGAGATGTAAAGTTTGTTGAAATTATATTGGCCTATGAGCCTCGTTCGACAGATGTGCCACCTCTCTCAATCCCTTCTACTGTTGAAAACATTTCTTCTTCAGATGATGACAGCAAGGATGACAATCCTCCCCCACCTTCTCAGGATCCTCCCTTAGCTCCTCAACTTCCAAAATGGGTCCATGCTACTCGGGATGCAGCAGGTTCTCTTGCAGGTGATCCTACAAATCAGCGACATACATGTTCTCATTTCGATAGAGCCTCTTCTTTACTGGCTCAAGCTTCAACGAATTATGATCCTGGAACCTTTGGAAAATCTTCAGGCCATCCATATTGGGACGCAGCTATGAATGAAGAATATAGTTCATTATTGGAAAATGATACATGGGATCTTGTTCCTCTTCCAAAGGGAAGAAAACTTGTTAGATTTAAATAGGTTTACAGAACCAAGTTTGGACCAGATGGAAAGGTTGATAAACATAAAGCTTGTCTTGTTTCTAAGGGATTTTCACAAGTTGAAGGCAATGAATATACTCAAAACCTTCTCCCTTGTTTCCAAAATTAACTCTATCCACCTTATTCTTTCCCTTGCTGCCTCTTTCAAATGGGAAGTCCATTAGATGGATGTTAAATCTACCTTCTTGCATGGGGACTTGCATGAAGAAATCTATATGGAACAACCTCCTGGCTTTATACAAATAGACTCCAGCCTTGTATGTCAGCTTAAGAAATCCATTTATGGTCTGAAGAAAGCCTCTTAGTCTTGGTATGCCAAAATGGATAGATTTCTTTCAAACATTGGCTTTTCTAGGTGTCATTCTCACAATACTGTCTGCACCAAGAAAGTGGGTAAGTCTCTTATCATTCCTGTTCTTTATGTTGATGATCTTATCCTTACTGGTAGTGATCCCAACCTTAGAAACCATGTGAAGTCCAGCCTTAAAAAGTAGTTTGAAACGAGAGACTTAGGAAACTTGCATTATTTTCTTGGTCTTCAAGTCTTGCAATCCAAGGAAGGTATTTTCCTTTCCCAGTCCAAGTATTCCCATGATCTTATATACCACTTTCACATGGAAGAATGTAAGCCAGACCCTTCTCCCTTTCAGTATAGAGCCAAACTTTCAATCACTGGTACCAAAATTTCCCTTGAAGTTGATGCTACCGTATACCGTTAGCTTGTAGAAAAACTTTTGTATCTAACCCATACTCGTCTGGACCTTTCCTTTGCTATTGGCCTTATTGCTCGGTTTATGCAAAACCCACATGAAAGTAATTGGAAATAAGATAAAATAATACTTTGTTATGTTGAGGTATAGTTCAGTTTGGGATTCATTACAGTGTAGACACATCTCCTCTCTTGGTTGGTTTCACTGATTCTGATTGGGTTAGTGACCCTGATGATCGGAAGTTTACTGCAAGTTATGTCTTCACTCTTGGTTCTAGACCTATTACATGGGCTTGCAAGAAAAAAAGTTCCATTTCTCTTTCTTCAACAGAAGAAAAGTATCGTGGCGTCGTACAAGCTAGTAAGGAAGCCCTATGGCTTTGTCAGATCCTGTTAGAGTTTGGCTTTCAACAGCATCATTCGACTACACTTTGGTGTGATAATCAAAATGCCATTAAAATATCAAAAGATCCAATCCAGCATCATGAAAACAAACAGATTGATCTACACATGCACTTCATCAGAAAGCTCATTCATGACCATGTTCTTGAAGTGCAATATTGTTCAACAGATGATCAAGTTGCAGACATCTTTACAAAGGCTCTCACAGAGGTGAAGTTTACTAAACTTCGATTTATGGTTGGAGTTCAGGAAGTTGTAACTAAAGGGGGATAGGCCTTAATTCCTCCTTCCTTCTCCTATTGTTTCATATTTTTACATCCTTCAATCCTATCCCAAGTTGTTCTTAAGGGGGGATGTTAGGATATTCCGACACATAGGAAATAGTTAAGTATAAGTTGGTCTAGTGTAGAGTTAGGTAATGTGTTTTTCTTTACTATGTACTTTTGTAACTTACAATCCAATGGTCATGATATGTTCTAGACATGAAGTGATTTGATAGTTCATTCTCTCCTCGGTATTACCGACACTTGATCCGTGGCTTAACACCCGATTGGTCCATGATCTCTATTTAAAGAACATGGAGGGTCATTTGTAGGGTGACCATTCATGAGAGAAGCTTATGTAAATTTTCTTTCTTTTATTAATAAATTGCCTGAAGTGGTCGCGTTGGCTCAGGCCGTGGACTATTTCCCTCTTTGAGGGTTTTAACCATGTCAAGAATATTGGTGTATTGATTTGTGATTTGTTTGTGAGCGGTGTCCTTTGGTGTTCTATCTGAGAAACTTACCGTGCAAATTCCTACATTTCGTCCACTTTTTTTTTCTTCAATAACAACAAGGCAATCCTTTTTTTGTAACACTCTTCCTAATCTAAGATGGATATCATTTAGATCAAGAAAATCTCTCATGCATGTTTGGAAATTTTGTATCACAACACTATAAGTGGGTTGAGTTACTTTATTGTTGGGTTTTGAAAGTGGTTGTGTACGTAGTTGAGTGGGTATTTGAGGTGGTTGTGCAGTTGGTCATGGGAGAGGTTGACTGGAAGTCAACTGTGGGTGTAACTAAGGTTGTGGTGGAGGTGGATGGTATTGAGATTGGAACTAATAATATTGAGGGTATTAAGGGAAAAATGGTAATATTATGGATTTCTTCCATAATATCCTTTCCAACCTTGTTTCCAAGATTGATTTGAGGTTGGGGTGGCCAAGGTTTCCAAGGAAATGGTGTATTCCAATTATTTTAAGATTTTTGTGGATAAGCTTGAAATTATTAGTTAGGATCTTGCATCATACATGACTGTTGGAGATTCCAAGGTCTCGTTGGGGCCACAAAGAAAATTTGTTCTAGTGTTTCATTTCTCCACTATCTTCTTGGTATACTATTTTCAATCCTGGTAATGATGGACACTCCTTTGTAGCATGTGTTTTCGCACATATGACAAAAATTTCAATATTTTCAAGTGAGAATTCTCTCAAAGGATGCTTCTTTCTACACCTAGGACAAGACATAGATAAAGCATCATTCTCAACTTCTTATTTATTTATTTTGAATTCTTAACATATCTATTTGTTCACTTAGATTGCCAAGAACGTCTATTTTAAATTTATCTAGAAAATTTCCAAGTTCAACTCAACTTATCGGTTTGGAAGTTGATTTACTTTCTCTTGCCATGGATAGGCCTCTAGGGATTTTTCCATAATTTTCTCTTCCTTTGGATATGTTCTTGAAAAACTCACAAATTTTCTCAAATGACCATTGGGATACATCCCCTTTACCCATTAAATTAAGGAGATCAATCCACTCATCCTTGATTGCTCTAAGTAAAAGTGTTTTTAATGTATCAAATCCTATTTTATGTAAATTTCCCCTTTCAACATTATACACAAATATTTATACAAGGCCCTAAAAGTTCTCACCTTCTTTTCTTCTCATTTTGGATGTTTCCTCTTTAAGATAATGTTGTATACAATAATATTTATATTTTTCTAAAAAAAGTTGTCTCATATCATCCCATGATCTTATAAAGTTAGTACCTAGTCCCATTAACCATTTAAGAGCTCCATCTTTTAGTGTAGTAAAAAATAATTTCAATTTTTGAACATCTTCTAAGTAATCATAAATTCTACAAAGTACTTCAAATTTAAAAAGAAAAGTTTTTGAATCTTTTGACCTCATACCATGGAAGTTTTGAAGTACATATGGAGAGATATTTTTCATGTTAACATTTGTATTAGTATCTTGGATGGTAAATCCACAAGGATCTGCTTTGTTGTCATCATTTCTATCTTCACCTCTTCCTCTACCTTCTCTACCACCGCTTCCACATCTAGGAGGTAGTCTTATTCCTCCTATGCCACCTCCAAGTGGTGGTCTTTAAACTCCTTCTCCTCCTAATATTTTGATGTAGGAGCATCATCATCAGTAAATTCAATTTGACCACGATGGTCAAAAATTCATTTACTATAGGAAGTGGGTTTCCTAAGTTTATTTTAATTGTTTGAAATAATTAGGAGAATTAGTATTTAAGTTGGAATTGTTATGTATTTGCATAAATATAAAATTGTTGTTGCTAATTCTGAGAGATATTGTAAACATTTTATTATTTGGGTATTTTCTAGATTTAGGATTTATATCCAAAATTAGTGGATCTAAACTGATTATTCCTTTGCATTAAAAACAAGCTCTATAGCTAGAGAGGAGGGTTCTAAGAATATGAGAGGGTGAGTGCGTGAGTGTGGATTGGTGTGGGTTCTTAAATTAAACTTTAATGAATTCAAATGATTATGGTTACTGGTGTTCTGTTTTAATTCAATTTTCTTCCAAGCTTATTTTACAGATCAATTATGAAATCTATATGTTAAATTTGTTCCATACTATAATATATATTGTCTCAACATTAGTTCCAGTTTACAAATTGTCTGAATGAAGAATAATATCAACGTTGGATTCTTTAGTAGACACACACACACACACACACACATATAGTTACGACAATAGTCCATACAAATAGTGCATGCTTAATATAGAAGTTTCGTAATCAACAACCAAAGCACAAAAATGAAATAAAAGGAATTTCTTTATGTTTCAAGCAGTGGCACAAAATTCGAGGTGAAGTTGGGCCATCGAGGCAAAATTTCAACACAACTTATGAAATTGGTTTATATCCTTGATTCATGTGGAGGGCCTTTCAGAGATCACGCAAAAAATGTTGGAATTATGATACAGGTATGATACAGGTGTTGTCCATGATGGCAACTCACTCAGATGACAGATCATAGTATAGCTAGTAAATAGCAATGAATTAATGATCAGAGAGGTATACACAGGTGTGATGTGACAAAGAAGCATATACACGCGGGTTCACCATATACCAAGTTGTGTATACGTACACACACACATTTACAGAAGGAAAGGCACGTACATGTTGGGAATCTAAGTTTTGGTCTGTGGTATTTGGTATTGGTCCATGGTTTTGGTCCGACGTGTTGACCCCAGGTATTGGGTCCAAGGTATTGGTTCTACATGGTTTTGGACCATGGTATTAAGAGAGGCCTAAAACTATATAAGGAGAAGAAGATCATTAGGCCAATGTGCAAATGTGCAAGTGATGAACATCTGATGAAGTGTGAGATATAGTATGTTGGTTATGGGTTGGTGATGCTTTGCTCGATCTGAACCAAGGAGGCACCTATGCTGTTGATGAAGGTTGATGCTCTAGGATCATGAAGACTAAAATGCATTATCATTATATGGTATGATCATGAATAGATCTGAATACTGACACATGTCTTATACTTTATATCTTATGTTTTGGGTATATGTGAAGTTGAAAATTGTAGCGAAGGTATAAATAATTATTTTTAGATCTGTACGCGGGTTCCCTTTGGTGAAAGAGCATATACATGCTGGTTTGACACAGTCAAGTAGCATATACATGATGAGATTTGATATTTGAGTTTGTTTTTGGTTCTAGTGGTTATTGCAGAGTTTTGGGCTCTGCTCTATGTTCTGGTGACTGTGTTTTGATGACAGGGTTTCAGTGATTCAGTTGTTGGGTGATTCAGAGTTGATGGTTGTATTGCAGTGGTGATTGTTTTGTATTTATGGATCCAGTCTGAAAATTTATGAAACGTGGTCCGTGGAAGAAAAGAGAAGGTTGTAGCCTTCTATAGGTCAGCATCTATGTACTAGTACATCAGCTAGTATAAGAGCTAGGGGGTTGTAGCTCCCTTCCAGAAGAAGCTGGGGAATGAGAGAAGGTTGTAACCTTCTGCAGGTAGAAGCCTACGTACTGGTATAAGACTGCACTAGTAAGGAAATATTGTAAAAAGAAGTTTCTTATTAAAGGAAGATAGAGACGAATTGCAGCAGGTGGTTTTCACCCACATTGGGTTTCCACCTTATATCATGGTGTTCATGTGTGCTTCTTATGTGTGATGATCTGTTCTGTTTAACTGAAGTAGCGTATGTGAATCTGATAATGGAAATGAAAAGATTATTGATTTGCTAATACTGATTCACTCCTCCCCTCTCAGTATTATTTCCAACAATTGGTATCAGAGTAGGTCCTTCAGAAGAAGCTTCATTTCATGAAGGAAGATCCATCAGGATGAGTAATCAAGAAAGATAGGGATCCATCAGACCACCAATCTTCGATGGGAGCAATTTTGTCTACTAGAAGATAAGAACCACAACATATCTACAATTGCTTGGAACAGATGTTTTGGGAATTGTGGAAGGAGGATATACATATCCATAAGCAATTCCTATAGATATGGCAGATAGAAAGCAATATGAACTCAATGCCAAAGCTGTTACTATCTTATTGGGAAGTTTGTCAAAATCAAAGTTTGTCAAGGTCATGCAGCTCAAATCAACCAAAGAAATATGGGACAAAATCATTCTAAGCTATGAAGGAGATGATTAGGTAAAACGTGCTAAGCTTCAAACTCTCATAATACGGTATGAAACTCTTAAGATGCATATTATGAAAGCATAGCTAATTACTTCCTACGTATGGATAAGATTGTCAATTGTATGAGGAATCTGGGTGAAGAAATTAAGGAAGTTGTCTTAGTTGAGAAATTTTTGATATTCTTGTCTGCTAAATTTGAATCCAAAGTGTTTGCCATAGAAGAAAAGGAGGATCTGTAGAAAATCACTATGACGCAGCTTCATGGAATCCTAACTGCTTTTGAAATGAGAAAAGGAGGACCATCAGATATGAGAGAAGCCGCATTTAACATATCAGAAAAACTCAGTGAATCAGGATACATTTAAGAAGAATAATATGAGGTAAATTTTGTCAAGAATCTTCAACGGGGATCTGGAAGGTTCAAAATTAAGCTACCTTTCAAATGTTTTTCTTGTGGTAGAGTTGGTCACTATGCTGCTAGATGCTCTCATAAAAAAGGAAAGATGTCTGAAGAAGGTAATAGAAGTTATTATACTCATGATAAAAGTAATGAATCATCCAATAGTGATGAATAAATTAGACTTCTCATGGCATATGAAAATAAGGATGTAGAAAAAGAAGAAGTTACCAGATTAAAAGATCAGCTGGAGATAGTAACCAGAGTAAGGGAACAACTGCAGGATGTAGTAAAAGATCAAAGCATAACAATTCAGAGACTTGAATCTAAGATCCTCTCTCTAAAAGAAGATCTTGAAGAATCAAAGAAGCAGAATAAAGAAGCTCTTGAAGAACAAGAACATGAAGTGCTCGAATTAAGGCAACAAGTGGAAGAAGGAAGAAAAGCTGAAGAAAACATAAATAAGCAATATCTGGAAAAAAAAGAAAAACATCAGGTTGAGGTAAATATCTTAAAAGGTAAATTAGAAGAAAATCATAAACTATTATGATTTCAAGACAGTACTAAGATTTTGGATGATATTCTTAGTAGTCAAAGATCCCCTACTATCAAAACTGGGATTGGCTTTTATGAAACCGTCGAAGGTGAATCTAGCTCACAGGGTGAGGAAAAGAATTATAATGCAAAATATGAAATGATCAACAGAGAGATAAGTGGTCGACCTCAACAAAAACCAAGGAAAGGAATTCCTCAAAAAAATCTTTTGCTCCTAACTGTGGAAGTGATAGACAGTTATTTCCTCCAATGAATAATGTTGAATTTTATGAATGTCATAATATTGGACACGTTGCAGCCAAATGCAAAAGTAGAATGGTTCAAGAAAGATCATCACGTTCCAGGTACTTTAAGGGATATTGTTTTTCTTGCAGTATGTTTGGTCACAAAGCTATTGATTGCAATAAAAGGAATATGAAACATGTAAGATGTTATGCATGTAACAAGTTTGGACATAAAGTAAAGGAATGCAGGAGCAAAATTCGGACACCAAAGCAAAAGGATCATACATCATTGCAATCCCAGGTATTGAAGAAGATAGAATTAGAGTCAGAAAGATGTGGCATAACTCAGTTATCAGACATAACAGACACAGGGGAAACTAAAAGTGTAGACCTTCAGTATTCCAATTTTCATACGCAGATATTATGAAGAGAAGTCGCGTATATACACGAGTTAGAGGCTGCATAATCGCGTATATGGAGCTCTAAAGAAAAGGCAGTAGGACAGACTCAGGGAAAGTGTTATGAAACCAACTCACAAAAAGATAGAAAAGAGAGATCCACGCATTAGAATTCAGCCTCTTCGAGGGGGCAACCTCCTTTACATTACATAAATGAGCAATTCTTAGATGATTCAAATGACAAAACCTTCTTTCTATATATAGGAGTCTAAGGAGTCACAATATAACCCAGCCGACCTAACAATAATAATATAAAGCCACAAAAATAACAATAGAGGGATTCTATGGGGCACAGTAATAACAATATGGGGACAATAGGGGCACAACAATATTAATAAGGGATACAACTACAATAATAATGGGGCAATCACTAGTATTATAGGGACCCAACATGCCCCTCTCCTTCAAAAAAGTGTTGTCCTCAACGCTTCAGTAGTTCAATATGCTTCTGTATAAAATTCTCATCCTCCCATGTGGAATCTTTAGCGGATAAGTTCTTCCACTTGATAAGATACTCCAAAATTGATCGGTTTCATAACTGTCGAGTTCTTGTTTCTGTGACTACTTCTGGTTCTAATGTAATTTTTCCTTCCTCGTCAAGTTCTGGCAATATTGTTTGAACTGGGAGCTTGTCGCCTATAACCTTCTTTAAACATGAAACATGGAAAACTGGGTGCAATCGAGAAGCTGCAGGAAGCTCCAATTTGTATGCCATAGTACCAATCTTTTGCAACACCTTGTACGGACCATAATACTTTGGTGATAATTTATTATCCTTCTTAGCTTGCTTGAGGGACATTTTCTTATATGGTTGTAGCCGTAGGAATACCCAATCACCTACATCAAAACTTCTTTCGCTGCGATGTTGATATGCCTGTTGTTTCATTCTATTCTGTGCCAACATGACATTATCCTTTAAGAGTTGGAGGACATGTTGTTGATGTTCAATGTGATGTTCCACTACTTGAACCTTAGAATTTTCTCTTAAATATGATGTGATGGATGGTGGCTGATATCCATAAAGTGCCATAAATGGGGTCATTTTTGTTGTTGTATGGAAGGAAGTGTTATACCACCATTCAGCCAGAGGCAACCATTTGACCCATTGTGTCTTTTTATCAGATACAAAGTAGCGAAGATATCCTTCCAAACATTTGTTTACTATCTCCGTTTGCCCATCAGATTGAGGATGATAAGATGAGCTATGAGCTAACTGAGTACCAAGATGAGAAAATAATTCTGTCCAAAAATTTCCAGTGAAAATGGGATCTCTGTCACTTACAATAATCTTTGGGTTTCCATGTAGCTTTTGAATTGTTTCCATAAATGCAGCAGAAAATGTACTGGCTTTAAGTGGATGTGATAATGCACAAAAGTGTGCATACTTGGTAAGTCTGTCAACTACCACCATGATGACACTCTTTCCCTAAGACTTGGGTAAACCTGTGATAAAATCCATTGAAACCTCCTCCCAACATTGTCTTGGAATAGATAAAGGTTGTAATATACCCGGTGTCTTAATTGTTTCAACTTTATTTTGTTGGCAAACCAAACATTCCGCCACAAACTTTTGAATATCTAATTTAAGGCCCTCCCAAAAAAATTCCTTCTTAACCCTGTGGTAAGTTTTTAAAAATCCTGAGTGCCCTCCTAAGGGAGAAGTGTGCAATTCCATAAGAATCTTTTGTTTTAGCTGGGAATTCTTATAGAGGTATAAGCGATCTTTGTACCATAACAAATCATTTTTCCAGCTAAATGTATCAGACAACTGGAGTCTTGTTGTAATGTTCGAATAAGTGCCCACACTTCTTCATCATTCTTCCATTCCTCCCTTGCTTTGTTTATCCAATCTGGTTGGATAATAGAAATGGTGCACAAAAATGCTTCCACATCCTCATCCTTTCTTGAGAGTGCATCTGCCACCACATTTTGCTTCCCTTTTTTGTAGATGATTTCAAAGTCATAACCCAACATCTTTGTGACCCACTTTGTTGCTCTTCATAGGATAATCTTTGTTCTAAAAAGTATTTAAGGCTATCATGATCCGTTTTTATGTTGAAGTGTCTTCCCATTAGGTAGGGTCGCTATTTCTTAAGTGCATGGAGTATTGCCAACATTTCCTTCTCATAAATAGCTTTGTGTAAAAACTTTCCCTTGATTGGAAGACTTTCGAAAGCAATGGGTCTTTCATCTTGCATTAAAACAGCACCAATTCCATTTCCTGAAGCATCACATTTCACAATAAAGGTTTTTGTGAAGTCTGGTGTAGCTAAGACCGGTCCTTGGCACATTGCCTCTTTAAGATGCTCAAAGGCCTTTGTTGCTTCTAGAGTCCATGAAAATGCATCTTTCTTCAATAATGTTGTTAGAGGTGCTACCATTCTCCCATAATTCTTAACAAACTTGCGATAATACCCTGTCAACCTGAGAAATCCTCGCAGATGCTTTATGGATGTGGGGATTTCCCATTCCTTAATGGCTTTAATTTTTCTAGGGTCTACCTTAACTCCTTCATGAGATACAATATGACCCAAATATTCCACCTCTTGTACTCCAAAGAAACATTTGGATCCTTTTGCATATAATTGTTTCTCCTCCAATAATTGTAGCACCCTGTCAACATGTTCAACATGATCCTTCCAAGACTTGCTATAGATTAGTATATCATCAAAAAATACTAACACAAATTTTCTAAGGAATGGTTTGAAAATGGAATTAATCAAACCTTGAAATGTTGAAGGTGCATTGGTAAGGCCAAAAGGCATGACCAAAAATTCATAATGACCCTCATGAGTTCTAAATGTTGTTTTCAGAATGTCTTCAGTCTTCATTCTGATTTGATGATATCTTGAATGAAGATCCAACTTGGTGAAGTAAATTGATCCATTCAATTCATCTAGTAATTCATCAATCACTGGAATGGGAAACTTATCTTTAATAGTGAGCTTGTTGAGCTCCCTATAATCCGGACACATGCACCATGATCCATCCTTCTTGTGTACCAATACTACTGGAGCAGAGAAAGAACTTTGACTCGGTTGAATTATACCAGCCTCTAGCATTTCTGCAACCATATGTTCAATTTCACTCTTTTGGGCATAGGGATATCTGTACAGCCTAATGTTTGGAGGAACACTTCCTGGAATCATATGAATAGCATGATCATGATCACGAATAGGTGGGAGGCCTTTGGGAGTCTCAAATACCTTGGAATGATTGTCCAAGACTTTTTGGAGATCTGGAGAAATAGATGATTCCAATGTGGAAACATCTAGCGAACATAATTGTGCAATTACACCTCTTTGTTCCTTTTTTAGAAGCTTTGTCATACTGTTAGAGCTGATTATCTTTCCCAGTTTCCCTGCAATACCCCTTAATTCAACTTCCTTTCCTTCCATAGAAAATTTCATGAAAATTTCTTGAAAATTAAAAGTTATTGTACCCAAGGATTGTAGCCATTGGACTCCTAGTACAACATCAACACCTCCCATTGGAATGGAAAGCATTGGGCTAGTCAATACATATTCTCCCATGGATAGCTTGATATTATGGCACTTTCCAGAGCAATTTATTGTTCCTCCATTTGCAATCATCACTTGACACTCTGGTGCTGGATATAAGAAGCAATTCAATTCTTTTGCTACCTTACAATGAATAAAATTGTGGGTACTTCTTGAATCAATCAACACTATTACCTTTTTCTTCTTGATTTGTCCTTCTATCTTGATGGTTTGAGGAGTGGTAATTCCTGCCAATGGATTACAAGATATGGTCGGATTCATTTCTTCTTTATCTAGGCTTTATTCCTGGAGTATATCCTCTTCTTTTGACCTTTCCTGCTCCTTTTCTTCTTCCTCTTCACAATCTATGTAGAATAATTTCTTCTCAGCACACTTATGACCTTTAGTGTATTTTCTATCACAACTGTAACAAAGCCCTTTTTCTCTTTTTTCTTCCAATTGTTGTGGTGGCAACCTTATAGGTTGTGGAAGACTAGGGGCAACAACACTTCCATCTTTATAGTTGTGAGTGGTATGCTTCCTGGTTGCCATTATTTTTCTTTCCATTTTTCTTGCTAACCTGAATGCCTTCTCTAATGAATCAGGTTCCCAAAGGTGAACACCATGTTGGATATTATCCTTTAAAGTCCCTATGAACACATCAATCCTATGCTCCTCTGCAATATTTTTTTACCCTTATGTTCAATTTTTGGAACTTCTCAATATGCTCCATTATTGAACCCTTTTGTTTGAGACTTATCAATTGGCTAAAAAAAGTGTTACTTTTTGTATCCTCATAATGTGCTGTCAATTCTTCCGTAAAAATTGCCCAAGTGATAATTTTTTTACGAGAGCAAAGCCATTGATACCATACAAACTGATTTGGTTCCAAATATAAAGTTTCAATACGTACCTTTTGTGTGTTTTGCACATTATTGAGATCGAAAAATTGCTCCATCTGTAATATCCATGTTGCGGGATCCTTGCCATCAAACTTCCTCATATCGATTTTTGGAATATGGTGGGTCTTCGATCCAACATTAGAGTCTATGGAATCATGATTAACATTTCTTTTGTTCTCATCATGAGTTTCCTTTACTACCCTTTCACCATTAGTGACCATTTCTTGTAGCAACTTATTCAGATTTATCTTCAATTCTTCCATCTTATCATCCATGCCATCAATTTTAGCGTCCATGCCATTCATCTTAGCTTCCATGCCATCCATCTTAGCTTCTATGCCTTTCTTTAAACAATCCATCTTAGCTTCTACACCTTTCTTTAAACCATCTATCTTAGCTTCTACATCTTTCCTTAAACCATCCATCTTAGATTCTGTTGCTTTTTATGCAAGTGACACTTGTTGCACTTGGTCTCGTAATTTTGATATATCATGTTGCATTTCTTCCTCTTCTTCATAAGTCATGCTAGAGATTTTAGGTTTCTTAATAGGTGTTTGCATTTTCTTTCCTCGGGGCATCAATTACCGATTCAAACTAATTTTTCAAACCAAGCTTATGCAAAAATTTAAAAAAAAAACTACACACCTTTTTTCACTTTGTAGAAGCTTGATATTGAATCTGATGTATCTCTACAATTTCGGATCATCCAGTTCTAGAATTATGACCTGTAGTAGCCCTCTGTGTCCTCCTTCCAATGCCACCAGTCTGATCCAAGTTGGATTCTCCAAGGAAGAGTTATGCACAATCTCCCAAGATGACCTGATTATAGACTAGTTCAGTAGAGCGAACTTGTACGACGTGCCACGAGTCACTGTTTTGACCTTTGGATCTGAAAATGATATAAAAGAAACTAAAGTCCATCTACCTTCTATACCTTCTTATGAAATTTCAATCCGATGCTCAGAGAGAAATTTATGACGATTTTCCCCAGGTCACCTGTTTGGAATGTAATTCAGGAGTCTGCAAAAAGACCAACTTCCTTAGATCATATCTCCGCAAATATAGCGCGAAAAGCTGTGAAATTTGGACCCGCGATTCAAAAAGATTTCTTCTCAAATGGGTTTTGTTTTTAGCTTCTGAAATGTCACAGAAAAAAAATTATAACGAAAATGCCACGATGACCTGTTTGGTGCAGTGAAACCCTAGAGTCCAAAGCTCTGATACCAAATGTTATGAAACCAGCTCACAAAAAGATAGAAAAGAGAGATCCACGCCTTAGAATTCAGCCTCTTGGAGGGGGAAACCTCCTTTACATTACATAAATGAGCAATTATTGGATGATTCAAATGACAAAACCTCCTTTCTATATATAGGAGTCTAAGGAGTCACAATATAACTCAGCCGACCTAACAATAATAATATAAAGCCACAATTATAACAATAGAGGGATTCTATGGGGCACATTAATAATAATATGGGGACAATAGGGGCACAACAATATTAATAAGGGATACAACTACAATAGTTATGGGGTAATCACTAGTATTATAGGGACCCAACAGAAAGAAGTCTGATATGGTTTAGTCATGGTATGTGTTGGTTGGCACAAGTTCAGGGGGAGCATATGCTTCGAATAATTGTTGGCATAATTGTTGCTACTTACTGTTGGTTGGTCAAGAGAATGATTTTGTAGGTTACAGGTTGCTGATGTTGATGAGAGATGCTTATAGTACATATCATATGGTGCATGATAGTTGCTGATGACTATCATGGTCTTGTTTAGACTCAGAATGTGCTTAGGGGGAGCATGAACGGATTGATACATCTTAGCATATACAAAGGGGGAGCTCAATCAGAGAATTCAACATGTACTTAGGGGGAGTATGGACAATAAAATGTGTATCAAGGGAGAGAGTATCTTGGTCCGCACTTTTCCCTTGATGTCAAAGGGGGAGAGTGACTTGGTGTGGTTGTTGCCATCAAGTCCAAAGGGAGAGATTGTTGGCATTATGATACAGGTATGATACAAGTATTGTCCTTGATGGCAACTCACTCAAATGACAGATCATAGTACAACTAGTAAATAGCAATGAATTAATGATCAAAGAAGTATACGTAGGTGTGCTATGACAAATAAGTGTATACACGTGGGTTCACCATATACCAAGTTGTGTATACGTACAGATGCACGTTGACAGAAGGAAAGGTGCGTGCATGTTGGGAATATAAGTTTTGGTACGTGGTATTTGGTCCATGATATTTGGTCAGAAGTGTTGACCCCAGGTATTGGGTCCAAGGTATTGGTTCTACATGGTTTTGGACCATGGTATTGAGAGAGGCCTAAACCTATATAAGGAGAAGAAGATAATTAGGCCAATGTGCAAGTGATGAACATCTGATGAAGTGTGAGATCTAGTATGTTGGTTATGGGTTGGTGATGCTTTGCTCAATCTGAACCAAGGAGGCACCTATGCGGTTGATGAAGGTTGATGGACCGGGATCATGAAGACTAAAATGCATTATCATTATATGGTATGATCATGAATAGATTTGAATACTGACGCATGTCTTATCCTTTATATCTTATGTTCTAGGTATATCTGAAGTTGAAAATTGCAGCAAAGGTATAAGTAATTATTTTCAGATCTATACGCGGGTTCCCTTTGGTGAAAGAGCATATACACGCTGGTTCGACACAGTCAAGTAGCATATACATTATGAGATTTGATATTTGAGGTTGTTGTTGGTTCTAGTGGTTATTGCAGAGTTCTGGGCTCTGCTCTGTGTTCTAGTGACTGTGTTTTAATGACAGGGTTTCAGTGATTCAGTTGTTGTGTGATTTAGAGTTGATGGTTGTATTGCAGTGGTGATTGTTTTGTATTTATGGATCCAGTCTGAAAATTTATGAAATGTGGTCCCTGGAAGAAAAGAGAAGGTTGTAGCCTTCTGTAGGTCAGCACCTACGTACTAGTACATCAGCCAGTACAAGGGCTAGGGGGTTGTAGCTCTCTTCCAGAAGAAGCTAGAGAACGAGAGAAGGTTGTAGCCTTCTACAGGTAGAAGCATGCGTACTGGTATAAGATTGCACCAGTACAGAAATATTGTAAAAAGAAGTTTCTTATTAAAGGAATATAGAGACGAATTGCAGCAGGTGGTTTTCACCCACATTGGGTTTCCACCTTATATCATGGTGTTCATGTGTGCTTCTTATGTGTGATGATCTGTTCTATTTTATTGCACCTGTTTACTGTTTATATGGTTAATAATGTTCTAATGCACTCATTAAAGATCAACTAACTGAATCATAAGTTTACTGGATATATGCTAGTTGCATTAAACATAGTTGCGTATACACGCGGGTTGCCTTAACTGAAGTAGCGTATATTAATCTGATAATGGAAATAAAAATATTATTGATTTGATAATACTGATTCACCCCCCCCAGTATTATTTCCAACAAAAACATGTATTTTTATTAGAGAAGTTAGCCTCGACCTATAACCGAGCTCATTTTGTTTTGGTGGTCTTTTGTGATCGGTCCTTACCACAAACCTATCCATAACATAGTCGGCACCGACCCCCTGACCTTAGTCGGTCCTTAAAACCCGACCTCACAAAGAAGCCCCACTTATGAACTTCGACTAGTCTATGGTTAGTCAGCATCAATGGTTAGTAAGCCCCAACCCTGCTAGGGAGATTTAATAGAAAGTCGGAGGAGGGATCCGACCTGACTTGCTAAAATTGTAGAATAGGTCTACCATTTTGTAGAATTCTTGATAAAAGTGTATTCTTAAAAGTTTTCTTTGGATTTTGCATAAGTGGTTTTTGTTCTTATAAATTTTGGGAAGCAATTAGTTAAGTAGGGGCATTGGAGAGACCAAATCGACATTAGTTGTGGTATTAGAGCATATTTCTTTTAATTAAAAGGAAGAGTGGAAGATCGGCGAGGAGTAGGTCAAGGGAGACTTGTAGTGAATGTGGCCTTGCAAGCTGAAATAAGAAGACTTTGAGAAATAGTAGCAATTGGAAACTAAACAGAGGAGAGAAACTTACACGAGAGATGTCAATGATGTTGGAGAAGATTCTTCCAGTGATTAGGAGTTAGAAGAGTCAAAAGATGTAAGGATGATGTAGATGTTTGCTAAGATAAATTCTAGATTGAAAATGGAAATTCTTCCCTATGAAGGTAATTTAAATGCTAATGAATTAATGGATTGGATAAATGCTCTTGATAAATATTTTTATTATGTAGATGTTGAAGTCAATAAGCAAGTTAATATGCAATAATTATATTGAAATACCATGTTTCACTTAGGTGGGATGAAGTGCAATCTGAGTGGAAGAGGAAAGGAAAAGCTAAGATCCAATATGGGGACATAATGGTGGAAAAACACAAAAGCAAATTTTTACCTAAGGAATATTAGATTAATTTTTTCAAATAGATACAAAACCTTAGTGTTAGGTCCCTATAATACTAGTGTATCCCCCTTATTGCTATTTTTAGTTTAGCCCCCTTATTTTTATTGTTGTGCCCATGTATCCCCCATATTGTTGGTGTTGTACCCAATAGAATCACACTATTTTTATTGTTGTGCCCATACCTTATTATTGTATGTAGACTCTAATTATATTGTAACCCTTTAGACTCCTCTATATACCAAGGAGGTATTTTCATTTGTATCATCCAAGAATTATTCATTTATGTAATGTAAAGGAGTTCCCCCCTAGAAGAGGATAATTTTCAAGTTGTTGATCTATCTTTTCTTCTGCTTTGCGTTCTCGTTGCATAACATTTGGTGTAAGAGCTTTGGATTCTAGGGTTTCACTGCTTCAAATAGGTTATCTTAGAATTTTCACTATCTATATATATATATATATATATATATATATATATATATATATATATATATATATATATATATATATATATATATATATATATATATATATATATATATATATATATATATATTTCTGCGAGGATTCAGAAGCTAAAATTTCAATCACGTGGATTTGAAACCTTGGTGAACTTTGTGTAAAATTTTCATAACTTTCTATAGAAAAATTGGATTTGAATTTTGTAAAAAGGGGACTAAAAGTGCATAGAATTTATTTTTTTGTGTCATTTTTAGGGTCGAATGTTGAAACAGTGAAATGTGTCATTTTGTACAAGTTCACTCTACTGAACTGGTCCATAATCAGGTCATCATGGGATGTTTGGCATAACTTTATTTTGAAGAATCCAATCTCAGTATGACTTGTGGCATTGGAAAGAAGACTCATAGGGTTGCCACAAGACAAAATTTCAGAGTTTGGAGAGATGCAATTACATAGATAAAATGGTTTCAATATAGAGATCCTAAAAATCAAGAAAAATGTGTGTATTTGTTTTTAATTTTTGTTTGAAAAATTATTTTGAAGTGATTCAAGGGGCATAATCAAGCACAGATATCATTGTTTGATTACAAAATGAATTGAAACAAAAAAATGGACACAACTAGTAAGTAACCAGAAAGCTCCACTATGACGCATGAAGAAGAGGAAGAAGTGCAACATGATATATCAAAATTACAAGACCAAGTGCAACAAATTTCGCTCTCGTAAAGAGTAACCAAAAATGAAATGGAAGAAAAGATGGATGGTTTGAAGAATGGTTTAAAAGCAGACATGGAAGGTTTGAAGGATGACATGCAAGCAAATATGGATGGTTTGAAGAATGGTTTAAAAGCGGACATGGAAGGTTTGAAGGAAGGTTTGACAAAGTTGTTACAATAAATAATTCCTAATGGTAACAAGGTACTCCATGAAAATCAGGTCGATGGTAAAAGGAATATGAAATATGATTTTAGAGACTTCAACATTGGGTTTAATATCCACCATGTTCCAAAGATTTATTTGTGGAAGTTTAATGGAAAGGATCTAGTAACATGGATACTATAGATGGAGTAGTACTTTGATCTACATGATGTGCAAAAAACACAAAAGGTACACATTGCATCTTTATATTTATAACCTAATCAATTTGTATGGTATCGATTGATTTTTTCTCTTAAATTACTTGTAACCTGGTCAATTCTATAAAAAAAATCTATAAAAGAATTGATAACATATTATGAGGATACACCGAGCAATACCTTCTTTAGCCAATTAATAAATCTCAAACAAAATGTTTCAATGGCAGATCACATTGAGGACTTCCAAATATTGACTATCAAGATAAATGATATTCCAAAGGAGCATAGGATTGATGTATTCATAGGGACTTTAAAGGATAACATCCAATATGAGATTCTCTTTTGGGAACCTAATTCATTGGAAAAGGCATTCAAGGTGGCAAGAAAAGTTGAAAACAAAATTATGGCAACAAGGAAATCTACCACTCACAACTATAAATATGGAAGTGTTGTTGCTCCTTGCCTCGCACAACCTACAAGATTGACACCACAAAAATTGGAGGCAAAAATAGCAAAGGGGCTTTATTGCAGTTGTGATAACAAATACACTATGGGTCATAAGTCTGTTGAGAAGAAATTATTTTACATAGACTGTGAAAAGGAGGAATAAATGGAACAAGAAACATCAGAAGAAGAGGATATACACCATGAACCAACCCTAGAGAAAGAAGAAATGAATCTAACCATATTTTGTAATGCATTGGCAGGAATTACCACTCCTCAAACTCTAAAGATAGAAGAATATCTCAAGAGAAGAAAGGTAAAAGTGTTGATTGATTCTGGTAGTACCCATAACTTTATTCATTGTAAGATAACCAAGGAATTGAATTTCACCAGAGTGTCAAGTGATGGTTGAAAATGGAGGAACTATAAATTTCTCAAGGAAGTGCCATAATATCAATATAACCATGGGGGAATATGTATTGAATAGCCCAATGCTTTCCATTCCAATGGGTGGTGTTGAAGTCATATTAGGAGTCAAATGGTCATTAGAGAAATTTTGAGGTCCAAAATTGGTCTCCTAATGAATATTATAAAATAATAGTGGAAATAATAAAATAAGATTAGATTACATCATCAAATTTTAGAGGGTAAAAAAGAAAAAAAACTATATTTTCAACCTGTATTTTCAACTTATCTCCCATCGGGTTTACTCAAATTTCGAGCGTGAGTACTCATTGGAAGAAAAATTTAATTCCTTATCCAAGGAGTACCCATGTTTCATACTTTCAATGGACCCTTCTACACTAAAAATGAGAAAGACATGAAAAACGTGATTTGAATCACGCTTTTCATGTATTTCTCATTTTTCGTGTAGCAGGGTCCATCGAAAGTATGCAACATGGGTGCACCTTGGATGAGGAATTAAATTCTACATCAAATGAGTTCTCCCACTTGAAATTTAAGTAAAACCATTTGGAGATAAGTTGAAAATATGAGTTGAAAAATTAGTTTTTTATTTTTTATTTTTTAATCTTTTTATTTTTTTACTGCAAAAATGGTGAATCATCCCCCATGGTTGACGTCATCATATTGAATCCTATTGTTTCTTATAAATTAAATTTTGGTTGTAAATTTTTGTTTTGAGGTCCAATTTTTACCTCCCAATTTCTCTAATGTTATAATCTTTGGGGACGATAGCTTTTAATTTTCAAGAAATTTTCTTGAAATTTTCCTGGGAAGGAAAGGAAATTTAATTAAGGGGCATTGCAGGGAAAATGGGGAAGATAATAAGCTCTAATGGCATGACAAAGTTTTTAAGAAAGAACAACGTGGCATAATCGCACAATTATGCTCACTAGATTTGCAAACATCGAAATGATCTGTTTCTCTAGATCTCCAAAGAATCTTCGATAATCATTCCAAGGTATTTGAGACTCTCAAAGGCCTTCCACCTATTCGTGAGCATGATCATGTTATTCACTTGATTACAATAATAATTCCTCCAAACATCATATCTTACGAATATCCTTATTCCCAAAAGAGTGAAATTGAACGTATGGTTGCAAAAATGCAGAGGCAAGTATAATTCAACCTAGCCAAAGTTATTTCTCTACTACAGTAGTATTGGTACATAAGAAGGATGGATCATGGAAAATGTGTCTGGATTATAGGGAGCTCAACAAGTTCAATATTAAATATAAATTTACCATTCATGTCATTGATGAATTGTTGGATGAATTACATGGAGCAATTTACTTCACCAAGCTGGATCTTCATTTAGGATATCATCAAATTAGGATGAATACTGAAGACATTCTGAAAACAACATTCAGAACTCATGAAGGTCATTATGAATTTTTATCATGCCTTTTGGCTTTACTAATGCACCTTCCACATTTCAAGGTTTGATGAATTCCATGTTCAAACCCTTCCTTAGAGCTTTTGTTTTAGTATTTTTTGATGATATACTAATCTACAACAAGTCTTGGAAGGATCATGTTCAACATGTTGACTAGGCTCTCAAGTTATTGGAGGAGAAACAATGCAAAAATATCCAAATGTTTCTTTTGGGTACAAGAGGTGGAATATTTGGGCCATATTTTATCTCATGAGGGTGTTAAGGTAGGTCCTAAAAAAATTAAACCCATAACAGAATGGAAAATCCCCACAACCCTAAATCATATTCAAGGATTTCTCGAGTTGACAGGGCATTATATAAAGTTTGTTAGGGATTATAGGAAAGTAGCAACACCTCTAACAACATTATTAAAGAAATATGAATTTTTTGACTCCAGAATCAACTAAGGCCTTTGAACATCTTAAAGAGGAAATGTGCCAAGCTAAGGTTTTAACTATTCCAGACTTCAAAAAAACCTTTATGGTGGAATGTGATGCCTCAGGAAATGTAATTGGTGTTGTTTTAATGCAATAAGGAAGACCCATTTATTTTGAAAATTTTCCAATCAAGGGAAAGTATTTACACACGCCTATTTATGAGAAGGAAATGTTGGCAATACGACATGCCCTGAAGAAATGGTGCCCTTACCTAATGGGAAGACACTTCAAGGAAAAAATAGATCATGATAGTCTTAAATATTGTTTGGAACAAATATTATGTTTAGAAGAGTAGAGAAAATGGGTCACTAAGATGTTGGGTTATGATTTTGAAATCATATACAAAAAAGAGAAGAAAAGTGTTGTTGCAGATGCACTCTCAAGAAGGGATGAGGATGTGGAAGCATCGCTCTATGCCATTTCTATAATCCAACCTGACTTGATAATTGAAGTAAGGGAGGAATGGAAGAATGACGAAAAGGTGTGGACACTCATTCAAAAGTTGCAACAAGATCCCAGTAAGTATGATACATTTATTTGGAAAAATGACTCATTATGGTACAAAGATCGCTTATATCAATGCAAGGATTCCAAATTCAAACAAAATTTTCTTTTGGAATTGCACACGTCTCCATTAGCATGGTACCCAATATTTCTAAAAACTTACCACAGGGTCAAGAAGGAATTTTTTTGGGTTGGACTTAAATCTGATATTCAGAAATTTGTGGTAGAATGTTTGGTTTTCCAACAAAATAAATTTGAGACAATTAAGACCCAAGGTCTATTACAACCTTTAGCCATTCCAAGTTAGCATTGGGATGAGGTCTTAATAAGGAAAGAGTATCATCCTGGTGGTAGTTGATAGAATTGCCAAGTATGCACACTTTTATGAATTATCTCATCATTTTAAAGTCAGTACAGTTGTTGCTACATTTATGGAAAAAATTCAAAAGATACATGGAAACCCAAAGATTATTGTAAGTGACATAGATCCCATTTTCACTCAAAATTTTTGGACAAAATTATTTTCTTTCCTTGGTACTTAATTAACTCATATCTCATCTTATCATCCTCAATCTTATGGACAGACTGAGATAGTAAACAAATGTTTGGAAGGATCTCTTCGTTGCTTTGTATTAGATAAATAAACACAATGGGTCAAGTAGTTACCTCTGGTTGAATGGTGGTATAACACTTCCATATTGCAACAAAAATGACCCCATTTGTGGCACTTTATGGATATCATCCACCATCCATCACATCATATTTAAGAGAAAATTCTAAGGTTCAAGTAGTGGAATATCACATCAAACATCAACAACAAGTTCTCCAACTCTTAAAGGATAACCTCACTCTGACGTAGAATGAAATGAAACAACAGGAAGATTAGCATCGCAGTGAAATAAGTTTTGATGTAGGTGACTGGGTATTTTTACAGCTACAACGATTATCACCCAAGAAAGCTAAGAAGGATAATAAATTATCACCCAAGTAATATGGTCCTTACAAGCTATTGCAAAATATTGGTACTATGGCACACAAATTGGAGTTGCCTGCATCTTCTTGATTCCACCCAGTTTTCCATGTTTCATGCTTAAAGAAGGTTAGCATGACAATCTCCCAGTTCAAACAATATTTCTAGAACTTGACGAGGAAGGAAAAATAATATTGGAGCTTGAAGCATCCATGGAAACAAGAACCTGGCAGCTACATAATCGATCAATTTGAAAGTATCTCATTAAGTGTAAGAACATACTCGCTCAATATTCCACATGGGAGGATGAGAATTTTATACAAAGGCATATAGAACTACTCAAGCATTGAGGTCAACACTTTTTCTGAAGGAGAGGGAAATGTTAGGTCCTTATAATACTAGTGTAGTCCCCTTATTATTATTGTTGTTCCCATGTAGCCCCCATAATGTTATTGTTGTGCCCTTACGTTATTATTTTTATGTATACTTTGATCATATTGTGACCCATTAGACTCCTATATATACCAAGGAGGTCTTTTCATTTGTATCATCGAAGAATTATTCATTTATGTAATGTAATGGAGGTTTCCCCCTCGAAGAGGCTAATTTTCAAGTCGTTGATCTATATTTTATTTGGTTTTGTGATCTAGTTGCATAACAATTAGATAGAAGTCCATGTCAGTTCAAGAATATACAAAGGAGCTTTATCAATTCAACGTAAGAGCTAGTCATGTAGAAGATGATGTTGAGAAAGTTGCTATGTATATTAATGGTTTGAGATTTGATATTCAATATGAATTTTGCTTATTGTTTTTAAACACTATTGAAGATGCATATCAGGCTACCTTGAAGGAAAAACAGAAGCTTGCTAGAAAACAAAATCAAAGGAGTTGAGGAAGGGGTCCTATAAGAGGAAAATGAGAACCAACTAGAAGAGGAAGAATTAAGTCTACAAAAGGAGAAGATGAAGGAAGTTCCAACAATCAATAACCAAGAGGATGTGATTCGAGAGGGAGAATATCATTCTCTAGAGGTAGAGGTCGTGGAAGAGACTATCAGCATAGATGTTTCAAATGTGGGAAAATTGGGCTTATGTCATGAGATTGTGATAAGAATGCACCACCAAGTCAGAGAGGTGCGCATGTTGCTAAAGTAGTGGAAGAAAATGAGAATCTAGTTGTTATTGAAGAGGTTCCTGAAGTAGGAGAATCATTATTAATGAAAAGAGTGTTGATAAAAGTTGAAAAGGAAGTCAAGGAACCAACTAAAAGAAGAAGTTTATTTCAAACCATGTGTAAGTCAAAAGGGTAAGTGCTGCAAACTTGTTATTGATAGCGAAAGTACTGATAATTTTGTTTCTATGGAAATGGTAGAGAAATTAAATTTAAAAAGAACCACACATCCTCATCCTTATAAAGTATCTTGGCTACAAAAAGGACACCAAGTGTTGGTTAATGAGTAGTGTAAAGTAGATTTTCAGATTGGAAAATATAAGGATGAAGTTATTTGTGATATAATGCCGATGGACGTTTGCCATGTGTTATTGGGGAGACTGCGGCAATATCATAAGAGGGCCATACATGATGGCAGAAGGAATAATTACACTTTTGAAAAGGATGGACAAAAGCATGTGTTGTTACCCTTATCAGATGAATAAATCAAGTAAGAGGCAAGTCCCAACGAGTTGCTTATGAGTGGAAAGGATTTTTTGCGAGAAGAAAATAAAGAAGAATTGAACTTTGTTTTAGTTGGGAAACCACAGATAATTGTTACTAGCATAAATTAAATGATTTGTCAGAGGAAATTAGAAATTTATTAAATCAATTTGTTGATATTATTACATATGAGATACCAAGAAATTTACCTCCTATTTTAAGTATCAAACATCACATTGATTTAATTTCGGGATCTAATTTGCCAAATAAAGCTGCTTATAGAATGAGAAAACAAGAAAATGAAGAAGAGATAGGTTCAAGAATTATTGGAAAAATGCCTTATTAATGAAATATTGAGTCCATGTGATGTGTTGATGGTGTTAAGTAAAACAAACGATGGAGGTTGGAGAATGTGTATTGAATTAAGGGAAATTAATAAAATTACCATTAGCTATTGATTTCCACTTCCACAAATTGATGACTTAATTGACTGCTTAAGTGAAGCAAAATTATTTTCAAAAATTGATTTAAAAAGTGTATATCATCAAATTTGTATCAGAGGGGGAGATGAGTGGAAAATTTCATTCAAAACAAATCATGGGTTGTATGAATGGCTTTGATGGCCTTCAGTTTGGCCAATGTACCCAACACTTAATGATATTAATGAACAAAGTTTTAAAGGATTTCATAGGCAAATTTGTCATTGTTTATTTGGATGATATTTTAGTATACAACAAAACTAGGGAAGAACATATCCAACATTTAAAATCAGTTCCAGGTACACTACAAAAAGAAAAATTGCAGCTTTATGAAATAGGAGTTAGTTTATCTGGGTTTTGCAATTTCTAAAGATGGGCTGAAGATGGATCTAGATAAAGTGCAAGCAAATATAAATTTGCAAGTTCCATGAAATGTGTATGAGGCTTTGAAGAAGTGGTGACATTATTTAATGCCAAAGGAGTTCATTTTATTCAATAATAATCATGCATTACAATTTATAAAGAGTTAGTCAAAACTTAGCCAGAGGCATGCTAAATGGTTGGAGTTTTTACAAAATTTTACTTTTGAAATCAAGCACACTATTGGTTCTTCAAATAAAGTGCTAGGTCCATTAAGTAGAATTAATTTAATTCTACAGGAAATTTAGTTTCATGTTATGGGATTTGATGAAGTCAAAGGAATGTATGTGAATGATGTTGATTTTAGGGAGACATGTGCAGCATGTAAAATCTCTTCAACACAAATACAACATAGTGGTCCAATTATATAATCCAAGATGGTTTATTATTTAAATACAAAAAACATTGTATTCCAAAATTCTCCACGAGAAATAATTTGATATAGGAGAAACATATTGGAGGATTGGATGGAAATTTTAGAGCTGATAAAACATTGGTTGTGTTAAATTCATTTTATTATTGGTCGATCGAGCAAGTTAATGTGAAAATATTTGTGGAAAAGTGCAATATTTTTCAGCAGGCGAAAGGAAGAAGTCATAATACTAGGTTTATATCAGCCATTGCCCATTCCCAACAAGTCTTGGGATTCAATCAACATGGAATTTATTTTGGGATTGAATTGAACTCAATGAGGTAATGACTCTATTTTGTTATTATGGATAGAATTTCAAAAATGGCACATTTCATTATGTGTACCAAAACCACTGATGCAACCAATGTTGCAAATATATTTTTCAAAGAAATTATGAGACTATTGAATTAAGGCTCCTATGATCCATATCAAGGTTCAAAATGTGTCGAAAAATGAATTTTGATGTGATTATCGTTGATTACATGTCTCAAAACAATTCTGAGACCACACAGATTGCCTCGTAGTATTGTGTCAGATATGGATACCAAATTTGTGGGTACTTTTTGGAGGGAATTATGGAGGAAGCTAGGTACCAATTTAAATTTTAGTTCAACATATCACTTGCAAACAAATAGTCAAACAAAAGTGGTAAATCAAAGTTTGGGAAATATTCTAAGAAGTTTGGTAAGTGATCATCCTAAATAAAGGGATCAAGTGCTCGCCCATTCTAAATTCACTTATAATGACTCACCCAACAAGAGTACATGTATGAGCCCATTTCAAATTTTATATGGAATGCATTCTAGAGGTGTATATGAATTGAAAATTTTGGGTAATCAAGAATTTATAAGTGCAGCACGAGAGGATTTCACAATTAGTATGCAGGAGTTAGAGGAAAGGGTGGAGCAACAATTATAGGAAAGTAGCAACAAATATAAACAATGGATAGACATGAAGAGGAGACAACAAGAATTTTAGATTTATTACTTACTCATGGTACATTTGAGAAAGGAGATATTTCCAATAAAAACTTATAATAAACTCAAAATGAAAAAGATTGGTCCTTGTAAAATCTTGACGAAATTTTCCTCTAATGCATATGAAATATAACTCCCTCGAGACATTGGAATTTCACCTATATTCAATGTAGCTGATTTATTTTCTTTTAAAGGAGAAAACAATATTCTGAGTGGTACAATTGTTAGTGATGAAAATCAAACTGGTGGATGGGAGAGTAAACTACCAAAAGAAATTCCTAAAGAGATTGAAGTTGTGTTGAACCATAAATTAAAGAAAAGAACTAGAGGCAAGGAATATTATCAATATTTAATCATGGAAGAACCAACTAGTTGAACACTCTACTTGGATGAAAGAGGCATAAATTTTGAAGTGTGGCACCACTGTATAAACTCTTATGAAGAATTTATTTTCTTTGGATTTTGATGCAGGAGAATCACCATCAGTAAATTCATTTTGATTGCGATGATAAAAAAATCATTTACTACAAGATGTGGGTTTCCTCAAAAAAATTTAATTGTTTTAAGTAATTAGGAGAATTAGTATTTAGTTAGAGTGTTATGTATTTGTATAAAATAAAAAAAATGTTGTAGTTGATTTCAAGAGATATTGTAAACATTTTATTATTTTGATATTTTCTAGATTTAGGATTTAGATTCACAATTAATGGATCTGAACTAGTTATTCCTTTGTATGAAAAACAAGCTTTGTAGCTCAAGAAGAGGGTTTTGAAAATATTAAGTGTGAGTGCGTGAGTGTGGATTGGTGTGGTTTCTTAAATTAGAATTTAATGAATTAGGATATTATGGTTACTGGTGCTCTATTTTAACTCAAGTTTTTTCCAAACTTATTTTACATATCATTTATGAAATCTCTATGTTAAGTTTGTTCCAGATTGTAGTATAGACTGTCTCAGCATTAGTTCCACTCTACAAATTGTTTGAACGAAGAATAGTCTCAACATTGGATTCTTCAGTATATATATAGTTACGACAATAGTCCATACGAACAACATGTGCTGAATATAAAAGTTTCATAATTAGTGACCAAAGCGTAAAAAGGAAATAAAAGGAATTTCTTTATGTTTCAAGAAGTGGTACATAATTTGAGGCGAAGTAGGGCCATCATGATAGAATTTTACCATAGCTTATGTGATTATTTTAGAGTCCCGACCCCCAAGTAGGTCCTTTTGGAGATCGTGCAAAAGCTTGTATTATAATTGGAGTAGTTAACCCCAACCCATAGTAAATCTCACTTTTGTTTGGTAGATTTGTGTAATTGGTCCTAACTCCCAACTTATCCATAACATAGTTAGCCCTAACCTCTTGACCTTAGTCAGTCTCGAAAACCCAACCTCACAAAGAAGCCCCACTTCCGACCTCTAACTAGTCTACAGTTACTAAACCCTGACCTTATCAGGAACATTTAATAGAAAATCAAAGGGATCTGATCCAACTTGCTGAAATTGTAGAATATGTTGGCCATTTTGTAGATTTTTTTAATAAAAGTGGATTTTTAAAAAATTTCTTTGGATTTTGAATAAGTGGGTTTTTTTCTTATAAATTGTCGGAAGCAATTAGTTAAGTAGGGGCATTGGAAAGACCGGACTTACATCATATTTTTTCATTTCCATTGGGAAGATGTAATACTTCTCCATCACCTTCTGCCATTGATTCCTCAGAACTGAGGTAACAAGGTTCTTCAATTGGATTCCCTTCTTATTGTTCTTCAATTATTGCTCTTCCAAAGAATATTCCATCTCCTGCTTCTTCCCCTTCTTCTCCTTTAGTAGATATCTCAAGTTCTTGTGCAACGAGTTTTTTCCCTGTTAAACGAGAACGAAAGATGAATGTCTCAGTTGAAGATGTTGGTTCATCCACCACTACTTTTGTTGTAGAAGTTGACTCCTCTCTAGTTCAATTCTAGTTCTTTGTACCTTAGGATATCTTCTTACACTTGCAAAAGTAGGAATTCGTGATGTGACTCTTATTACACCACATGATCTACTGGGGGTGGTAGGTGATTGTGGAATCGAAGTTCGTGAAGTTCATCCTCTAATGAATCAAACTTATAATCTCTTTCTGTATATATTCATTCTATAATAATGAAATTTAACTTATGTGACTAAAAATGGATGCATAAAAAATGAGATGCAATTCAACCACTAAGGTTATGAAAGACCTCACAATGTGATGTGCAAGTTCTTACCTCTCATCTTACCATATCTCCTTTCCAAAGTTATGTGAATTAAAGAGAAGTCTAAATTGAAGGCTAAATTATATGTATATTCCTCGAATTCCGATGCGCTGTCCATCATATCCCTTCCATGCTCTACAACAGGTCATTCCTCCTCCACCTAAAACTATCCTCACCTGTATGGATTCATTAGTTATATGTATATTTCCTCGACAATGACGCCAAAAATGTTGGTTAATTTAATTAAGCTTTAAAGTATGTTACATTAAATTATTAGTCTAAGTAGGTAAACTTATGAAGTATATGACAAAGTATATGCTAGGAATTTAGCTTCTAATTCTACTGGAAATAAATTGACATGAAAGAAAATATTAATCTAAGAAAGCATTGAGAACATTAATCTAACGAAGCAAATGAAAAATTTGAAAGTTAATATAGACAACACATAAATTTATTCTATGAAAAACATGTGAATTTATCCTATGAAAACATATAAACCCATTCTAGAAAAGCATGGAATTTTAAACTATGAAAGAATATGAATTTACTATATGAAAACAGGTAGAATTATTATATGAAACCAAGTGATTTTAATCTATGAAAACAAATAAATTTACTTCTACGAAAGCATATGAATCTATATTATGAAAGCAAGAATTCTTTTCTAAGAAACCATGGAAATATGTATTATGAAAGTAAGAAATTTACTCTAGGAAAGCATAGAAATCTATTTGATGAAAGCAAGGAAGCCTATCCTAATCAAAGTAGGGAAATCTATTTTATGAAACAAAGCGCTCTTAGTCTAGGAAAGCATGAAAGAATAATCTATGAATGCATACAAATGTATCTTAAGAAAGAAAGTAAATTTATTCTACAAAATTTTATCCACTATGAAAGCAATAAACTAAATTGGCAAGCATGAACATAAACTATAAATCTAGTTTAATGGAAATCCTTCAATGCACAAATGAAAATGTTGTGAATGTAAATATTTTTGGTATTTTCAAGCGCTTAATTGCAATTTGGAAAAGAACAAAGTAATGATTAGAAACCTAAAACAAAGTACCTAACACAATATTGTAATAGTAAAAATAAAACCAGAGCATGAAAACAAATGATCCACAAGATAATGAATTTTTTGAATATTATAGACAACGCGTACGTCCAGAAGGCAGGCCTCTAGGTGACCGCATGAAGCTTGAAGAAGCACAAAGACTTTACTTTAAATGATATCAATCACTCATGAATATGTAATGGAAATAAAAAGATCAATTATCTGATATTATATGAAAGGAAACAATGTATACATGAATTCAAACTCAAATATCTATCTATTGTCCTTCACTCTACCCATGGAGGTCAATTTATGTTGTTTTTGAAGTACAAAACTCATAATAAAAATGCTACAGATCACAATAAAGACAATGACTAAGTATCCTTTTTCTATTTTCGAGATGTAATTCCTATGCCTCTCTTGTAACTTATCAAACACATATGAACATATAATCTATATTTGTGTTATTCCTTAGCATGTTTAATCCATGAAGATATCACGATTTCTTGATGTTGGTTGATCTACTAGATAACGGTCCTGGTGTAATATATGTCTACACTCTGTGCCACGTGATGAGTTGACAGTAGGTTTTACTATGTCATTTTGATGGTCCAATTTCTTCTTTGACATGCTAGATGGGTGGATCACCCTATTGGATTCTTTTGCCACTTATCCATGTGCTTCATTTGAATTCACAACTTCATGATTTGTGCTAAACTTGTATTTTTCTACAGTTTAACATAGGAGCTACAGGAATTGACAATTTCTATAATAATTACATATTAGTTTGAGTTTACAAAGAAAAACATATAAAAGCATAGAATAATGGACTTATTACCTATGTGTAACCTTTACAACTCAGATTAAAAATGTTCATGTGGATTGTGACAAAAGGATGTAGAAAGGATGATTATGAAGGTTTCTATAAGGTAAAATTGGTCAAACTAAAGTAGTATATTGACAAAAAAATATTAATTCATGTGCCCATCAACTACCATGGCGTTGATCCATTTAGATTCCTCCACTATAACTATAATTCTAGCTTCTAACATTTGGTCCAATTCCCTACGCACTTTTCCTTGTACTTTAGGTTGAGTATGTATTGTCTCTTTTTAATTAGCTTAACATCTATAGATAGCTAGATCTTCATTTTCCTAGTGACCTTGCAATACCCTTCATTTCATTGAAGCTCTTGGGAAACAAATCCTCTTACTATTTGAGTAAATCCATCACCTAAGTCATGGTCTCTTGATCCCAGTAAACACTAATAGCCGTTATCTTCAACGCATATTCTCTACCCATATTTTACTTCTTTATCCTCAGTGGTTGAGTGTAAGTTAGTGCAACTTTACTTGAGGAATTTTCTTGTATTACATTCTCTCCTTTAGATTTGGGAAAATCATCATAAATTTTTCTCTGAGCATTGGATTCAAATTTTGTAAATAGTCATAGAAATATGACGGACTGTAGTTTTTTGAGTAGCATTTGCAGGGCCAAAGGTCACAACAGTGACATGTGGCACTTCATACATGTTCTCTCTACTGAACCAGTATATAATTCGACCATCATGGGAGATTGTGAATAACTCTTTCTTGAAGAATACAATATTGATCAGACCAGTGGGGTTAGAAATAAGACTCATAGGGCTACCACGGGACAAAATTTCAGACCCTGGAGATCCTCAATTACATATATACAATAGATTCAATATTGAGCTCCTAGAAGGAAAGAAAAAGCATGAATTCAAGGATCACTGCAGTAAGGACAACACATCAACAATCAAGGCTAAGTCTCCTACATCAAGGTATGTATGATTAGTGTTTACATTTGAATTTTGAGTATCATCTCTGACATATGTTTTTACAGGACAATGTAAGTACATATAGGGTCTTAGTTATATCTCTATGTCTCTATATGTCACAGTTAGTTTTGATACCACATTTCAAATGTCCTATTCTTCATAGTACACATTTGATGCTACATATTCTTCATGCTAAACCAAGTCTGCTAAATCTATATGATGTTGTAAGTTCATGTTACTTGTCTTGTCATAGTTGATAGAATGGTCTCTATTGTTGTACTTAGAACTTGGTCCATCACAAGTCTAAGGTTTGTCATCAGTTCTTATTGTATATATCTTTATATCAGTTTTGGATATAGTCTTGCATAGAGTCCAGGCCTATATCAAGAGTGGGAGTCTTTGTCTTCTACTGCAACAAGTCAACAAAAAAAGTGACAAGCACAATTCAGGTATGCATTGTAATTTTAATTTGTATTTATTCATTATTATGCACTTACATGTGTTTTGCAGGCAGAGGTAATTTGAAGTGTATTTTGTTTTGTTTTGGGATTGGTTTCATTGGGAAAATTTTGCATGAAGGTAAAATAAGATTCAAGTACAACTTCAAGCAAGAATTCAAGAGCAGAAGTATCAAATCAAAGGAAGCATTGCAGCAAGACATCCCTTGAAGACATGACAACCATCCGTATATTGTGAAGAAGTGTCAAGGCCAAGAGTCATCATTGTAAAGTTGTAAAAGAGTCATTTGTAAAAGTGCCATCATTGGAAGAGTCATTATTGTAAAAGAGTCAATCTGCCTAGAGTTGAAAAGGAATTATTGGGAGGTATAGGAGTCACTGTTAGGATGATGTCATGGTTGGGTTGTAGGTCATAGAGTGATTGGGTATTTGGTCAAGTACACGAAAATCATTGTAGATATTATTGTATCGTGGATTATTGTCCCTGGTTTGGGAATCCATAGTCTTGTCTTATTTCAGTCATTATAGGGTGGCAGGGAGGTGCTAGGTAGGTGTATGAACTCGCCTACAGGTTGGGGCCTGTGAACACTTCAGGGCGGTAGGGTTGTGCTAGGGAGAGTTGTGTCTTGCTATGGTGTTGGGGCATCCATTCAGTTGATTAGTGAAGAAACCAGGGAATTGGGGCGTCCTTCTAGTGGGAGTTGGAGAAGAATTGTTTTCTAGAATTATAGGAAGTTGTGGCTTTCTTTTCAGTTGGGGCTGGAGATCAAAGAATTTATTAGAAAATCATTTGGTGGTTTTTGACTCGGAGGGGGTTTTCCACCTAAAATTCTTGTCCCTACTTTTTTCTTTTATTTACTGTTATTAATGCATAAACATTAACAATAATTGAAGATTAACTAATGCTATGAAAATATTTAAAAGTGCTAATTGCTAAGGAATATTGATTCACCGCCCCTCTCAGTATTTCCAACAATTGGTATCAGAGCTTGGTTCCTTCAATAATAGTCTAACAATTGGAAGGAGATCATGTAGTATACTAAGAATAGAGTTCCTTTGTTCAATGGAAATAACTATGCACTTTGTTGTGGAATAATGCAAGTTTATTTTCTGGCTCAAGGATATGAAGTATGGAAAATAGTTGACAAAGGCTTCCCACCGGCCCAAGATGAACAAGGTAAAAAAAATATGGTATATGATGCTGTTAAACACGCATGGACAGCAAGAGAAATATGAAAGATAAACATGAGAGTGTAATTTTTATTAACAAGAGATATACATTTATAGTACATTATGTGACCGTTGGGTTCCACATCCCAAGGTCTCTTGGACTACTTTGTCTATTCGGCTTCCACACTAACCCATTGAGGATTAGGTGTCCAACATTCCCCCCTTAATCCAAAGGGTTATGTATGAGTCCAAGAAGAGAGCTGTAATACAAAATTTGCAAAAATGCATGGTAGCATTAGGCTGAATGTGCTCTCTGAAATGTTGGTATAAAGGGCGGTGGTTTAAGGATGACCACCAACATTGGAATGCTTAGTGCAATTCCCGGAACTCTTCCAAAACTGGCAATAAGCTGAAGTATTCCGCTAGAGGAAGTGCTCCTATTGTTTTGAAGAGGGAAACCTTCAACCAATAAAGGGAGGTCTCACCCCGAATAAAAGGGAGAAATTCAACCTGAAAAGGGAAGTCTCAACCTGTGATGGTTTAAGGATGACCAACAACTTTGGAATGCTTAATGCAATTCCCGGAACTCTTCCAAAACTGGCAAGACGCTGGAGTCTTCTGCTAGAGGAAGTGTTCTCAATTTTGTTCTTGGAATTCTTTCGACACTGGCAAGAAGCTGAAGTCTTCTGCTAGAGGAAGTGTCCTAGATTTCCAACTGAAGGCATGTTCACGGGCATCTTTGTCTCTGGCTACAACTCTGAAACTGGTGTGGTAGGTTGTGGCTCAGGCTCGCTTGATGTGGCTTTGAAGCTTGTAGATGACCATCATTTCCCCCCCTGTCAGATACAAGGTGAGATGATGGAGAAAACTCAACTGCAATACTGTTCAATACTCTGGAACAAGTTCTGACATGTGTTTGGAATATCTTCTTGGCTTTTGATTCCCATTGCCAAGAAGCGATCCATCCAAGATGAATCTTTGTTCTTGCAGGACGTTTATTTCTGAAGCATCTGTGTGAAGAATGGGTGGTTTTATGACAGTGCTTACATGGATGAATATCAAAATAGTGATCTTTCAAATGGCCAACTCGGTCACAGTGTTGGCATTTCGCATTTTGTTGCTGTTGTTGTTGCTATGGAAGAGGGGCAGAATCTGGAACAATTGGCAGTGAACTGTCATGCGGAGCAGATGAACTGTCATGAATGATTCCAGCACTCTGAAACTGAATGGGCTTTGAGTAGTCTGGAATATGAAAGGACAAGTCCTTATCATATCCAAGACCAGTTCTATGCTTGTTGTGGACAAGCTGTTCCCAAGGTCTGATGATGGGCTTGGGAAGTGCAGACTGAGTTTCTGCATCTGCATGTGACTTTGCTGCTTCCTTGGGCACTGGATTTGAATCAACTTGCTGCTTATGGGATTCTGTTTCAATGTTCTGAACAGAAACAGGTTCAGAATGATGACTCCATTGCTGCAATTCTTCTTGCTGCAGTTGTGATTCAAGTTGCAGAAACTCTATCTTTTCATGTGCATTTTGCAAATAAGTTTGAATGTCAAAAAGAGTTTCTTTGTTGACTTTTACCATCCCATCAACACTAGAATGAATTAGGATATTCAATAACTTTAATGCATCTTCAAGTCTGGCCATTATCTCAATAGATAAACCCTGATATGCAAATGATTTTTGCCACAATGTTCTCCACGATGGGTGATTTTCATAAGTTTATTCACTGTACATTGTTTTTAATGCTTCCACATGTAGTAACAGTCTCCAAATAAACTTATATTTTCCAATAGAAAATTCAGAAATTAAATGCAGTAGCCATTAAGTGATAGCTCCTACATAATGGACTTTTCTCATTCAAAAACTTAACTAAACAATGAGCAGATTAGAAGATAGTACCTGATAATTAAATGATATCCAACAAAAATTAGTACATATGCAATTATCCGTCCCCAAAATGGCACCTCAATTTTTTTTCTAATGTGCACTGCCCAAGAAATGGAAGAATAGATTCCCTCTTCACCACAATCCTTATATCATCATCAACCACACTCATTCAACCTTTGAGATAACATGCAGTCCCTTCAATGCAGCTACAACAATAACAGAAGGTGGAATGATGCAACAATAACAGAAGGTGGAATGATGACTTTAGGCCCCGCAGAAAGAACTCCAGAATTCGTGGTTATGCCCATAAACGGAGTACGACCTCTTGATTGTTGGTTTCACACCCCAACCACATGACATGGCCAAACACATTCAACGCAAATGTAGTCAAAATATTCTGGATGGAGGGACAAATTCAGTGAAATGAGAATCACACTTGATGCAAATACTTGATGAGGATTATAGTTCAGTTGCAGCGAAGAAATTCTCTTACAACATCATCGTTGGCATCGACATCCAAGCAGCAAGATGTGCCCTGGAGAATTCGAAATGTTCTGCTTCCCCTGATGTGCTTCCCCAAGCTTCACGCACGGTGTGAGGAGGGTCAATGTATGACTGAGATTATGAACCAGTGGAGTGGTGGTGCGATGTGATAGCGCAACAGTCATGGAGCCTCGGAGACACGAACACGCAAATCCGCAACAGTAGGTGAGTGGGTGAACGGGTCTGTTCGCTGAGTAAGAATTGAGTTTCCTTGACAATTCCCGACTCGTTCTTTATTCTCCTCCTTTGGTGGAATGAATGGAAAAACGAACCGACTGTATTGCTTGGAAACCACAGCTATATAGCTAGTCGAGAACAGCGTAGGGCTGCTTAGAGCTTCAGTACATGTTCATGGTATTCATATACGTGGTTCAGCACATATACATCGTTCGAATTGTGAGCACTGCGTTCAATCAAAGAACAAAAAATGCCAGCACAAATACACGTTGCTTCAACGCTCAAAATACTGTACTATAGTTTAATTCTCACCCTACAAACTTGTAACAGAGGCCTTTTTTTATGCGTTATAAAATAGAGGAGGCGGTTTGGACCGGCGGTATGCAAAGGAGTATGTGTGGCGGAATGTTCAGAAAACAGCGTATATATGAAGTGGATATGAAAACCGCGTATATATAACAGAGGTTATGTAAAGCAGATTTTTAAACCATAACATTTCTATAAAACAACGTTTCTATAAAGCAGCATTTAACACATAGCATTTCTATAAAACAACGTTTCTGTAAAGCAGCATTTAACACAACATTTTTGTAAACCATGTATTCAATGGACTCCACGCTCACCGCATCTCCACGATACCCTGCATCTCCACTCAGCCTCGCATCTCCACGATACCCTGCATCTCCACTCGGCCTCGCATCTCCACCAGACTCCAAATGGGGACGAGGTTTGGGGTTCAATACGAGACTCGATAAGACTATCTTAGCCACAGAGGGTAGGCAACCACGGAGTAGGTCAGACCAGCGATAGAGCAATGTGACCAGGAGTGAGTTACTACAGTTCTGTCTGGTATGAGTTTAGGGTCGGAAGGATGAAAACAATGAGCAGGTTTTGTGAAATCACATGGGTCACCCCCAAACAGGCAGAGATTGCGCATTTACACTTCTCGGCTCTCCTATCACTTATACCCAATATTCATATGTAACTGGTACATCAGTCATGGGGTATTAAATATAAAGAAGGAATTTTGCGATATCACAGTTTGGAGGGCCGACTGTCAAAGGAGAGGAGTCGCTAGCTTTCAAAAGAGTCACCATCATTCAATACATTCAACCTGAGTCTCCAGATATGGAGGCCGGATGCACAGTCGAGTGTTAGAAGTTCATTACCTCGTTCTCAGCAGAAAAGAAGGCAACAGTTTGAATGCTAGCTCTATTCCAAAACGCAGAGGAACGCAGTAGCGTATGGCAAGGTCAGACAACTGATAGGCAAGTAATGGCAGCGTATTGTATGGAGCAGGCTTTGTATGGAGCAGTGCTTTTAAATGGAGCGTTTATGGACAGAGAGCGCAGGTAATGGCCGACAGAAGTCAGGTAATGCAGAAGAGAGTCTTAAAATAGCCAGAGTCAGGTGTAGCGTATACAGTGCCAGAGGTAGAAGACGCAGCAGATTTCTAGCAGACAATGAATTAATGGAGCATTTCAGGTAATGGGCAGAATTGACATATATATAGAGACCACAAAACAAGTGGCTCAAATTGGAGCAGGAACAGGAATCGCCCGCTCTGATACCATGTTAAACACACATGGACAACAAGAGAAATATGGAAGATAAATCATGAGAGTGTAATTTTTATTAACAAGAGATATACATTTATAGTACATTATGTGACCGTTGGGTTCCACATCCCAAGGTCTCTTGGACTACTTTGTCTATTCGGCTTCCACACTAACCCATTGAGGATTAGGTGTCCAACAGATGCAAAGGCTAAAGACCTTATTGTCAGTGGGCTTATCAAATATGTTTATCTTAAGGTATTGAGTTGAAATATTGCTAAAGAGGTATGGGGCAAGCTTGAAAATATATATGCAGGTGACTCAAAGGTGAAAGAAGAAAAGCTTCAAATTTTCAAGGCAAAATTTGAGTGACTCAAAATGAGGGAAGATGAAGATATTGATACATACTTTCATCGTGTTGATGAAATACCAAATACATTAGAAGGTTTGGGAACCTGTTGAAATGAAAATTGTTGTCCGAAAGATCCTCAGAACCTTGCCAGCAAGATTTAACCCTAAGGTATCTGTCTTGGAAGATAGATTGAATCTCACCAATCTCAACATAGATGAATTGCATGGAATTATTACGACATATGAAATCAGGATTTAAGAAGAGGATAACACATCTCACTTAGAAACAACATTTTCCACATCCAAGAAGAATATTAAGGACAAGCAGACTCTGAAAGCAAAAAATTGCAATTATAAGGATGAGGAAAAGGAGGAAGATGAAGAAGGATTTTGAGATAAAGAGTTTTCCTACTTCACATGGAAAATGAGAATAGGTACGGGAAAATTCAAAGGTAAACTTCCATTAATATGTTTTAATTGTGGTGAGGTTGGGAATTTTGTAGCTAAATGTCCTCACAAAAATGAGGTTGTTACGAAAGGAAAGAAAAGTCCTAGGAAGTTCAATAAGCAAGGCAAGAAGAAATGGTTTAAGAAAAGTTTCTTCTCTAAAGAATATACCTCCTCATCTAAAGAACACAATGATAATGAAGAAGAATTCAATGGAAGAGTATTGTTTATGGCCAAGAACAATAAGCAAGAGGCACTTGATGAAAAAGGAGACGAAGAAGCATAAATGACTGAGGTTGAATTTCAAAACAAAGTAATCAGGGTTATCAAAGAGTTCAAAGATGAGAAGAAGCATGTCAACGCTCTTGCAAACGAATTGAAGACAGAAAGAGAAAATGTCCTCAATCTAAAAATCAAGGTTAAAGAATACAAATGAATTGAAGAATCACTCAGGAAAGAAGTAATAGAAAACAACAAGGAGAGAGAAGCATTGGAAGCTGAAATAGTTTCTCTATGAAAGGAAGTAATGTTGGAAATAATACTGAGAGGGGGGGTGAATCAGTATTATCAAATTCTTTTCAATATATATTCCTTATTTATACTTTGAATAATTATTCAAATATTGATCATTACTTTGTATGTCAGAATCATAAAATAATGAGCAGGAACAAGAAAAGAAAATAGTCACACAAAAGAACACCAGATATAAGGTGGAAACCCAATGTGGGTGAAAACCACCTACTGCAATATGTCTCTATCTTCTTTTAATAAGAAACTCCTTTTACAATGATTTTGTACTGGTGAAGTCCTTTACCAGTACACAGGCTACAACCTGCAGAGAGCTACAACTCTCTCTCTCGTTTTCCAGTCTCTCCTGGAAGGGAGCTACAACCCCCTACTTCTTTTCTTTCAAGGACCACTTTTCATTAATTTTCAGACTGGATCCAAGAACATCAAAAACCCATCAACTACACTTGCATCATCAATCTCTGATTTCACCAAAGCCAACCCGCATACAGATCTGAAAATATTTCCTTATAACTTTGCAGTTGTTACATCAGACATACCTAGATCATAACATGTGTAAAATAAAACATGCATCAATAATTCAGACCCAGATTATTAGATTTATAGATCAAGCGTATGCCACATATCACAAATCAAAATCATATAGAGATACCACTATTCCAGCCTTAAGATTTTGACCCATCAATAGAACTTATCCTTCTCCTTACACTCAGGTTCCTTCTTCATTCAGATCCAGATCTGCACCATAACCCAATCACAATATTCCAGATCTAGCACTTTATCAGATATTCGATAATTCAGAAGATGCTTTGCCAAATGATCTCCTTCCTCTTTTATAGCCTTAGTCCTTTCTCAATACCATGGTCCAAAACCATAATAACACAATACCACAGACTCAATACTTGGGATCAACACTTTTGGATGCAATACCACGGACCAAAACCATAGGATCAAAAACTGTCGGACTAATACCATGAACCAACCATGAAAGTGCGTGAGATCAACACTTTTGTATGCAATACCACAGACCAAAACCATAGGATCAAAAACTGTCGGACTAATACCATGAACCAACCATGAAAGTGCGTGAGATCAAGACTTTTGACGAGGTACCATGGTCCAAAACCATAGGTTCAAACACCAAGGACTAACTACCATGGACCAAAGGTAAGTTCTCCAACATATACACACTTTTGACGAGGTACCATGGTCCAAAACCATAGGTTCAAATACCAAGGACTAACTACCATGGACCAAAGGTAAGTTATCCAACATATACACGCTTTTCCTTGCATGAAAGTGCGTGAACTTTTTTTCTACATGAAATAAACTTTTCTCTGCATAAAAGTGCGTGAACTTTTCTCTACATGAAATAAACTTTTCTCTGCATAAAAGTGCGTGACCTTTTCTCTCCATGAAATAAACTTTTCTCTTCATAAAAGTGTGTGAACTTTTCTCTACACTTAATTTATTATCTGAGATGAGTGGGTTGCCATCAAGTACAACATATGTATCATAATGCCAACAATCTCCCCCTTTGGACTTGATGGCAACAACAACCAATCACTCTCCCCTTTGACATCAAGGGCAAAGGGTTATGCTCCCCCTAAGAACATGCTCCCCCTGACTATAAACCAGATCTGCAAAGAAGAACCATAATCCATGACCATGAAAGAGATAGAGACGTATTGCAACAATATTCAGACCAGCATCCATGATCTCCTTTTTTACTTCCTCCATAATGCCAACAATGCATGATATGCTCCCCCTGAACCTGTGCCATTCGATCTTTGACCAATCCACAACCTAGCACATGTACGCATATACTTCAGATGAACCTTGCGTACAACCAACAATCAGAAGAGATTCAACAACAAGATGATGCATCAACAACCCCCAGCTTTTGCCTGAGGTATTCAAAGGTCTCCCTAGGCAATGGTTTGGTGAGTATATCGGCAACCTGTTCCTTAGAAGGAACATACTCCAACTTGACCTTTTGTTCAAGCACTTGTTCCCAGAGAAAGTGATACTTGATTGGTATGTGCTTGGTTTTTGAATGCATGACTGGGTTCTTTGAAATGTTGATTGCACTTATATTATCACATAAGATGGAGATGGGTGGTGTACAAGTGATTTGAAAATCCTGCAAGGTCTGCATCATCCAAAGGAGTTGAGTGCAGCAAGATGCAGCAGCAACATATTCTGCTTCAGCTGTAGACAAGGCAATCAAACTTTGTTTCTTGCTGAACCAAGATACTAATATGGAACCCATAAAGAATGCACCACCACTTGTGCTTTTCCTGTCATCCATGCTTCCGGCCCAATCTGCATCTGTATAAGCATGAAGTGTGAGATCTGTATCTCTAGGATACCATAAGCCATAGTTTTGAGTCCCTTGAAGATATTTGAAGATTCTCTTCACTGCCTGAAGATGAGTTTCCTTTGGATTTGCCTAAAATCTTCCAACTATTCCCACTGCATGCATGATGTCTGGTCGGGTACCTGTCAAATAAAGTAGACTTCCAATCATAGATCTGTAAGTTGGTTGATGCACTGCTGCTGATTCATCATTTGCACTGAGGTTACATCCTGTGACCATGGGTGTACATACTGGTTTTGCTTCTTCCATACCATATTTCTTCAAAATCTGCTTGAGATACTTGGTTTGAGACAAGAAGATCCCTCCTTCATTTTGTTGGATTTGCAAACCAAGAAAATATGTCAATTCTCCAAGCAAGGACATTTCGAATTCTTTCTGCATCACCAAGGCAAAGCTTTGACTCATAGATTCTTCATTGCTGCCAAAGATAATGTCATCTACATACACAACAAGTATTAGCAATTTGTCATTTTCAATTTTTATATAAAGATTGCTATCTGCTGATCCTTTTGAAAAACCTTGTTGATGAAGATATTTGTCCAAACGATAGTACCAAGCCCTTGGAGCTTGTTTAAGACCATAGAGAGCCTTTTTCAATCTGCATACAAGATTTGGATCATTTCCAAGAATGAAACCATTTGGCTGCTCAATGTATACTTCTTCTTCTAAGTCTCCATTCAGAAAGGCTGATTTCACGTCCATTTGAAATACTTTGAACTTTTGAAAGCTTGAGAGAGCAAGGAACATTCGGATGGCCTCAAGTCTTGCAACAGGAGCAAAAGTTTCCTCAAAATCTATTCCTTCTTGCTGTGCATACCCTTTACAAACAAGTCTTGCCTTGTTTCTAATTACTTCCCCATTTTCATTCAACTTATTTTTGAAGACCCATTTTGTCCCTATAACATTCTTATCCTTTGGTCTAGGAACCAACTCCCAAGTGTTGTTCTTTTCAATCTGCTCAAGCTATTCATCCATTGCTTTGACCCAACATTCATCTTTGCATGGCTCTTTTACATTTTGTGGTTCAGTGGAGGAGAGTAATGCCAAATAGCTTGAAGCTTCTGCAATTGTTCTTCTTGTTTGTACACCTACTTCTTTCTGCCCCAAAATCTGAGATTTTGGATGATTCTTCTGAACGTACCGGGATGGAGTCTTCTCTTCTATTCTTATCTGTTCCTCTGGTGCTCCTTGAGGTTCTTCTTCTTCATCATTCTGTCTTTGAGGGTAGTCTTCATCTTCTTCGATATTTTCATGATTTACTTGCCTAGGAATGTATCCCTTTTCATCAACCACTACATCAATGCTGTCAACAATTCTTCCAAGTCTTTTATTGTAGCACTTATATGCTTTGCTGTGTGGAGAATAACCAAGAAGAATGCCTTCATCTGCTCTAGGTTCAATTTTGCCAAGTTTCTCATCAGTATTCTTAATATAGCATTTTCTCCCAAAGATTTTGAAGTGCTTTACCGAAGGAGTCTCACCATACCAGAGCTCATGAGGAGTTTGAGTGCTGTTCACTCAGACATTTGTTTTGTTGAGAATAAAAACTGCAGCATATGCGGCTTCACCCCAGAAAGTTGTGGGAGTTCCAGACTCATCTAGCATAGCACGAGCCATTTGTTGGACTGTTCTGTTCATCCTTTCCACCACTCCATTTTGCTGAGGAGTTCTAGCTGTAGAGAATTCTCTTCTTATCCCATGTTCTTCACAGAAATCGAAAAATTCATTTGAGGTAAACTCCCCACCTATGTCAGACCTGAGGCACTTAATTTTGTAACCTTATTCATTTTCAACCAAGGCTTTGAAGGATTTGAATTTCTCGAATGCTTCGTCTTTGTGCTTCATAAGTCCTAACCAAACAAACCTGGAGAAATTGTCAATGAATAATATCAAGTATTCTTCTCCTCGATGTGTCCTTTTCCTAAATGGACCACATACATCTGTATGGACTAGCCAAGAGGCATGCTAGCTGATCCTTCCTTCTCTGGAAAGTTAGTTCTGGTTTTCTTTCCAAACTGACATGATTTTCATATGGTGTTGTCTGGAATTTTGATATCTGGAAGACCACGAACTGCCTGATATTTGCATGCTTTCCTTATTTGTGAAAAGCTTAGATGCCCCAACCTCCGGTGCCATAACCAGTGTTCATCATCCTTGCTCAAATAGCATTGTTGTTGTCCTTCTTCAAATATGTATAGATTATTTGGAGTTCTTCTACCTTTGATCACTGTTTTCCCTGTATCAAGATCACGAACGCTACATCCATTTGATCGAAATAACCTCGGTTCCTTGATCACACATCTGACTGACACTCAGAAGGTTATGCTTCAAGCCATCAACATACAAAACATTTCCAGCTTTGACCTTTTCTTTTAACTGAGCTGTGCCTTTTCCTTTTATAGCTGCTGGAGTATCATTTCCAAAAGAAACTTTCTTTCCCTTTTCTAGAGCAGAATATGATTCAAGTTTTTCTTTATCACCTGTCATATGCTTCGAACATCCACTGTCGATGTACCATAGATTTTCCTGTCCCTCTACATAAAAGGCTATCCGACATCTTTCTGTTTGTGGTTCCTTTATTCTCCATGTTCTGGTGCTTGAGGCTTGTTCCTTTGTCTGCTGAAACCTGCTCCTGCATTCAGAATCTTCATGACCAAAGTTATTGCAAATAGAACATTCAACTTCATTTTCAAGAGCCGAAAAGTTGTTATAGGTCCTTTTTGTAATCCCGATCATACTTCTTTGTTTTTGAGCTTCTCTAGTCATGATTGTTTTATATGCAACACATTGAGCTGCTTTGTGACCAAAGTTATGGCAAGAGAAAAATTGCCCATTGAAGAAACTTCTGTGATTATCAAATCTACCGGCCAAATGATTGTAATTTCTATTGTCATCCATTCTTGAAGCAAATTGAGAAGATTTTACCTGTGGCTGGTTGTAGCTTTTGTTCATCCTTAAGACAGATTGCCCCTGGTTTACCTGATAGTCTTTGTTCGTTCTTGATGTAATTCGTCCCTGCTTTACCTGGTGATCTCCATTGTGCTTTTGCTCATTCCTTCTTGTTGCATCAAGATAACTCTTTGAGGTGGATTCTTGAGATGTTTCTCCATTATACCCCAGACCTGTCTTGTTTAGCGGAGAACGTTGTACATTGATGATCTCATCCAGAGTTTCAGATCCTTTGACAAACTTAAGATTAATAGCCTTTGTTTTCTCAATTTCTTTTCTAAGGCCAACAATTTCACCTTCTAACTTTTCAAGATATTTTTCTTTTTCATCAATTTGAAATTGTAGAGTATCAATGATCATATTCTTTTCTTCTATACATGTCTTAAGTCTAGAAATATCTTCATAAAAACTATCCACATCTATAGCCTCCATGTAATCATCATCTTCAAAGGCCATTAAAAGTTTATAGTCATTACCTCGTTCATCTTCATCACTATTTGATAGACCATCACTGTCTTCATGAGTGTAGTAGCTTTTCTTATTTGCATTCTGTTTCTTGTTCCATCTAATAGGTTCCTTTCCCTTGTCGATCTTATCCTTATGAGGAAATTTGGTAGCATAGTGACCTACTCTTCCACAAGAAAAGCATTTGAAGGGTAACTTACCTCTGAACCGTCCAGCACCCCGTTGAAGATTTCTGACAAAATTTGATTCTTCTTCTTCTTCTGACCCATGTCCTGATTCATAGTACTCTCCTTTACCTGAAGCCTTGAAGGCAGCTTCTTTCCTGTCAGATGGACCTCCTTTTCTCATTTCATAAGCAATTAGAATTCCATGTAGTTGTGACATTTTAAGATGTTGTAGATTCTCCTTTTCTTCTATAGCAGAAACTTTAGATTCAAACCTAGGTGACAAAGATCTTAGAACTTTTTCAACCACAACCGCCTCTTTTATTTCTTCACCCAAATTTTTCATACAATTAACAATATCATCCACACGAAGAAAATAGTTAGCCACAATTTCATCATTATACATTCTGAGATTCTCATACTGAATCCTGAGGGTTTGAAGTTTTGCACGTTTTACCTGTTCATCTCCTTCGTAGCTCAAAACAATCTTGTCCCATATTTCTTTTGCGGATTTATATTGCATAACCTTCACGAATTCAGATTGAGATAGACATCATAGAAGAGTATTAACCGCCTTTGCATTTGTTTCATATTTCTTCTTCTCAGTTGAATCTGTAGGAGTAGCTGATGGAAAATTATACCCTGTTTCTATAATGTCCCATACTTCTGTACCCAAAGATTGAAGATAAGCAGTAACTCTTACCTTCCAATATACGAAGTTTGTCCCATCAAAAATCGGTGGCCTGATTGATGCTTCCCTCTCGTAGTTGCTCATGATGTTAGATCTTCCTTCAAGCGATCAAGCTTCTTTAGAAGGACCTGCTCTGATACCAATTGTTGGAAATAATACTGAGAGGGGGGGTGAATCAGTATTATCAAATTCTTTTCAATATATCTTCCTTATTTATAATTTGAATAATTCTTCAAATATTGATCATTACTTTGTATGTCAGAATCATAAAATAATGAGCAGGAACAAGAAAAGAAAATAGTCACACAAAAGAACACCAGATATAAGGTGGAAACCCAATGTGGGTGAAAACCAGCTGCTGCAATATGTCTCTATCTTCTTTTAATAAGAAACTCCTTTTACAATGATTTTGTACCGGTGCAGTCCTTTACCAGTACGCAGGCTACAACCTGCAGAGAGCTACAACTCTCTCTCTCATTTTCCAGTCTCTCCTGGAAGGGAGCTACAACCCCCTACTTCTTTTCTTTCAAGGACCACTTTTCATTAATTTTCAGACTGGATCCAAGAACATCAAAAACCCATCAACTACACTTGCATCATCAATCTTTGATTTCACCAAAGCCAACCCGCATACAGATCTGCAAATATTTCCTTATAACTTTGCAGTTGTTACATCAGACATACCCAGATCATAACATGTGTAAAATAAAACATGCATCAATAATTCAGACCCAGATTATTAGATTTATAGATCAAGCGTATGCCACATATCACAGATCAAAATCATATAGAGATACCACTATTCCAGCCTTAAGATTTTGACCCATCAATAGAACTTATCCTTCTCCTTACGCTCAGGTTCCTTCTTCATTCAGATCCAGATCTGCACCATAACCCAATCACAATATTCCAGATCTAGCACTTTATCGGATATTCTATAATTCAGAAGATGCTTTGCCAAATGATCTCCTTCCTCTTTTATAGCCTTAGTCCTTTCTCAATACCACAGTCCAAAACCATAATAACGCAATACCATGGACTCAATACTTGGGATCAACACTTTTGGATGCAATGCCATGGACCAAAACCATAGGATCAAAAACTGTCGGACTAATACCATGAACCAACCATGAAAGTGCGTGAGATCAACACTTTTGGATGCAATACCACAGACCAAAACCATAGGATCAAAAACTGTCGGACTAATACCATGAACCAACCATGAAAGTGCGTGAGATCAACACTTTTGACGAGGTACCATGGTCCAAAACCATAGGTTCAAATACCAAGGACTAACTACCATGGTGATGAGCCCCAAAAATGGATAATTATTTGGGCTCATTCAACCTCCTAATTCGACTTAATCCACCATTCTCATTAGTTTATTGCATGTTTTTTATTATATTTATGCTAATAGAGTGAATTGGGTTAGTCATTATGCCAACAAGTCTAATGTGTGCTTTGTGTAGCCTTTTTGGTCAATTTGGAGACAAAATCAATGGTTGAAATGAGCACTTGGCAACCAAATTCGGGGAGAGTATTTTTAGGAAGGTGTTCCCTTCATTTATGGCCCTTACCTCGAATTCTCCACCATCAGCTTAGAGTTCAAGGGCCACCAAATCAATTAGCACAAGGGCAGCCAATGTTGTTGGGAAAAGTATCCAATTCGGAATGCCCCTATCCCACTCTAAGAGGTGATAGTGCCTTAGCAACAAACAAGGAAACTTATTCGAGTATTCTTCTTTATGAAATGTAAATGAGGAAGCAGGATCTAACTAACCTGTGTCTTTCGCAAGTTTGTTGATCCAATCGCTCCCCTCTTCAGTAGCTCCCAGCTCCCAGCTCTTTCACCGGCCCAGCTTCACAGAATTCCTGCAAGATCACAAGAGAGAGAAACTACACGAAGATACAGATATACATTCATAAAAAGCTCAAGATCAGATTAAGCTAAACACGTAAGCATAACAAAACATCATTGGTATACAACATGTAGGAGAAACTCAAGTAGTTTATTGATAGAGTAATAAAGTTCAAGAGGAGATACAACCAAGTGAGGCCCGATCCAGCATCTACCTCCCAGCAAAGAAATCCCTTCCTCTCCTCCAACAAATCATAAATCACCCAATGTACTAATGTCAATCTCAAACCAACAGTAATTCTCTGCAAAGTACAAAATTCCAGCCTCCTGAACCTCTGGGTGAGAGATCCATATATAGATGTGAGCAGAGAGGATGAGTCAGCTCATGTTTTGACTTGTGGCTTCTCTCTGTCAGTTCTTGCTTCCACTTGGAGGTTGAGAACCTCTTACTCATCACTAGTCGAATTCATTGAGGCAAGTGTCATTGAGGAAGATTCTGGAAGCTTCCAGGGTCTTTCCACCTCGTTGAATGAACTTGCCATTTGTCATTTCCCGCTCAGCGCACCCTGGTAGTGCTTCTACCTACGTTGCAGTGCACCTAGCCAGTGTAATCTCTGCATTTCAGCACAGACAGCTAGTGGAGCCTCTGAATTGATCCTGAATTGACTGTTTCTGAGTGGTTTTTGGTGGAGAACTTCTGGGAGAAGCTGTCTTTGGTTGACCTTGTTCTTTTAGGGGTAGGAACAACTCATTTAGGGACTTTGGATCCCTTGGATTATGGACATTTCATGCTCAATACTGTAAGGCACAAAAATGTCTATAACAGTTGCCCCCTAAAGTATGAGGCCGTTTATCGGGTGAAATGCTTTATTAGGAGGATCCGAAGTTCTTCCGATGCTGGGAGGAGACCTGTAATAAGATACAATACAATACATTATTTTTCATATTGTTTTCATGATCTAGCTGAGGTGGGCATTCCCATGCTCAGCTTTATAAATTCATTTTTGTGTACATAGAACAGACAATCATCTGATGGTAGACTGATAATTTTGATGAAATCATCATCCTTTTGGTAGGATGATTATCTGCTGCAATGATGTACATGTCAATGTCTTTATCTTTCCTGAATATATATCGCAGCCCGGATGGATGAAACTAGATCTGGGGTCTTCAATCTCGTTCGATCTTCACTCTAAGTACAAGTCGATCCATGTGAGAGATGTTCTGAAGTCGAACATGGAAAGACATCGCTTGATTACCGGTCAATGAGGTAAACCGTTAACAAGCGCGAGAAGAATCACCGATAATGATAATGACCCTCAAGGTACTGCAGTACAATTCACGTGGTGTGAATAAAGGACTTGGCGTCGAACACCACGCAAAATCTTTCGGTCGAAGGTCATTGATGTATACCTGTCACCGGAAGTAAGAAACTTGCCATTGAGGCATGCAAGCTTCAAAGTACTGAGGGGGGTGTTCCTAGATCAACTTCTTGGATAATGAGCTGATGTCGACAAGAAGCAATCCGTCAAAGGAGGGCCTTAATGTATCCCACATCAGTGACACGTAACGGAGCAAATGATTTTGATGGAGGTGAAATTGATCTGATGATATATGGTTCAGGGTGGCGGTCATGAAAGGAAGAAGGATAATGTATGGTAGTGGATGGGACACGGTTGACTTCTCTGGATGACTTCTCTTGAACATATCGGCGACACTTGTGTGATGGATTGGTAGCATTTACCCCAAAGATGGATGGTATGGCGAGACCATGGCGATGTGACCGGTGAATGAAACAACCCAACCCGACTCAGGCACGGAGTGGAAGTGTCATGTTCAAGAGCGACTTGCTACCAATAAAGTTCTTTGAGTTTCTTCCCAATTTTTCCCCAGTCATTGCTGACCAGTACCTCTTTATTTTTGTCAAGCTTGTGGAGGATAACATATGCTTGTTCTATAATTTTCCCTTCGGGCAAACCCATCGCTATATTTTAACGAGCCTAGCGATAGTGAAACTCGTTCTCGTCTAAAGACAAGTTTGTCGCTATTTAATGTTTTTAACGAGTCTAATGACAAAGATAACTCGGTCCTTTTCATTTTTAGAGAGTCTGAAAAGGTACGTAAAGTCAACTCCGAAAGTCCTTTTTCGTCATCTAATCCCTTAAGTCCGAAAAAGTATAAAACAATATAGAAGGGATGAATTTTCGATAGTTTTAACGAGCCGAACAAAACAAGCACTTGATCTTTTTGTGCAATAATCCCTCAGGTCCGAAAAGATTAAAATCTAGAGGAGGGATAGCACTTCCGGTCACTTTAACGAGCTGGAAGGCCAAAACTCGGCAATCTTTTCATATTTTACGAGTCAGATGAAAAGAGCTTAAAGAAGACTCGTCTTTTGAGGAACGAGTGATAAAACGGGTTAGCAGCTGATTCCAGGTAAGGGTTGGAATTTTCCAATCACGGCAGTGTCATAAGGATGGCTAGTGAAATCACTCTTCGTAGCTGTTCCTCAAAATGGGTAAACAATCATATGGAGGTGAATGATCGGCCAATGGAAAAGTGGAGGTGACGGTGCAAACACGACCAAGGCTTTAATGGCTGATAGTGTTACATTCACGGTGGTTATTTACCGGAGGGTAGTTCATTTTTTAACGAGCTTAAACGCGGAAAAACACTGCTCAGTCTTATGTTTATTTTTTAACGAGCATGAACTATGCGCTAAAATTTCTCGATAAGTTTGCATGCCCCCATCATAATAACACAAATCGAGGTGCATGCCCCCCAAGCTTCATTGCATTCAACTTGGTGGTTGGAATGAAGGTTTACCTTTGAGATTTGGAAAGGGGATTGTTTCATTTTTTAATGAGGTTGACACAGTAAAAGAACTATCCTCATGACTCCTTGTTTCGTTTTTTAACGAGGTTGACATGAGATAAGAAGCGTCCTCGGAGTCCAAATCCATTAGATATAGAAGGTTTCATATTCCACTCTGGCCACTTCCGCCAGATTACTCGGAGGCGGTAGGGCAAAAGTACCCATTAAGGCAGGGTCTTTTAGGAGACCTACTCTGATATTTTGGAGCGAATGATTGCTTCCATGGATCATTGGAATGCTTCCCGTAACTTGTGAACTGTTGGGGAGAAATGTTTGTTGGTCAATGATTGTAATTCCTCCTTGGAAGGGAAATGCAATCTTCCTGAAGTAGGTCGACACAACTGCGGCCATGGCATATATCCAGGGTCTTCCCAATAGGATGTTGTAATCAAGGTTTCCGTCGATTACTTCAACATCAATTTCTATTGTTTTCCCTCCTAGTTCAACTTTCAAGTTATTTAGAATACCATATGGGGTATATGTCCGTCCATCAAATGCTTTTAATGTCGTCGAAGATTGCGACAAGGTTGGAGATCCTAAAGTTTTCCAGCAACTCATCGACATAATGCATGTAGATGCCCCCTCATCAATAATTGTTCGATGAACAGTTTTGTTGAGGGCTTTCACTTGAATAAGGAAGGCTAGTTGAGCTGGTAACTGAGGGTCATATCCTTTATGATTAAAGGCCACAAGATTGGAATCCATTGGGTCAATCCCACCTATTGCTGATAATAAAGCTTGCTCTTGGGAGAGGCAATTTTGCGGTACCTCAAGCGTCGACATAGCGGACGGCGATTGGGCCAGGTCCTCTATTATATTATAATTCTGTGCTATTTTTGGACGAGGATTAAATGTAAACTTGTGTACTACTCCCTTTGGCGACTTTATCATTTGTTCAGGAATGATGGGTGGCACAACTTTGGTCAAAGTTGTTGTCGAACTACTAGGTTGTTCATTAGCCTTGTTATTCGACACCTGTGGATTCCCGTAATCTTTATTCCTTGCCAAAGCATCATTTTTCTGCTTTGAGATAGACAACATAAGCACTTGGGATCGGGAAGCATTTTGATTAGCAACCAGTTTGGTTCCCGGGTTTGGAAACGGATCAGTCAATACCACTGAGGTTTTTGAACTCTTAAAGAGTTTCTTAACTTCAGCTATATGTGGGCAATTTCTCGTCCAATGATCCTCATCGCATATATGACACCCCGCAGGGGGTTTCCTTTTCTTTTTCTTCTTGCCCCCTGGTTGCTTCAGTTGTTTTCCCTTGTCGGTCGACACGGCATTTACTTCCGAGGCAAGAAGTTCCTCGTTTGCATTTTGACTGGAAATCTTACGGGCTTTTTTAGATGTAGCCTTTGTCGATTTCGTGTCTGTCGCGCCAATCACACCATCGCCGGTGTGAGAGTCATTGTTTGATTTAGGAGGAGGAGGAATTGAGAATTCCGGTCTAGGGGCGTCAGGTATTTTGTCGTAGAGCGTGCCAGACTGAGTATAGACCAAGTCTAGATATTGCGCACGAGCGATGACTTGCTCTTCCGTTATGACTCCCCCCTTTGCCACATCTTCCGTGATTGTAGGAAGTAAGGATTTGATAAACCATTCAGCTAATAGTTGATCGGGAACGTACGTTTTCACCATACTACGACGACGTCGCCACTCATGTATATGATCAGATATGTGAGTGGCCGTTGTCTGTTTGAAGTTGGTAAGGAGTTCTGTTCCTGTTTCATACCTTATCGGTAATTGAAAATGGGTTAAGAAGGTTGTGGCTAAGGTACTGAAGTTGTCGAATGAAGCTCTAGGCAATTCAATATACCATTTTGCCGCTGGACCCGTTAACGTCCTCTGAAAGAGGCGAAGCCTTATCGAATCATCATTCAGGGTGTTTGATGAACACCATAGATGAAATGTCATCACGTGATTCGATGGATCTTCACTCGGATTTCCATTAAATTTAGGAATATCTGACAGAAGTTTATGTGGAATCGCTGGCCACCAAGGGGCATAAGCAATTGGATCATTCGTCAGCCGGTTTAGATCTGGTAATTCTAGAGTTGCTACAAAGGGCAACTGTTGATTCAGGTTAGGCGAAGCATACCTAGGATAAGATGGAATTGCCTGAGCAGTGGGTCTTTGCATACCAGTATAATGTATTTGATGCTGGCAACTTTGACAAGGTTGATGGGCATAGCCATTATAAAATGGTTGTTGATAACCGCTTTGGAAGTGCGATTGCCCATTACTTACAAAGACTTGTTGCTCAGGTCCTTGATATGATTGCTAGAATGGGGGTTGTTGAGTTTGAACCAGCTCTGGTTGTTGGACCATTTGCTGTTGACCAATACTGGATGATTGACCAAGATGAGAAGTAACAGTACTTGTTTGATCCTGAGTCGCTCCAGATAAGGAGTCACTAACCTGAGGTTGCGATTGAGTCGTTGAGACAAGATGTTGTTGTATTGCAACATGAGGAACTTGGGTTGACATACAACAGGTAGCGCTTGTACTTGCGATGCAATCACCATAGCAGGTATAGTGGGAATATCCGACACAGGGTGGACTGGTTGCATTGAATATACAACCCTTGGTTGCTGAGGCAGTATTGGTACCCAACCACTGGATGTAATTCCAGTTTGACCTGAACTTTGTTGTAAACTCCCATATGGTTGTTCTCTGGGAGGGAACAATGAAAAGGCATACTGCCCTCCATATGGTGGCAATCCAGTACTTAAAGGGTAGATTTGCCTTTGAAGACACATTGGATCAATTTGTTGAGTTTCAACATAAGAAATACCAGATGATAATTCGGATGAAGAAATAGGAACTAACCATGTCGTCGAAGCAGTCCCTGATTGGACTCCGGCTTGTTGTTGATAACTTGCCGAGACAGATGGCATACCATTGAACATCGTTGGAGTAGCAGTAGGAGGCTGTACCACTACTGTGTCGGACGACACAGTCCTGGATGTCGACGGTTGTTTAGACATATCTAGTCTATCCAAAAGATTTCCTAACGATTCTACAAGAACTTGTGATGAACGGAGACTAACTTCGAAAATCAACGAGGGACAGGGAATGATTATTCCGTTTAAAATAAATTTTTAGACGCTTTGACACAACTTGTTTTTTCAGTTTTTAAGAGTCGAGAAAAAACAAAAGATGACTCTAGTCTCCTTCGATGTTTTAACGAGCCCGAAGTGACAAATGCTCGGATGGACTTTTTTCGTTATAGAGTCTGAAAAAGGCCAAAAGGAACTGCTCTGGAGTTCTAGGTAGAGGGTGTGACAAACTTTTCGCAAAACCGCAGAATACTTTTTAAGGTACGGGCGGTCAATCTTCCCGAATGCTGTGTTCAGTGCATTGCGATCAGTAGGGCGACCGACACGACTTCCTAAGGATAAAGGTTTTATGCCTATATGGGTCTCTCAATATATACTCGACGGTACGTGGGAGCACAATCCGTACTGGCGCTATCGTCCCTCAGGAGGAATCACCCAACCATCAGCGAGATCGACAGTCACCAGGCTTTACGACGCCGGAACACGTCTCTAGCCTAGACCTCTATGTTGTGCGTTAAGTTACAAAGCGTTGTTAAGTTCATTCAATTTATTTTAGGTTGATCTTTCTTAGAAGTTTGCCTTTTTGGATCACCACGAGATGTATGATACAATTCCTAAATGCACTCTAAAGATGATAAGAAAGCTTTTATATCTTTTCAACAATGAAAATCCTAGCTACAGGGGGAAAAGGAAGACACAAATTTTTCTCAAAGAGCATAGAGCACACTGTAATGCACTTTTCCTAAATCAAAGCATGCAAACTATCAAAATGCAAATGCACATATGCATGTATTTCTTTTCGCTTTCTTAATATTGATGCCTAAAAAGAAAGCTGTTGTACAAATTTGAATTCGATTTCGAGTGAAAACATAAACAAGTTCCTTTTCAAAATCAAAAAGACGATTACGACACTTTATGATTTACTTGTTTCGACACTCGAAATGCATAAATTCAAACCAAACGACAAAAGTAAAAGCTCAATCAACTGTGAATAGAAAACAAACTCACTCCTAAGATCAAAACGACACTTATGATAGGTCTTAGATCTAAGGGCGACAATATGACTAGTTTACTTTTGTAATGGGAAACTGCAAATGATGTAACAAATACACAAAGAACAAATACAGTTTCTTTATACAACTGAGGCGGAATTGAGGCAAAGAAAAGGGGTTTCAGATAGGTACACTGACTGATAACAGGCTGCAAAAAACAGAGATAAAACTGAGCAAAAGGAATCAAGGAACCACAGCTGCACAAGGCAAAGACTGATCAGCACACTCCCAACATAGAGGATTTGACATTCATCGCAGGTAGCCTTCACGGGACCTGCATTGAAATGCAGAACCTCTTCACAGAGTCTGCGCTGAAGCAGAAACGAGAGTTGTTTCTGGGTTCTGGGTTACGGTTTGCAGTTAAATCAACAGTTTTTGGCTGGATCAAAGCTATCAATTAGGTACAATTAGGAGGATGATTTATAGGAGGACTAACATCTATCATAAAGGGCTGTTAGAGCACTTGTGGATCAGTTTGTTCAGATCATAAAAACAGGCCCAGTGAGTGGACTAGAGTGGCAGATCTCTACTTTGCACTTGAAAATGGCAAATGCATTTCGATTCGGCACTCCTGAGTTTATGAGAAGAACAACAACAGAAGCACAAATAAACTAACAAGATACTTTCCCCAGCGGAGTCGCCAATTTGTTGTTGGGAAAAGTATCCAATTTGGAATGCCCCTATCCCACTCTAAGAGGTGATAGTGCCTTAGCAACAAACAAGGAAACTTATTCGAGTATTCTTCTTTATGAAATGTAAATGAGGAAGCAAGATCTAACTAACCTGTGTCTTTCGCAAGTTTGATGATCCAATCGCTCCCCTCTTCAGTAGCTCCCAGATCCCAGCTCTCTCACTAGCCCAGCTTCACAGAATTCCTGCAAGATCACAAGAGAGAGAAACTACAAGAAGATATAGATATACATTCATAAAAAGCTCAAGATCAGATTAAGCTAAACATGTAAGCATAACAAAACATCATTGGTATACAACATGTAGGAGAAACTCAAATAGTTTATTGATAAAGTAATAAAGTTCAAGAGGAGATACAACCAAGTGAGGCCCGATCCAGCATCTACCTCCCAGCAAAGAAATCCCTTCCTCTCCTCCAACAAAGCATAAATCACCCAATGTACTAATGTCAATCTCAAACGAACAACAATTCTCTGCAAAGTACAAAATTCTAGCCTCCTGAACCTCTGGGTGAGAGATCCATATATAGATGTGAGCAGAGAGGATGAGTCAGCTCATGTTTTGACTTGTGGCTTCTCTCTGTCAGTTCTTGCTTCCACTTGGAGGTTGAGAACCTCTTACTCATCACTAGTCGAATTCATTGAGGCAAGTGTCATTGAGGAAGATTCTGGAAGCTTCCAGGGTCTTTCCACCTCGTTGAATGAACTTGCCATTTGTCATTTCCCGCTCAGCGCACCCTGGTAGTGCTTCTACCTGCGTTGCAGTGCACCTAGCCAGTGTAATCTCTGCATTTCAGCGCAGACAGCTACTGGAGCCTCTGAATTGATCCTGAACTGACTGTTTCTGAGTGGTTTTTGGTGGAGAACTTCTGTGAGAAGCTGTCTTTGGTTGACCTTGTTCTTTTAGGGGTAGGAACAACTCATTTAGGGACTTTGGATCCCTTGGATTATGGACATTTCATGGTCAATGCTGTAAGGCACAAAAATGTCTATAACAGCCAAGCAAGTCAAGTAGGACTGCTGTTAACTACAAGTTTTGGGCAGCCGAGTCCCTAAAGTTTAGGAGGACTGTTGGGGTCCTCAATTTGTATAAATAAGAAGGCTTGGGGCGTCATTTGGGTTAGCTAGTAGTTAGCCAATGGTTAGTCATTTTGTAGGCAGAAATTAGCTAGTTTGTATTTCGATTTTGAGGCAATAGATTAGCTTTTTTCTTTCAGCTCATTTTCAAGTTCTCCTTGTGGACAGTTTTGATGTAACTCTTCTTTTCTTGCTCAATAAAGATGAATCCAGCTTTGCACCAGCTCTAAATCTCTCTTAGGAGGCTGTAGCTCTTGGGGTTGGGCCCATCTCAAGTGCCCAATACCTCCTTTGTTTATCTTTATGTGTTTTTGCTGCATTCTTAGAATAAAATATGCTATTTAGATTTAAATATTGTGTTGTTATTTAGGTTGCTTTCGATGATTAAAAAGGTTCTTCATGTTCAGATTTAATTGATATGTTAATCACAGGGAATATATTTAGAAAAAGGCTACCAAGTATTTTGGATCTCACCTCCCCTTCAGTGGAATCATGAGCTGGGACCAATGTAACCTTGCTGCCCACAAAAACACATTCTTTGCTTCACCATGCAATTATTAGTGTTCGAATCTCATTTGCAGAACTTGATATCAGTTTTGGATGCATGTTTAGGTTTATGATTGCTTAGTTGCATAGTTGTTTCATATGGTTTCCTTGCAAATAAACTTCTGTTCATTTCCTTTTGCTGTTAGGTCAGATTAGAGTGAAGTAACTAGGTCATAGGTTTTATAAGTGTTTGTTTGCTTAGTTTGAAAAACCACTTGCAGAGTACCTGTTATCCTTCCTTACCTACCCATACTCCATCCAAACTACCTGCTTCACCCTTCACTTAGAGCCCTTACCTTACATTTTCCTCATTCGCTTACTTTGCCATGATTCTCATATTCTTGTGCAACATCGTGTCATCCCTCCTTGAACAGATCTCAACATCTACGCCACTCCTCAACTCCATCCTCCAATTCTTGAACTCCCCTACACCCTTATTTCACCTCCATACTCATTCCTCCACCTTTTTTCCTCCATCCATGCTTCAAAACCTCATTTCTGAACATCTTGTAGAAAAATTACAGAACATCCTGTAGAAATCCTAAACATCCTGTAGAACCCCTGCAGACTTCCTGTAGAAGCTCACGAATGAGGTTTCTTGATAGCCAAACTCTGTGAAACTCTTTGGAAGGGTGTTAGGGATTCCTTAGACCCTCTCTGAACCTTCCCGACCTCTTCCAAGCATTTCTCCTCCTTGATCCACCTCTGCACAATCAAAAATAGTTAAAAGCACATGCATGATAATTCCAACAACTTAATCAAAAATACAAAAAGATGTTTTCTTCAGATAGAGGTAGTCTAGACACATGTATTTTACCTTCATAGAAGTAATGGCATCTCTTTCAGTAGTTTTCATGCTCTCCTTTGCGTCAGTAGGACTAGCTGGTAGAATTAGGGTTTGTTAGGGTTTGCGTTTCTTTTTGGCTTTCAGTTTCTTTTTGCAATTAGATTAGCTTCCTTCGAGTTAGCTTTCATCCATCAATTAAAAAGCTTCTTCTAAGAGCTCATAGAAGTTGGCTTAAGCTCCTAGCGGACTTGTGCCAGCTGACCAAGTGACAACTGCTGCAAGAGCTAGTAGTTGTGCATACAACACCGTCGCTTCCAAGTTTGTTACGAACTACCGGGTTGATAAAATTAAAGAAGGGAGTTCAAGGAGTTGTAGCAAAATTGCTACAATACTAGAGCCCACCACATGGACCAAAGGTAAGTTCTCCAACATATACACACTTTTGACGAGGTACCATGGTCCAAAACCATAGGTTCAAATACCAAGGACTAACTACCATGGACCAAAGGTAAGTTCTCCAACATATACGCGCTTTTCCTTGCATGAAAGTGCGCGAAATTTTTCTCTACATGAAATAAACTTTTCTCTGCATAAAAGTGCGTGAACTTTTCTCTACATGAAATAAACTTTTCTTTGCATAAAAGTGCGTGACCTTTTCTCTCCATGAAATAAACTTTTCTCTTCATAAAAGTGCGTGAACTTTTCTCTACACTATAATTTATTATCTGAGATGAGTGGGTTGCCATCAAGTACAACATATGTATCATAATGCCAACAAGTAAAAAGTGGAAAAACTATTCAAGAATACGCCAATGGTTCAAAGGCTTTGGAAAAAATCATCAGCAACCATGATCATATAATGACAAGACCGATCTTGGTTACAAAGAAAAACAAAAAAAAGAGTCAAGTCCTTCTATTACAACTAAAGAAGATAGATATGAAAAAAGGGTAGATCCCCCAGTTAGATCAAGAGATCAAGACTCGTAGGAAGAACCTTGGAAGACAATTCCTCGAAGAAGATATACTCCTAGGTACCAAGCTATCTTTTATGGTCATTGTTATTCATGTGGAAGGTTTGGACATAGAGTTGCAGAATGTCACATGTATGTTTGGAATGAATATAATTCCCGGAGATCCTTCAGAAATGGATATTCTAGAACTCAACATAATATAAATTTTTTTGATCATTTGAGAGATGATTTCGAATGTTACGAATGTAATAATTTTGGATGTATGGCTAGGTATTGTGAAGTTCCAGACAGGTACAACTATTATCGGAAAAATCCTAGAAGAAAGTTTGTAGGATCACGAGACAAGTTCCACGATGATTTTGTCACAAGAGAATACGTGCTAGATGGGCCAAACATTAAATGTTTCAAATTCCATAACTATGGCCATAGCGCTTGCGGTTGTAGATATCGGATGGAATCACCTATGGACAACATTGAATGCTTCAACTGTCATAACTATGGGCACATGGCTCGAGATTGCATGAATAAGAAGGTCTAGAAAAGGAAATAGGTATACGAAAGCAAAGAAGATGACAAGGTTTCAGTAGTTATGCTTTCAGGATTTGTAAAATGAAAAGTTCATGAGGAATAAGTAGTTGCTTTAGATAATGACTCAAGTCAAGATGGCCTGTTAGGTGACTCACTATTTTGAACAATCTGGCTTGCTGACTCAATGTTTGTATAGGAGGAGTCTATGCAGCAGTATATGGCACAAGTCTACAATTGAAAAGAAGGTATTTTGAACAAGATGGCAGTTTCATTACAGGTTTAGGGGGATAAAAATAGTTGAAGGATTATAGGTTACCAGGAACAAGGCAAGATTAGTCTGCAAAGGATATGCACAGGTTGAAGGAATCGATTTTGAAGAAACATTTTCTCCCATTGTCAAAATGGAAGCGATCAGGATATTTGTCGCTTATGCTTGCTCGAGAAAAATCAAGGTCTACCAAATGGATGTTAAGTTAGATTTTCTAAATGGTGAATTGGAGGAAGAGATTTACATTGAACAAACCAAAGGTTTTCTACTCTCTGACAAATAAGACTACATCTACATGTTAAAGAAGGCTCTATCTGGTCTCAATAAAACTCATAGGGCTTGGTATGCTCGTCTTGACGGATATCTACATCAACAGGATTTCAAGAAAGGAAGTGTTGACAACGATCTTTATGTGAAAGTGGATTGAGATAACCTAACAATTATCAAAGTATATGTGGATGATATAATATTTGGAAGCAGTGATGACAGATTAAGTAAAGACTTTGCCACAAAAATACAAAGTGAGTTTGAAATGTCTATGATTGGCGAACTAACATACTTTTTAGGGATTTAGATTTCTCAGCAGGATAAAGGAATATTCATATATCAAACCAAGTAAATCAAATAAATGCTCAAGAAATTCTAGATGGAAGATTGCAAGCCATTCCTTACCCCCATGGTAACATGTTGCAAGTTATGCTTAGAAAATTTGTCAAAGGATGTGGACCAAAGTTTGTATAGATCCATGATTGGTAGTCTCTTATATGTGACAACCTCCTAGCCTAATGTGATGTAGGAAGTTGGACAAGTAACAAGATTCCAAATAGCACCAAAAAGGTCTTATATTATTGCTGTCAAAATAATTCTTCAGTATCTTAAGGGCACAATGGAATATGGTCTATGGTATCCCAAAGGAAATGATCTAGTCATCCAAGCTTATATAGATGCAGATTGGGTAGGAAGCATTGATGGTCGTAAGAGTACCAGTGGAGAAACATTCTATCTAGGTGGTTTTCTTGTTTCATGTTTAAGTAAAAAGCAGTCTTCAATCTTGTTATCCACAATAGAAGAAGAATATGTCATGGCAACAACTTTTGTACTCAAGTTCTTTGGATGAAGCAAAATTTGCAAGATCTTCAAGTCAAGTTCAATGATCCTATTCCCATCTTTTGTGATAACACTAGCGCCATTAGTATATCCAAGAATCCTGTGATGCATTCCAAAACGAAGCACATTCCATTTCGTTAGAGAGAAGGTCGTTGAAAAGAATATCAAGCTTGAATATGTTGGCACAAAGGAACAAATTTCTGACATCTTTACCAAACCATTACCTCATGAAGCATTTGAGTATCTTCTCCAAAAGCTTGGGATTCTCCCAAGTTTTCATTAGAATCTTTCTCTTATTTACTCAAGTAGAAAGGGGGAGTGGAGGTGTGTACAGGTCTGCATGCTGGCTGTTTGCCAAGGGGAGTTACCCTTTGCCATTGATGACAAAGGGGGTGAGAAGGCAGTAGAAAGAGGTGTCATGATCACAGGGGGAGTACTTGTGTTGCCATCAATGCCAAAGGGGGATATTGTTGATCAATGGTTGTCATTGATGTCAACCCAAGCAACACCAAGGGCTACCCAGATCTTTCATGGGAATTTTGACTTGACTACTTACTCTATTATGAGTCAAGGATATTCTATATGGATTCTACTTGTGATATGTTTAGGTTGATATATGGCACGCCACGTAATTATTCATGGTTTGAGATAAATTCATGTTTGAAGTTAGTAACCCTAGTTAGTGGGCTAAAACCCTATGGGGTTGTGGCATGGCACTCATAATTGGTTGTGGTCATTGAATAGTCAATAATTAATATTTTTTTCTCCTAAAATCCCTCCAAAATTCACTTGTTGAGGACCCTCACAACTCAAGACATTCATTTAAATCATGACTCTCATATCCTCCTCTATTGGGGATTTTGTGGCATCAAACAGACCATCGTGGAATGTGCTCTATAACTTTGTTTTTGTGAAGCTTCCGAAGAAAAAATTAAAACCCATTTGATCTGAAATCTTGATGAACCTCATGACCAAATTTTCGATTTTGGTTTTCTATAGTTTAGGAGATATGATCTGAGGAAGTTAGGGTTTTTGTAGGCTCCCGAATTCCATGTCAAACAGGTGATGCTGGGAAAATCGTCATAACTTTCTCTCTGAGCATTGGATTCAAATTTCATAAATAGTAACAGAAATAGGAAGGACTATAGTTTGTTTAATAGCGTTTTCAAGGTCGAAGGTCGAAAGAAGGACATGTGGAACTTCGTACAACTTCCCTCTATAGAACCAATCTATAATCAGGTCATCGTGAGAGATTGGGCATAACTATTTATTGAAGAATCTAATCTTGATCAGACCCATGGGGTTAGAAATAGGACTCAGAGGGCTACCACAAGATGAAATTTCAGATCATGGATATTCGAAATTACATAGATACAACAGATTCAATATCGAGCTCCTAGAAGGCAAGAAAAATCATGCATTCAAGGATCACTACAGTAAGGAGCACACATAAACAATAAAGGGTAAGTCTCCTATAGCAAGGTAAGTATGATTAGTGTTTGCATTTGAATTTTGAGTATCATCTCTGACATATGTTTTTGAAGGACAACGTAAGTACATACGGGGTCTCGATTATATCTCTATGTCTCTATATGTCACAGTTAGTTTTGATACGACATTTTAGATGTCATATTCTTGATACTACACATTTGATGCTACATATTCTTGATGTTACACCAAGTCTGCTAAGTCTATATGATGTTATAAGTTCATGTTATTTATCTTGTCATAGTTGATAGAATAGTCTCTATTGTTGTACTTAGAACTTGGTCCATCACAAGTCTAGGGTTTGTCATTAGTTTTTATTGTATATATCTTTAGGTCAGTTTTGGATATAGTCTTGCATAGAGTCTAGGCCTATATCAAGGGTTGGAGTCTTAGTCTACTGTTGCAACAAGTCAACAAAAAAAGTGACAAGCACACTTCAGGTACACATTGTAATTTTAATTTGTATTTATTCATTATTATGCACTTACATGTATTTTGCAGGCAGCGGTAAGTTGAAGGGTATTTTGTTTTGTTTTGGGATTGGTTTCACTGGGTAAATTTTTCATGCTGGTAAAAGAAGATTCAAGGACAAATTCATGCAAGAATTCAAGAGCAAAAGTATAAAATCAAAGGAAGCATTGCAACGGGACATCCTTTGAAGACATGACAACCATTCGTATATTGTGAAGAAGTGTCAAGGCCAAGAGTCATCATTGTAAAGTTGTAAAAGAGTCATTTGTAAAAGTGTCATCATTGGAAGAGTCATTATTGTAAAAGAGTCAATCTGCCTAGAGTTGGAAAGGAATTGTTGGGAGATATAGGAGTCATTGTTGGGATGATGTCCTGGTTGGGTTGTAGGTCATAGAGTGATTGGGTATTTAGTCAAGTACACGAAAATCATTGTACATCTTATTGTATCATGGATTGTTGTCCCTAGTTTGGGAATCCACAGTCTTGTCTTATTTCAGTCATTATAGGGTGGCAGGGAGGTGCTAGGTAGGTGTATGAAGTCACCTACAGGTTGGGACCTGTGAACACTTCAGGGTGGTAGGGTGGTGCTAGGGCTAGTTGTGGTTCGCTAGGGTGTTGGAGCATCCATTCTGTTGATTAATGAAGAAACCAGGGTGTTGGGGTATCCTTCTAGTGGGAGCTAGAGAAGAATGCTTTTCTAGAATTCTATGAAGTTGTTGCTTTCATTTTAGTTGGGGATGACGATTAAAGAATTTATTATAAAAGAATTCGGTGTTTTTTGACCCAGAGAGGGTTTTCCACCTAAACATATTGTGCCTACTGCGTTATTTTATTTACTGTTATTAATGCATAAAGATTAACAATAATTGAAGGTTAACTAATGCTCTGGAAATATTTAAAAGTGCTAATTGCTAAGGAATATTGATTCATCCCCCTATTAGTATTTCCAACAACTTCTCCTCTCCCATGAAGTCACTACTCCTCAACACTATGCAGACCTCCTTTCATCTATTTTCAAACTAGATCTAAGACACTATGCTCAACAATAATTTAGCTCTGAAATCATGCTCTCAACAACAATATATCATCATCAAATCTAATATAGACACCACAAACAATGTGCTGTCAACACTAGAAAAATAGTGGCCACATTAAATATGAATACAATCAAACCCTCACATCAATATGTTGTTGCATAATACAATTAACATCATAAGACATTATGGCTATATGCCAAATGCATCAGTAATTCCTGCAAAAACAAGTGTGAGAAGAATGCTTTTCTAGAATTCTATGAAGTTGTTGCTTTCATTTTAGTTGGGGATGACGATTAAAGAATTTATTATAAAAGAATTTGGTGTTTTTTGACCCAGAGAGGGTTTTCCACCTAAACATATTGTGCCTACTGGGTTATTTTATTTACTGTTATTAATGCATAAAGATTAACAATAATTGAAGGTTAACTAATGCTCTGAAAATATTTAAAAGTGCTAATTGCTAAGGAATATTGATTCATCCCCCTATTAGTATTTCCAACAACTTCTCCTCTCTCATGAAGTCACTACTCCTGTACACTATGCAGACCTCCTTTCATCTATTTTCAAACTAGATCTAAGACACTATGCTCAACAAGAATTTAGCTCTGAAATCATGCTCTCAACAACAATATATCATCATCAAATCTAATATAGACACCACAAACAATGTGTTGTCAACACTAGAAAAATAGTGGCCACATTAAATATGAATACAATCAAACCCTCACATCAATATGTTGTTGCATAATACAATTAACATCATAAGACATTATGGCTATGTGCCAAATGCATCAGTAATTCCTGCAAAAACAAGTGTGAGAAGAATGCTTTTCTAGAATTCTATGAAGTTGTTGCTTTCATTTTAGTTGGGGATGACGATTAAAGAATTTATTATAAAAGAATTCGGTGTTTTTTGACCCAGAGAGGGTTTTCCACCTAAACATATTGTGCCTACTGTGTTATTTTATTTACTGTTATTAATGCATAAAGATTAACAATAATTGAAGGTTAACTAATGCTCTGAAAATATTTAAAAGTGCTAATTGCTAAGGAATATTGATTCACCCCCCTATTAGAATTTCCAACAACTTCTCCTCTCTCATGAAGTCACTACTCCTCTACACTATGCCGACCTCCTTTCATCTATTTTCAAACTAGATCTAAGACACTATGCTCAACAAGAATTTAGCTCTAAAATCATGCTCTCAACAACAATATATCATCATCAAATCTAATATAGACACCACAAACAATGTGCTGTCAACACTAGAAAAATAGTGGTCACATTAAATATGAATACAATCAAACCCTCACATCAATATGTTGTTGCATAATACAATTAACATCATAAGACATTATGGCTATGTGCCAAATGCATCAGTAATTCCTACAAAAACAAGTGTGAGAGTCACCAACAAAAACACTATTCAGCAACATACTAAAACTCTCCAAACATTCTCTACTCCAACAACATCAAATCTGATATATTCTGCAAAATGCTTCATATTTTCCCACTATGAATCCATTAATAGTTATACACTGAATTATTTATGCTCTCAATCAAATCTGAAACATCCCTTAACTATGTAGCCTTCTCTAGCACACTCTCATCCTCAACCAACCAATTATCAACTCTAAAATGATGTATATAAATGTGTATGGTGAAATTGAGCTTGGGGCTAGGATCAAAAGTGCACAAATTGGACCAAATCAATCCACTAACACCACTACTTGTGCACTAAATGAGTTCACATCATTGGAGGACCTTTTCAAACCATTTCTAACTTTACCACTTATTATGGAAGCCTATATGAATTTCCTTGCTAATTGTCTTCCGATCAATGCGAGGAATGCAAAGAAAATATCATGAAATTCCTCAGTCACATGCATAACACTAACTAAAATCGACTGGAACCTTTAGTCACTCCCATAGGCCTATCTCCCAATGTTCGCTTGATGGGGCCTGACCTAGGTTCAACGTTATCTACGCCAACCAACAAAACCCTAACTGCTGGCCCTTTCGGCAACAACCTGCATAATGTAGGCTGCAGTATCACCCGAAGCAGTATTGGGGGATGCTAGAACCATGTTTCTACATCTAGAGGCTCGTGTGATGGTTTCCTGAAGTTCCTATGGATTAGATCTACATTCATGCAACTCTAATCATTTCGAACATGCAACTACTGCAAATCTATTTAAACAACTTCCATATCTTAGCGAAGGTACTTAATTGTACTTATCATGCATAGAGATTACGGACCTACCACTTTCGCACAGTAAAAGAGCATTAATTCATATAAAATATATCACAGAGCGAAGATACATGAACTTAGTAGAAGTAAATAATAAGACACAGATGCATCAATTTCATCCCAAAACAGTATTTATTAAGTATAAGCGTTCAATTACAAACTTCTTATCCCTACGCACTCAGCTCCAGGGGCCCACGTGCTTAGCTTATGGACTTACCAAGGTCTCAACGCAAACAACTGCATGAGCCTTTCCCCTTCGCCTAAGTACAAGAAACAAATCTTTCGTGCCTTAGCACCTTGACCTTACAATGATTCTTCAGACAAAGTTTTTTCTAAGAATCACTATGACTCATCTATATATAATATTTTCTTTACAATACCATGGTCCGTGGGCCATGGGCGGGTCTCAAAACAACTCTATCACCTACCCAAATAAGGGACTAAAGCCCCTTTGACTTCTACTAGCTTCGCGCTCTGCTTCCACATTTCGCTGAGACTTTACATTTGTTGAGAAATGTCAACAAGAAATTCAAGTTTAATTTGTCCTTGAATTAAAATGTGAATTAAATTTGAATTCTATCATCATAGAAACTTAAAATAGTTAAATTAAGTTTATTAAACTTACTTAACTTAGGAAATTCGAGTTGGAAGTCTTTTGGAAGTCATGTATATGTTCTCCCTACTTTGTAGGAGACCAGTGTGAGTTAATTCTAAGTTGTAAAATAGAAGACTTAGTTTCATGAATTAGTTATGTTAAGTTAGTTCTCAAATTGATTGAGAGAACTAATAGTGAGTGATCCAGGTGGATATTGGTGGCCACTTTCCAAGTCCACCTGGACCCCCACCATTGTCTTTCTCAGCATTTTCAGTTTCCTTAATTGTAGCACAACTTACTATTTTTAGCAGTTTTTTCGGGTCCTGAACTTCCGAAGCCGTTTTGAGGCCCTAAACAACTTTTTTTGGGGAATCCGAGGGCAACATGGGTCCATGGCATGGACCGATGTTGCCCGTTCCAACAATGATAGTGCTCAGATAGATCTTTCTAATGAGCTATTGTATGCGTCAAACGGAGATCATATGCCAAAGTTACGACCCCGGGAAGTTGATGTACCAATTTACCCCAAACGGGGCCCACAGTTTGGCGTTTCATCTCCTAGGGTTAGGTTTTGGAATGTTAAGGGTTTTCCATTGTTTCTCAAGAATAAATAGGCCTTCGAGCCTCATTGTAACACAGTTGAGAGGTAGGTAGCCATCACATCTCTTCTCAGAGATAAGCTACCATCGCCCTAGCTGGTTTATTTCCATTTCTGGTTGTAAGCATATTTCAGTATTTTCCATTAATGAAATGAAGTATTATTTCTGCTGCATCTTTGTGTATATGGTTATCTCTGTAATTTGTTGCGTTCCTGTTTAAATCTGGATCAGTGGTATCAGAGCGGTCTGCTTTTTCTCTGTTTTTCTTTGCATGTCCCCAACAAGGTCGGGATATAAGGAGTTAGGGCTTGAACTGGTTGAACCTTTGCAAGACCAGCCTCGCAAATCCCGACGGCCTCCCATGGCGGACGAGAAGAAAGACGAGGGGGTAGGAGATCCCATCAAAATCTTGCTCGAAGAAGCCCTCGAGCGACAACGGAACGCGATGATGGACAGCTTTGCCCAAATCCTTCAGTGGCTACCCAGAAGCGACGCATCGGCTTCCAGCAGCTACTCTGGAAATGCCACACCCTTTAAGGTACAAGTTAATTTTGAAATCCCCATATTTGAGGGTCAAATAGACGCAGATGCCATAGATAAATGGTTAAATCTGCTAGAGGGTTATTTTTCTGTTCATGAATTTTCGAGTCAGGAAAAGATTGTTTTTGCTCTTCTCAAAGCAGCCCCCCACGTCAAGGACTGGTGGGAAACCTACTGCGAGCAGAAGGATGAAAATACTGGCTCACTATTTTCAGCCGCACCCACCTAGGATTCGTTCCGGGATGCCATCAAGGAGCAGTACTACCCTGTCGGAAGCTATGCGGATGAATACATAAAGTGGACCACGCTGCGGCAGGGAAGGGACCAAGACGTGTCGGAGTTCACCAATCTTTTCCATACCCTTCGCACAAAGTTGGGTATCAAGGATTCAGAGCAACATTTGATACTCAAATACCGTGGCTGCCTGCACAAGTACATCCAGGAAGAAATACAATTCCTAAACATCCCCTCGCTCGGCGCAGCATACCGATATGCCGTCAAGGTCGAGCAGAAGTTTAAACAAAAGAAGCGAGACTTTGGATCTGCGAATCCAAAGCAGGGGAAAGGTTCCCTTAAACCACAGAACAAAGGACAAAGCCAAGGCGGGACAGCCCAAGACAACCAGCCGAAGCTGCAAGCAAAGAACAGCGCCGTGAAGCCGAGAAAGGACACTAGAAAATGGTGCAAGTTCCATAAGAGCTCCACTCACAACACAAGTGAGTGTCGGGCCAAGCAGTCACTAGTGGCTGAGCTAAAGGTTTCAGAATCAGATGCATGTTCCGACTCTGAGTCAGAACCCGATAAGGGGTATGAAAAAGGGAAGCAGATCATTGATGCGGATCCCAGCGCCACTGTTGCTACCACAAAGATCCAGAAAAATGAACCCGAAGATCCAGAGGAGGAGGAGCGTCTCTTCCACTCCCAGATGTGGGTAAAAGGCTCCCCGATACAGTTCATTGTTGATAGCGGGAGTCAAAAGAACCTCATTTCGGCAGAGGTCGTGAAGCGGTTGGGCTTACCGACCACAGAACATCCACAACCATACACCATTGGGTGGCTTCACCAAGGACGAGATCTTCGCGTGAGCCAGCAGTGTCACCTTCCATACAACATCAAGCCCTTCACGGATGAGGTATTGTGTGACATTGCTCCCCTTGAAGTTTGTGATGTATTACTAGGACAACCATACTTGTGGAAGCGACATGCTGTGTATGAATCAAGGCCCCGTGCTGTTATTATTACATTGGGAAATAAGTTGTTCAGGATACCAGAGGTAGCACCACCTGCCGCCATCTCTTTGATTACTGCAAAACAATGCAGTAAGATCATTTCCAAAACCAGGAAATTTGTTTTCCTGATGATACGCCCTCAAGGAAAGAAGAAGACAGTGGCCGCGACCTCCAAACGGGGTCCCTCTGCACGACAACTACAGATGGACAAGGTTGTGGAGGAGTACGAGGACATCTTTCCCTCCCCGGCAGGGGTTCCTCTGCACTGTCAAGTCAAGCACTCCATCGATCTGACTCCAGGTGTGCCGCTACCCAATGGACCAATTTATCGGCGCTCCGTTCTGGAGAACGATGAAATCAAGAGGCAGATTCAGGAGCTCTTGCAGAAAGGTCACATCCATCCGAGTTCATCGCCCTGTGGGAGCCCGATCGTGTTGGTACAGAAGAAGGATGGGATGTGGAGACTCTGTATTGACTATCGAGCGCTGAACAAGATCACTGTCCGTAATAGGTACCCAATCCCGCGGATTGATGACCTCCTAGACCAACTAAAGGGGGCCAAATATTTCAGCAAGATCGATATGAAGTCAGGATATCACTAGGTACCAATCGAACCCTCCGATGTGTGGAAGACTGCCTTCAAATCCAAGGAGGATCTGTTCGAATGGTTGGTCATGCCTTTCAGATTGACGAATGCTCCTGCAACCTTTATGAGGCTAATGGATGACATCTTGTGGCCATTCACCAACTCCTTTGTAGTAGTATACTTGGATGACATTCTGATCTTCAGCCAGAGTTGGGAAGAGCACCTCCACCACATCCGACAGGTTCTCCAAACACTGCGGCAACACAAGTTATGTGCCAATTTGGAGAAATGCACTTTTGGCATGACCCAGGTTCAGTATCTGGGATACATCATTGATGAACAGGGGGTGCATGTCGATCCAGCCAAGATCCAAGTCATTCGGGATTGGCCCTCTCCAACCACTCTAACAGAGCTCCGCAACTTTCTAGGTCTTGCCAACTTCTACCGCAGGTTTGTGTTGGGGTTTTCTCATATTTCTTGGCCCTTGAGTCAAGTCACCAAGGGCGGGGCGAAAGCAAAATTCTTTTGGTCTGAATCTCAACAGAAGGCATTCAGGGAGTTGAAGGATCGCCTCTGCACGTCACCAGTGCTCGCGTTACCAGATTTACAACAACCATTTGAGGTCGAGACAGATGCCTCTGACTATGCTATTGGGGCAGTCCTTACTCAACATGGAAATCCAGTGGCATATCACAGTGAAACACTTTCAGACACAGTCCAGAAGTACCCCACTAATGATAAAGAGATGTATTCCATTGTACAGGCCTGCCGACAATGGAAGCATTACATTTTGGGGAAGGAAACGGTCATCCACACAGACCACCGACCTCTGCAGTTCATACAGACCCAAGGGAAATTGCAGAATGATCGCCATCAGAAGTGGTCTACATACCTGCAACAGTTTCACTTGAATATCAAGTATAAAAAGGGCAGCACCAATAATGTTGCAGATTGCCTCAGTCGACCACCGATCATGGCGCTAACCACCGTGCTCAACTCTTGTGGGCACGAGACTTCTGATTGGCCACTTCTCTACAAAAGCGACCCAGAATTCGGCCACACATACCAGACACTCTTGGAGGGTCGGCATGTTGTAGATTTTCACCTCCAGGGTGCCCTATTATGCCACCTCGGTCACCTTTTTGTTCCTTCAAGTGAGCGTGCCAAGATGATTTGGGAAGCACACTACAGTCGGGCTGCTGGGCATTTCGGGTCGAGAAAACAGTGGCAGTACTGCAAAATTATTTCTATTGGCCGAATCTTCGATAGGATGTTAGGAAGTACATCCGATCATGTACTGCCTGTGCCATTTCCAAACCGACCATTAAGAAGCACGGCCTCTATACCCCGTTGCCTACCCCTAGTCGACCTTGGGAATCCATCTCCATGGATTACATGTCAGGCCTTCCTTCCACTAAGCATGGAAATGACTGTGTTTTTGTGGTCATCGACAGGTTCTCGAAGATGGCCATTATGGTGGCCTGCAAGAAGAATATCACAGCAGAAGCCACTGCTAAACTCTTCTTTGAACGAGTGTGGGTGCACTTTGGGATCCCACAGTCTATCATCTCAGATCGGGACAGTCGGTTTCTCATCACATTTTGGTCCAGTCTCTGGTCAATGCTGGACACCAAACTCACGAAGTCCACAACCTTCCATCCTCAAACTGATGGCCAGACAGAGGTTGTCAATAGGATGATTGTGCACATTCTGCGCATGTATAACTCAAAGCATCCACGCACATGGGACGAGAGCCTCCCCTATGTTCAGCACAGCTACAAACGAGCTCTTCACAGCTCCACTGGCCATAGCCCTTTTCAGGTGGGTTTGGGATTCCAGCCACTATGCCCCATTGATGTGGGCATGCCACTTGCAGCTACTCACATGAATTCAGCTCATGTCCAGTCTGAAACAGATAAGGCCACCAGCTTCATTGAGCGCATCCAACATATTCGCCAGCAGGTCCATGACATTCTTGAGAAATCAAATGCCAAGTACAAGCAGCGACTTGATCAACATCGGGTGCCACACAAGTTTCAGGTGGGCGACAAAGTCTGGTTGCATTTGCAAAAGGAACACCTTACCGGAGCCTATTGGAAATTGAGACCACTTCGATATGGTCCTTACACCATTACTAAGGCTATGGGAGACAATGCATTTGAGCTCAGCATTCCCCCATTCCTTGGCCTGCACCCAGTGTTCAATGTGGATCGCCTTCGGCCATACTTTCCACCATTGCTAGACACATTCGACATTGCAGAACAACTCAAACCCACAGAATTAAATCCAGATTGCATGGAACAAGCTGCAACTGATCGGATCATGGACACACAGATCAAGAACACTCGCCAACAGAATATCCAACTGTACCGAGTTGTCAAAGCAGGCCAACTCCTTCAGCAGGGCAAGTGGCTCACCAGGGAACAAGTTCAGCAGAAGTTTCCTCATCTCATGGAGGAGCTCAACGCAATGGGGACCATTGCTTCCTAAGGGGGTAGGAATGATCCAGGTGGATATTGGTGGCCACCTGCCAAGTCCACCTGGACCCCCACCATTGTCTTTCTCAGCATTTTCAGTTTCCTTAATTGTAGTAGAACTTACTATTTTTAGCAGTTTTTCGGGTCCTGAACTTCCGGAGCCGTTTTGAGGCCCTAAACGACGTTTTTTGGGGAATCCGGGGGCAACATGGGTCCATGGAATGGACCGATGTTGCCCATTCCAAAAATGATAGTGCTCAGATAGATCTTTCTAATGAGCTATTGTACGCATCAAACGGAGATCATATGCCAAAGTTACAACCCGGGAAGTTGATGTACCAATTTACCCCAAACGGGGCCCACAGTTTGGCGTTTCATCTCCTAGGGTTAGGTTTTGGAATGTTAAGGGTTTTCCATTGTTTCTCAAGAATAAATAGGCCTTCGAGCCTCATTGTAACAGAGTTGAGAGGCATGTAGCCATCACATCTCTTCTCAGAGATAAGCTACCATCGCCCTAGCTGGTTTATTTCCATTTCTGGTTGTAAGCATATTTCAGTATTTTCCATTAATTAAATGAAGTATTATTTCCGCTGCATCTTTGTGTATATGGTTATCTTTGTAATTTTTTGCGTTCTTGTTTAAACACTAATGAACTCCACCAATGCTACTCTAGCTAACTGAATATTTACTCATCAGAAACTCATGCATGTCGATTCTAAGAAAGACCCAGTTGTGACTAGAGTGTAGGGACAATGCACTATTTGTTTTAGATTTTTCTGAGTTGCACTAATAGTGCATGCAATCATGAACTGATCCTTGAGGGATTGCACTATTTTTAGAGGTTTTATTTCCCTTTAAATACAAGCTATCCTTCATAGGAATTACACATTGGAATAAAGACTTGGAGAGCTTGTGAAGAGGCTAAGATTTGGCCTTGAGCTTTCTTATGAGTTGGAGATTGAATTTGCTGAGTGTTGGGATTGTCCTAGAGAGAACAAGCATTATAATTTCATCTTGATTTTCTCGATTAATACAAACTAGATAGTGGGACTTTGAGCTGCGAATTTCCTCAGATATTTATTGTGTTATGTGCCTTTGATTCTCTTCCTCTATTGATTATTGTTTTCTCGATGTTTATGGGCTTCTGTTGTAAAGAGTAGAAGTATATTCTTGTCTCTTGCTTTAGAAAATTGCATTAGCTTGTGAATCTATAGGATTTTCTACATGGTATCAGAGAAAGATTGTTTTTTGGGCCGAGCGTTTGCAGAGAAAATTTGAGAATTTCTGTGCAGAATTTTCAGAAACAAATTACAGATCTAGATTCTTGGGAAAATATACCCAAATTCAAAAGAACAAATTGGCTAAATTAGAGTTCAAATGAGGGAGATATCACTAATTGAAAATCAGCTCTCTAGAGGAGATTTCGAAGTTTTGAGTTTCTAAGTTACAGGTGAAAGTCGAATTTGCATACATACTTCAGGATCAGCAGATGGTGTTCCATGGGTTGAGGATTGAGTATGCCTTTGAAGGCAGCTTGAATTTCATAGCCTAGAGGGACAAGATGGAGGCTATGCTAGAGGATAATGGCTTGAAGGAATTTGTTGACCAAGCAATCCCTAAGCCAACAACTATTGATGCACAAAACATGGTCGAGTGGAATAAGTGTGTGGTGAAGGCAAGATAGATAATCCCTGAGGGAGTTCGAGATTATATTGTCTCGAGTCTCCATGGAAAGGAAACCCCGCATGCTATGTGGAAAACATTGACGGACTTGTATCAAAATAGCAGTGATTAAAGTAAGTTGGCACTGAAGGATAAAATTAGTAAAATCAAGATGGAGAAAGGAGAGATGATTCCAAAATACTTGACCAAGTCCACTGAATGTCGGGATGAACTTGGAAGTGTTGGAATCATGGTTTCCGAGGAGGTTAGGTGAGCCTTGCTCTTGTTGGAATCCCAAAGAGTTGTCATAGTTATCATTACTCTATCAATGGTCGGGAGAAGCTGCCAAATTGGGAATGACTATGGTCGAATTTGATGGACGATGAGATCAGAAGGAACATTAGGAATGGATCTTCATCAAAGACTGATGATGAAGAGAACTATGCCTTAGCGATTAAGGCGAGGAAGGGGAAATGTAAAATTTTCCATTCCAAATCAGATTCTTATCATGGAGGTAAGGATAAGTACATGACGAAAGTTAAATGCTTTCATTGTCATAAGATGGGACACTTTGCTGCAAATTTTCCATTTAAAAAGTCCGAGGAGAAGTCCTCAGGAGGAGCGATGGGTGAGGCTTTGGGCTCCCAATTCGAATTAGACTTTTCCCTCATTGCATGCATGGTGTCTTCAGTGATGGGAAGTGTCTGGTACTTAGACAGTGGAACTTCTTTCCACATGACTGGCGACAAAGAGTTATTCAATGAACTGGAGGAGAAAGATCTGAAGATGCATATCGAGATGGGTGATGACAATAAGTATAGTGTTACTAGTGTGGGAACTATTACTTTTCAGAGGGAGAATGCAGCTCCACTCACCTTGAAGAATGTTATGTTGTACCCGGATTGATGAAGAAATTGGTATCCATTTCCATGCATGAGGATAGAGGCTATGATGTGATCTTTTCGAAAGGAAAGGCGTTCCTTCGAAACATAGCGACAAGTCATGTAAAGAAGATATGGATTCAAGTTCAGAATCTCTATAAGATAGAGGTAGAGGATTGTGATGTTTTGAGTTCAAAAGAAGAAAAGATGTTGGGCTGAGACATAGGTGAGTTGTGGCACAGGCTATTGGGCCACTTGCATCATGGGGCTTTGAAGATATTGCAGCAAATATCTACTGGTCTTCCCAAAGGTGCGCTTGAGCAAGTTGATACATGCAAGGGTTGTACTTTGGGAAAATACACCAAGCCTTCCTTTGGAGACATAGACAGTCGAGCATATTCTATTTTAGAGAGAGTCCATTCAAATGTGTGTGGACCATTCTCGATAGCATCCATAACCAAACATGGGTATGTTATATTTGCTGATGACTATTCTCACAAATGCTGGGTATTTTTTATGCAGAAAAATGATCAAACTTTCACAAAGTTTTGTGAGTTCAAATCATTGGTAGAGAAAGATTATGGCAACAAGATTAAAGCTCTACAGAGTGATAACGATGGTGAGTATGTCTCCAATGAGTTTAAGAACTTATGTGCAGTGGAAGGGATTAAACAAGAGTTGACAACACCCCATAACCCTCAACAGAATGGGGTTTCCGAGAGGAAGAACATGAGCATAGTAGGGGAAGTAAGGGCGATGTTGTATGATCAGGGCTTGCCACTGCACTTGTGGGCTGAGGCATGCTACATAGCGGTTTATGTTCAGAACCGTAGCCCACATCGGATACTTGAGATGAAGACACTACAAGAAGCTTATTCGAGTAAGAGGCCAGATGTTGGTCACTTCAGGATTTTTGGGTCATCGGTTTATTTCCATGTGACTAAAGATGCACGGAAGAATCTTGAGACAATAGTAGAGTTGGGGATCTTTGTGGGGTACATTGATACACCCCACAATTATCGGGTGTACATGCCAACCAGTCAGATGCCAGTGGTTTGTAGGGATACCAAGTTTGATGAGGAGAAGGCCATGTGAGTATCCCTTGAGAGGGAGCTTGAGCTACATACGGATGAGGATCTTTTAGCTCCTAAGGTTGAGGGGCCTCAAATTGATGTGGAGCATCCACATGTAGAGGTTTAGAGAGTGGAGACATCCACTCCGGCAGAGTCTTCGAGAGAGGGAAGAAAGCTGTTAGCCCCCTAATTTTCTCTCTTTTTGCCATTTTCCCCTTCCTAAATCATAACCATTTACTGTTGTTTTACCTCTTTTATACACATTCATCTTGCACCAGTCCAAGAACGATGACATATTTCATATAAACATTAATTTTCATACTTTTAATTTAACTTAGCATTAATTAATCATTTATTACATGATTTCTTACTTTTAATCACTCTTTGTAACTTATCGATATCTCCAATGTTTATTTGGTAGTTAGAGTACTTACCGTAACCGCTGATCCTAGTGCAGGATCGGATCCTGCACCGTTGCCAGCACAACAAATCCTTGCAGCAGATCTGAACCTCCTTGATCACCACCTCATTTTGAGTAGCTTCAACCATGATAATAAGATTGATCCAAAGGCAGTTGAGATCGAATCTGTGAAGGATGAAAGCTGGAGATTGGCTACAACTAGTTTTGCTAACTGTCTAATTTTGAAGGTCCAAAAGCTAAATTTTGTGTTTGGTTATGTAATCAGTTGAATGATTTATTTTGGCCTTTGGCCAAAGATATATATAATGTAGAATGTAAATAGGACTAAGGGGAAGTTTTTGATAGTAGAAGAGAATAGAGACACAACCAGAGAGGCGGTAACAAGTTTCTGTATTTTGTTATCGCCCGAATCTAGGCTGGACGATGTATTAATGTATGTACTTTCCTTAGTGAATTAATAAAAGGGAGCTCCGCCTCATGTTTCACAAATTGCGTTTCTGTATTTGAGCTGATGAATTGATTAAGGTACTAAGCAAAATTTTTATTTAAAGGGGAAACATGTTGGTTGGCTAGGGCCCAACCAACCCAGCACGTTTACCCCATTTCCCGTTTTCCTGTAATTTGTGTTTACATTGTCAAGTGTGATTTAATTTTAAGCACATGCATTCATGTCTGAGTGAAAGTGGATCTGTTGTGTGAAGTAGATAAATTCCCTTTCCTGCACTTGATTTCAGATTGGTTTTCCTCCGCCTGGTCCAAGCATGAGAAATAACCCTGCACCAATGCATGTTGGTGTGATATCTCCTTTTCTGCAATTCTGTTTGATTGGTTTTCCCTGCCTGGTCCAAGCAGGAGAAATGAACCTGCACCAGGGCACGTTGGTGTGATGCAACAAGCATTCTTAGTCTACTTCCCACAATCTTCTTTCTTTCATTAAATGCCCATGATAGGATGAATGTATATTGATTGTTTTTTTATTCCTACACTCTGTTAAGATAAAAAACATTCACTTTTTATGTGTGCAATTTGATTTAATAGTATAATAGCACTTGCAATAATTAAGCACTCATTTTAAGCATTAAATGCTAAGTGCCAGAAGCTCTGATCCAGTGCAAGAACTCGTTTCTTGCCATGGGATCTGAGTGCTTTGAACCTAGAAAAGTTCAAGCCCTTGTAGGAAGTAAAAAGCCTTTAGTAAAGACACCATTTATACCTTCTGCATAAATCTCTGATCTTGCACTAGTGCAAGTAGACTACGATAGTATAGGACAAATTAGTGCAAGAAGGAAATATCTAAAGGAGTAGGTTTAAGGGCCCATCTAATGAGATTGCTAAGTGCCTCTGTTAAAGAAAAACACACACTTAGTAGTTAAATAATAATTAGCTAGAGTGATTTCCCTTTATCTTTAATTCCCTCTTGCAAATTCATTCTTCCTTGTTCCAGTCTTAGATTATTTTGATGGTTCTATTTTCTTTATCAATATGGACAAAGGCCTCACAACCAAAAGGCTTTAAAAAAGAGTAGTTTACCTTTTTTACCTGTCCATGCTTCCTCCGAAACACCACCATCCAAGGAACTTGAAGGCCCTCTATTTATTAGATAAACAACAGTATCTACAGCATCTGCCCAAAACTGTAAAGGAAATCCTGCACGCAATCTCATGCACCTTGCACGCTCCACGATTGTTCTGTTCATCCTTTCTGACACACCATTTTCTTATGGTGTTCTTGGAATTGTCTTCTCTCTACGAATTCCATGCTCTGAACAGTACCTATCAAACTCTTTGCCGCAAATTCACCTCCATTGTCTGATCTAAGACACTTCAATTTCTTTCCTGTCTCAATCTCAACCAAAGCTTTCCATTTCTTGAAAGTATCAAATACATCATATTTATTCTTAATACAATAAATCCAAGTTTTTCTAGTTGCATCATCAATAAAAGTAACATAATAACGAGAGCCACCGAGAGATGATACCTGAGCAGGTCCCCATACATCTGTATGCACAAGCTATAATTTTTCATTCTTCTTTTCTTTCCCAACTCTGAGAAATCTGACTCTCTTCTGTTTTCCATAAATGCAATTCTCACAAAAGTCCAAATCAACATTCTTCAAATCCGGAAACAGATTCCTTGAGTGAAGAATCTTCATCCCCTTTTCACTCATGTGTCCGATCCTGTGATGCCATAATGTTGCATCTGCTCCTTTGGAAGTTAAAGCATTAATAGAGTTAGAAATACCATTGCATAAATACAATGTACCAACCTTTTCGCCTTTTGCTATTACCAGGGCTCCTTTGGTGACCTTCCAAGCTTTATCTGTGAAAGTTGTCACACAACCTTCACCACCTAACTAGCCTGTTGAAATAAGATTTTTCTTTAGATCTGGAACATGCCTTACCTCCTTTAATAGCCATTGGTTTCCATTCTGCTGTTTTACAAGAACCTTACCCATTCCAACGATTTTACAGGGTTTATCATCACCCAAATGAACTTGTCCAAAATCTCCTTGAACATAGTCATGAAAGTATTTCTTATCAGGTGTGGCATGGAATGAAGCCCCTGAATCTACCACCCAGGAATCAGTAATATTTTCGAAAGAAAGAATCAATGCATCTTGTAACACCTCACCTATCACATTTGCTTCATGATTGTTTTCTTGCTGTGCATCTCCTTCTTTTCCCTTCCGAGATCTACAGTCTATCTTTAGGTGTCCTTTCTTTCCACATTTCCAGCACACTATCCCTGATCTGGACTTGGATATGCCTTTCCTTGATTTACTGCGATATCCTGAGCTCTTTCCTCTTTCCATTTTTCTTCCTCTAGACTCTGCACTCAAAGCATTTCCCGATGTCTCACCGGAGCTTTTCCGTCGCATTTCCTCGCTAAGGATAGCACCGACAACATCATCAAACTTTAAAGTACTACATCCAGAAACGGAGTTACTAATGACCATTACCAAACCATTCCAACTTTCTGGTAATGAGCACAAGAATAACAAAGCTCTAACTTCATCATCAAAGTTTACCCCTACAGAACTTAACTGACTTGTAACTATATTAAAATCATTTAAATGGTTTGCAACAGATCCACCTTCCGACATATTCATATTAAATGTCTGTTTCATAAGAAATACCTTGTTTGAGGCCGAGGGTTTTTCATATAGTTTCGACAACGTCTGCATCAAACCCTCTGTGGTGGTTTCCTTCGAAATGTTGAAGGCGACTGATGCAGCAAGGCACAACCGTATTGTTCCGAGTGCCTTTCTATCGAGAAGGTTCCATTCTTCGTCTTTCATACCCGTCGGCATCTTTGTTTTTCCACCCAATGGTAGGTATAGATCTTTCTGATACAGATAATCTTCCATCTGCATCTTCCACAGCGAGAAGTTTTGGCCGTTAAATTTCTCGACCCTAAACTTACCATCTTCTGCCATTGCTCCCACTCGAACCAGGAATCCTTCTTTCCTGCGAGTTTATCAGCCAAATAGACCTTCGGCTCCGATACCAGTTGTTAGAAAATTATTTATTACGGAGCAATGGAACACATAAAATATTGCAGAAATATAAACACAGAAAACACATAAAACAAGAGAGACACAGATATATGTGGTTCACCCAGTTTGGGCTATGTCCACCCCGAACAGCCAGTCCTTCCTTTCTATTATCCAGCAAAATGAAGAGACACAACCTACAGCAAATCTGCTGTAATATCCTCTATTTTCTCTTACAGTGTCAGCTCTCTGTTTCTCGCTCACAGAATACACATCTATCACACAGCCTCAAATACAATGCCCTCATACAAAGAGAGGGGTTGCCTTCTAGGGAAAAAAACCCTAAACCAAACATAAGTTCTACCGTCAGATCATCGGCCTAATGAACGGCCCAGATTCACTAGAAATTACTATACTTTTACAAGGCAATTTTACATTTATTTTTGGCTTCGGGGGCGCTGCCCTCGAGCCCCCGTCGGGGGACTGCTGGCCCCCGGACCCCCCAGCCGGGGGGATGGGCCCCCCTGGACCCCCGCGGGGGGGACAAGTTCCCCCCGCACCCCCTCGCGTGGAGGGGTGTACAAAACTTCCTGGGGTATACATCCAGCTGAAACAAAGACCTCTGAACAATCATGCTCCACACACAACAGCCTATGCTTCGTCTCTAAGTTTACGGATCCCTCAAGTTGACAAATTAAGTGTTAAGGAGTTTTCTTAAGTGTAATTCCTACACTCAACATTTTGGCACTGTTTCCAGGGAGGCGATTTGATTTGGTAAGAATTTTCTAATTCTACAATAGAGGTAATTTTTCCTTTATTTTTGTAATATTTTTTGGAAAATCTTCTTAAGTAATTTTACTAGTGTTAATTGATTTTTGACAGCATTTTTTTATTAGAAGTTGTTTGTTATTTTTCTTTCTTTTTTGAAATGAATGCCTAGAAAAGGTAAGGGTTCAAAGCCCACTAAGGGCCGAAAGAATTTTGAAAACAATTCTCATATTGGGTCTCCTTTTGTAAGCAGGAAGCCTAATCCAATTCAAACCCATCATGCAGGAACAGTCCACCTAGATTCTGGTGACAACAGCTGAGGTGTGGTTCAACCTGTTGAGAGCGGTTCAAGTAAAATGGAAACAATGGTGGATCATGAATATCATGTGGAAGGGACTGGTGAAAACTAGGTGTTATCACACAGGTTTTCTCCTTAGAAGTTATTAAAGAAGGAATGGCCTGAGGTAACCACAAACCAATCTTTTAAACTCAGGTTCTAGCCAACCTAAGTCCATAGAGGGCTCTCTCTTTATAATTTAGTGTTGTTTTGATATGATATTAGGCTAGTTATTAATGCTCAAGGAATTTGCTTTGATTTGTTTGGTGGAACTAAGGAAACAGATGGGCAGAACAGGTATTTCAGGCCATCAGGCTATGGAGTTAAGTAGGAAAGGCTTATTAGGATTTGGTTAATCACTGAGGTAAGAGTTCACAAGGCAAGCTAGCACAACAGGGACAAACCTAAAGGTCTCAATGGATGAAAAGCTTAACCAGGGCCAAGGGAAATGAAGAATCCTTAGCAGGGATTAAGGTGAAGAAGGGAGGTTTAGAAAATAGCAAGGAAAATTAAGAATCTTGTACTAAGAGCCAATAGAGGGAATGAATTACAGAAGGAAGGGAGCAACTAAGAATTCCTAGACTTAAGCAATTTAGTAGAAAACACTAAATAAGCAAACAATTAAAACAGAGAGCACTTAAGCTAATTCTGATGATATTATTCCTTGTTTGCTTTCAAGAATTATAAGAAACACATATGATATTTCATAACATAAAGGAAAAAAATAATCAAACTTAGAGAAGTGATACTTATTTGTTTCCCACAGTGCACATGAATCGAGTGAAATTTCCTCAACTTTATCTAATCTAGTAAACGAGTCCAACCTTGATTACAGTAGCTCCTTTAGCTCAAAACAAAAAGTCTACAGAAATGCTTTTTAATCCACACTATATGAGATTTATTCTAGGAAACAAAAGTTATCTTCCACACAAAGATAGAGACAGATGGAAAATAGATTGTTTGTTGTCCCTTTATTTGTGAATGCGCTGGATACTGGAACTCGGATTTGGCTCTTGCAGCTGCCTTGGTATTTATGTGCCAGATTTCACTCTTATCTTCACCTACTGATACTCTTTACCTGTGTTGTTTCATCCTTTCATCGTGTATTGCCAGACTTTACCCTAGTAAACATATTTTACTCCACATATTTACTATAATAACTTCACAGTAAATTAGTCAAATTGGTCCACCATTCGTTATCTGGTAATTTCATCCTAATCATCTTCCTGTAAACTTCATCAGCTTCTGTGTACTTAGCAAAATTGGGTTTGTTGGTGAATAGATGTTTTACTTCATGCTCTATGTAGAATAGATTCTCCAGGCTATCATAAAGTATGTTTCCTGTAGGTAATGCTTTCACTTCTGAAGAACTTGCTTGACTCCTGGCCTGTTTATTTAATCTCTCAATATAGTCTTCCTGTGTCATTAACTTATCATGTATAACCAGTGGGCTAGGAAGGCCTTTCTCTCTCAAAATGCCATATTTCAACATGAAGCTATCTATGTCTGTCTGAATACTCTGACATCTTTTCTCCAGATTAAGCATTAAGTTCCTTTTAGTAAGAAATTTCTTTATTTCAATAATAGTAGCTGTTCTATCCTCAATCTCTAACTCCTCTAGCTGGTGCCTGTTCCTGCTGTTCAAAAAATTAATTAATTGATTTGCCTCTTCAGGTTTATCTCCCAGTTCTTCTTTAGTCTTTTGTATAGCTTCCATAGCTACTTTGATCAATTCAGTCTGTTAAAAAATAACCTGAATAGAAGGCCAAATATCATTGATGGAATCAATGATATTGGCCCACAAAATATCTTTCATGTCTCCCAATGGTTTTTCTAATGTCAAATCCTTCTCCAGGACTCTGATTCTTTCCTCCATCCTTTTGTTTTTTCGTTCTTCTTCTTTATTCTGAATTTGTGCAAGCTCATAGTTTGTTTCCAAACTTGTCATTTGTTCTCTGAGCTTTTTCAGTTATGTGGCCTAGATACTCATTTGTTCCATGGCTTTAATCAATTCATCTATTTTTTCTGTTGATGTCCCTGCACTGGTTGATGTACCTATGGTTGAAATAGTCCCTACTACTGGCAATGCTGTCACTGGTGGAAGTGTTGGTGCCAAGGAAGTTGCCAGAGTGGAGGGTACTGCTGTAGAAACTATAGGTATGACAGTCTGAGGAGCGGTGGCCAGCTTACTCTGCTTAGACTGTATAGCATTCTTCAATTCCTTCTCAGTTTCTTTTAATTGATCATTTAACTTAAGGACTAGGTCCATAAGTTCTTTCTCCTTTTGCCTCTCTATAACTTCTGTAGTTTGAGGATGGTGGAGAGGAGGGATCTTAAGCTACTTCTTTAGTGCAGCTATATCATCATTTTTCTTTTTAATCAACTGCTCTGCTGCTTTGACATCCTTGGGACCATGTCCCAACTCTATCACCAAGTCCTCTAAAGTTTTTATCGTGGTGTCTTTAGCTTGAGAGGAGGCCTTTTCCAGTTGCAGTTGTGCAGTGGTATTGTGTAATGAGTTTTGCAATTGATGTGTTGTGATGGCCTTATGAGTTAATGTAGAATATACCATCTCACCAGTTTGTTTGTGCAGTTCTATTTGCTCAATAGGATGAATATCATTTGCCAAAACTTCAAAATTAGTGTTTAAATAATTGGCCATGGATCTTGGTTGTTGCACAGTTGGTTTGAGGAAGCTCATCTACATTTTTCCTTCCTTTATGTCAAAGGCTGACATAAACCTGTTCTGGTTAGTTGGAGCCATTCTGAGATAGTGAGCATAGGTTTGAGCTTTCAGTTTCTCATTCCTTGCTTTAATTTCTTTATACTTTCCTTTAATGTCCTAGCTCTATTCAGAGGGAACCCTGAAAGAGGATACCTCTGTGCTCTGTTGTATCTCCAATGCTTGTATCTACGAAGTAGATGGTGTCCCTTCTGTTGGGATAGTCTGCCCACTTTCTGTCCTTTCTTCCATTGTGTTTCCTGTTGCTTCCTTAGTGTATTCTTGTTTTGCATAGGGATTTAGCCTTTTCCTTTTAGAAAAAGTCTGATCAATAGGCCTACTGGAAGGAGTGGCCTCCTCTCTGTCTCTTTAAGATTTCTTTCCTCATTGAGAGGAGTTTACAAAATAGGAGGGTTGCTCATGTTTTGTTCAAGTTGAGAAAGCTCCTTTGAGATTTGAGGCTTCTCGTATTCTTCTTGTTGTTCTGAAAGCTCTTGTTGTTTTGATGGCTCTGCTTGTTTTGAGGACCTTTGTTGCTCTGAATCTTCTGCATGTTCTGATGGCTATGTACTATGTTCCTGTGACTGCCTTTGTGATGAAGTCTCTCCTGGCACCTGTACAAATGAATCTTCATCAAGCCTTCTTTCTAAATCCACCAATACATTGTCAACTACAACTTGTGTGTTCTCTTGATCTACTAGAGTGCCCTCCACCCATTCAGATTGATTGGCATATTGTTCAATTTCTGGGATCCTATGGTGGATATAAGGAGATAGCTTATGTTTCTACCTTCTGTTACAAATGAAGCTGTGGGGGTCATAGGCCCAGATGAAACTCTGTTTTAATCTCAATATTTGGAGGATTTCATCTGCCTCCTTTCCTGCTTCTTTATTATTGCAAATAAATGAGCCTAGATGATCTTTTATTCTCAGCTGGGCCTTCTTCTTGGTTTTGAAAAAGTGAATCTCAACAGAATTGATCATTTTCCCGTAGTACTCCAGAGAAAATAATCATGTGGGGAGATATCTAGGTAATTTGTAAGGAGGCATCTCACCCCCATAAATTCTGATTTTAGTATGGTTTTGGTACAAGTACCAATCACCTACTTTGTATTGTTTGGACAGCTAGAGAACCCTCTTTATGTTTGCACTGATTCTGGGAGGGGGACTTCCTAATAACATTGTAGTCACTGGATGTAAAAATAGGTCAATAAAATCTATGTATGGATAGGGAGAAGAACAAGACCTGTGGAATAGAGAGGTCCAGAAGATGACAGATCTAGGATTCCCTCTAGTATCAAGTTTTTGGACAGATAAGGGAAACTCATTAGTTTGGTAGTATAGAAACAAATTGTACATGACTGATGAATATTTGAACACTCTTTCATTCTCTAATCTCACAAACTGATCATGCATTTTATCTTCAATGAACTTGGCATCATCAAACTTGACTGCAGGAGGTTGGCCAGGGGTAAAAATAGACATGTAGGCAAAAATGATCTCATCTACATATTCATTAGTGGTAAACCTAAAATGCATGATATCATTGTTGTGATATATTTGCCCAGATTAGAAAAGATGACTGACATGTAAGGAGGGGGGTCTTTTGGCATGAGTCTTTCTTCAGCAATGAAAGTCTGCAGGATTTGGGCACTTCTGGAACTAGATAGCTTAGAGGATCTTTCAAGCAAACCAGCAATGGTAAGGGGGGTGAGGTCTTGACCAAGTTGTAACAGTAACATTTCGTTTATGGATTCAGGAGTGATGGTAAATAGGACTTTCTGGTCTGGGGACATTACAGCTCTCATGTTAGGGTCATAGTTTGCATGACAGTAGTGAATAATCTCCAGGAAGACATGAACACTGGGGAATTGATACTTGGGAAGGTTTGATTCCCAGAGGCCTATCTTATCTACATGGTTCAAGTAGTTATCTCGGTATTTGCAATGCAATTTCAAAGGAGTTTCGTCGAAGGTGAGGTCTCTTATCTGGAAATCTTTGTCAGCCAGGGGAAGGTGGTCTAAATCTTTGTGGGGAGGGGTAACTAGCATGACATTTAAGGAAATTGGGGCATCCATCCTTGGTTCTTGTGGATTCAAGGATGATAGCAAGGGGTTTCAGGGAACTTTGGAAAACTGGGTCATCTCAGAGAGTCTCAAGACTGTCAAACAGCTTAATTTCACTAAATTACTTAATTTTTACAGCAATTTAGCTCAGGTTCAATATGAAAATATGGTTTCTTAGTTGAAAACGGGGTAAATACCTGGTTTTGGTTGCAAGGAAGGATTAATGGCACTGGTGCACTGTTCGCAGGAAGCACAGGGGTTCAGCAATGGTAATCTGGAGTTCAGCGGCTTCTGGAGGTTGATGGTTGAGAGCAGGTTGACAGTTTGAACATACTCTGAGTGTGCATGGAGAACAGAAGGTTCTTTTCTTGGTAAAATAAAAATAATGAGTATGTTTGGTTTTATTGGCAATGTCAATGAGTTTTGCAGGTATAATGGAAAGCGACAGTTGGCGCCAACTAGCAGAGGTGACGTTTTGTCATTTAGTGGAGGTGGTAAACGAAGGTGGTAAGCAAAATCCATTGCACCACTTTTGAGGGTTTGGTGATATTGGGAGAGGTCCGCCTGATGCAATTCATCGGGTGACACGTAGCGGCGAGGTGAACAGTAAAACCACTCACATCGGGCGGGTAAAGGTCGACATCGGAGGCCGCTCGATATGAGCATCGGCCATTAGATCTGAAGGAGTCAGATCACATGGTGGTTGAGGCAATGGTTTGATTGGAAATTAATGGAGGGGCCCGATGGGATAATAATTATAGATTAGGGAGATTTAATGATGTCGAGGATGATTTGATTGGAGGATGGTTATTAATTAATCATAGTTTGATTAATTAATCCCTTTTAATGTAGCGGAGGGTTATGGTTTTTAATTAATCACAGATCATTTAATTAATCCATCTAATTACCTTATTATTATGGCTTATATTTCAAACCATCGTGGCGGGATATTAACATAAGGAATTTTAATAATATATACGGGAAAGGGGTGTATTTTCAGGGAGTTAAATATAATAAATTAATGTTAATATGAAATGGAAACGGAGATGAAAAATGCGCTAAGTAAAATGTTTTTTGAAATATATTCATACTCTCGCATTATAACTTAGGCTTAGGTGCATTTGTGGGTTTTTATATGGGGTAATTACTTTTCCCAAGAAAATAGTGATTTTACCTTAGAAAAAGGGGGTTTTTAGGGAAAATGGATGAATTATGGAGGGGGTGAATGTTGATGAGGGGGTTTTAGCACTTTAGACCTTATGAGTTATTGGACCGAGGGTCCGGTCCTTCCAGAAGTCAGAGAAATTCTCTGAGCCCCTTTAACTTAAGGCTTTAGGTACTTGGATTGTTATTTGTGGGAAATTAGTGAAATAGGGGTAAAATGAATGAGGGAATTAATGACTTGACTTTGTAAATGTCTCCTTGTTATCCATACTTTTAAAGAAATATGATGATGAAAGTAAATGATATGAGTTTTAATTAATCATTCATCATGCACAATTCTACAACCATTCCCCTACTTACCCACCTACACATCCTACCATTTTTTCTACTCTTTATTGGGGTGCACTTAAGCTTGCAAACCCTTATCAAACCTTTCTTTTCTTTTACAATAGAAATATATCTAAATCTATCCTTATTACATTCAAGGGCTAAGATTAAACAGTTGATCTCCTTTTATTCACTCTACCTATCTACTTATCTACCAAGATTAAATAGTTTGGTCAGATTTTATTCTCTATTTCTAAGCATGAAATTAAAAACATGGAATAACCAAGATTAAACTGTTTGGTTACCATGGATTGTGGCATAAATAACAAGTTGTACACAATCATTATTGTACAAAAATGTAAAATAGCAGCGGCATTTGGACATGCACACTTTCATGGTCTTTTTATTTTTCTTGGGGTTCATTTTTCATCTTTTTTTACCTTTTTTCATTCTTTTTGTCCTTTGATTTTTCTTTTAGGACGTACCCTCTTTACATTTTTTAATTTTTTTGATTTCTTACAAATATGGAAAACATTTGCCGAAAGAAAAGGTATGTACATATTACAGAGATAAACTAAGTCAACCATAAATTATGACACTTATTGGTATAGGAACATAATAATGGCTCCACTTGGGGATGGCTTTCCCTAGTGGAAAGTCAAGAATTGTAGATCAATGGCCTTTTGAAAGACTGTGATTTTATTCTACAATTTTCCCTTTATTCTGCTGCTTTATTGATATTTATGATAGTGACACTTTTGAAGCTTAGGGCCTTCTCTTCGGGCTTCAACTCCAAAACGTTACCATCCAATCAACACTGAACTTTAAGAAGGATATAGTATGTACAACTGAAACTAGTAAAATTAGTAACTTGGATCAATATAGTGTTTCAACATTCGACCATTGACTGGTCCTCCTTCTACCTCTGCACCATTTAATTCTTTGAGAAAGTAAGCATTATTACCTCTGAAGGCATATATAATGTATGGACCTTTCCACAGGAAATCAAACTTCCCATGATTGCCTTTGTCTTCCCTTCTAGAGTCCCACTTTAAAACTTTATCACCAAGATAGAAGTCTTCTGCCTTGGTTCTTTTGTCAAAAACTTTCTTGAGTTTTTCCTGCAGTACTTGGGCTCTGATGTATACTTCCTCCCTGGTTTGCTGCAAATGAATGGTCTAATTGATTCTCCTCTGAATATCATTTGGCTCAACTTGGGATTCCTGGAGTAGTTTCATTACTGGAATTCCCAATGATGAAGGGAAAACTGCTTCCATCCCATAGACTAACTGATAGGGACTAGTACCAATAGATTTCTTAGTTGTAATCCTGTCTGCCCACAAAGCATTGATCAGTTTCTTGTTCCAGGTTTTCTTATTGTCTTCCAGCAATTTTTTAATAATATTCATTAAGCTTTTGTTGGAGGATTCTGCAAGTCCATTCCCTTGGGGATAGTAGGCTGTAGAGTGACCAAGGGTTATATGGTATTTATGGTAGAAATCAATCATCCTCTTTGATTTAAATGTTGTAGCATTGTCTGTGATAATTTTGTTGGGGCAACCAAATCTGGACAGAATATTGGCCTCTAGAAAACCTATTATGACAGTATCAGTGGCTTGTCTAGAGGGAATGGCTTCTATCCACTTTGTAAAGTAATCTATGGCAGTCAAGATCCACCTATGTTGAGCAGAAGAAGGGGGGTGAATTTCACCAATGAAGTCTAGACCCCACTGTTGAAAAGGTTTTTTAGTAGAAATGGGTTTCAAAGGTAAAGGCATAAGTTTTCTTTTTCCTTCAAAGATCTGACACTTGTGGCAGGAGGTTACAAACTTTTTTACATCAGAAAACAGGGTTGGCCAGTAAAATCCAGCTCTTAGGATTTTATCAGTTGTTGTCTTCCAGTAGAGATGTCCTCCACAATCACCTGCATGAAATTCTTGGAGTACTTTGTCAGATTCTTCCTTTAATAAACAATTTAACAGAATACCTTCATGATTTTTCCAAAATAAAGTATTATCAATTATGCAGAATTTCAAAGATTTCATTTTCAAAAACCTACTTTTAGTTCTGGACAACCCTGGAGGAGCTTGTAAATTTTGTAGAACATATATTATGTCAGCATACCAGGGTGAATCTAAAAAGGCTTGGTTGATCTGTGGAGTTGCCATCTCCTCTTTTTTATCCAGTTCTACAATAAAATTTATACCCAGGGCTTGGCAATTTGTTTCAGCCATAAGTTTGGCCAACCCCCGGCCTTTAATTAATTTTGTAGGTTTAATTGCTATGTCATACTCTAATATGGTAGTTATCCACTTTCCCCTTTTTCCATCAACTCCATTCTATGTCAGAATGTCTTTGACCACAACATTGGGAACATAAGCTATTATGTGACAGTACAAGATATAGACTCTGAAATCTTTGATGGCTTTTACCAAAGCAAAAGCCTATTTTTCCATTATGTTATACTTTAAAGGTGCATCTCTTAGAGCTTTACTAAAGAAGGCTATTGGTTTTTCAAATCCCTGATCATTCTTCTGTAGTAAAACTGCAACAATACTATGTTCAGATGCAAAAGAAAAAGTGATAAATTCTCTGTCAAAGTTTGGACTTATGAGGACTGGTGTTTGTTTCAAGGCTAACTTTATATCTTCAAATGAATTTTTAACCTCTAGAGTCCATTTAATAGTTGAATCTTTCTTTAACATGTTGTTTAGTAATCTAATTAACTCAGCTAAATTAGAGATAAATCTCCTCAAAAAGTTTATCTTTCCTAGAAATGCTTGAAGTTCTTTGATATTCCTGGGATGTGGTATCTGCAAAATAGCTTCAATTCTTGTTGGTTCAACCCTGATACCATCTTTGGAGATAATGTGACCTAGTAATTTCCCTTCTTCCAGCCCAAATAAATATTTCTTAGGATTCAGAGAAATTCCATATTTCCTACATTTAATAAAGACTTGCCTAAGATGATCTAGGTGTTGTTGATCTGATTTAGAGAATACTATGAGGTCATCAAGGTAAATTACTAGGAAGTCATGGATTTCTTTGGCAAAGGCTATGTCCATTGCTCTTTGAAAGGTGGCCCCTGCATTTCTTAACCCAAATGGCATTTTCACATACATGAAAGTACCCCATGGAGTTGTGAACGCAGTCTTTGCTTGATCATCTGGGTGGACTAGGATTTGGTTATAACCAGAGAACCCATCTAGTAGTGAAATTATGGAGGAACCCACTACCCTCTGTAATATGTGATCCATTTTTGGAAGAGGATAGTTATCTTTAAGTGAGACTTTATTCAAATTTCTAAGATCAACACACAACCTAATTTCACCCATTTTCTTTCTAGTGGGTACCAAATTGGAAACCCAGTCTGAGAACCTAATAGGTGCAATAATCCCCGCTTCATAAATTCTTTTGATCTCCTTTTCAATAGAAGGCAGTAGAACAATTAATTCTTCTAAGCTTCTGTCTAAAGGGCCTTTGATCTTATTTTAATGGAATAGTGTGTTGTATTATGCTAGTATCATAGGATTTCAGGTCCTCATAACTCCAGGCAAAAACATCTTGGAATTCTTTCATCAGTTGTACATATTTCAGTTTTTCATTGGGAGGTAATGATTTCGACAATTTTATTAGTTTGGGATTCTCTTCAGATCCTATATTACATTCCTCAATGTCTGATTTCAAGGGTTCCATTTTAGGCTTTTTAGGAATATCGTTTGAGTCAAATAAGTCCTCCAAAGGAGTTAATCCTTTGGGTAAAAAATTATCTTTAAGGTTTATGACTTCAGTTTCATCATCAATGACTTCATCAATTTCCATCTGTTTTAAGTTTTGAATATCTTCTTTAGTAAACTTTGTAGGGTGAAATCTATCTATCTGGTCATCTTATAGTTTGTTAATTTCTACTTTATCAGAGCAATCAAAATCTACTGCTATGTCTGTGTCTATGTTGGTATTTACAAATTCACTATCTAAAGTTAAAAAATTATTAATTTGCTGATCATTCTCAAATACTTGCCAGTTATTTAAATTATTAGGTATGGAAGGTTTGTGCCTAACCTCAGCAGTGTATTGATGGTTGGGCTCGAAAGGAAACTTACAAGTACTAGAAAACATGGCTAAGCTGTGAGCCTACATGTTGTGTTTTCTGGTGATAACAACAAGTTTGGTTTCTAAGAATGTGTTTAGTATTTCTATGACTGTTCCTCTATAAAATCCTAATCTAGGATCCCTAGTCATATACACAACAATAATTTTTTTAATCACTAACCTAGAATCTCCCATGATAGAGACTCTAATGGATCCTAACCTTTTAACAAGTTTCAGACCTAACATAAGTGCTTCATATTCGGCCAATTTTTTTGTACATTTAAAGTTCAACCTGTAGGCATGACCTTCTGAGTAACCATTTTCTAAGTTGTAAACCCATACACCTGCTCCTGCACCTAAATTGTTGACTGACCCATCAAATTCAAGATGCCACAGGATTTCATACTCATAATTTTCATCTGGGGTAGTGGAATCCTTCTTGACTGAGGCGTCTAGATCATCTTTTTTATCTGATGTTTCATGAATTTGGACATTTATACTTTCCTTTAATACTGCAATTTCTTTTGGTTCTGTTGTTATACTACTTGAAGTGTCTTCTTGATTAGTTTTAGCATTGTAATGTATGAAGGAATCAATATCAGAGTGTACTAAATATATGGGAAAATTCTGAGGTCTCTCCTGGGAACTGACTACATACTTCATTAGAGTTTCCCTATACAGCTTCTTAGGGTGTCCAAAGACTGATATGGTAGTGTAGGACATGTCCAATTGCAAAGATCCTTGGAGTTTGGCACCCCAAGATCTAGACAACAACATACCATATTTAGGTGGTATGTCAGCAAAAACTATGTCCATAAGTATGGTCTTGGCAGGGTATTGAACTAGGGAGACACACAAATATTTTATGAGACCTAAGCATTTAACTTGGCTTGAATCAAATGAAAAGAGATCCTTGTAAGGCCTAGTGATATCTAAGTTAAGCTTTTCCATTATAGACTTGGGCATGAGATTATGTGATGCTCCAGAGTCAAGCGTGGCATTATGTAGGATTTTATCGTGGATGTTAAAGCTGATGTAGAAGGGTGGTACCCCTCCTTCAACTAGCTTTCCATTAACATCTGGTCTGAAAATTAGCTCAGGCTGGTCATCAAATAGATTCACAGAATCTTCATTTTCAACAAAGTTCAAAGATTTACTAATCTGAGATCTGTAAGTTTCATGTTTAACCAATTCTGTCAGAGGCACTGAAATTTTTAGTTTGGCCACCTCTGCTCCCAAATTGAAAGATAGAGGGGATTTATCTGTTTGAATATTTGGAATTTTAGAGCCAACGTTCTGAGTCGTATGTTTTTCTTTTTCATCGTTAGGAGTATTTTCATTCAGATTCTCTAACATGATTTCTGGGGGTTGTTCCACTGTTCCTTTGAGGGGGACTGAAGTGGAAGGTTGCTCATTAGAAGGCTGGTTATCTGTTACATCTTCAATGGTGGGACTAGGAGGATTTTGATGCGGTCTAGAAAGGATTTGTAAAGTCTTTGTAACTTGAGGGTTCTGATTTGTAGCTTTTACTTTCTTGGGCTGGTTAGGTATTGCTTGTTTATTCTGATCAGGAACATCAGTGTTTTTCTTGCTTCTTAAGTTGTACTGCTTATGAACTTCGAAAATAGCAGAGTCATGCCCTTGCTTATAGTCGAAAGATTCTCCTGTTTGAGTTTGTAACTGTTGAAGCATGTATAATTCTTGATCATCCTGAGCTATAAAAATAGTTTCTTCATCATCTAAGCCCATAAGGTTGATCCGAGTGTCTATCGCAGGGTCTTCTTGGTGGGAAGTTTCAGCATAATTTTCCTGGAAAGGTGGCCTAATGTTTTGATTAGGTCCATTTTTACTAGTGTTTTGGTTCTTGTTTTTCCTAAAGTTTGGATTCCTCACTCGATTAGCTTGTTGGTTATCCCATTGAGGTTTCCTTTCAATGACTTCTATTCTATCCATCAACCTTCCATCCCTTTAGCTAAAGCATCCATTTTCTGATCAAAGGGTGAAGATTCATCTTTTAAAGGTATCCTTCTCTCATTTCTAACTCTAACCCTTTTAGCTAGAAGATTAGCTTCTATGCTGACAGCTACACTTTTCATATCTTCAGGTGTAGGGGGATTTCTTTCCCTAAGCTGAAAAGCCATATCTGTGTCAAATCCGTCTGGAAACTTAATCAGGGCTAAACCAAGTGGAGGCCTAAGGTCAAGGGGGATTGCATTGTACACGTTGTTAAACCTGATACAGTAGTCTTGAACAGTTTCGTTTGGTCCCCTTTTAAGGTTTTCATATTCAGATAGAGTTTGAAGGGGATTTTTCTTCTTCTCCCACCTATTAAGGAATTTTTGGTAAAGGACTTCTAAACTATCTATGCTTTGAGGGGGCAAAGACATAAACCACGTTCTCACTCCTCCAGCCAGACTTTGGATAAAGATTCTCATTTGGACATCTCCTATGTCAATCTCATGCAGTTCAAAATAGTCTGTCATTTTCTTAGTGTGTTGCTGTGTTGTGTATGTTCTAGTGCCATCGAATGTGGTAATTTTACTTTGATAATCTGCTAGTAAAATACCTTGAGTTGCAGGCATTATGAGGGGAGCATATCTGAATGCCATTGCTCTAAGCTGTACGAGATTGAGAACAGGGTTTGGGTAACTTGGGGATTTGGGACAGCAAGGGGAGTTGATGTAACAGGGGTGATAGGTTTTTGAGGGGTAGTGATAGGCTGGTGGGGGAGTGAAGGTATGAATGGAGATGAGGGATGATCTTCAGAGGTATGGGGAAAAGATAGTGAACTAAAAGATGTTGAGGCTATTTCAGAAAGTTCAAGGATTTTGTTAGTGATGATAGATGACTAAGGGGAATTCAGAAGATACTGGTTAATTAACAAATTGGCTCGTTGGATTTCAAGTTCTCTAGTGAATTCTGGATCTGGGAGTAGGTCCAGCAGTTCACTATTAGACGAGGTTCTGAACAAAGAGAGGCCAAAATACTCATCAAAAGGGATGTCTTCAAGGAGTAACCACTCAGTAGGGCATGAATTGGATCTAAAAATAGGCCTAGGGCTTACTGAACTTTCCTGTCTTCTGATTATTCTCGGAATAAGGTTGGGATTTTCAAATATAAGGGGAGGATTTGGATTAGGGTTGGCCTTGGTATAGTGAGTTCTCACTGAAGCCAGATTTCGAGCTTTTTATGATTATTTTAGTTTTTTTTTTTAATTTTTGGAAATAACTTCTAATAACCCTTTAAGATGCTTAAAAATAAAAATTTGAATTCCTCAAAGGTTTATTAAAACTGAGGGTTTTGAATCCCCAGTATGGTCACCACTATGTTATCACTCAGGTTTTTTCCTTAGAAGTTATTAAAGAAAGAATGGCCCGAGGTAACCACACACCAATCTTAAACTCATGTTCTAGCCAACCTAAGTCCAGAGAGGGCTCTCTCTCTATAATTTAGCGTTGTTTTGATATGATATTAGGCTAGTTATTAATGCTCAAGGAGTTTGTGTTGATTTGTTTGGTGGAATTAAGGAAACAGATGGGCAGAACAGGTATTTCAGGCCATTGGGCTATGGAGTCAAGTAGGAAAGGTTTATTAGGATTTGGTTAATCACTGAGGTAAGAGTTCGCAAGGCAAGCTAGCACAGCAAGGACAAATCTGAAGGTCTCAATGGATACAAATCTTAACTAGGGCCAAGGACAATGAAGAATCATTAGCAGGGATTAAGGTGAAGGAGGGAGGTTTGGCAAATAGCAAGGGCAATTAAGAATCCTGTACTAAGGGCCAATAGAGGGAATGAATTATAGAAGTAAGGGAGCAACTAAGAATTAACAGACTTAAGCAATTTAGTAGAAAACATTAAATAATCAAACAGTTAAAATAGAGAGCACCTAAGCTAATTCTGATGATATTATTCCTTGTTTGCTTTCAATAATTATAAGAAACACATATGATATTTCATAACATAAAGGAAAACGATAATCAAACTCAGAGAAGTGATACTTATTTGTTTCCCACAGTGCACATGAATCGAGTGAAATTCCCTCAACTTTATTTAATCCAGTGAACCAGTCCAGCCTTGATTATAGTAGCTCATTTAGCTCAAAACAAAAAGTCTACAGAAATGCTTTTTAATCCACCCTAATTACTTCAATTTGTGAGGTATTTATACAAAAACTAATGCAAAATATCTCATAACTATATGAGATTTATTCTAGGAAACAAAAGTTATCTTCAACACGAAGATAGAGACAGATGGAAAACAGATTGTTTTCTGTCCCTTTATTTGTGAATGTGCTGGATACTGGAACTCGAATTTGGCTCTTGTAGTTGCCTTGGTATTTAGGTGCTAGATTTCACTCTTATCTTCACCTACTGATACTCTTTACTTGTGCTATTTCATTCTTTCATCCTGTATTACCAGACTTTACCCTAGTAAACATCTTTTACTCCACAGATTTACTATAGTAACTTCACAGTAAATCAGTCAAATTGGTCCACCATTCGTTATCTGGTAATTTCATCCTGATCATCTTCCTGTAAACTTCATCAGCTTCTATGTACTTAGAAAAATTGGGTTTGCTGCTGAATAGATGTTTTACTTCATGCTCTATGTAGAATAGATTCTCCAAGCCAACATAAAGTACCTTTCCTGTAGGTAATGCTTTCACTCCTGAAGAACTTTCTTGACTCCTGGCCTATTTATTTAATCTCTCAATATAGTCTTCCTATGTCATTAACTTATCATGTATAACCAGTGGGCTAGGAAGGCCTTTCTCTCTCAAGATGCCGTATTTTAACATGAAGCTATCTATGTCTGTTTGAATACTTTGGCATCTTTTGTCCAGATTAAGCATTAAGTTCCTTTTAGTAAGAACTTTCTTTATTTCAATAATAGTAGCCGTTCTATCCTCAATCTATAACTCCTCTAGCTGGTGCCTGTTCCTGTTGTTCAAAAAATTAATTAACTGATTTTCCTCTTCAGGTTTATCTCCCAGTTCTTTTTTAGTCTTCTGTATAGCTTCCATAGCTACTTTGATCAATTCATTCTATTCAAAAATAACCTGAATAGAAGGTCAAATATCATTGATGGAATCAATGATATTGGCCCACAAAATATCTTTCATGTCTCCCAATGGTTTTTCTAATTTCAAAGCCTTCTCCAGGACTCTGATTCTTTCCTCCATCATTTTGGTTTTTCGTTCTTCTTCTTTATTCTGAATTTGTGCAAGCTCATAGTTTGTTTCCAAACTTGTCATTTGTTCTTTGAGCTTTTTCAGTTCTGTGGCCTGGATACTCATTTGTTCCATGGCTTTAATCAATTCATCTGTTTTTTTTCTGCCGATGACTTTGCACTGGTTGATGTACCTGTGGTTGGAATAGTCCCTGCTATTGGCAATGTTGTCACTGGTGGAAGTGTTGGTGCCAAGGAAGTTGCTAGAGTGGAGGGTACTAGTGTAGAAACTATAGGTATGATAGTCTGAGGAGCGGTGTCCAGATTACTCTTCTTAGACTGTATAGCATTCTTCAATTCCTTCTCAGTTTCTTTTAACTAATCATTTAACTTAAGGACTAGGTCCATAAGTTCTTCCTCCTTTTGCCTCTCTATAACTTCTGCAGTTTGAGGATGGTGGAGAGGAGGGATCTTAAGCTGCTTCTTTAGTGCAGCTATATCATAATTTTTATTTTTAATCAACTTCTCTGCTGCTTTGACATCATTGGGATCATGTCCCAACTCTATCACCAAGTCTTCTAAAGTTTTTATCGTAGTGTATTTAGCCTGAGAGGAGGCCTTTTCCAGTTGTAGTTGTGCAGTGGTATTGTGTAATGAGTTTTGAAATTGATGTGCTGTGATGGCCTTATTAGTCAATGTAGAATATACCATCTCACCAGTTTGTTTGTGCAGTTCTCTTTGCTTAATAGGATGAATATCCTTTGCCAAAACTTCAAAATCAGTCTTTAAATAATCGGCCATGGATCTTGGTTGTTGCACAGTTGGTTTGAGGAAGCTCATCAACATTTTTCCTTTATTTCAAAGGCTGACATAAGCCTGGTCTGGTTAGTTGGAGCCATTCTGAGATAGTAAGCATAGGTTTGAGCTTTCAGTTTCTCATTCCTTGCTTTAATTTCTTTATACTTTCCTTTAATGTCCTGGCTCTGTTCAGAGGGAGCCCTGAAAGAGGATACCTCTGTGCTCTATTGTCTCTCCAATGCTTGTATTTGTGAAGTAGATGGTGTCCCTTCTGCTGGGATAGTCTGCCCATTTTCTGTCCTTTCTGCCATTATGTTGCATATTGCTTCCTCAGTGTATTCTTGTTCTGCATAGGGATTTAGCCTTTGCCTTTTAGCAAAAGTTTGATCAATAGGCCTACTGGAAGGAGTGGCATCCTCTCTATCTCTTTTAAGATTTCTTTCCTCATTGAGAGGAGTTTGCAAAATAGGAGGGTTGCTCATGTTTTGTTTAGGCTGAGCAAGCTCCTCTGAGATTTCAGGCTACTCGTATTCTTCTTGTTGTTCTGAAAGCTCCTATTGTTTTGATGGCTCTACTTGTTCTGAGGACCTTTGTTGCTCTGAATCTTCTGCCTGTTCTGATGTCCCCTATTGCTCTGATGGCTATGTACTGTGTTCCTGTGACTGCCTTTGTGATGAAGTTTCTCCTGGCACCTGTACAAATGAATCTTCATCAAGCCTTCTTTCTAAATCCACCAATACATTGTCAACTTCAACTTGTGTGCTATCTTGATCTACTAGAGTGCCCTCCACCCATTCAGATTGATTGGCATATTGTTCAATTTCTGGGATACTATGGTGGATATAAGGAGATAGCTTATGTTTCTGCCTTCTGTTACAAATGAAGCTGTGGGGGTCATAGGCCCAGATGAAACTCTGTTTTAATCTCAATCTTTGGAGGATTTCATCTACCTCCTTTCCTGCTTCTCTATTATTGCAAATAAATGGGCCTAGATGATCTTTTATTCTCAGCTAGGCCTTCTTCTTGGTTTTGACAAAGTGAATCTCATCAGAATTGATCATTTTCCTGTAGTACTCCAGAGAAAATAATTTCATGGGGAGATATCTAGGTAATTTGTAAGGAGGCAGCTCACACCCATAAATTTTGATTTCAGTATGGTTTTGGTACAAGTACCAATCCCCTACTTTGTATTGTTTGGACAGCTAGAGAACCCTCTTTATGTCTGCACTGATTCTAGGAGGGGGACTTCTTAATAACATTATAGTCACTGGATGTACAAATAGGTCAATAAAATTTGTGTATGGATAGGGAGAAGAACAAGACCTGTGGAATAGAGAGGTCCAGAAGATGACAGATCTAGGATTCCCTCTAGTATCAAGTTTTTGGACAGAGAAGGGAAACTTATCAGTTTGGTAGTATAGAAACAAATGATACAGGACTAATGAATATTTGAACACTCTTTCATTCTCTAATCTCATAAACTAATCATGCATTTTATCTGCAATGAACTTGACATAGTCAAACTTCACTGCAGGAGGTTAGCCAGGGGTAAAAATAGACATGTAGGCAAAAAGGATCTCATCTATATATTCATTAGTGGTAAAACCTAAAATGCATGATATCATTGTTGTGATATCTTTTCCTAGATCAGAAAAGATGACTGATATGTAAGGAGGGGGGTCTTTTGGCATGAGTCTTTCTTCAGCAATGAAAGTCTGCAGGATTTGGGCACTTCTGGAATTGGATAGCTTAGAGGATCTTTCAAGCAAATCAGTAATGGTAAGGGGGGTGATGTCTTGACCAAGTTGTAACTGTAACATTTCGTTTATGGATTCAGGAGTGATGGTAAACAGGACTTTCTGGTCTGGAGACATTACAACTCTCATGTTAGGGTCATAGTTTGCATGACAGTAGTGAACAATCTTCGGGAGGACGAAGGAGTAATTGCACTGGTGCGCTGTTCACAGGAAGCGCACGGGTTCAGAAATGGTAATCTAGATTTTAGCGGCTTCTAGAGGTTGATGGTTGAGAGTAGGTTGACAGTTTGAACATACTCTGAGTGTGCATGGAGAACAAAAGGTTCTTTTCTTGGTAAAATAAAAATAATGAGTATTTTTGGTTTCATTGGCAAATTCAATGAGTTTGTCCGGTATAATGGAAAGTGACAGTTGGTGCCAACTAGCGGAGGTGACGTTTTGTCGTTTAGTGGAGATGGTAAACAGAGGTGGTAAGTGGAACCCATCGCACTGCTTTTGAGGGCTTGGAATTATTGGGAGAGGTCCACTTGATGCAATTCATCAGGTGACACATAGGGGCAGGGTGAACAGTAAAACTGCTCACATCGAGTGGGTAAAGCTCGACATCGGAGGTCGCTCGATATTAGCACTAGCCGTTAGATCTGAAGGAGTTAGATGGCACGGTGGTCGGGGCAATGATTTGATCAGAAATTAATGGAGGGGCCCGACGAGATAATAATTATAGATTAGGGAGATTTAATGACATCGGAGATGATTTGATTGGAGGATGATTATTAATTAATCACAGTTTGATTAATTAATCCCTTTTAATGCAGTAGAGGGTTATGGTTCTTAATTAATCGCAGATTGTTTAATTATTCCATCTAATTACCTTATTATTATGGCTTATATTTCAAACCATTGGGGCGGGATATTAACGTAAGGAACTTTAATAATATATACGAGGAAGGGGTGTATTTTCAGGGAGTTAAATATAATAAATTAATGTTAATATGAAGTGGAAACGGAGAGGAAAAACGCGCTAAGTAAATTTTTTTTTGAAATATATTCACACTCTCGCATTATAACTTAGGCTTAGGTGCATTTGTGGGTTTTTATATGGGCTAATTACTTTTCCCAAGCAAATAGTGATTTTACCTTGGAAAAAGGGGGTTTTTAGGGAAAATGGATGAATTATGGAGGGGGTGAATGTTGATGAGGGGGTTTTAGCACTTTAGACCTTATGCGTTATTGGGTCGAGGGTCCAGTCCCTCCAGAAGTTAGAGAAATGCTCTAAGGCCCTTTAACTTAAGGCTTTAGGTACTTGGATTGTTATTTGTGGGAAATTAGTGAAATAGGGGTAAAATGAATGAGGGAATTCATGACTTGACTTTGTAAATGTCTCCTTGTTATCCACACTTTTAAAGCAATATGATGATGAAAGTAAATGATATGAGTTTTAATTAATCATTCATCATGCACAATTCTGCAACCATTCCTCTACTTACCCACCTACACATCCTACCATTTTTTCTACTCTTTATTAGGGTGCACTTAAGCTGGCAAACCCTTATCAAACCTTTCTTTTCTTTTACAATATAAATCTATCTAAATCTATCCTTATTACATCCAAGGGCTTAGATTAAACGGTTGAGCTCCTTTTATTCACTCTACCTATCTACTTATTTGCCAAGATTAAATAGTTTGGTCAGATTTTATTCTCTATTTCTAAGCATGAAATTCAAAACATGGAATAACCAATATTAAACTGTTTGGTTACCATGGATTTTGGCATAAATAACAAGTTGCACACAATCGTTATTGTACAAAAAAGTAAAATAGTAGTGGCATTTGGACTTGCACACATTCATGGTCTTTTTATTTTTCTTGGGGTTCATTTTTCATCTTTTTTGACCTTTTTTCATTCTTTTTGTCCTTTGATTTTTCTTTTAGGACACACCCTCTTTACGTTTTTTAATTTTTTTGATTTTTTACAAATATGAAAAACATTTGCAGAAAGCAAAGGTATGTACATATTACAGAGATAAACTAAGTCAATCATAAATTATGACACCTATTGGTATAGGAACATAATGACAGGTAAGTGGAGAACAATCCACTTTTGTGTTTCCAATTGTGGACCCTAATACTGTGGTACAAATGAAGAATATTCCACCGTCAACTGTCCCTCATTTCCATGGTAAAGTTCATGAAGATCCTGACTCTTTTCTATTCGAGTTTGATATTCTGTGTAGAAGTTATGATTATTCAACTGATGCTCAGAAGTTAAGATTATTTCCTGTTACTCTCAAGGACTCAGCTCTACACTGGTTTATGGGGTTAGGAGGAAACACTATAACCTCTTGGGATCAGATGGAGAGAGTGTTTCTGTCTAAATAACAAGAATATTGCAAAACTGGGGACATGCAGGATGATATTTTTACAATCATACAGGATGATGATGAAACTCTTGAAGATTACCTAGAAAGATTTCTGTATATTATACAAAGGTTGAACCTTAAGTTTGATCTCAGTACTATTAGAACCTTGTTCTTAAGAGGACTTACTGATAATGCTAGAAATAATTTAAATCTATTAGGACAAGGTGATATTTCTCAGCGAACTTTTGAACAAATTTGTGAATTATGCAGTTAATTTTCAAGAAATCAGTATAGATCCAGTAGAGGAACTCATAATATAAATAGAAAAACTGAATCTACTGATGTTATGATTATTGAACTAGAAAATAAAATAGAAAACATGAAAATTGATATAATGAATACTGTTACCAAATAGTTAGACTCTTTAAAATTTCAGCAAAACTCATGAAGGAACAAGAGTCATTATGTATTTTCTGTCCTAAATGTAGAGACAAGCATCCTCCTAAAGAGTGTCCTCTTAATTTGAAAGAAACTAATAAGTGTGCTATTTGTGCAGAAGACCATGTCACTGAAAAATGTCCCTCTATACCAGGACTCAAAGCTGTATTTACAGGGGGACAGCCTGAAGTTGAATACTTGTATGCTATGGGAGCAAGAATGAATTGGCCTCAGGTAGGTGCAAGTATGGCTCCTGAATTTTCTCCACACTATTTTGGTTATAATTCACATGCATATTCTTATCCTAACACTAATTAGCAGTGGCAGTATGGGAATCAATATCAGCATGGGAAACCTTCTCAACCATGGCAACAATGTTGGAGAGGGCCAACTCATTCTCCATAGTCCTACCATCCACCTATGCAGTCATATCCATCTACGCATACACCTTTTCAATGCCTCAAATTCCGAGTCAATCTACTCCACTGTTGCCTTTACCTCCACATTTTCGACCTCCTCAGTTGCCTGCTCAACCTATGCCCAATCCTAACAATAATAAAGTAGTGCAAATGATCTATGTAACAAACCCACCTTTACCATTTGAGTACCAGTCTATTCCAGTTGGGGTTCATGATATTCAATTAAGATCGGGAAGGACTGTAACATCAGAAAATCAGAAGCAACCTATAGTGATTGTTGAAAAGAAAGGAGAAGAGGAAACTCTTAACCATTCTTCGAAAGTTGTCATTAAGCAGCCCTTATCCTCTGAATCCTTGCCATCTTCTTCCAACCAGCCTCCCTTCCCAGAGAGGCTAGTAATGGAAATAAGTGAGCCTATTTCTGAGACTAGCTTGGCATCAAAGCTTCAAAATCTTTTCATTAAGATACCTTTGCTTCAAGCCATCAAATAGATCCCCATTTGTACCAAGATTATTAAGGAACTCTATCTCAAGAAAACCGGGAGGAAGAGATTGGAACCCCAAACCATTCAATTTGTTGGTAGGGCAGCAGAGTTGATGATGGGATGGGTGTATATGGAAAAATATACTGATCCCAGAAACCCTGTTGTCTCAGTTCAGATTGGTAATTTCCTTGTCTCTAATGTTATTATAGACCTGGGGGCAGCCACTAATGTCATGACTAAGCAAACCATGGATCAAATTCGGTTGTCTCATCTTCGCCCTACTCCCACTGTGCTTGAATTAGCAAATAGATCTAAAATTAAGCCAGAAGGAGTATTGGATGATGTGATCATCTCATTAGATTCTTAGGAATATCCTACTGATTTCATTGTGCTTTAGCCAAAGAACCCAGTAGGAGGACATCCCTTGATCTTGGGTCGACCATGGCTTGCTATGGCCGATGCATATATTGGATGTTGTTACGGTGATATGTATATTTCGCATGGAGATTCTAGGAAGAAAGTTACCTTATACCCCCCTGCCAGATCCATTCAGGACCTTCGAGATAATTTATGTTTGGATCAAAGCAGTGATGAGGAGACTTAGCCCATTTCCCTTATCCATCATTATACTGGGTCTTCACAAGAAGATGAGATTCAAGATTTCTTGAATAATCTAGACACTATGCCTAATTTTGAGCCATTGAGCTAGATTTTCAGCCTATATTTTCAAGATAATCATGATTCTCATTCTTCTGTACCGCTGCATTTGACCACTCCCTTGAGTACTCCTGAGCTTGATACTACTCTTATTGAGATTATCCCTGGTAAATCCTTGCATATTAGTTCAGATTTGGACTCATCTCAACAGGAGCAGCTTGTGAATTTGTTGCAAAACCATCTTAGTGCCTTTTCTTGGGGCTATGAAGATATGAAGGGTATTCCTCCTGAAACTTGTACACATCATATCTATATTCAGGAAGGAACCCGACCTGTTCGACAACCCCAAAGGCGAATGAATCTAGCTCTAAGAGATATTGTGAAGGAAGAAGTACAGAAACTCTTGGATGCTAGTTTTATCTATCCTATTTCCGACAGTCAGTGGGTCTCTCCATTAGTGCTAGTACCTAAGAAAGATGGAAGATGGCATATTTGTATTGATTATCAAGAATTAAACAAATCCACTCTCAAAGATTATTTCCCTCTCCCTTTCATTGACCAGGTGCTTGATACCCTTGTAGGAAAGAAATATTTTTCCTTTTTGGATGGCTTCAGTGGCTATAACTAGATACAGATTGCACCCGAAGATCAGGATAAAACTAATTTTACATGTCCATGGGGTACATTTGCTTATAAAGTTCTTCCCTTTGGTTTATGTAATGCCTCGACTACCTTTCAAAGGGCATTCCTAGCCATTTTTGCTGATCTAGAATTTGTAGAAATTTATATGGATGACTTTTCTGTGTTTGGTGATTCTTTTCAGGAAGCTCTCAAAAATCTGGAGAAAGTACTTCTTCACTGTCAAGAAGCCCATCTTGCCTTGAGTGACAAGAAATGTAGATTAATGTGCAAAGTAGGAGTGGTACTTGGCCAATTGATTTCTGGTAAAGGTATCCAGGTTGATCCAACAAAGAATGAAATCATTTTGCATCTTCCTGCACCCAAAACTCAAAGGGAAGTAAGAAGTTTTTTAGGACATGCTGGTTACTATAGAAGCTTCATTGAATTTTTTTCTAAGATAGCTGCCCCTCTTTTCCGACTTCTAGCTAAGGATAGTGAATTTTCTTGGACCATAGCTTTCCAACAGTCTTTTGAAACATTGAAGGAAAAGTTAGTACATGCACTAGTTTTGAGAGGTCCTAACTGGTCACTGCCTTTTCACATTTCCTCTGATGCTTCAGATCTGGCTATTGGCACAACTTTAAGACAAGAGGAAAATAAACAATCCTATGCTATTTATTATATTAGTAAGAATTTGTATTTCGCTGAATTAAATTATATAGTTATAGAGAAATATTTTTTAGCTGTAATTTTTGCAATTAATAAGTTCAGGCACTATATTACAGGATATGAAGTATTTGTACATATTGATCATTCCGCGATTAAATATTTTATGAAAAACCATTGAATAGTGGTAGAGTGACTAGGTGGTTACTATTATATGAAGGAATTTAAGATTTACTATTGTTGATAGACCAGGAAAATCTAATGTTGTAGCATATTTTCTTTCTAGATTAGATAATCCTGGTGAAGCAACTCTTGTTAATGATGATTTTCCAGATGAAAATCTTTTTGTTGTTAGGATATTCCGACACATAGGAAATAGTTAAGTACAACTTGGTCTAGTTTAGAGTTAGGTATAGAGTTAGGTAAAGTGTGTTTCTTTACCGTTGTACATTTTGTAACTTACAATCCGACGGTCACGATATGTAGTGATCTGACGGTTCATTCTCTCCTCGGTATTACCGACACTTGATCCGTGGCTTGACACCCGATTGGTCCATGAGTTCTATTTAAAGCGCATGGAGGGTCATTGTTCGGGTAATCCGTGCATGAGAGAAGCTTATGTAATTTTTCATTCTTTGATTAATAAATTGCCTGTAGTAGCCACGTTGGCGCAGGCCGTGGACTGTTTCCCTCTTTGAGGGTTTTAACCACGTCAAAAATACTGGTGTATTGATCTGTGATCTGGTTGTGAGCGGTGTCCTTTTGGTGTTCTTTCTGAGGAACTTACCCTGTAAATTCCTACATGGTATCAGAGCTATTTGAGGGCCGCATCCGTTGCTGATCCAAATCTGAAGCCGGTAGAACTGCATGCGGCTGTCGTTTCCTAGATCTGCTGTTTCTGACTGCTTTCGGGCCGAGAGGATTGCTCTGTTGCGTTCGGAGCATCTGTTCCAGTGAGGAACCCCTTTCATTTCACGCGAAAAGGTTTCCGGTAGCCCTAGCTGCGTCATTTTTCAGATCGGGAGGTATACAGTGTTTTTGCAGTTTACTGTTATTTTCTCTCTGCTTATTTCGGTTTCGGTTTATTTAGCCTTTTTTTTAACCGAATCTATACCTTTCATCTCTGCGTATGCTCTTTGCCCTGCGACTTTGTGTGATCTAGGCAAATCAGAAACAGAAAGGAAGGATTTTTCTCATGCGTATGCTCTTTTCCCTGCACCTTAGTGTGATCTCGGAAAATCAGAAACATTGAGAAAAATATTTAGTTTTTCGGCTAAAGCTAACTTTCAGATTTTTTTTAAATATCTAGTTTTTTGGCTAAAGCTAACTTCGAGCCGCAAGGTTCGTTTTTCTTTGCATATTCGTGTTGGGTTTTGTGTTTTGTGTTTTGTAGGGAAAAAGAGCTTTCTCAAGGCAAGCGCGCAAACTAAGGCCCCCCCCCCTCTCTCTCTCTCTCTCTCTCTCTCTCTCTAATTTTTTGTATTCTTAATTTTTGTATAATGCATTTTGGAAAGCTATTTAAGAGAGTAGAGGTCTTGGGTTCAAGTCTCCATTTTGTGGGGGCAGATTTTTTCATTCCCGCACATTCGCGCACTTTGCCGGCAACTTCAACAATTTTTTTTCAAAAAGCCATAACTTCTTCATCCGGAAGCCTTTTTCAGAGTCGTTTTTTTTAAACAGCCTAATTTTTCGAGATCTATCCATTGGAACACTTACTTTCAGCATCTTCAGCTTCAGTTTTTTTTTTTTAAATGGAAAGTCCAAGCCAAGTCATTCTTGACAGCACTAACTACTTCCAATGGATAGCCTACATGGAAGATTTACTTAGAAGTAAAGGTCTCTACAGAATAGCCACAGACCAAGAGAAGAAACCAAAAGATGAAGACAAGGCTGCAAAATGGGAAAATAAACAAGATCAAGCACGTGGTTTGATAGGGATGTCTATTTCTCCTGATCTTAGATTCCATATTGCAGAACTTGAGATCCTCATGAAGCATTGGAAAAACTCACTAAAGTTTTTGGGATTAAAAATTAAATTAGAGCCCATCAACTTGAAAATGATTTGCTTACATTGGATCCTAATAATTTTTCTTGCATTGAAGATTTCTTGTCCAAATTCAAGACCCTTAGATATCTTTTGGAAGGTGTTAAGGTTAAAAAGAAGATAGTAACCTTATTTATTCCATCCTTACTAAGTTGGGACCAGCCTACTCTGTATTTGTTTCCACCTTCCATTCTACAAGGGAAGCTTTCATTTGTCAAGGAAAAGACTACAAGGCCCCTTCCTTTGACTCTTTTTGTGATTCTTTAATAAGAGAACAAGAAAAACTCTTACACCTTGGTCTTCTTAATCTTGGAAACTCTTCCACTAAAGCGTTAGCCGCCCAACAACAACCAAATTCAAAGAATCCTAAGAAGTCATATCCTCAAAAGAATGGTCCTAAACCAACTCAGCCTCAAAATGAAAGATCATTTCAGCAAAATGATAAGACCAATAAAAACAAATGGAAGAAGACTGATAGACATTGTAACTTTTGTAATTGAGATGGCCACTTAGAATCTAAATGCTTTAAGAAGATGGAAGCCTTGGAAGCCGCAATGAAGAAACATGACATCCATGTGGAGCATACTTCAACTTCAACTTCCAGAATGACACTTTCTGCATGTCGTTTTCAATCATCTCAGTCTGGTTATGCATTAAATGTATCTTCTTCCTCTCCTTCTCATGAGTGGCTCATTGATTCTGGAGCCTCTTATCACATGGCCAAAAACCAAGCCATGTTTTCTTCTTTAAATGATTGTAACACCAAAAATATATATGTTGGTGATGATAGATCTCTTAATGTTGTCGGGACTGGAACTGTTCATCTAGACAATGGTCAGTTTAATGATGTATTATGTGTTCCAACCTTATCCTGCAACCTTCTATCTGTATATCAGATAACTCATTCAGGTGAAGGTAAAATTGTTGAATTTTCACCTCATGATGTTGTAATCAAGGATCTAAGAGATCCTAAACAGATTCTAGCTACTGGTATTGCTGATGATTCCACAAGGTTGTATAAGTTTCACAACTTTGGGTCATCAAATCTTCCCTCAGTATTTGTTGCTCATAATGATGAAGTGAGCAAACTTTGGCATGAGCGATTTGGTCACTTAAACTATCGCTCCCTTCAGCATCTATGTAAAGAAAATATGGTGACAGGTCTTCCTATGGTATCTTGCAGAGATGGTGTTTGTTCCGGATGTGTACTCGGAAAACATCATCGGGACAGTTTTGACAAACGTGCCTCTTGGCACGCCTCAGCCCCTTTACAGCTTGTGCACAGTGATTTATGTGGTCCACTTCCTGTTGCTTCATTCTCTAGCTGCAAGTATTTCTTAACTTTCATTGATGATTTCTCCAGACGCACTTGGGTATACTTCTTAAAACTCAAGAGCGAAGTATTTAACACTTTTTTGGCCTTCAAAGCCTTTGTTGAAAAACAATCTGGACATCAAATTCTTAAGCTAAGAACTGATAATGGTGGAGAATATGTTAAAAACACATTCATCAACTTTTGCACCGAAAATGGAATTCAAATGTAACATACTGTTCCATACACTCCACAACAAAATGGTGTAGCGGAAAGAAAAAATCGCACCTTAAAGGAAATGGAAAATTGTATGCTGCAATCTAAAGGACTCAGTCTTAGTTTTTGGGCCGAAGCAATTAATTGTGCAAATTATATAATCAATCGCACTCCTACTAAGGTTCTAGAGAATATCACTCCAGAAGAAGCTTGGAGTTCCATTAAACCAGATGTAAGTCACTTTCGTGTCTTTGGAAGTGAAGCATGGGTTGCTATGCCAACGATTCTTCGTGGTTTGCTGACATTGCTAATTACTTGGTTATTGGGAAAACACCACCCCACTTGTCCGCTCATGAAAAGTGGAATATTATTCAGAAAATTGTTGCATACTCTTGGATTCAAGGAGATCTCTTTTACATTGGTCCAGAATTGATTATCCATAGGTGTGTAAGAGAGGAGGAATTATTTGACATATTGAAATCCGCTCATGATAAACCTTGTGGAGGCCACTTCGTTGATAAGCGGACGGTTATGAAACTAGCTCACAAAGAGATAGAAAAGATAGTTGAACGCCTTAGAATTCAGCCTCTTCGAAGAGGCAACCTCCTTTACATTACACAAATGAACAATTCTTGGATGATTCAAATGACAAAACCTCCTTTTTATATATAGGAGTCTAAGGGGTCACAAAAATAATAATATAAAGGCACAAAAATAACAATAGAGGGATTCTATGGGGCACAGTAATAACAATATGGGGACAATAGGGGCACAACAATATTAATAAGGGATACAACTACAATAGTAATGGGGGCATCACTAGTATTATAGGGACCTAACATGCCCCTCTCCTTTAAAAAAGTGTTGTCCTCAATGCTTGAGTAGTTTTGGATGCTTCTGTATAAAATTCTCATCCTCCCATGTGGAATATTCAGAAAATAAGTTCTTCCACTTGATGAGATACTCCGAAATGGATCGATTTTATCGCTGTCGAGTTCTTGTTTCTATGACTGCTTCCGGTTCCAATATAATTTTTCCTTCCTCATCAAGTTTTGGCAATATTGTTTGAACTAGGAGCTTGTCACCTATAACCTTCTTTAAACATGAAACATGGAAAACTGGGTGCACTTGAGAAGCTACAGGAAGCTCCAATTTGTATGCCATAGTACCAATCTTTTGCAACACCTTGTACGGACCATAATACTTTGGTGATAATTTATTATCCTTCTTAGCTTGCTTGAGGGACATTTGTTTATCTGGTTGTAGTTGTAGAAATACCCAATCAGCTACATCAAAACTTCTTTCGTTGTGATGTTGATTTGCTTGTTGTTTCATTCTATTCTGCGCCAACATGAGGTTATCCTTTAAGAGTTGGAGAACTTGTTGTTGATGCTCGATGTGATGTTCCACTGCTTGAACCTTAGAATTTTCTCTTAAATATGATGTGATGGATGGTGGCTGATATCCATAAAGTGCCATAAATGGGGTAATTTTTGTTGCAGTATGGAAGGAAGTGTTATACAACCATTTAGCTAGAGGCAACCATTTGACCCATTATGTCTATTTATCAGATACAAAACAACGAAGATATCCTTCCAAGCATTTGTTTACTATCTTAGTTTGCCCATCAGATTGAGGATGATAAGATGAGCTATGAGCTAACTGAGTACCAATCCAAGAAAATACTTCTGTCAAAAAATTTCCAGTAAAAATGGGATCTCTGTCACTTACAATAATATTTGGATTTCCATGTAGCTTTTGAATTGTTTCCATAAATGCAGTAGAAACTATATTGGCTTTAAATGGATGTGATAATGCACAAAAGGGTGCATACTTGGTAAGTCTTTCAACTACCACCATGATGACACTCTTTCCCTCAGACATGGGTAAACCTGTGATAAAATCCATTGAAACCTCCTTCCAACGATGGCTTGGAATGGATAAAGGTTGTAATAGACCTGGTGTCTTAATTGTTTCAGCTTTATTTTGTTGGCAAACCAAACATTTTTCCACAAACTTTTGAATATCTGATTTAAGGCCATCCCAAAAAAATTCCTTCTTAACCCTGTGGTAAGTTTTTAAAAATCCTGAGTGCCTTCCTAAGGGAGAAGCATGCAATTCTAGAAGAATCTTTTATTTGAGTTGGGAATTCTTACAGAGGTATAAGCGATCTTTGTACCATAACGAATCATTTTTCCAGCTAAATGTATCAGATGTACTAGAATCTTGTTGTAACTTTTGAATAACTGCCCACACTTCTTCGTCATTCTTCCATTCTTCCCTTGCTTCATTTATCCAATTTGCTTGGATAATAGAAATGGTGCACAACATTGCTTCCACGTCCTCATCCTTTCTTGAGAGTGCATCTGCCACCACATTTTGCTTCCCTTTTTTGTAGATGATTTCAAAGTCATAACCCAACATCTTTGTGACCCACTTTGTTGCTCTTCAGAGGATAATCTTTGTTCTAAAAAGTATTTAAGGCTATCATGATCTGTTTTTATGTTGAAGTGTCTTCCCATTAGGTAGGGTCACCATTTCTTAACTGCATGTAGTATTGCCAACATTTTCTTCTCATAAATAGTTTTGTGTAAATACTTTCCCTTGGTTGGACAACTTTCAAAAGCAATGGGTCTTTCATCTTGCATTAAAACAACACCAATTCCATTTCATGAAGCATAACATTCCACAATAAAGGATTTTGTGAAGTCTGGTGTAGCTAAGACTAGTGCTTGGCACATTGCCTCTTTAAGATGTTCGAAGGCCTTTTTTGCTTCTGGTGTCCATGAAAATGCATCTTTCTTCAATAATGTTGTTAGAGGTGCTGCTATTTTCCCATAATTCTTAACAAACTTGTGATAATACCCTGTCAACCCGAGAAATCCTCGCAAATGCTTTATGGATGTGGGGGTTTTCCATTCCTTAATGGCTTTAATTTTGCTAGGGTCTACCTTAACTCCTTCATGTTATACAATATGACCCAGATATTCCACCTATTGTACTCCAAAGAAACATTTGGATCTTTTTACATATAATTGTTTCTCCTCCAATAGTTGTAGCACCCTGTCAACATGTTCAACATGATCCTTCCAAGACTTGTTGTAGATTAGTATATCATCAAAAAGTACTAACACAAATTTTCTAAGGAAGGGTTTGAAAATGGAATTCATCAAACCTCGAAATATAGAAAGTGCATTGGTAAGGCCAAAAGGCATGACTAAAAATTCATAGTGACCCTCATGGGTTCTAAATGTTTTTTTCGGAATGTCTTCAGTCTTCATTATGATTTGATGATATATTGAATGAAGATCCAACTTGGTGAAGTAAATTGATCCATGCAATTCATCCAATAATTCATCAGTGAGAGGAACGGGAAACTTATCTTTAATAGTGAGCTTGTTGAGCTCCCTATAATCCAGACACATGCGCCATGATCCATCCTTCCTGTGCACCAATACTATTGGAGTAGAGAAAGTACTTTGGCTAGGTTGAATTATACCAGCCTTTAGCATTTCTGCAACCATACATTCAATTTCACTCTTTTGGGCATAGGGATATTTGTACGGCCTGATGTTTGGAGGAACACTTCTTGGAATCAAATGAATAGCATGATCATGATCACGAATAGGTGGGAGACCTTTGGGAGTCTCAAATACCTTGGATTGATTGTCCAAGACTTTTTGGAGATTTGGAGAAATAGATGATTTCAATGTGGAAACATCTAGTGAACATAATTGTGCAATTATACCTCGTTGTTCCTTTTTTAGAAGCTTTGTCATACCATTAGAGCTGATTATCTTTCTCGGTTTCCCTACAATACTCCTTCATTCAACTTCCTTTCCTTCCAGATAAAATTTCACGAAAAGTTCTTGAAAGTTACAAGCTATTGTACCCAGGGATTGTAGCCATTGAACTCCTAGTACAACATCACCACCTCCATTGGAATGGAAAGCATTGGTCTATTCAATACATATTCTCCCATGGATAGCTTGATATTATGGAACTTTCCAGAGCAATTTATCATTCCTCCACTTGCAACCATCACTTGACACTTTGGTGCTGGATATAGGAAGCATTTCAATTCTTTTGCTATCTTACAATGAATAAAATTGTGGGTACTTTTTGAATCAATCAACACTATTACCTTTTTCTTCTTGATATGTCCTTCTATCTTGATGGTTTGAGGAGTGGTAATTCTAGCCAATGCATTACAAGATATGGTCGGATTCATTTCTTCTTTATCTAGGCTTTGTTCCTAGAGTATATCCTCTTCTTTTGACCTTTCTTGTTCCTTTTTTTCTTCCTCTTCACAATCTATGTAGAATAATTTCTTCTCATCACACTTATGACCTTTAGTGTATTTGCTATCACAACTGTAACAAAGCCCTTTTGCTCTTTTTTCTTCCAATTTTTGTGGTGTCAACCTTATAGGTTGTGGAAGGCTAGGGGCAACAACACTTCCATCTTTATAGTTGTGAGTGGTAGGTTTCCTAGTTGCCATAATTTTGCTTTCCATTTTTCTTGCTAACCTGAATGTCTTCTCCAATGAATCAGGTTCCCAAAGGTGAACAACATGTTGGATATTATCCTTTAAAGTCCCTATAAACACATCAATCCTATGCTCCTCTGGAATATCTTTTACCCTTATGTTCAATTTTTGGAACTCTTCAATGTGCTCCATCATTGAACCCTTTTGTTTGAGACTTATCAATTGGCTAAAAAAGGTGTTGCTTTTTGTATCCTCATAATGTCCTGTCATTTCTTTCATAAAAATTGCCCAAGTGACAATTTTTTTACGAGAGCAAAGCCATCGATACCATACAAACTGATTTGGTTCCAAATATAAAGTTGCAATACGTACCTTTTGTGTGTTTTGCACATTATGGAGATCGAAAAATTGCTCCATCTGTAGTATCCATGTTGCGAGATCCTTGCCATCAAAATTCCTCATATAGATTTTTGGAATATGGTGGGTCTTCAATCCAACATTAGAGTCTATGAAATCATGATTAACATTTCTTTTTTTCTCATCATGAGTTTCCTTTACTACCCTTTCACCATTAGTGACCATTTCTTGTAGCAACTTATTCAAATTTATCTTCAATTCTTCCATCTTATCATCCATGCCATCCATCTTAGCTTCCATGCCATTCTTTAAACCATCCATCTTAGCTTCCACGCCATAAATCTTAGCTTCTACATCTTTCTTTAAACCATCCATCTTAGATTCTGTTACTTTTTGTGCAAGTGACATTTGTTGCACTTGGTCCCGTAATTTTGATATATCATGTTGCATTTCTTTCTCTTCTTCATGAGTCATGCTAGAGATTTCAGGTTGCTTACTAGGTGTTTGCATTTTCTTTCCTCGGGGCATCAATTACCAATAATAATGCTTTACTATGCCCTTTGAATTCCTTCAAACTAATTTTTCAAACCAAGCTTATGCAAAATTTAAAAAAATTACACACCTTTTTTCACTTTGTAGGAGCTCGATATTGAATCTGATGTATCTCTGTAATTTTGGATCATCCAGTTCTGAAATTGCGACCTACAGTAGCCCTCTGTGTCCTCTTTCCAATGCCACTAGTCTGATCAAATTTAGATTCTCCAAGGCAGAGTTATGCACAATCTCCCAAGATGACCGGATTATACACCTTTCCAGCAAGAGAGGACTTGTATAAAGTGCCATGTGTCACTGTTTTGACCTTAGTCTCTGAAAAATATACAAAAGAAACTGCAGTCTGTCCTCTTTCTATAACTTCTTATGAAATTTCAATCTGATACTCAAAACAAAAGTTATGATGATTTTCCCTAGGTCACCTGTTTGGAATGAAATTCGGGAGTCTGCAAAAAGGCCAACTTCCTCAGATCATATCTCCACAAATATAGAGTGAAAATCTCTGAAAATTGGATGCAAGGTTCATAACGATTTCGGCCCAAATGGGTTTTTTTTAGCATCTGAAACATCACAGAAAAATATTATAGTGCAAATGCCACGATGACCTGTTTGGAGCAACAAAACCCTAGAATTCAAAGCTCTGATACCAAATGTTATGAAACCAGCTCACAAAGAGATAGAAAATATAGTTGAACACCTTAGAATTCAGCCTCTTCGAGGGGGAAACCTCCTTTACATTACACAAATGAACAATTCTTGGATGATTCAAATGACAAAACCTCCTTTCTATACATAGGAGTCTAAGGGGTCACAATATAACCAAGCTGACCTAACAATAATAATATAAAGGCACAAAAATAACAATAGAGGGATTCTATGGGGCACAGTAATAACAATATGGGGACAATAGGGGCACAACAATATTAATAAGGGATACAACTACAAGAGTAATGGGGCCATCACTAGTATTATAGGGACCTAACATGGACTGCATATAAAGTATTACGTGTTGGTTACTTTTGGCCTTCCTTGTTTAAGGATGCCAAACAGTATGTCAGGCGATGTGATAGCTGTCAACGAGTGGGCCAGCCTAATCAAACCAATGAAATGCCTTTATGCCCCAAGTTATGATTGAGCCGTTTGAAAAATGGGCTATTGATTTTATAGGGCCAATAAATCCAACGTCATTAAGTAAAAAGAATATTTTGGTTTGTACAGATTTTGTTACAAAATGGGTAGAAGCTAAAGCTGTTTCCTTTGCTACAGAAAAAGTTATTGTTGATTTTCTTTTTACTGAAATCTTTACTAGATTTGGTGTGCTTAGAGAAATTATTTCTGACAATGGTTCGCAGTTTATTTCTAATTTGGTACAGGGTGTGATGGAGCAATACAAGATCTGGCACAAGAAATCCACGCCGTATCACTCGCAAGCAAATGGCCAGGTGGAATCCACAAACAAAGTGATCGAGTCCATTCTTACAAAGATAGTAAATATGCATCGGAAAGACTGGGCTAAAAGATTACCAGAAGCTTTGTGGGCATACAGAACCACTTGGAGAAATAGCACGGGACATACACCATATGAGCTGGTATATGGCAAACAGGTTCTGTTACCAATTGAATTCCAGATCAAAACTTTCAGAACTGCAGTTCAGTTAGGACTAGATCTCTCTAAGGCACAACAACAACATCTTCTCCAATTAAATGAGTTAGATGAATTTCGTAGGGATGCTGTTCAACAGAACATACTAATTCAGTAGCAATGCAAAAGGTGGCATGACAAGTCTATTAAGAAAAATAAATTCCAACCAGCTGATTGGGTGCTCCTTTATGATTCTAGATTTAAAGTCTTTTAAGGGAAATTCCATACACGTTGGATGGGACCTTATGAAGTGATCTGAGTATTCGAGAATGGAGTAGTAGAAGTTAAAACTATTGATGGACAAAATTAAGTATTCTTGATAAATGGACATAGATTAAAGAAGTATTTTCAATTCAGGACGGTAGTGGTGAATGGTAATACCAACATTTTGAAAACATGAATTCTTCTTATTATTAAAAAAAAAAAAATTAAAAAAAAAATAATACAAAAATTTTTAAAAAGTAAAGAAAAAATATTTTCTTGTGATTATGAAAATTAGTTCGTTGACATGATTGCAGAAGGATCAACCTAAAAACAAGCTTGCTGGTAGGAAGATCAAAAATTTCTAATAAAAAGAGAATGTTGCTTGATCTTTAGATATGCTAGCGACCACCACGTAAAAGCAGGTTCAGCAGAACCAACCTTTATACAATTGGGGTAATTAGCATGGATATTTTTATTCAAGTAACACTTAATTTTCATTGCAATCATTTTTCTTGCACCAGTGCAGGTAGACCTTCCAGAAAATTTTCTGCCTTTCTTCATATTCCACTTTTGTAATATTCCCTTAGTTTTCTTCTTCAATCCCAAAATGATTAACCTTCCCATATTCTTTTGAATTTACCCTGTCCGTTTCGTAAAAACCCCACTTTACCCTTGAATTTTTTTTCCTATCCCACTTCTGTTTATCCCCTCTTGTGGTACTATTCCTGGAATCCCTGTAACAGAATTCCTTCCCATTTTGAAATTTCCTTTTTCCCACTTCTTTATTCCCTCATGAATTCATTGCAGGATCTCGTGCACAAAGAGAAAAAGGATATGCTCTAAAGCATCATGAAAGGGCAAAGCAAATTTCCAATATAAGTTGACGAAACCGTATTAGAAGTCCAACCTATATTTTATTTAAATTCCCTGTTCTTGTTTTCAAATATTATGCTTGCTATTAGAAGCATGTCGTCCTATATAATAATCCAAGTAGAATGGTACGGGTAGAATAGCATAGTTTAAGCGGTGCAAGAAGACTGGTGCAAGCATGCACCCTGTCAGAAACATAGTACAATTTGTTCTTTTCATAGCATACGTCATAGTAAAGTGGTCATCATGAAAGTTTATAAGAAGTCCTTTCACTGCGTCGATGAGTACTTGTGCTATCATATTAACTAGGAGAAAATTATTTAAAGTACAAGGTGTTTTTAAGTTAAGAATCATGATCATTCTGTAATGAATACTAAGTTCTTTTTTTGAATTATGGAGTGCGGAAGTGTATAACCGTTGCTTTGATATAATTGCCCCTTTCTACCATAATCCTAGATGTCCTTCACTCATAATGATTACCTCACCTGTTAAAACGCCGCCGCAAGTACCAATTCGACACGATCTCAAAGATGTCGCGCATCCATAGCTATTTCAGTGGAATGAATGGGTGATAAGATGGAAGGCATGGTGGATGGTTGGATTCTTATCTATAAGAACCAATTTTCCCAGTGTTGCATGTAAATTATTGACTGTTCATAACTGTTAAGTAGTGATGCCGCCTGTTCGAAGTGAACCTTCGTCTCTCAGTAGGGTAGAACAGATTGTTGAGTATCGCAATAGTCTTGCACTATTGCGAGACTTGGACTTTCTTCAATTCTCGCAAAAAGTTTGACGGGCACAACAGTGAAGTGGCCTTACAGTTTGCCAGAAGATTCAAAAATGGCTGAGTAAAAATTGGGCCTCTAAAATTTGAGGTTACGGAAGAGTTTATAGTAGCAGCGATAGGCTTGGAAAATACTAGTGAGCAATGGTTTAAAAATTAGAAACTAGAAAGGAAGCGATGGCAGCATTTCATCATTGACAAGAAGATGAAGGTAGATTGGAAGGAGGGAATTCCGCATAGTGCCCTGCTGGGATAGTGGCGGGACCTCCTTTTCATCCTACAAAAATTCATAACCTATGAGGGAAGGTACTCCCTCACTTTCATGTACCATTTTAGGATGTTGCAACATTTCAAAGCCACTCAGCACATCTGGTGGAGGCTTAATTTCCCCCATTTTTTGCTTAAGAGATTGGAAAAAATGGGCAAGGGTATGCGGGAGGGACGAGCAGACCAGGCCGAAAAGAAGTTATATCACCAAAACCTGATAAAGATTTTGGTCCAGAAATAATTAGAAGTTAAAGGCATGACCTAGGAGGCACTGTTAAAACAACTACATAAAAAGATAGCTGCTGGAAAGGAGACAGAGGACCCCGCCAGCACAAGCAAGGGTCCAAGTAAGAATGTAAAGGGGAGTCCTTCTTGCACCAGTGCAAAAAGGAAATGACCTGAAAAATCAATAGAAGAAAGGGCCCCATCTCCAAATAAGAAGACAGCTAGTGCACCTGTTGAAGAGACTCCTTCTACGCCACCAGTATAGGCACAGACCCCCGAAGAAGACAACCTATCAGTCCTTGCGGACACAACAAAATTTGTAGAGGTTGAAGATGACACTCTGTTGGCTGATTTCATTAAAAGGCCCCAGAAAAAGAATGAAGAATTTGGTGCAGGGAAGGAACCACAGTCCCCATAGGACATTGAATCCCCTTCTGCAGCAGTGCAAGAAGAAGAACCAAAAGAAGAAGAATTTCTTAATGAAACCATGAGGGATACTGAGGTCCCTGAGGAAGACATAGCCCTTGTCGAGATAGAAGAAGAAGAAGGTTTTGTAACTCCTGCTGCTCGGATAGTTGAACTAGAGCTTCAAGTGCATAACTTATAACAGCTCATAGCTAAAGCGCAAGAGGATAAAGAACAGAGTAAAGAAGAATTAACTGCGGAGATCCAGAAAAAGAAAGGAGAAGTTAGAGTTTGGAACTACCGAGCTGCGCAATGTTTCAAGTGACTTAAAAAGGTGACAAAGAAACTAAAGAACATAAGAAAGAAGAAGTCTGAAACATTGCAGTTTGATGTCAGTATGTCAGAGCAGGATTGAGCTAGAATGCTCAAAGTTTTGAAAGTTTTTTGCAAAGGTAAATAGTTGTGTGAGGACACACAACAACTTAGGAACGGGAGGATGTTAACCCCCTAATTTTCTCTCTTTTGTCCATTTTATCCTTCCTAAATCATAACCATTTACCGCTGTTTTACCTCTTTTATACACCCTCATCTTGCACTAGTCCAAGCATGGTGACATATTTCGTATAGACTTTATTTTTCATACTTTTAATTTAAATTAGCATTGATTAATCATTTATTACATGATTTCTTACTTTTAATCACTCTTTTTAACTTATCGATATCTCCAATGTTTATTTGGTAGTTAGAGTACTTAGTGTGACCGCTGATCCTAGTGTAGGATCAGATCTTGCACCATTGCCAGCACATCAAATCCTTGTAGCAGATCTAAACCTCCTTAATCACTGCTGTTATCACTGAAAATTCTGTTGTCAAAATTTTTTAGCCTAGCTTAAAGACAGGGTGTTTTCGCAGCGCATGAATTATTTTTAGCATTTTCGCAGCGCTGCCTGTTTAGGTGATTTCGTAGCATGCTACGAAATCGGGAATTTGTTCAAGTTTTCAGTGGAGGTCCAAATCCTATCATGCCTTTTGTACACGGGTTACAACTGCTGTGGATGAGGTTGATCTACTTAAAAGGTCTAATGTCAGATCTTTCAGATAAGATTGAAGATATCAAGGTTTACAAGGTTGTTCGTGTATTAGTTCTTCCATGTGATTGTATCTGCTAGAGGCAAAGCAACGGATACGTAAGCAGATTTTATTCTTGTATGTTATACCCCATGCCATCCTCAACTAATTCAGAACTCCGAGCCTCTGTCCTGCCATATACATTTCTCGAAAGTGGCTCTGAACAAAACAATTCAATGGGTCCAAATGAATGTCATTTTGATTCTTCTTGTTACTATGTCCCTTACTGACCTGAGCATTCTATTTCATTTTCTCATGTAAAAGCTTCTGCAAGTTGAGGGTGCATAACCATTGCCTCACTAGCAGACATGAACTGGGGAATATAAGATGTTTGGCTTTTGAAAGGGTTGCAGAATCTCTGGAACTTCCTTGCAGACATCAAAAGCTTGGTTGTCACGACATATTCCCATATTATAGCAAGCTCAAGCATGAACAACAATGCATGTTCAGGCCTTACAGTTGCCCTTACGCAGATTCTGAATGCTCAGTTACTGGGGACATTCCAGCGCTTGTGACTCACTTGAGAAATGATCACAAGGTGGACATGCACAATGGCTGCACCTTCAATCATTGATATGTAAAACCTAATCCTCAGGAGGTGGAAAATGCAACATGGATGCTGATGGTATTTAGCTGTTTTGGTCAACAATTCTGTCTTCACTTTGTAACATTCCAGCTTAGAATAGCCCCTGTGTATATGGCCTTTTTGCGCTTTATGGGTGATGATAATGAAGAAAAAATTTGGCGTGCGGGCAAATGGACAAAAGCTGTGTTGACAGCTCGTTGGGAGCAAAATATTAGCCTGCTCTAACTCTGCATTTGCTTTACAGATGACTGATATAGATGAAAATGTCGTGAATCTTATCAAGCACGTTGGTTTATTATTAATGCACATATTGAAGACATGAAAGTGCTCTTATGGAATGCAGTGATTAAATGCCAAGTGTCAAGTAGTTTTTATAAGGATTTGATCGCCACAAGGCCGCCATTATTAGTGACACCGGGATAGAAATGTGGCACAAGAGCTGGAATTATGTTAACTGGTGTCATTAAAAGATGAGTGCGCATTGAATAAAAACAAAAGAAGGATGGTGCAATTCCTACGAAAGATACTATCAATTCAGGGTTTCTTGATCTGAACACTCCAAATAATCTCTGTTTGGCATTAATTTTTCAAATCATCTTCATAATTAAATGTCGATGACAGAGAGGAAAAATCACTGTCGTAGTGACAAGGAAGCAAATGGCAGAGTTCGAAATAGACAAGTTTCCTCAGTCAAGGTGGACTGTATTATTTTGATGTTGTCTTCTACAAACGTGGTAACCGTGCCGGTTACATGCTCCAGCTGTTGGCTTAGAGAAGGAGGATTGGCATATAATTTCTAGCGCTCATTTAAAAGCCACGGTTCAAGAAAATAGCTTTGGCAGAAGATGTAAACACTGTTCCGCTTCATCCTTTTTCGACACCCACTTGTCTCCTTTCTATAGAATAGAACAGCTTAGCTTGGCCATTATTGCTTTTTCAGAAGACAATCCAGCTCCAAGTATGGTGGCAGGGGAGGTTGATAGTTACTGCTGTTGTAATGAGACTATATATCTATTTACAGCTACGCAGCAGTTCTTATCATATAAAACCCTGCATTTCTTCGTAGATAGTTTGGCAGCATGGCGCGCAAGTAGGCTTCATGTACACAGAAATTGATATTATACGCCATTAGCGTTGCCGTAAGTTGTCTGGTTCGTGTTATAGGGTTCAAGCATCTCGATCCTAACAAAGAAATCGTTTGGACAGTGTAAGCTCCTCAGCCCTCCAAATGGGAAAACATTACTTGCAAAGGCAATGGCAAGAGGATCAGGGGTTGTTTTCATCAACGTAAGGGTAGCCAATCTAAGGAGCAAATGTTTTGGGAATTCTCAGAAACTTGTGACTGCTGTGTTCATACTTGCGCAGAAGCTTTAATCTGCTATCATATTTCTTGATGAGGTCGATAGTTTTTGGGACAGCGTTTATTGAATTTGCAACAATAGAAGCAGCTGAAGCTGCTATATCTGCAGCTGAAATAAAACATGGTTTGGCAGATTCCGGGATAATAATGAAAGGCAGACCATTGACAGTCTTTAGGGCCATGGACAAAACAACAGCTAATCAGAAGGCAAAAGAAAATACAGAAAAAGGCTATAAAACTTGGAAGTCCGAATTTTCATGTTTCAAAAACGAGGTTAGCTATGTACAATGTGCCAAAGTCCATGACTGAAAAGGAACTAACAACATCCAGGCTCTATTTATCAACATGTACCTTATCCAGAGAGCCAATATTGGCCTTTTCTTTCAGAGGTTCCTCCCACAGAGGCAATTATGTCAGTGTTAGAAGATTTGGGAATACATGGATCCTATGTCAATAGCATTCAGTTTGGAAACAACAATTTCTTTGATAACAGACCTGGTTTTAATTCTTATTTAATGCCCCCGAATGTTTTTTATGTCAGAGGCTTTATGCCTACTGCTGTAAACAACTCTGTTCTGGTGGATGCTGCCATTCATTAGGATAATATGAGACCAGCTATGGCGCAATGGATGGATCCAAGAAATATAGGGGACCCTTAGCATTTGAGCTCGTGTTCTGTTGTTAAGAACATTGGCTGGTCAACTTTTCAAGATGATGCCAGAAAACCAATTTTGCTTATACATCCAGGAGAGATGGACAATGACATCCATGTGCATGAAGCAGAATTTTCTATGATAAGCATATTTCTGTTTTCGATTTGTTTTGATAGTAATGTCTTCATTGTATTTAAGCACTAGCCAAAGGAAAATCTTGTCAATAATAGCCCTCCCTTTTGAAAGAAAGATGGAGATTACAAAGAACAGATCTATGAAGGCAAAAAATGAAGACAGTACAGAGTGTGGCTGTGAGACTGCACTAAAGGAAGAATAGATGAACCCTAAAGAAAGGTTGAGGCTATTAACCATACTCATTTACAGGTTGTTCTCATAACCTTGTCCAAAGCATCAATTAGGCATGGTGAATTTTTAAAGGCAGGGAAGAAGACTGTGTTTTTGAAATCACACAGCAGTTTCGTAGCGCGCTACGAAACTGCTGTAGGTGATGATTTTAAGCGCAGAGCAGCTATTGTGATACTGTGAGCGGGAGTTGAGGAAGAGAAACACCTGTCTATCAATACCACCTACAGCACATCAGAAACATGGCAGCATTCCATGCCTGGGGTTATTAAAAGATTTGGGAACATGCTGCTACACTTTCGGAGAATGTGGGAGACAGAGACCGTTAAAATAGAGCACATCTTTTGGTCAATTAATGAGCCATCAGCGCTTTCAAGCATCCAAAGTCAGCGTTCCTTGCATCTTTAGCTCAGCCATCTCAGCCTAGCAGCAAAAGGACATGTGTCAAGAGCCAGAAAAGCATCATGCTACGAGGAGCAAAGATTTTGGATTTTGATTAAATGAAAACCATTTGTAATTTCAGTTTAGCCATTATGTAATTAATAAATTAGTTATGCACTAGATAGGGATAGTCAATAGCCACCTTCGAGGCTCCCCTCATGCTGGAGGAGGAAGCTCGAGGTGGTTAAGTTTGTTTGCCTATATATGGATCAAGGTTGGATGTAGAAAGGGTTGGATATTTTATACAAAAACAGAGTTTATTTGGGCCAATGTAAAGACTTATTACAGTAATAGTAAAACAGTGGTTGTTTCTTCTCAAGATTCTCAATGGATTATTTTGTTCAAATGTGATGGTGGTGTATTCTCTCAATGTTCTTTTACAGCCTTGTTATAACATAATCACTCAGAATTCATTTTTAATGCTCTGACTTCCTGTATGTTTAGCAAGCTGTGGTTTATGTGAAATATGTTTGAACATCTGATGCAAAGAGCCTTGACTTCCATGAAATGACTGTACTTTTGTTTATTAAATGTGTGAGACTCCATAGCCCAATGAAGACCAAATTTGATGTGTGTCCAACCAGCTTTATTTTCATAAGTGTGTGAAGAGTTAGCCATCTGTTGTTGTGATTGATTTCTATCAAAAGTCTGTGAGAGAGCCCTCTCTGATTAGGAAGGCTAATTCCTAGTCTAAAGTCTGGTTGAAAGAGTTACATAAAATCTTACTTGGTTGCAGCCCTTAGTACTGATTTTGTGATAACATTTTGGTGCGTCTGCCGGGAGCCTGATGATTACTTATTCCCGTAGTTTGAAGATTGAATTTCTGAAGGTAGCAGGAGTTCAAATGATTTTCGAGGCTGCAAAACTACCTTGGCGACTCCATTGTTGAAGAATTCAAGGTTTATACATTCATGGTGATTCCACTGGAGTTATGAAAGACCCAGAAGTTGCAATTCTTTGTTCAAGGTATGCATGCATAGATTTCTTAGGAATTCATGGTTTCCCAAATCATTTTCCCAAGGATGCATATTTTCTAAGGAATGGTCCCAAATTTAATGGAGAAGATTTGAGTTTAACTCTGAAGCATATCACAGATTTCTGTCAATTTTCAGAGCTTCTTAGGGTTAAACATGAGGATGTTTGCATAAGGTTATTTTATGATTCACTTCAAGGGAAATGCAAACAATGGATTGAAAGTTTTCCTATCAAATCCGTTAAGTCATTTCAAGACTTATGGCTTATGTTCTTGGAGGAATGGATAGATAGGTTAGAGGTGGTGGTAAACTCTCCTTCAGTTGAGGGTTTCAAACAATGGAATGATGATCATAGTAAAGAAGAAACAAATGAATCTTTTTCTTTGTCCTTATCCTCATATCTAAAATCCTTTGACTGCAAGTCAGAGGATAAGATGAAATTTTTTGATGAATTTGCCAAAGACATTGAGAAAGAAATTGAAGGTTTAGAAAGTCAAATTCAGGCATATAATTTTTATGATCATGATCATTATTCTCAGAAGTTTTCTATGGCAGAATGCAAGGAGACTATGCTGGTTCCTTTCTCTTTCACGATTGAGGAACTGAACACTGTGGTTGAAGATCAGTTTGCACAGCTGGAAAGTTACAAGGAAAAACAAGCTGATCATGTATTCTGGGATCCTGTAGCTGATTACATGGAAGAGTTTTATTCTCCAGTATTTCAGTTTTTCAAAGAAGATCAGAGACAATTTCAGTGGCAGCGGTCATCACACTATCATATTGGCTCTGAACTCCGATGCAGTCAAAGAAGTCAAATATCAGATAAAACAGAGGATTGGTTACATTGGAAATTTCATATTGATTGAGCAGAAAGAAGTTGAAATGGTTAGGGTAGGTAGGTAGAGGTAAATGCAAATAAGCTCAAGGTCAACTGAGCATTTTTTCAGTAGAAGTAGTTTTCTTTCTCCTACAGTCATGCTTGTCAAGCAAATTTATGTTTGTCATAAACGGATAAGGCACTGGACCTGCGAGTTCTTAGTGTACCACAAGGGCACACTATCCCAAGTGGAGCCACTGTTATCACTGAAAATTCTGTTGTCAAATTTTTTTTAGCCTAGCTTAAAGACAGGGTGTTTTCGCAGCGCATGAATTATTTTTAGCATTTTCACAGCGCTGCCTGTTTAGGTGATTTCGTAGCATGCTACGAAATCGGGAATTTGTTCAAGTTTTCAGTGGAGGTCCAAATCCTATCATGCCTTTTGTACACGGGCTACAACTGCTGTGGATGAGGTTGATCTGCTTAAAAGGTCTAATGTCAGATCTTTCAGATAAGATTGAAGATATCAAGGTTTACAAGGTTGTTCGTGTATTAGTTCTTCCATGTGATTGTATCTGCCAGAGGCAAAGCAACGGATACGTAAGCAGATTTTATTCTTGTATGTTATACCCCATGCCATCCTCAACTAATTCAGAACTCCGAGCCTCTGTCCTGCCATATACATTTCCCGAAAGTGGCTCTGAACAAAACAATTCAATGGGTCCAAATGAATGTCACTTTGATTCTTCTTGTTACTATGTCCCTTACTGACCTGAGCATTCTGTTTCATCTTCTCATGTAAAAACTTATGCAAGTTGAGGGTGCATAACCATTGCCTCACTAGCAGACATGAACTGGGGAATATAAGATGTTTGGCTTTTGAAAAGGTTGCAGAATCTCTGGAACTTCCTTGCAGACATCGAAAGCTTGGTTGTCACGACATATTCACATATTATAGCAAACTCAAGCATGAACAACAATGCATGTTCAGGCCTTACAGTTGCCCTTACGCGGGTTCTGAATGCTCAGTTACTGGGTACATGCCAGCGCTTGTGACTCACTTGAGAAATGATCACAAGGTGGACATGCACAATGGCTGCACCTTCAATCGTTGATATGTAAAACCTAATCCTCAGGAGGTGGATAATGTAACATGGATGCTGACGGTATTCAACTGTTTTGGTCAACAAATCTGTTTGCACTTTGAAACATTCCAGCTTGGAATGGCCCCTGTGTATATGGCCTTTTTGCGCTTTATTGGTGATGATAATGAAGAAAAAATTTGGCGTGGGGGAAAATGGACAAAAGCTGTGTTGGCAGCTCGTTGGGAGCAAAATATTAGCCTGCTCTAACTCTGCATTTGCTTTACAGATGACTGATATAGATGAAAATGTCGTGAATCTTATCAAGCACGTTGGTTCATTATTAATGCACATATTGAAGACATGAAAGTGCTCTTATGGAATGCAGTGATTAAATGCCAAGTGTCAAGTAGTTTTTATAAGGATTTGATCGCCACAAGGCCGCCATTATTAGTGACACCGGGATAGAAATGTGGCACAAGAGCTGGAATTATGTTAACTGGTGTCATTAAAAGATGAGTGCGCATTGAATAAAAACAAAAGAAGGATGGCGCAATTCCTACGAAAGATACTATCAATTCAGGGTTTCTTGATCTGAACACTCCAAATAATCTCTGTTTGGCATTAATTTTTCAAATCATCTTCATAATCAAATGTCGATGACAGAGAGGAAAAATCGCTGTCGTAGAGACAAGGAAGCAAATGGCAGAGCTCGAAATAGACAAGTTTCCTCAGTCAAGGTGGACTGTATTATTTTGATGTTGTCTTCTACAAACGTGGTAACCGTGCCGGTTACATGCTCCAGCTGTTGGCTTAGAAAAGGAGGATTGTCATATAATTTCTGGCGCTTATTTAAAAGCCACGGTTCAAGAAAATAGCTTTGGCAGAAGATGTAAACACTGTTCCGCTTCATCCTTTTTCGACACCCACTTGTCTCCTTTCTATAGAATAGAACAGCTTAGCTTGGCCATTATTTCTTTTTCAGAAGACAATCCAGCTCCAAGTATGGTGGCAGGGGAGGTTGATAGTTACTGCTGTTGTAATGAGACTATATATCTATTTACAGCTACGCAGCAGTTCTTATCATATAAAACCCTGCATTTCTTCGTAGATAGTTTGGCAGCATGGCGCGCAAGCAGGCTTCATGTACACAGAAATTGATATTATACGCCATTAGCGCTGCCGTAAGTTGTCTGGTTCTTGTTATAGGGTTCAAGCATCTCGATCCTAACAAAGAAATCGTTTGGACAGTGTAAGCTCCTCAGCCCTCCAAATGGGAAAACATTACTTGCAAAGGCAATGGCAAGAGGATCAGGGGTTGTTTTCATCAACGTAAGGGTAGCCAATCTAAGGAGCAAATGTTTTGGGAATTCTCAGAAACTTGTGACTGCTGTGTTCATACTTGCGCAGAAGCTTTAATCTGCTATCATATTTCTTGATGAGGTCGATAGTTTTTGGGACAGCGTTTATTGAATTTGCAACAATAGAAGCAGCTGAAATAAAACATGGTTTGGCAGATTCCGGGATAATAATGAAAGGCAGACCATTGACAGTCTTTAGGGCCATGGACAAAACAACAGCTAATCAGAAGGCAAAAGAAAATACAGAAAAAGGCTATAAAACTTGGAAGGCCGAATTTTCATGTTTCAAAAACGAGGTTAGCTATGTACAATGTGCCAAAGTCCATGACTGAAAAGGAACTAACAACATCTAGGCTCTATTTATCAACATGTACCTTATCCAGAGAGCCAATATTGGCCTTTTCTTTCAGAGGTTCCTCCCACAGAGGCAATTATGTCAGTGTTAGAAGATTTGGGAATACATGGATCCTATGTCAATAGCATTCAGTTTGGAAACAACAATTTCTTTGATAACAGACCTGGTTTTAATTCTTATTTAATGCCCCCGAATGTTTTTTTATGTCAGAGGCTTTATGCCTACTGCTGTAAACAACTCTGTTCTGGTGGATGCTGCCATTCATTAGGATAATATGAGACCAGCTATGGCGCAATGGATGGATCCAAGAAATATAGGGGACCCTTAGCATTTTAGCTCGTGTTCTGTTGTTAAGAACATTGGCTGGTCAACTTTTCAAGATGATGCCAGAAAACCAATTTTGCTTATACATCCAGGAGAGATGGACAATGACATCCATGTGCATGAAGCAGAATTTTCTATGATAAGCATATTTCTGTTTTCGATTTGTTTTGATAGTAATGTCTTCATTGTATTTAAGCACTAGCCAAAGGAAAATCTTGTCAATAATAGCCCTCCCTTTTGAAAGAAAGATGGAGATTACAAAGAACAGATCTATGAAGGCAAAAAATGAAGACAGTACAGAGTGTGGCTATGAGACTGCACTAAAGGAAGAATAGATGAACCCTAAAGAAAGGTTGAGGCTATTAACCATACTCATTTACAGGTTGTTCTCATAACCTTGTCCAAAGCATCAATTAGGCATGGTGAATTTTTAAAGGCAGGGAAGAAGACTGTGTTTTTGAAATTACACAGCAGTTTCGTAGCGCGCTACGAAACTGCTGTAGGTGATGTTTTTAAGCGCAGAGCAGCTATTGTGATACTGTGAGCGGGAGTTGAGGAAGAGAAACACCTGTCTATCAATACCACCTACAGCACATCAGAAACATGGCAGCATTCCATGCCTGGGGTTATTAAAAGATTTGGGAACATGCTGCTACACTTTCGGAGAATGTGGGAGACAGAGACCGTTAAAATAGAGCACATCTTTTGGTCAATTAATGAGCCATCAGCGCTTTCAAGCATCCAAAGTCAGCGTTCCTTGCATCTTTAGCTCAGCCATCTCAGCCTAGCAGCACAAGGACATGTGTCAAGAGCCAGAAAAGCATCATGCTACGAGGAGCAAAGATTTTGGATTTTGATTAAATGAAAACCATTTGTAATTTCAGTTTAGCCATTAACACATATTTCATTAAATTTGGAAATATTTTATTACAAGGACAATGACTAGAATTGAGATTTTTGGTTATTTTGAAATTCTAGATCCACCATTTAATTCCAAATTTAATGAAATATGTGTTCATTATGTAATTAATAAATTAGTTATGCACTAGATAGGGATAGTCAATAGCCACCTTCGAGGCTCCCCTCATGCTGGAGGAGGAAGCTCGAGGTGGTTAAGTTTGTTTGCCTATATATGGATCAAGGTTGGATGTAGAAAGGGTTGGATATTTTATACAAAAACAGAGTTTATTTGGGCCAATGTAAAGACTTATTACAGTAATAGTAAAACAGTGGTTGTTTCTTCTCAAGATTCTCAATGGATTATTTTGTTCAAATGTGATGGTGATGTATTCTCTCAATGTTCTTTTACAGCCTTGTTATAACATAATCACTCAAAATTCATTTTTAATGCTCTGACTTCCTGTATGTTTAGCAAGCTGTGGTTTATGTGAAATATGTTTGAACATCTGATGCAAAGAGCCTTGACTTCCATGAAATGACTGTACTTTTGTTTATTAAATGTGTGAGACTCCATAGCCCAATGACGACCAAATTTGATGTGTGTCCAACCAGCTTTATTTTCATAAGTGTGTGAAGAGTTAGCCATCTGTTGTTGTGATTGATTTCTATCAAAAGTCTGTGAGAGAGCCCTCTCTGATTAGGAAGGCTAATTCCTAGTCTAAAGTCTGGTTGAAAGAGTTACATAAGATCTTACTTGGTTGCAGCCCTTAGTACTGATTTTGTGATAACAACTGCCTTGTTTTGAGCAGCTTCAACCATGACAGCAAGATCGATCCAAAGGCAGCTGAGATCGAGTTTGTGAAGGACGAAAGCTGGATATTGGCTACAGCCAGTTTTGCTAACTGTCTAATTTTGAAGGCCGAAAATCTAAATTCTGCGTTTGGTTATGTAATAGGTTGAATGATCTATTTTGGCCTTTGTCCAAAGATCTATATAATGTAGAATGTAAATAGGACTAAGGGGAAGTTTTTGATAGTAGAAGAGAACTGAGACATAGCCAAAGAGGCGGTAACAAGTTGTTGTATTTTGTTATCGCTCGAATCTGGGTTGGACGATGTATTAATGTATGTACTTGCCTCAGTGAATTAATAAAAGGGAGCTCCACCTCATGTTTCACAAATTTCATTTCTGTATTTGAGCTGATGAATTGATTAAGGTACTAAGAAATGTTTTTATTTAAAGGGGAAATGCGCTGGTTGGCTAAGGCCTAGCCAACCCAACACGCTTACCCCATTTCCCGTTTTCCTGTAATTTGTGTTTACATTGTCAAGTGTGATTTAATTTTAAGCACATGCATTCCTGTCTGAGTGAAATTGGATCCGTTGTGTGAAGTAGATAAATTCCCTTTCCTACACTTGATTTCAGATTGGTTTTCCTCCGCCTGGTCCAAGAAGGAGAAATAACGCTACACCAACGCACGTTAGTGTGATATCTCCTTTTCTACAATTCTGTTTGATTGGCTTTCCCCGCCTAGTCCAAGCAGGAGAAATGAACCTGCACCAATGCACGTTGGTGTGATGCACCAAGCCTTCTTAGTATACTTCCTGCAATCTTCTTTCTTTCTTTAAATGTGCATGACAGGATGAATGTATATGGATTTTTTATTTATTCCTGCACTTTGTTAAGATCAGAAACATTCACTTTTTATGTGTTCAATTTGATTTAACAGTATAATAGCACTTGCAATAATTAAGCACTCATTTTAAGAATTAAATGCTAAGTGTAGGAAGCTCTGATCCGGTGCAAGAACTAGTTTCTTGCCACGGGATCTGAGTGCTTTGAACCTAGAAAAGTTCAAGCCCTTGCAGGAAGTAAAAAGCCTTTAGTAAAGACACCATTTATACCTTCTGCATAAATCTCTGTTCCTGCACTAGTGCAAGCAGACTGCGATAGTACAGGACAGATTAGTGCAAGAAGGAAATATCTAAAGGAGCAGGTTTAAGGGCCCATCTGATGAGACTGCTAAGTGTCTCTGCTAAATAAAAACACACACTCAGTAGTTAAACAATAATTAGCTAGAGTGATTTCCCTTTATCTTTAATTCCCTCTTGCAAATGCATTCTTCCTTGTTCCAGTCTTAGATTATTTTGATGGTTCAAGTTGCCTTTTTCTCTTTTTAATTTGATTATGCAATCTTTCCTTTAAAGAAAGTAGGGATTTATATTAGGAAGATTCATACCATCTCTGGCATTTCCTGTGCTTCGTCTCTAAGTTTACGGATCCCCCAGGTTGACAAATTAAGTGTTGAGGAGTTTGCTTAAGTGTAATTCCTGCACTTAATAAAAGTGCACTAGAGAGGTTGACAGATTGTTGGATGTTGCACGGGAGAATTTGGGGGCACCCTCTTCTCAGAGCAGATAGAGGAGGTCACCAGAGAGGTACACTGGATGCATGGCACTTATGGGTGCATGTGTTGTGACAAAGCCATCTTCCTTTGAAGAAGCAATGCAGTGACCGGTTTGGGTTGATGCGGTGGTGGAGGAGTATGACTCCATAGTTTGAAACAGTGTTTTGGATGTGGTCCCGAGATCGGAGGACAAGTTAGTTGTGAGCCCCCATTGGCTTTACAAGGTAAATCAAGTTGTAGATGGTAGTGTGGAGAAGCATAAGGCCATATTTGTGGCCTGTGGCTTTTCACAGGTAGAGGGGATTGACTATGATGTGACCTTTTCTCCTGTTGCAAGGTACTCATCAATCAGATCTATTCTAGCACTATCAACATAGATGGGTTGGAAGATCCATCAGATGGATGTGAAGACTTCCTTCCTCAATGGCATGATCTAGGAAGATGTGTACATAGAGCAACCCAAAGGTTTTGAAACCTTGGACCATGAGTTGCATGTGTGCCGACTCAAGAGAGCATTGTATGGGCTGATGCAAGCACCTCGTGCTTGGTACACCAGGATAGATAGATACATCATTGGGTTGGGCTTCATCAAGAGTGAAGCGGATGTGAACTTGTATCACATAGTGGTGGAAGGTAAGTTGTTGATCATTGTACTTTATCTATATGATCTTATACTGATAGGTGATGAGAAGCTCATCAAATCTTGCAAGGAGGACCTTGCAAGAGAGTTTGATATGAAGGACATGGGGCTCATGCATTACTTTCTTGGCATGGAGGTATGGCAAGGAGATGGGGAGTTTTTGTATCACAGGGAAAGTATACCAACGAGATACTCAATAGATTCTACATGGAGAGAAGTAAACCCATGGAGACTCCTCTAGCTGGTAACTAGAGGAAGGAGGATGCTACTTTAGGGGAAATAGTGGAAGCTACTGTTTACAGGTAGCTTGTGGGTTCACTCATGTACTTGGTGAACACATAACTGGAGATGTGCTATGCAGTTAACAAGCTTAGTTAAGCGATGGTTAGGCCTACTGAGTTGTATTAGAAGGTAGCAAAGCATGCATTGAGTTACTTTAAAGGCACTACTCAGTTTGGGTTATGGTACAGAAAGATAGAGGGAGTGAAGCTTCAAGGCTTCACCGATGCAGATTGGGTATGGATTCCATATTACAGGAAGAGCACATCAGGAGGGATATTTAGTATTGTGTCAACGACAGTTTCTTGGTGCAATAAGAAACATAGATCAATTGCACTCAATTCGGCAGAGGCAGAGTACATGGCTGCAAGTCAGGCAACATGTGAGGCTATCTGGATGAGGAAGATCCTAGTTGGCTTGTTTGGTTAGCAAATGGATCCGACAATGATTTATTGTGATAATCAGAGTTGTATCAAACTCTTTAAAAATCCAGTCTTTCATGATCGGTCAAAGAATATTGATATCCAGTATCATCATCTTAGAGATTGTGTATTGAGGTAGATCATGTTGTTAGATTACATTCCCTTGGAGGAGAAAGATGCTAACATCTTGAAAAAGGCATTGTCAAGATGTAAATTCGAGTTTCATAGAGACAAGATCGTGGTAGTTCATAATCCTTTTCTTGTTGAGAGGGAGTGTTGAGAAATGTTAACAAGAAATTCTAGCTTAATTTGTCCTTGAATTAAAATGTGAATTATATTCAAATTCTATTCTCATAGCAACTTAAAATAGTTAAATTAAGTTTATTAAACTTACTTAACTTAGGAAATTCGAGTTGGAAGTCTTTTGGAACTTATGTATATGTTCTCCCTACTTTGTAGGAGACTAGCGTGAGTTAATTGTGAGTTATAAAATAGAAGACTCAGTTTCATGAGTTAGTTCAGTTAAATTAGTTCTCAAATTGATTAAGAGAACTAATAGTGAGTTAACAGCCAGTGGTGACACTAATGAACTCCACCAGTGCTACTCTAGTTAACTGAATATTTAATCATCAAAAACTCATGCACGTCGATTCTAAGAAAGACCCAGTTGAGACAAGAGTGCAAGGACAATGTACTATTTGTTTTATATTTTTCTGAGTTGCACTAATAGTACATGCAATCAGGAATTGATCCTTGAGGGATTGCGCTATTTTTAGAGGCTTTATTTCCCTTTAAATACAAGCTATCCTTCATAGGAATTACACATTGGAATAAAGACTTTGAGAGCTTGTGAAAAGGCTAAGCTTTGGCCTTGAGATTTCTTATGAGTTGAAGATTGAATTTGCTGAGTGATGGGATTGTTATAGAGAGAACAAGAATTGTAATTTTATCTTGATTTTCTGAATTAATACAAAAAATATAGTGGGGTTTTGAGCTGTGGCTTTCCCCAGATATTTATTGTATGTGCCTTTGATTCTCTTCCTCTGTTGATTATTGTTTGCTCAATGTTTATGGGATTCTGCTGTAAAGAGTAGAAGTATATTCTTGTCTCTTGCTTTAGAAAATTGCATTAGATTGCGAATCTACAAGATTTTATACAACATTCTCTACAAAAATATATTACAAAATTTGCTCAAAATTGACTCAAAACTTGACTTAACTGATCCTAGGGACCCCTACCCAACAAAACCCCAACACAAATTAGGTGACTCGCCCTTGAGTCACGTAGATGGTCCAACAATCTTGGCTTGGATTTCGCAGAACTCCACCTTCAACACTTACAAGTCAGCAGTACCCTGCACCGTGGCCTGCTGCACTTCATCAACCAGCTTTTCTGTTGTAGAACCTTCCACCACGAAGCCCATTGTCCACTGTGTTTATTGGATTGTCTTAAGTTTTTCCTGTATTGATAAAGTAAGATGGCCTACTTCCTCTATCCATGGTTGTGTCCTGGCCTTCAAGATGGCCTATTTTCTCTAGAGCTCCTCAATTTGTACTTGCAGCCGTTTCCCCTTGGTTAAGCGAGCAAAGTGTTGGACTAGCACCAAAGTGCGCGTAGTCGCCCTGAGTTCTTCAAATTCTCACTGCTTCTCCGGGATATCTTATCCAAATTTCTGTAGAGTGGGGTCCTCTTGTAGACTCGTCCATAATTCCTTTGTTTACTTAAAGAGCTCTGTGCAGCCTTTAACTGCTACATCTAACATGTTCATTCCTTCTTTGATGGCTTCTCCACACTGCTCCCAGACTTTTGGCGGATTGGTTGGCTATAATTTCAACTGCAGCTCTGAGATCTGCATCTGTAAGTTAAATCGGAATTACCTAAATTCATCCTTTGATTCTCTAACTGCGGTAGCCAATTTTCTAATATTTGCTTTTGATGTTGCATCTTCGGGAATGTTGAGCTCTGGCAGCTCATTACATACTTGATATGACTGCCTTGAAAGTCTAGCTGCGTGTGGTCAGTTTTTCCTTCTCTTGTACTGCTTGTGCCTTCTTTGCAAATTTTTTCTCTGTTCTTCTTTACTTCATTGATGACTAATAGCATGCGCTACTTCCTGACCCTGAGCTCGTCTGAAACCCCCTAATGTAGCTCGTGGAGGATCTAAATAGGTAGTGTGGCTAGGTTGACACCCACATCCTTGATCTGTGTGAGTTGGGTGTTTGATTCATCTATCTATGTGTGTAGTGATCCCTTTGGTAATGGTATGAATCAAAGATTGAAAGTCCTATCTTTCTCCAACACAGCCACGCTCGCTTGCTACAGGCTCGCTTGAATCCCACTCACGTGTCCCATGCTCGCTTTTAGCCATCCTATTTGAATTTGCAACTCGTGCAGATCCTTCTGCACGTTCCCCAATGTCTGCAGGTACCATTTTTTGAAATGTTGCCATAATTTAGTCATTGTATCCCATACCTTTTCTCCAATCTCATCCAATTCTACCTCAGTGAGGACCATTGGATCCACATGTGCATGCTTATCATAGTTTTGTTTCTTTCTGAGTCCAAAAGAGGTCTCCTTAGTCTGATTTTATAATTTAAAGGGAGTTCTCTGCTCCTTGCCCCCACCTCCTTCAACATTAGAACCCTCCTTGTCCTCAGAGTGCTAAGAAGTTGACTCCTCAACCTCCATTGTGGTCCCCTTTGCGGCACGCTCCTTGTTAGTAGCTTCCTTAGAAGCAACTTCCTTCTTTTTCTGGGCTTCTTTCTCTCAGGCTGCAACCTATCCAACTTCCTTCTATTTTTGAGTTTCCATCATCTGTGCGAAAGAACTCTCTCTACCCTTGCTTGTTCCTGCGCCGAGATCTGTGGGGTGCAGCCAGACCCTATCGTTTTCCCCACGATTTCCTATACATCGACCTCATTGAATAGGTATGGTAACTTTTACCAGACCTTTTTTAGGTCTCGTCACGCACAGATAGACATGTTGTGAAAATCCACCTTGAACTCCGCGTATGCCTCCAACTGCTCAAGCAACATTGGTGACAACCTCGGCCTCTGGCTAATCACCATGCGGAGGTCCATCTCAACCAACACCTAGAATATATTCGTCTGCATGACCCTCTCAGGATCCTTTGTCACCCATAACGAAGCAAAGTTTGTGGCCTCTGGTAAGTCGTCATCCTATGGAGGGAACTGACTGTCTTCTAGCAGTGTCCATGTAACTAGCGAAATTAACAACAATAGCCAGGTATAGTGGAATGCCTTGCTGTCATCCTCTACTTTGTGACAATTCAATAAAAACTCCTTACATAGATATTTTTCCCAGTTGTAATGTACCCCCTTCACACATTGGGCAGCAAGTGAAATTACTGGCATGAGAACCTTGTCTGCATGACACTTTCGCATGATCTTACAGGCCAAAATCTGGGTGACAAATTGCACCACCTAGTCTATGATGGAGCGGATGGAGTATCCACACTACCTCTTTACTAAGCCAAAACCGCTCTTCATTCTATCCGTGAGTTGTTTTTCCTTACTCTTGCCTCCAAATTCCTTAGTTGGATCCATCCCTTGGTAGGGAAACCTTGTGATGCGGTGGATCATAATATCTATGATGGGGATGGGTTCTCCTAGCTTGTTATAGACATTTTTGGGCATTGCAACCCCAATCATAAATGTCCATAAACTAAGGGCTCCTAAGTCCCTAAAGGTGTTGTTCCAACCCCTAAAAGAACAAGCTCAACTAATTACAGCATCTCCCAGAAGTTCTCCATGAAAAACTACTCAGAACTGGTCAAAACTGGACCATTTCACCTGCTCCATAGTCAAAGTGTGTTGCATCCCACTAGGATACACACAGTAGGTGCGATGCATGTTAAAAATCCCTTCTATGGGGTGCGATGGGCGAGAAGGGACAAATGGCAAGATCAATTCGCAAGGTGGAAGAGCATGGAATCTTCTAGAAACTTCTCTTGTGACACTTGCCTCTCTGCATTCGACCAGGGATGAGTAAGAGATCATAAATCTCCAAGTGGAATCAAGAACTATCAGAGAGAAGACACTAATCAAATCTTAAAAGTTGACTCACCTCCCTTGCAGACATCTATATAGGGATCCCTCATTCCAGAGATCCAGAGGCTGGAATTTTGTATCTTGTAAGGAAGTGCTATTGGTTTCTTGGTGCAATATCATAGTGTTGGGTGATCTAAGCTTTTCATGAGGTGAAGAAGGGCTTTCTTGCTGAGAGGATGATGCTGGGTCAGAACAATTGGTTGTAATCCTCTTTGCTCTTTCTTGATTATCAATAAAGCTATTCAAGTTTTCCTCCACATTCTTGTATGATTGATTATTTATGCATTTGTGTGGTCAATATACATCTGGTCCTGTATTGTTTATGATAATAGATCTATGTTCTTGGATAGTGTTATGCTGCTTTGATTCTATAGGTACTCTTTGAAGCTGGGTAGACAAGGAAGCGAGTGGTAAAGACCTATCGGAAGAGAGAGGAAACGAGCAAGGAACCAAGCACAAGACAGAGGTTGGTCTCCTTATTCTTCTCTCATCTATTTCTCATAAAGGAAAATGAAAGTAGTTTTTAGTGTGTTTGTTTCTAAGGTAGCTACTAGCCTTAGTGGGACTAGCAGCTCTGTATAGACACTAGTTTTCTCGATAACAAAATGGCAACTCCGCTGGGGAGCGAATAGATTGTTTGTTCATCTACATTTGTTTACTTTATAAACTTACAGACGGAGCCTAAAGTCAAGCCAGCTAGCCTTCGAACTGCATTTTCTATGCGAGTGCAAAGTAGATCAACATTGCTTCAGTCTATCTCTGGCTTTTGTTTATGAATTAAACGATTGATTTGCAAGCTCTCTAATTTCCCTCGTGGTGGCTCTAGTAATCTCCTTAGATCTACCCCTACGATTGATTTACTGATTAGCACTTGCTCGGCCTAAATCCTTGAACTGAACTGCAAACTGTGACCCCGAATCCAATCAAAGTCTCGTCTCTGGTCCAGCGCACTGTCTATTCTGTGAACATCAAATGCATCGCAATTCCCGAGTGTAGTAGGTGCGTTGCATTTCAGTTTCACTGTGTTACAGGTGCGCTGATCAGACAAGGCCTTGTTCCTAAATTTTGGTTTCTGTGTTCACTCTTTTCAGCTCTATTCAGGAGTTTTGCTGCCTGTAGTCAGTACACCTTTGTTGAAACCCCTTTCCTTGCTATTATTCCGCCTCCATTGTGCAAAGAACTGTAAATTTTTTTATGTACTTTTGAGTCATTTTCAGTTCTCCTTTACAAAGAAGTAGCGTAATTGTACTGTCATTTCTTGATTTGAAAGTGTCGCAAGTGTCATTTTCAGTCATAGAAGAGAATCTGATTGTTCTTGATAGTCGATTACACTGTTACTCTTGTATTTGATTTGAATTAATAGTTTTTCAAGTGTCGAAAGCAAGTTTTCAATTCAAAATAACAAAGTGTCGTCATTGTCCTCATTTTGTTTTGAAAATAAACTTGATTAGTAATTGTCGCTTTGAAAAATAATTCAGATTTGCGCTTAGCTTTCTTTTTATCATTCACACATTAAGAAGGCTGAAAACAAATACATGCATGTGCATTTGCATTTAGACTATTTGTTGGTTTGATTTAGGACAGTGCATATAGTATGTGCTCTCTACTCTTTGTTGAAAGAATGCCATCTCTCTTTCCTTAGTAGCTAGGATTTTCATTGCAAAAAGAAGATTATACGACTGTTTATCATCTTAGATTGCATTTTAGGAATTGTACATCTACATCACGCGGTGAACCTGAAAGGAAAATTTCTTAAGCAAGATAAACTATAAAATAAATTTAATGAATCTAAAAATGCTTTGGAACCTAACGCACAACATTTAGAAGTCTAGGCTAGAGACGTATTCCGGCGTCGTAAAGCCTGGTAATTGTTGTTTTCACTGTTGGTTGGGTGATTCCTCCACTTTGAGACGATAAGTGCCAATATCGACTTGTGCTCCCACGTACCGTCGAGTATATTTTGGGAGACCACAATAGGCTTAATCCTTTATCCATAGGAAGCCGTGTCTGCCGCCCTATCTATCGCAATGCACTGAACACAGCATTCAGGAAGATTGACTACCGTACCATAAAAAGTATTCTGCAGTTTTGCGATTGTTTTGGTAATCCCTCTGTCTAGATTTCCAGAGCAGTCCCTTTCATTCCTTTTCAGACTCCTTAACAGAAAAGGTCCATCTGAGCACTTGTCACTTCAGGCTCATTAAAAATCGAAGGCGACTAGAGTCATCTTTTGTTTTTTCTCGACTCTTAAAAATTGAAAAAACAAGTTGTGTCAAAGCATCTAAAATTTATTTTAAACGGAATAATCATCACCTTTCCTATGTTGATCTTAAGTTGAGAAAAATGGAGTCCACCAACCAAGGAGCTCCCCTTGGAGGAAATCCTAGTCCCTTCTCCTCGTGGGGAGATGTTGGTGCACCCCATATGGCCACATTGTCTCTTCCAGGATTGACAATCGGCTTACCCGTATGGCTCTTCTCAACTTCTGTCGTTCAGAACATCGTGATTCCTGAACAATCAAGTTAGCAACTAAACGATATTAGAGTTACCCCCCAACCCTCTACTTCGTCCAATTCTTCCTCTCCTCCTTCCTCTTTGCTTGATGAAGCTAGTAAAGCCCAAAATCAAGTAACTGAGAAGAAGGAGAAGAAGAAGAAAGAGAAGAAGAAGAAGGAGCCAAAGGCGAAAAGGGGCAACCAAGCATCGTCTAGAGAAAATCCACACACTGCACCGACCAGGCCTAAATCACCATGTGTCATTTGCAAAGGAGACCACTATCATCGAGATTGTCCTTGCATCCCTCGGATCTTAAGGGATTGGTCTCCTCATTTGCACAATCCAGTGTCATCAACCTCTGACGATCATGTTGAGCATACACCATCAACTAGTGAAAGTGAAGCCCTAGGACAAAAAGGAAAATATAAATTTCTTTGTAACTTGTGGGAAGGCGATCACGCCGTCCACCATTGTCCCTTCTTAGACGAAGCTAAAAGAGTTTTGGACGACCGTCCGGTTTCACCGTTACGGCTTCCTTCTGGATATAAGAAACTCTTGCCGAGTTCGTTGCTAGTTGAAAATACGGTTGACACGCCCTTGTGGTTGGCTGAAGCGTCTATCATTGAAGATAAACCATATGAATCCATACTAGACAAAAGTAAAAAGGTCGAGGTAGCAGTTGACCCGGTCTTGCCTTCAGAAGGTCCATCTTCAGATGATAGAGTCACCGAAGAGAACAAGAACAACACCGTTCAAATTCTCTTCGTAAGCACAGACTCCGATGAACATGGGGGTAGTCTACCCATTCCTTTACCGCAGGAAGGAAGTTTGTCAGAGTCGTATCCGGCCGTCTATTCGGTCCCACCTCCAACCAACCTGGTTGTTTCCTTTGACTGGAATCTACTAGGCAGACCTCGTTTACGGCTAGTGTACCATTTCAAATCATTTCTCAAATATATAGAATGGTCATGGCTGGTACCATCATAGATGAAGGGGCTTCTGTGAGTATCCTTTTCTCAACTGCTTGGAAAGTGCTTGGTTCGCCATCGCTTTTGCCTGAGATGAGAAATCTAACAGGCTTTGACAAAGGAACCAGTTGACCGTTAGGGATCCTTCTTGATGTGCCGATAACATTGAGAAGGAAAACCGTTCACATGAACGTAATGGTAGTTCAAGGACCCCTGGATTATAATCTACTCCTTGGACGAGACTATATTTATTGCATGGGAGCCATTGTCTCCTCACTCTTTAGAGTAATGTGTTTTCCGCATGAAGGAAGAGTGGTCAAGCTCGTAGACCAGCTTTCATTTCCTGGTTCACACATAGAAAATAGTCATATAGCAACCCTGAATGGTCTTTTCACACAAGGAATGTCTCATCAATCCCCAGTCCGTCCTCCTGATGAGCGCGAGTGATTCAGAGGATATGACTGAAAACCAGGGGGCATGCACCCTGGCCTGTTTCGACAGGAAAACCTTGGGTATAGGGTAGGTTTCAGCGGAGAGTATATGACTGGCCTGACACACCCGTCCATTTTGGAAAATGGGATTAGACCAGAATAAGATACCTCTGTTAAGGTAGGCATTTCCCAATAAAACAAATGTTTTGTCTGCAAATTGAGGGGTAACTTGAAAAGGTAGGCTTTTCCCGATAAAACAAATGTTTTGTCTGAAATTGAGGGGTAACCTGGAAACTCTACTTCGCTATCCCTGGGGGCATGCAAACCTTTTGGCATGCAAGCAAAGAGTGACCATTTATTTTTTAAATTTGCAGGTCCTCTAACCCTTTAAACTCGTAGGATTGGTCGTTTCCTAACTTGCATAAAGGAAGGATGCGAAGCAAAGCTTTGTAAGGTGCAAGCTTCTTAAAAATGGCATCTTAGATGAGACATCCTTATTATACGACTGGATCAAGCAGTTTTAACGCGTAATTCAAGCTCGTTAAAAAATAAACATAAGTTGTGAGCAAGTGTTTCCCCCAGCGTTTAAGCTCATTAAAAAATGAACCAATTTTCGGTAAATAACCATCGTGAATGTATTACTTCAGCCTTTGAAGCCTTGGTCGTGTTCTCATTATCACCTCCACTCTCTATTGGCCAATCATTCACCTCCACTTGATTGTTTACCCCTTTTGAGGAACAACTACGAAGAGTGATCTTGTTAGCCATCCTTATGACACTGCCGTGATTGGAAAATTCCAAACCTTACCTAGAATCAGCTGCTACCCAAATCTATCACTCGTTCCTCAAAAACGAGTCTCCTTTAAGCTCTTTTCAACTGACTTGTAAAATATGAAAAGATTACCAAGCCATTGGCCTCTCCAGCTTGTTAAAGTGACCAAAAGTGCTATCCCTCCATTGGATTTTAATCTTTTTGGACCTGAGGGATTATTACACAAAAAGATCGAGCGCTTGTTTTGTTCGGCTCGTTAAAATTACCAAAAATTCATCCCTTTTGTATTATTTTATACTTTTTTGGACTTAAGGGATTAGATGACGAAAAATGATTTTTGGAGTTTCCTTTATGTCCCTTTTTAAACTCTCTAAAATAGAAAAGGACCGAGTTATCTTTGTCGTTAAACTCGTTAAAATCTAATAGCGACAAACTTGTCCATAACAGACAAGAACGAGTTTCACTATCACTAGGCTCGTTAAAACATAGCGATGGGTTTGCCCGAATGGAAAATTATAGAACAAGCATATGTTATCCTCCTCAAGCTTGACAAAACTAAAGAGGTACTGGTTAGCAATGACTCGGGAAAAATTGGGAATAAAACTTGAAGAAACTTTGTTGGTAGCAAGTCGCTCTTGAACATGACACTTTCACTCCGCATCCGAGTCAAGTTGGGTTGTTCCATTCACTGGTCACATCACCATGGTTCCATCACACCATCCACATTTGGGGTTAATGCTACCAATCCATCATGTTAGTGTCGCCGATATGTTCAAGAGAATTCGCTCAGAGAATTCACCTGTGTCTCACCCACTATAATACATTTTCGCTCCATTATGTCATGACTGCCACCCTGAACCTTATATCACCAGATCATTTTCGCCTCCATTAAAATCATTTGCTCCGTTCCATTTCATTGATGTGGGATTCACTAAGGCCCTCCTATGATGGATTTCTTCTTGTCGACATCAGCTCATTATCCAAGAAGTCGATCTAGGAACAACCCTTTCAGTACTTTGAAGCTTGCATGCCTCAACGGCAGGTTTCTCACTTCCGGCGACAGGTTTACATCAATGGCTGGTAATCAGGGGATGTCTTTCCATGTTCAACTACAGAACATCTCTCACGTGGATCGACTTGTACTTTGAGTGAAGATCGAAAGAGATTGAAGACCCCAGATCTATTTTCATCCATCCAGGCTGTGATATATATTTAGGAAAATAAAGACATCAAATGTACATCATTACTGCACAGATAATCATCCAATCTAAGGGATGATGGCTCTACCAGAATCATCAGTCTACACTCAGACGATTGTCTGTCCTATGTACATGAAAATGAATTTATAAAGCTGAGCATGGGAATGCCCGCCTCAGCTAGATCATGAAAATATTATGAAGATAATGTATTGTATTGTATCTTATTACAGGTCGCCTTCCAGCTTGAAAAAACTTCGGATCCTCATGATAAAGCATTTCACTCGACATCAAAAGATTAATGACCTCATGCTTTAGGGGGCAAATGTTATAGACATTTTTGGGCACTGCAACCCCAATCATAAATGTCCATAAACCAAGGGCTCCTAAGTCCCTAAAGTTGTTGTTCCAACCCCTAAAAGAACAAGGTCAACTGATTACAGCATCTCCCAGAAGTTCTCCATGAAAAACTACTCAGAACTGGTCAAAACTGGACCATTTCACCTGCTCCATAGTCAAAGTGCATTGCATCCCACCTAGATACACACAGTAGGTGTGATGCATGTTGAAAAGCCCTTCTATGGGGTACGATGGGTGAGAAGGGACAAATGGCAGGGTCAATCCGCAAGGTGGAGGAGCATGGAATCTTCCAGAAATTTCTCCTATGACACTTGCCTCTCTGCATTCGACCAGGGATGAGTAAGATATCATCAATCTCCAAGTGGAATCAAGAAATATTATAGAGAAGACACTAATCAAATCTCAAAAGCTGACTCACCTCCCTTACAGACATCTATATAGGGATCCCTCATCCCAGAGATCCGGAGGTTGGAATTGTGTATCTTATAAGGAAGTGTTGTTGGTTTCTTGGTGCAATATCATAGTGTTGGGTGATCTAAGCTTTTCATGAGGTGAAGAAGGGCTTTCTTGCTAAGAGGATGATGCTGGGTCAGAACAATTGGTTGTAATCCTCTTTGCTCTTTCTTGATTATCAATAAAGCTATTCAAGTTTTCCTCCACATTCTTGTATGATTGATGATTTATGCATTTGTGTGGTCAATATACATCTGGTCCTGTATTGTTTATGATAATAGATCTATTTTCTTGGATAGTGTTATGCTGCTTTGATTCTAAAGGTATTCTTTGAAGCTGGGTAGACAAGGAAGTGAGTGGCAAAGACCTATCGGAAGAGAGAGGAAACGAGCAAGGAACCAAGCGCAAGACAGAGGTTGGTCTCCTTATTCTTCTCTCATCTATTTCTCATAAAGGAAAACGAAAGTAGTTTTTAGTGTGTTTGTTTCTAAGGTAGCTACCAGCCTTAGTGGGACTAGCAGCTCTGTATAGACACTAGTTTTCCCGATAGCACAGCTAGAGACAACCATCATGAACCAATATGATTAATTGGGGTATGCACACTGTGTTGCTAACGGTTCTGTTGAATTGCGGTACCCATAATATATTCAGCAATTCGGCCTTCTCAACCCATTACCCACTTCATAGGCTCCAGTTGCGTGACTCTTGTCTCTTCATAATAGATCTTAGCCAAATACTTGTTCGGCACCAACTGCGAGAATTTTTCGTGATTAGCTAGATCCCAATCTTCCATTTTAAGTGTAGGAATGCGCCCTAAGAGTGCGCCTTCAAATACAACCTTTTCTGGAAACAACAACATAAAGACCATAAACTTGCCAGAATTTGGATCTTTCGAAACCTTCGCTTTTCCTTTCTGCAAAGGGATATACTTCAGGATCTTCGTGATAGGCTCACCCTCCTCCTCAACATCCAAATCTTCAACACCTTCATGAATTTATTCTTTGTCGAGATCTAGGGGTTCATGTGGCTGTTTCAACTTATCCATCTTTTCTTTCTGCTGAACCTTAGTAGGGTTCTTCCTTGGTGACTTCCTCACCGGAACAGACTGTGGTTTCTTACATTTTTCCTTAGTGGCAGATGATTTAGGCCTAGGCAACCTTGGTGCCCTAGGCACAGATGGTGTGGCTTCCATCGCCAATGCGATTTCAGGGGCTGCAGCTTCAGAGACAACAACTTCATAACTTGTGGGTTTTGCGGGGTTAGTGGCTATCATGCTGTCTATGAAGGCTTTTTGGAAGGTTTTGGACACATTATCTAGCCATGAATGCTTACAAATCTCTTCCCAATATTCTTGGTTCTTAGACTTAAGAAAAGACTGCTCACAAGCGATTTTCAGTAGGCAAAGTGTTCTACTAGAGGCCAGCATGCCATATTTATAGGTGATTTCAAATTCAAATGTGACTGTTCCCTCTAAATTTCTATCATAAATGCACCTTTGGCGGAAAATTTCCAAAGATTTGTGCCATAACTATAGCCTACCTACTCCTTCTAACGAGATTTTTGCCATCCAATCAACTACAATGCACCCTGTTAGAGTCGGTCTTGTCAGTCCTCCGTCAGAGATCAAAACTCTTTTTTCATTTCATTTTTAGGTGTCTCGCTCCATTCACTCAGCAACATTCTGCTAGGGGCATGCCATAATCTGACAGAAGGGCCTTATCATTCATTCCCCTCATGTCTTGTACTTGCTGGCTTAGGTCTTTTCATCAATGTGTATTAAAGTCCATGACAGTCAATGTTTGATCTTTTAATGGACAAGAGTCATTTCGGTCATTAAGTCTAGGGATTAGTCATTTGGTCTTCAAACAATGTCCAACAAAGCCAGAAAGGCCAGAGGGAGGCTCTTATAAAGTTGTAATTCAAAGATTTTCATCGTCATATTGATAGATTACGACTGTTCTTCAAAACTCTGTTTTGAAGAAAAGTCAACAGTTTGTCATTTGTAATAATTTTCAAAAGTTTCTCAGTGGATTTCTCCAAGCGCAGCCCTGGTCTCCTTAGCCAAATTCCATGTCGGCTACCCTTGCAAAAATTTTCCAAAATTTTTCATCATTTTGGTCAAAGAAATAAAAAGGAAGTGTGAAAAGCAGAGTTGTATTAATTGTGAAAAAGTGCCAAAGTGAAAACATTACAAAATGGGTTTTGGAGAAAGAAAAAATCAAATCCAACTCTTGCAAGATATTTCTCCAAGTATATAACTCATTTGTATCAAGTTACATTCATGAAATCGTATAGAAAAGTCGAATTTGGAGGTTGAATAACAAACTACAGTTTGAAAGGTCGTGACTATGTTAAAGGTTGGAGCGCGGCGCACTGAGGGAGCGCGGTGCACTGGGTGTGACCACACAGTGTTAAATAACACGGGCGCGGTGCACTCAAAAGGCACGACGCACTGGGTATGCTGCGCGGTGCATACACATAAAAGCCCGATTTTGCTTAGAATTGTAACAAATCGCCTTTCAATCCCTTGAATTTGCCAGGTGGGGTTGATCTCTCAGTGTTTCATCCATTTTAATGTTAGTATGATGATGGTTTATGGATGCTTATGGTTGCACAAAAACTCTTAAATCCTACCACTTAAAGTCATCAAAACAAATGCTGTTAGGGTTGCAAATTCATTGTGTTGGCGCCAAGATTCTTCCTCCATTTCATTTTTCCTTCTTGCCCTCATTCCCTTCTTCCCTATTCCACTTTTCCCATTTTTCCCTATCCTAAAATGCTACTAAAATCCTATTCCCTATCCCCTCCACTCATTTGTCAAAGGTAAAACCCTAAACCCTACCCCATATAAAATTTCCTAAACTCCCTACATGTCCCTAAATAAAATTCCTCCTCATAGTCCCTAATCCCTTCATATTATTCCCCTTCCTAACAGTCCATTGTTGCATTTTTCCCCTTGGTGGCAGATTTTAGCACATCATAAAAGCAGTCCAAACACAGTTTTATCATCAGCATCTTTTTCTCTAAGGCAGTGGAAAAACAGCAGTCATGGCATCTGAACATTCATCAGACTATGAAATGGAAACCCAAAGCGACTCATCCTCGGAAGAACAGGCTCCTCGGAGGACACACAAAAGTGGCAGACATTGTAGAGAAGAACTGACCACCCTTACAGAATTGCAGGCCTGCCCTCTTGCTATGTCATGTTTCCAGCGTCAGTCATGCTTTGAGTTTTGTCAAAAGGTGGCTAGTGTTCAATTTCATCATGAGCTGGCTCATCTATTCGTGCTACACTTACATGGAGATCAGGCTACTTTAGCTGGTGTCACCTTCACACTTACACCAGAATCTGTCTCATTAGCAACCAGCATACCAAACATTGGAGAACCATGGAACAAGAAGCAGAAGATTGATCGGCATCATTATGAGCCATATATTAAAACCACTTTCTTGAGGCAGCTCAAAAGGGTCTTTCCATTTCGGTATCTGAAAGATGAATATGCTCCACTAATGAGATTGATTATGAAATACTTCAGCTGTGAAGGATGATTCTCTCGTATTTATGCTTATCACATCAGGTTGCTCATGCATTTCACTAGGGTACGGATGATGAACATCCCGTATTTCATTTGCCCGAACATAGAGAGGATGACCACCTTTATATAGCATAAAACCCCTCAGCAGCAACTTAACAGTGTTTATCATTTTGCTCTCATCAAGATTTTGGTGGTGCATCAGCTTGATCTACAGGGTATCACTTGGGATAATTTCATCTCCCGTGACTTCTTCCAAGCTTCACAGGGACCTCGAGAGACTAGATTTGAGATAGGGGAACCTTCTCATCAGTATGAGCACCATGAGACCGCCAGTGTGCCGGTATTCGTCACATATCAGAGGGGTGCTAGACATTTGTTTGCAGCAGCAAAGCGAGTGTTATCTCCACCGAAGGTGGAAGGGGCCTCGCTTCCGACATCAGCACTACAGGTACATGATAGAGGTAAGGAGCCAATGCATGATGAAGGGCCATCAGGTGAATGAGAGACCGAATTCGTTCTCCTTCATGATGATGATACAGATACAGATCCGCAAAGTGCACAACTTAAAGAGATCATCCAAGAGCAGCAAACAGAGATTCAAGCCTTTTCCCTTGATTTGGAAAGAGCCAAATGGAACATGAAATATCTGGAGCAGAGGAACAAATAGCTTGAGGATCAGCAAGCGATCATGAAGCTGCACAAAGGAGAAGAGTTGAGCTCACGTCATTGGAGCAAGAGATTAATGAGGATCGAGAGGCCAATCTCGAGAGAGTCAAAATGCACTTAGAGAGGTTGCTGGAAAAGGCCGACAAGGACCATGCATTGCTGAGACACATGGATTTCCACTACATGGCGTGAAACAAAGTGTGCAAGGCCCGAATCAGGAATTTGAAGGCGAAATTGAGGAAGGCAATCAAGAAGCAAAAGAGGCAAAGGGAGCTCGATCGACTTGAGATATTGGTTGAAGCCTCTTTAGCCCAGCATAACACTTGATAAGGAAGCTGCAGCCCAAATTTCAAGAAATTTGGGGCATTTTTGGTATTTTTGTAATTTTTTGTGCAAAAAACAGGCTTTTTCTCCCTGTGCGTCGTGCCACCTGGCGCTCACTTTCGCTAGGGAGCTCAAAAGGACAAAAAGTTTACATTTTTGGATTTTCCATGGAAAATCATGACTTTTGGTGCATGGCCAAGAAGTTTGGGGCAATTTTGAGTCCTCAGGAGGTCAAAAACACCCAAAAAGTGACCTCTCTGCCCCTATTTTGACACATAGGAAGCAGTCTTGGGAGATTGCAGTTTTGGAGGGAAAAATCGACACCAAATTTAGAAATTTCACTTGGGTTGGAAATTAGATAGGTAGGGCTTTCCAACAAGCACACTTGGGCTCAATTTGGACTTCGGAAGGTGCCTCAAAACGAGCTCCAAAGTGGCGCGATGCATACAGTTTTTGGCGCGGCGCACAGAGACCCAAAGGCCAAAATCACTCCCGCCTCGTGAAATTTCGATTCGCAATTTTATCCAAGTGGGCCCGCTCATTTACAATAATTTTTTCCTGGCATCAAAGGCAAAGTTTAAAAAACATTTTTGGCTTCTATCCAAGTGGCCAAATGAAGGCGAACAACCACACAAAAAAAACCTACGCTCATGTTTGCTTTTTTCTAATTGGTCCTCATAAAAAATTAAATGTAACTGCTAATGGTTGGCTCTTCATTTCCTGGGTTGATAGAATTTCTCATGGCAAAGCTTATTTATTGTATTGAGAGTCATTTTGTAAAGGGTTGGAATTTCTAGGAAACTGTGGGAGAGAAACCCAGTCACTCACTGTACATTTTGACAGAGAATTAATGAAAGGTTGCAGCTCCGGTTCATGATATTCCTGTGGCGTGAGTTTAGCAAATGTATTTTCTTTATGTTTCATATGTATTTTGTTATGTTTCATATTTTCATTCATATTCGTTTCCAGTGAAAGATTTCTAAGTAAGAAAAGGTAGAATTTAGTGTACTACTCTGCCTTGGGATAGTTTTCACGTTCTATGTTTTCTTCTGTTGAAAAGGATTCATGTATCTATGCCCTTTTCACACTCTTAAACAATCTCTCCATTTCATATTATTTCAAATCTAATTGCTAGAATTTCTGCCTGTCTTGCCTCACGAAATAATCTGCGTCTTTGAGTTAAATTCTCTGCTCATGCTGTTCCTTGGCCCCACACATCCCAGAAAACTCAGTCATTCATCAAAATACCTCCATCATATTTATTTACCTAGCCTAAAATCAGTATTCATTTTTGAGTCATATCAGACCCTATTGTTTATTTTCCTGAGTGTGACCCGGAGAGAGCCCTCTCCTGTTCTTGTAGGGCTAGCTACCAGACTGAGCGTGGTTTGTGGTTACCCTGAATTTTGCCTTCCTTCAGCCAAGGCAAATTTAGGTGCCAACAAAACCAATGACTATTTTTGGACCCTGCTACGTGGAACCATCCTCCATGGCGCAACATTCTTGGTGCAGGTCATGCTGGCGCATTTATTTCTTCCATTGCGCAGTCCTCTTCATTTTTCCACTTTTTGGGAAGTGTATTTTATAGTCCCGCACCTCCTTGTAATTGCCTGGAGTACTATGATTGTCTTGCCATCATGCAGTCATTACGCAGGGGAAGGATCCCCTTGATACAACTTCAATCAACTTCCATTGATTCTTCCAGGAAATAATTCCCCATTCAACTTCGCGAGTTAAACCGCGCCACCATCTGTAATTTCCTTGACTACATAGGGTCCCAACTAGTGCATTTGAAACTTTCCAAGAAACTTCATGAATTTTCTATCATAAAGTAGGACCAAGTCATTCACCTTGAAGGTGTGCAACTTGATATGTCAATCATGCCAAGCCTTCTTGAGCTCCTTTTTCACCTGTTGGTGAAATAATGAGAGAAACTTGTCTTCTGTTAATTTCAGCAACTGCACGAGGCACTCCTCCATAGTCTCATGATCCGCCATATCAGTCAATGCTGCAATTCACAAACTCGACAAAATATACTCCATGGGCATCATAGCCTCTATCCCATAGACCAACCTGAAAAGAGTTTGGACTGTCAACTTTTCATATGTCATCCTATATGCCCATAGGACTGTTGCTATGCATACATCCCAATCGTTCCTCTTCATGTTGCAGACCTTCGTCAATGTGTTCACCAAGATTTTATTGAATGCTTCAATTATACCATTTGCATGAGGATGATAGGGCGTACTTTGTTGATGATAGACCTGGAATTCTTCGAGCATCGTGGTAATTGTTTCATTTAGAAAATGCGTACCCCTATCACTCATCAGTATCTTAGGACACCCAAACCAAGTCAGGACATATTCAAACAGGAACTTCGCAGCTATAGCAATGCTACAGTCTTTCACCAATTGTGCTTCCACCCATCTTGTGAAAGACTTAGTCACAGTAATAATATATCGCGCGCCCATCTTTTTCCCTGGTGGATGTATCGGGCCTAGAAAGTCAATTGCCCATTTATCAAAGAATTGTAATGAAATCTGAGTATTTAAGGGCAGTTCGTCCCTGTATGATGGCTTCCCCGTCCTTTAACAAATATCACATACCCTACAATATGCCTTAGAATCCTTATGTACTGTTGGTCACCATAATGTTGCTCGCAGAATCTTCTCTGCAGTTTCTTTGAATGCATAAGGTCCTCCCCCTACTCCTCCATATGCTTCAACAAGGATGCTAGTTCGTTCAAACTCTGAAATATATTGGTGTATTATTTCATCAATGCCCATCTTATACAAGTGTCCTACGATCATAGAAAAGTCAGCCGTGTAGACCACTAATTTTTTTCCTGCTAGATAGAATATCCTTCCGGGGCTGTGCCAGTAGTCAAAAACTGGATTATATCAGTGAAATGATCGTCTGCAACATGCACTGCAAAGAGTTGTGCATCTAGTAACCCATCTTCTAGACTAGTAGGTTCTTCCCCTGTCTTGATCCTGGATAGATGATTTGGTCCCACATTTAATATTCCAGGCTTCACAATTACCTAAAAATCATATTCCTGAAAAAGTAACAACCACCTACAGATCTTCTCCCCCAACACATGCTTGTTGACCAAGTACTTGAGAGTGGAGTGATCTGTGTACATTTTGAAATGTGCCCCTAACAGGTAATGTTGGAATTTCTGCATCGCGTAGACCATTGCTAGTCCTTCACGCTCTGTAATTGAATATTTTTTCTTGGCCTTTGGCAGTTTTCTACTTGTGAAGGCCATAGGATGATCAATTTTTCCTACTCCGGGCTAGGTTAATACCGTACCCAACACAATATAGGAGGCATCTACACGTACATGAAACTCTGTCTTCCAATCTGGAAACACCAAAATGGCCACAATCACCATCTTTTTCTTTAACATATCCAAATTGTGCTGAAACTCCTCATCCTAGCAGAATGTTGCGTCCCTCTTCAACAATTTTTCCATTAGAACAGTTACCTATGCATAAGATTTTATAAACTTTCTATAGTAACCAGTGTGCCCCAATGTTGCACGTAGCTACTTTACATTCTTTGGAGCTTCTAAATTGACAATCACAACTATCTTTGTAGGGTCTATCATTAATCCATTCTTACAGACTACATGGCCTAGAAATATCCCATAAGGCACAAAAAATATACATTTCTTTAGATTCAGGGCAATCTGGTATCTACGAAATGTATTTAACATAAGGTGCATACTTGCAACATGGAACTTTACGAACCCAAAAACAATCGAGTCATCAAAATACACTTCTAAGAATTTATGGATGAACTCTTAAAATGTTTCAATTACAACCCTTGAAAAGACCGCAGGCGCATTCTTAGCCAGAATGGCATTACTGTGTACTGGAAGCATTCCCACTCTGTCACGAAGGTCATCTTGCTGCGATACTTCGACGTGATCCTAATCTGATGGTACCATGAGAACCCATCAGTGAATGAATAAGCTTCCTACCCTCCAACATTCTCCAAAACTTCATCCATAAATGGGGTTGGAAATGGGTCATGAACGCATGCATCATTAAGATTCTGCAAATCTATGCATATCCTAATTTCACCTTGCTGCTTCTTTTCTTGGACAACCATAGGGCTTACCCAATCAGACTCTTTTACTGGCTTAATGATTCCAGCCTCCAACATTTTGTCTAGTTCTTTCCATACATTTTCCTTATACTTAGGATTTAGACGGTAAGGTCTCTGTTTTACGGGCTTCACATCAAGCTTTAAGGTGATCTTCATCACTCCCATATCCCCTATTATTCCTTTCAAGTCCGAGAACTTGGTGGGAAACAAGTCTTGGTATTCGCGCAACAGTTTTTCCACTCTATCAATTGTATATTCATCCCAATAATCACCTATCTTTGCAAACTTAGGCTACGCGTCAGACCCAATGTTTACTTAACTAGTCTTCAACGGTTCTATTACATCAGGGTTTGTTGCTTTAGGTCCTTCAACCTTGAGTTGTCCTTCTGTTTATAGAATTTTGATATTCCGGGAATCCTCTTCTTCTTCTGTAGTCACATTGTAGCATTCCCGTGCATGGCGCAGTTGGGTATTCCATTCTAGTTGAACCCATTCTACCAACTCTTCAGGTGTTATAAAGATAGCAGCCTTAATTTCCTGGAGTGCCTCATCATGCACTCAAATCCATCCTCAAAGTTGAAAGTTAAAAAGAAACTCTCCCTCAAGATATCCGATTTGGTCGTCCCATGGTGTAGCTCCGTTTCCAAGTACCAATTCATTGAAATAGTATCTAAGGCGTGACAGAAGATGTACACCCATTTCGGTTGTGGCTCTTCTCCCCAAACTTTAGTCCATCACACCAAATGCTCGCGTGGATCATCCTTTCCACTGTATTTTTCAGTCATACGGGTATTACCGTATCCAAACCTTAACTTCATCATTCGCTTATATTCCTTCCAATCATCAAAGCTATCCTTATGCATACCCCACCAATGGGAAGGCGTAGCACGCAGTGCGAACTCGAGTGGCTGGAAACGATGCTCTTCGGGCACCTCCCTTTCAAACTTATCCAAAAATAAACTAACATCATCTAAGCCATCGTAATGCAATAGATTTCTTACCTCTGTGGATACGCACTGTAATGGTTTTTTCATCATATTGTAATGTAGCGTGGAAACTTAATGCAATCTATTCTTCCAGTGTTCAAGCTCTTCATCTGGATCTGAGGTATAAGAGCTATCTCTATCCCATGCAATTCACCCATTTGCAATAGGATTGATCCAATCTTCATTGCACACATTTATCTTGTATATCTGATCTAGATCATCATCCTCCACATAGTCGCGGTCTAGTTCAATGTAGCGTGCTCCCTCCATAGGATCTAGTGGTACAATAACTCGCAGTGCCTTCTTTTCAAATGTCATCCTTCGCTTCTTCAAGTTAATTATGACATCCATGTAGAAGACCCAATCAATCCCTAATAGCGCAGGGTAAGTATTTTTTTCATCCACTATTTCAATTACTTCAAAATCATCCAAAGTGCTTTCTCCTTCAATGTCCACTATTACCCCATACAGGCGCACCATAGGAATGATTTTCTGCTGATTGGCCATGCGTAGCTATATAGGAGACCATTGTAGCGCAGGCCTCCCCATCCTTTCCCATGTCTTCTTAGGTAGAACGTTTGCATCAGATCCCATATCCAAGATGACTTGATCCATTTCATACTCTCCAATCTGCGTGGTCAGCCTCATCTCGTGCCCTGTTTGCTTCTTATGTTTACCCAATTTCATCACAGTGAACTGTTCGGAAGGAGTCTTAATTTTTCCATGCAATTATCAATTAGCTCCTGGAGCCCTTCTACCACCTTCTTATCTTGCAATAATTTCATACAAGTTTTCAAAAAAGTAGCCAATAATGAGGGATCTATTTCCTGTATTTCACTGTTTTCAACTGATTTCTCTTGACTCCCTGAAGTAGAAGCTTCAAAATTTTTTTCTTGGCCTCCATAAAAGTTTCTCTACCCCAGTTTTTATCAAATCCAACTTCCTTTTTGGCATCCTTACGCACCCATCCTTCGGCTTCTGGCTACTTTCCCTTATCTTCTCCCGTGGCCATACCATTGCGTGTTATGGTATTGATGCTATGATCCTCTTAGCGAGGCTCTGCCATCATCATCTGTATTTTTTGCGTAGGTTTTTGCGTCTTTTTCTCCTGCATCTTGGAAATTAGTAGTGGGAAATCTTCTATCACATGATCAAATTGTCTGCAATATTGACAAGAAGGATGTGTAGGGTTCTGACAGTCACACGCAAAATGTCCTGCTTTGCCACAATTATAATAGATGATTTGTCCATGACCTCTGCCAGCCCCTCCTCCTCTTCCTCTTCCACAGCCTTGAAATCCTCTGTGTGTTGTACTTGCGCCCTAATCCGGAGGCCATTTTTCTGCTTGCATTCGATATGTAGGGGTCTGCTCCATCATCAATTCATAGCTTCGACAGTTTCTCTCATCATGTCCAACCGATTTACAGAAAGTACAAAACAATTGTTGCGGTGTCTAAACAAAATTTTGTAAGAGGTGACAATTATCAGTCATGTGCTTCCCAGCTATCTGACAGATAGCGCACCATAATGGTACTCTCGCGCTCAGTCCTGCAATGTTATCAGGCTTTAGAGGCACAAGACCTCCTCCAATCAAGTAATTCTGATAAACAGGGTAGTGATCCTTATCATGTCCCTTGTATTTGAATTTTATACACTAGACTTCAGCGCGCACCTCTGGCTGAGCTTCCTTCCCTGTCCTTAAGCTTTGCAACTCCATGTGTAGGCTTGATAGCTGCGACTAAATCTATTGTACTCCAACATTCGTATCATGCATTGGCGAGGCTTCTAACCTCATCGTGATCTCCACAACCTCCGCTTGCATTCCTATCTTCTGCTGTGATAATGGTAGTCTCAGATGAGGAAACAATGAACCAATGTACCAATCTCTGTGTTGATCATCCGTGATCTTCATATTAGCCTGTCTGATCAAGCATTTTAGCCTCTGATCAAAATCCCATGATGACTCATTTACCCTATGTTGTATTTCCTTAAACTTGGTTACAGACTACACCTAAGACTTAGGCTTCTTAAACTCACTATTCAACACCTACTTAGTTTCTACCATCATCACTCCAGGTCTATCTGTATAGAACTGATGTACCAAGTCATTGCTCCGTCCTGCAGCATTACAACCAGCTGCGCTTTCTTCATATTATCATCTATAATCTATTGCATCATCCATACAACATTTGCGACAAACTAGAACTGTTCAGGGTCTTCGGTTCCCACCCCTTTGAATATCGACATATTCATTGTATTCGCCATGTTGAATGGTTGAATCTGTGGAGGTGGAGTTGGAGGTGAAGGTGAAGGTGTAGGTGTATGTGGCAGAGGTGGAGGTGGAGGTGGGCTGGATGGGTGAGGTATCCTTGGGATACACTGACTTACTATCTCCAACATGCTTCATGGTATACTTAGAATAGTTCCTTCGTCATTGCTAGAAGAGGATCCTAACAACGGATTGTATTCAGAGCCTGATTCTCCATTCCTTCTAAAGGGTTTTTTGCTTCGCATAGTCCCAAACAACAACATAATGGCATAACCATTTTTTCGCACAACAACATATTAATCCAAGTTTTTAGATATTTTTAATACTTACCTCGTGGTCCCTTGAAGAGCTTGCACTCTACTTCACTATAGCTGATGGTTGTATCAGTCGCGAGCTCAGTGAAAAATCCTCATAAGATATGATCAATACAATGATCAACGGACCGTGAAATGTTATTTTTAGAAGCTTCCAGGCAATTCACCAGCTTTGGATTCCACACAATAAGGCCGTTAAGCCTCCACGTATCTTGATTGTCCACTAATCTAGACAACCACTCGTGAAATTCACAAGGGAAGAAACATAAAAAGGCTTCAATTTCGTCTGTGTATAGGTATCTATTTAACCACTGTTCCTTGGATAATTGTCGGTTTATATTCTCCTAAGCTTCAAACGCGTGCAACTTCTGATCGAGCCACTTCTTGATTTCTTTCTTAGTAGGGAACCACTTATTTGACATCACACATTCCTCATATAGATCGTGGTCTTGACAATGGAACCCTTTGTTGGCTTGATGGAGCCTGACCCAGGTTCAACGTTATCTGTGCCAACAAAAAAAACTCTAACTGCTGGCCCTTTTGCAAACAACTTGCACAACACAGGTTGTAGTCTCACCCAAAGCAGTATTGGGGGATGCTAGAACCAGGTTTCTGCATCCATAGGCTTGTGTGACGGTTTCCTAAAATTCCTATGGCTTAGATCTACCTTCACACAACTCTAATCCTTATGAATGGGTAACTACTAGAAATCTATCTAAACGACTTCCATATATTTGCAAAGGTACTTAATTGTACTTAGCATGCACAGAGATTACAGATCTACCACTTTCATGCAATAAACAAGCATTAGTTCATATAAAATATATCACAGAGCGAAGATACATGGACTTAGTAGAAGTAAATAATAAGACACAAATGCATCAATTTTGGCCCAAAACAGTCTTTATTAAGTATAAGCATTCAATTACAGACTTCTTATCCCTGTGCACTCAACTGCAGGGGCCCACACACTCAGCGTGCAGACTTACCAAGGTCTCTGCACACTCAGCTGTAGGAGCCTTCCCCTTTCGCCTAAGTACAGGAAACATACCTTTCCTGCCTTAGCACCTTGCCATTACAATGATTCTTCACAATTTTTTTTTTTCTAAGACTCACTATGAATCATCTATATATAGAATCTACTTTACAATATCATGGTTTGCAGATGATGGGTGGGTCTCAAAAAACTCTATCACCTACCCAACTAAGGGACTAAATCCCCTTTGACTTATACTAGCTTCGTGCTCCACTCCCACATTTCACGGAGAATTTACGTTGGATACAAAAAGATATTACAAAATTTGCTCAAAATTGACTCAAAACTTGACTTAACTGACCCTAGGGACCCCTTCCCAACACACAATGAATGGGACTTTTCAGTTGTTCGCATGGGCCTTCAAGGGAGTGACTGGGGTGGAGCATAATGGAAAATGATAAATCCTCATCTCTGAACCTCTCCTAGCTATTGGATCATCTTCTCCAGATCTTGTACAAGCCTCCAAAATTTTGACATAACCTCTAGAACATCTGCAAGTGGATCAAACATGTCTCCCAAGTGTTATTGTGAAATTGACCTAGAAGGCCTACAAACAAGGTTTTAAAAGGTGCCAACAAGTCCTTCACTCTCCAAAAATAATATCCACAAGCTACAACACCTCTAACAGTCCTTCGATACTCTGTAGTGTCATCACCAAGCCAACACATCACTGCAACAAGTCATCGAACCTGGTAAGCATAGTCATGAAGACCTAGTTTCCAACTCAACTAGTGTGCCATCAAACCATCAACCATACTAATGCCATCATATGACCATCATGAGTGTGACATCATATTGTTGACATCAATGTTAACACAACCATCTTAATGATAACTCAACTAGCTGCAACCATGCTACAATGAAGGCATCCAAACATCAGCTAGGCTACAAGGGGTTGACATCAATGCCAACATCAGCTAGTTGGATCAATTCACACCATAATGCCAACAATACTCCCCTTTTTCATTAATGGAAACCATACACAAACTCCAGACCATCATCATCTATCTCTTCCCCTTTGAAATCAATGGAAAAGGGCCAATTCCATCTGATAAGGTAGCAAAACCTAAAGCACAAATACTAGAGCAATACATCTCTACATGGCTGAAACATAATGCATTTCAATGATCATCCAAGCCTTCATACAAGAAGAAAGAAACATATATACCAATCATCATCCAAAGTAGCATACCAAACAACAACCTATATAAGCAAGCAATAACATGCCAACATAAGGTAACCATAAAATAATTGTAGGTTTTAACCCTATATAGAAATTACATGCATACGGATTCTAAAACATAAAATAAACAATGGTGAGAGAATAAAACATAAAATAGATACACACAACAATTTTCCCTTGGATCCCAAAATCGGGACTACCTTATTGATTTTTCATTATATTCCTTTCAATGTTACAATACATATATATACATTTCAAAGCATCCATAAACTGCAATCCATTAACCCTAGATTAGAACATAAGTGTGGTTCCCTTGACTGGATCTACAAAATACCATGGGCAGAAAACCACCATGCCCAAAACCATGTGCGAAAACCACGCACAAAACCATAGGTAGGTCTACCCACCTAATATAGGGACCAAAAAATAATTCCCCAGGGCGCTGCCCTGGACCCTATAGAGGGGGGCTACTGCCTCCCTCACACCCCCTGACAAGGGGAGTTTCCACCCCCCTATGACCCCCCTGCTATGCTCGACGCAATGAACAGGTACTTCTTTCACCCCCCTTGTGACCCCCCCGCATGTGGGGCTAATCATGGAAAGAATATGACACACACCCAACATTCTCCCACTTGTTGTTTTCTTTCCATAGGGGGCCACATGAGAGCTTAGTCATTGGTGTAGCCCTGTAATTCCAACTATTTCTCTACACCGAGAGAACTTCTCAGTGCTCACAGAATTTGTTAATGCATCTGCAATATTCTTCAAAGTGTTCACCTTTACTAGCAAAACCTTTTTGTCCTCAACCATATCCCTTACAAAGTGATACTGAACATCAATGTGCTTTGTCTTTGAATGATAAGCATGGTTATTTGGCAAGAAAATTTCACTTTGGCTGTCATAGTCTATCCTTCTAGCTCGATGTACCAACCCCATACTTGAACACAATATCTGCAACCAAACTGCTTCCTTTCTTGCATGAGTGGCTACCATGTATTCTATCTCTGTATTTGAAAGTGCCACTACAGTCTATCTCTTGCTCATCCAACTCACTACACCTCCAAACAGGTTAAATACATACCCACTTGTAGTTCTTATTTGATCCAAATCTCCAACCTAGTCTGCATCAACAAATCAATGGATGTCCAAAAATATATCCAATCTTGGTATTCCTTGGTAGCACAAACCATAATCACTAGTGCCACGCAAATACCTAAAAACCCACTTCACTGTTGTCCAATGCTCCTTCCCTGGTTTTGACATAAACCTGCTCAATACTCCCACTACATGTGCAATGTCTAGTCTAGAGTTACACAATATTTTTTCACACCTCCTGTTCACTTCCTGTCCATATCCCAAAATGCCAAAAAGTTGACTACTATGTAGCATATCCATCATGATATACAGACTAGAACCTCCCTAAAGAATCAAAGGAAAAATTCCCTAAATTCATTCTGAAGAAGGTTGACTAAAAACCCTAATTTTAGCATCAACGCATTTTGCTCCACTACCTTCCCATGTTGATGGAAGGCTGCTCAGTTATACACTCATGCTCCTAGCAATGGTTTTCCTAAACTAGAGGAGAATCTTTGCTCATTAGAACCTTCATGAACAACAAACTGGATATTGGTTGTTGTTGATATGGTCAAATTCTCTCATTTGGGTATCTTGATCTTATCATCATGGGATTTCCCCTTGAGATGTGGACCTTCCTCCCTCTTTTGTGGATCCCTAACTCCCTCTCCCTTCCTATAAATTCACTCCCTTCAATTCCCAAATGGTTGGTCATTGATTGTTGCATCCCTATGCTGAGATTATGATTACATGCTACCCATTCTAGCTTAGAGAAGGAGTGCTTGAAGAGTCTTTGCTTGGACTTGGACATCCACGAAAAGGAGGTCTTCAACATCAAGGAATAGGTTGTATGCTTCCATTTTTAGTTTCTTAATATATACATCTGATGTTCACTTTCCATAATTGTGTAAATGTTTATGCTATTAGCTTAATGTTCCTTGATGTATTAAGTTGTTTATTTTTTATGTATGCCATATATGCTTGTGTATTTTTCATAGCTCTTTGATCTTACTTGCAGGTACTTGGATGTGAAGAATAGGTAAGGAGTGAGGCATAGAGCGAAAGATTCAAAGCCATCTCCAACGATTGAGCGATTAACATCAGAGCAAGGTAGGTTTCTCCTTCTCTCCCCAGTGGAGTCACCATTTTTTTGTGAAGGCATATCCCCTTGGTGGACAAAGGCGATCCCTCTAGCCTAATGAGTGGATCTTGTAAAAAACTTAACAAAATAACATACACTTTCCCGGGTTGAAGACTCGTCTACGCCTTTTCCAGCGAACCCTCATGGGTGATGCCACATAATGGTATGTAGAGTTTCCTCGAGGTTCCTATCAAGACTTCAATTATTTGGCAATGGCCTTCCTTACTCACTTCCAGTTACTGGTTCGCTATGAAATTGGTACCCATCTTCTTACATCTTTGAAACAGAATACTACTACCCACATCTCTGATCATATCCATGAATTGAGATGTTGACGTTGCCTTATCAAGTTTGATATACCTGATGAGCTATTAACTAAATGGTTTACCAAATCATTCGTCAACAAAATTGCCAAGGACGTAGCTATGGGAGGTTGTGTAAGATCAAGCCATTTCCCATGCCCAATATTTAGATTTGGTGTATTCCCAATCTGGCATGTTATATGATCTCTTTCCTGATGCTCTGAGACCATCTATGGATCCAACATCTTCTAAACCTCCGGATGTACCACCTATCAATGGTATTATTGGATCAATGACTCAAACTTCCAGTAAAGCTTCTTCGAAGCAAAAATGCTTTTCAAATTCTGCATCTAATCCTCCTTTGAATCCCTCTTCAAATCCTGGTAAAACCTCTAAGGTTAATGTCGTTCATTCTACCATGACAGACAAAGTCTCCAAAGGTAAAAAGAAGGTTAAAGGAAAAGCAAAATCTCATACCCAAAACAGGATCCTCCAAAGTCATTTGCTGATGATACATCTAAACATAAGCCCAAATATCCTTGCCTCATTTGTGAGGAAGATCACTATATCAAGGATTTTCCCCATATTGTAGAAGTTAGTCTCTTGTTAAAAGGCACTCAAGGGACACCAGTTGTACTAAAAGAACCTTTTCCATCACAACAAACCCAATTGGTATAACAAACACAATCTTCTACATCTTCGGGTTCTTAGGTTTATATGAGTGGGACAGTGCCTATTTCTGTCACCAATCAATCAAAAGACTATCTGACTCCTCCCAAAAATATTATGGAGAAAGAAGTTATTGATACAACTTCTACTTCTACTCCACCTAGTTCCGGTCCTCTTCATATTGAGATACCTAGTAATGATTTCGTTATCCTACCATCTCCTACGGGTGTCCTTCGGAAATCATCCTATAATCTGAATACGCGAACTGCACAGAATTACAATATTGTTAAAGATTTAGCTCAAGCACCTTCAACAATGTCTACCTTGGAAGTTCTCTAGAGTTTTCCATCGCAATGGAAAGTATTACTATCCTCTATACAAAGAATTGACCTTACTCATTTGAGTTTTATTACTTTTGACCTGGAAAATTATGTTCCACGTCTTCCCCATCAACTTGTGTTTAAAATCCAATTCATTATAAAAGGAAAGATGATTTTTCAGACTATGATTGATGAGGGTGCTTCCACCTGCATCATGTCTGTTTCATGTTGGAAAGAAATAGGCTCACCCCCTCTCAACTAGTCTTTGAATACCTTAGAATCCTTTGATGGGAGAGGATCTCGTCCTTACGGTATTCTCACGAGTTTTCCCATCACGTTGGAAGGGAAAACTGTTGAATTAGAAGTAGAAGTTGTTGATGCAAGTTTGAATTATAACCTTCTACTTAGACGAAGTTGGACTCATGCTATGTTTTGCGTGGTTTCTTCTTTGTTATGTGTGCTCTTTTTTCCTCACGAGGGGAAAATGGTCATTGTTGATCAGTTATCCTTTTTCTCTTCTAGTTATTTGAATGGAAATGTGCCATATGTTGGGAATACTAACATTCCTTATGAGAGCGTTGGGGTGGGTCTTTTGAAGACTCTACTCTTATGGGAATGTTTTCCCTCCCACCTCCAAACGTCGCTTCTGTCAACATGATCTCCACTTATTACGATCCTTGGATTGTTCCTTCCCACGATCAAGTTGATTCTTTGGCAATGTCACACAGCTAAGCCCAGCTGAACAAGCCTATCAAGATGTTGTTTTGGATTTGGCGGCCACTTCTGAAAATCATACTACTCTTAATATGCATCTAGACGCATATTCACAATATCTTTGGCTTGGTTCTTGGGATTCTTCGGATCCCTCGAATGAGACATTTCCCACTAATAAGAGTATCACCAATAATATGTCTCTTAAGGAAACTCCCTGGAATGACGCTCATCATCATTCCTTGTTTCTCCTGAGTCTCAGAGAGATTTCATCGTGTTTGGATACCTTTGTTTCCCGTACACTCACCCATCCACTTCAAACGTCCATTTTGGTGCATGGATTTTTTTCTGATGGAAACATGGGGAACATTACTCCTACCATGCCTCTCAACATTTATGTTAAAATAAGAATTGTCGAGAACATCCATATCGGGGTTTCTTGTTCTCGTGATGAGATCAAGATTTACACTTCCCTTTTTAAGGAATTCAACGATGTCTTTGCCTGGACATATGAAGAGATGCTTGTCATAGATCCTAGTATAGATGTGCACAATATTCCTACATATCTAGATGTGAAGCTTGTTTGTTAGTGACTTCGTCCAATGCACCCTAGAAAGGCAGCCACTATTAAGGGAGAGGTTGAAAAAATTCTAAAGGGTGGTTTCATTTACCCCATTCCATTGACAGATTTGGTTTCAAACATTGTCCCTCTGACTAAAAAACAAGGGACTAACCACATTTGTGTTGATTACCATGATATCAATCAGGCGTGTCCCAAAGAAAATTATCCAACTCCTTTTATCGATCAAATCATTGATGAGTGTGCCAGGAGTGATATTTTCTTTCTATGGACAATTTTTTTGGCTACAACCAAATTAACTTTCTTTCCGTCAATCAACATAAAACTTCTTTTATATGTCCATGGGGAACATTTTCCTACAAGAAACTCCCTTTCTTTCTGAAAAATGCTAGCGCTACCTTCCAACGAGCGATTTCTTATGCTTTTCATGACATCAAACACATCGTTCAACCGTATCTTGACAACTTACTGGCTCATTCTGCTAAGCGTCATGATCATCCTGACCACCTACGAGCGATTTTTCTTCACTGTAGACACTAAAATATTCATTTAAATCCACATAAGTGTGTCTTTTGCATTGAATTTGGTCATCTCCTAGGGTTTGTGGTATCTAAGGAAGGAATCTAGATTGACCCCCTCAAAGTTGAGGCCATTGTAAATTTACCCCCTCCATCATATTTACATCAGTTGTAGAGCTTGCAAGGGAAAGCTAATTTCCTTCGTCGTTTTGTACCCAATTATGCTGAACTTGCCAAGGGATTTACTCATTTTCTGAAAAAGTGGATTTGTTTTATTTGGGATGAAATTGCTCAAAAATATTTCGATGCATTAAAGAACACCCTCGTTAGTGCTCCTTTGTTGCATCTCCCCAACTATCACCGTGACTACTTCTTGTACTTGGCCACAACCGATAGTACTATTGCTATGGTACTGGTTCAAGATGATGATGATGGAAATGAACACATGATCTACTACTTAAGCCAGAATCTCATCAATACCAAAATTTGATATGCCCACGTTGAGAAACTTGCTTTAGTAGCTATTCACATTGTTCAACACTTTTGACACTATATTATCTTGCAAAAAACTACTGTGATTTCCGATTGCAACCCCATGACCTACAACTTGACTCATTAGTTGCTTGGGGGGAAATATTCTAAGTGGATTGTTATCCTTCAAGAGTTTGATTTTGAGTTTGCTACAACCAAATCAAAGAAATCGTTGGTTTTCACTAATTTAATTTATGACCTTCCCTCCGCAACCACATCTTCGGCTTTTGATGAGCTTATTCTTGACGAGACTCTCTTTCTCATCAACACTCTTGACCCATGGTATGGGGATATTATTGTCTATCTCCAGACCCAAAATGTTCGATCATAGTTGTCCGATTCTGAACGTTGTCGCATTCGACATCAGTCCAAAACATATCGAATCATTGGCGATACTTTGTAACATGTTGGTATCGATTCTATCCTTCGTAGATGTTTGACACTCAAAGAAGCTGAGAAAGTCCTCAATGACTTCCACTCTAGGGCTTGTGGTGGTCACATGTCAAGGTATGCTACTGCTAAGAAAATCCTTCATGCTGGTTATTTCTAGCCTTCGATATTTAAATATTTCATTTTAGTAGTCCAAAAATGTCACGCCTGCTAGATTTACAATTGTAAACAGTGTGCCCCACCCACACCCCTACACCTAGTTGTTATCATTGGCCCCTTTTCTAAATGGGGTATTGATTTCATGACCTGCAACCCTCGCTCAGCTGGGGGGCATGGTTATATCATTGTTTCTGTCGATTATTTCACTAAATGGGTCAAGGCGGTACCCACATGTGATGTTGACGGTAAAACTGCTACTCAATTTCTTTTCAATCATGTCATAGCTTGATTTGGTGTCCCTCAAGCCATCGTTACTGATCATGGATCTCATTTCCAAAATTACATGATGGCAGAGCTTACTGCTCGGTTGGGTTTGCATCACGACAACTCAAATCCTTATTATCCACAAGCCAATTGCCAAGTTGAGGCAATCAACAAAGTCTTAGTTACTATGCTCCAATGCACCATTGGGATGCATAAATCAAATTGGCATCTTATGTTATTTTCAGCTCTTTGGGCTTACCGAACTGCAAATAAGACTGCCACTGGGTTTATATCCTTTTAGCTCGTGTATAGTCTGGAGGCAACTCTTCCAATTGAGTATGAAATTCCTTCACTTAAAGTAACCATCAAATTACTCCATGATACCTCACCTGAACGGAACATTTACTTTACCTCGAGAGGCTTGATGAAACTTGCCGCTTTTCAGCGTTAGTAATTGAAGCCCAGATGAAATGAGTTAAGGCTCATTACGATAAAACTATTTCTCCCTATGTTTTTGCTAAGGGTGACTTGGTCTTGCTGTATGATCAAGCCAATGGCAAATTGGTCTTGTTGTATATATATCGAGTGTTTTCAAAAGGGTTTGATACATCAAAATAACAAAATTTGTGTTCCGAGACACATGGATTTATAAGCCTACAACTGTATAGAAAGTAAACTAGAGATCGGTATTTTCCCACATGGTGCTCATGGTAGCATGAGATAGCCCTAATGACTTGGCCCAACAGCCGATGCAGTCTAGCAGAAACTCTTATGGTGTGCCTCTGGTAGTGTAATTGAACCTCATTGATTGAGGGATAATCTGGAATCCCCCTTGTCAAAACTTCTAGGTTATGCTCTACCTCGATGATAGGATCTGCTTCCTCCTCATAAGGAGGAGCCTCCTTAATATAGTGTGTCACTCACCTGGCTATTGGATAAACCCCTGGAGGTCTCTCCGGTCCCACATCTGCACAACATCATAAGTCAAATCTCAGTACACTATGCCCCTAGAGGAAGTGGAATATCTGGGTCTCCTTGAAAATCCATGCCTGCATATGCCCAGTCATCAACCATGATTAACTATTGATGCAACCATCCAAAAATTTTTGGAGGGAATGACATATGTTGGATGCCTCCATGTCGAGGCATCAACTCTCCCCATCTAAGTAATCATGGAGCTCTAGGCGCTAGTGGATCCACTTCCAACTATTAATGTCAGTCTTTCCAGCCTTCCTCCAGTGATCAAATATTCTCTTACAAAGTGATTTTGAAGTGTCAAGGTCAAATTTTGTCATTTCAGTGAGTCTTCAAGCAAAATTTGGTCACTAGGCATTAGGTCTAGGGTTTGCTTTCACTCTTTTCAAAATTGCCCAAATGCCAATCTATGTCACTATTCAGCTGATTCTATCATCATTCATAAGGTTTTCATTATCATGTCAATATCTGATGAGTCATTTTACATCTTGTTCATGCTTCAGTTGAGCCTAGGTAAGGTCATTTCCCTCTCCTAGGGTTTTGAAGGCAATTTCTCTTGGACGGCCAAATCATCAGCAAATCTTATATCCAGATGTTCATACACCTTCCCCTACTTCCTAACATCCCTCCCTACTCCCCAAAATTTCTTCAAGAATTTCTAAGCCTCCTATCCCCTTCATTTCGCTTCATTTCGACAAAGTTCCTTGTTTCACACATCGGGATAAGTTTCACTCAAAAGATGTTTCAGAGCAATAAAAGATGAATTTTGTAAAAATGACAGAGGTTTTTATCCAAAACATGCCAAATAAGAGAAACCTCCTTCACTTTTTACACAGGTGTTATGGTTTTAGAGAAATGTTAAAAATATCGTTGCCTCAGGAGAATCGAATGCACCTCTGACGTGACCTTGGGAAAATAACGTTTTCTCCTAGCTTGGTTGGCCAAATGACTTTCTTGATGAGTCAAATGCTAACTAGACACAAATATATTTCCAATGAACTATCATGAGCTCAATTTGGAGTTGAGGAAGGCATTCAAAAGTTGACTGCAACAGCACTCTGCCCTGAGGTAGCCTCATTTGGCACATTTTGACCAGTCTTGGGAGATTTGATTTTTGACAGGGCAAATGAACTCCAAATTGAAAAATTCTAGTTGTGCTGGAAATTAGACTCAAATAAATTTCCCACGCACTATCCGGCGCCCAATTGTTACACCGGGAAGGCCTGCAAAAAGCAGCTGAAAGTCGCGCTACGTGTAGGGCTCAGGCACACCGCGCGCTACCCTGAAGATGGGCAAGTCCATTTCTCAAAAACTCAGCATTTTTGGATTTTTCATGACAAATTACACTTTCTCAGAAATTTCCAAGACATTTCATCAGGTTTTGAGCCCTCAGAAGGTCAAAAAACATGCAAAAAATGACTTTCTGCCACTTTTTGGACACACAGGAAGCATTCTTGGGAGATTGCAATATTGGAGGGGCAAATGACCACCAAATTGAGAAATTCCACTTGGGCTGGAAAGTAGACATCCATACCTTTCCAACAGGCCTACTTTTGCCTCATTTTGATTCCGGGAAGTGCCTCAAACGTTGGCTCAAAGGCGCGCTACGCGTAGAGAATTGGGGCGCTACGCATCAGGGAAATTTGCCAGATTTTCACCTACAGCTCAACAAAACGCAGATTGGAGTAGTTTTGACTTTTTGGAGTGATTTTTGATCCTCCTTGATGTAATTGATTTAATTTTATGTTGGAATGACACTTTTTAACCTATTCTAGAAGATTCATTCATAAAATAGCAAACATTTAATGATTGAATTGGTTTCCTAGCTTATAGAGGCAAGTTGTTTTGACTGCCTAGATTATAGTGCTTTGTTTAGAATTGGTTGAAACAGCTCCTAGGATGATGAGCTCGACCCCTAGAGGCTAGGGAATGGGTTGGCATGGTCTATATTATGTATTTTCCAAATCATTTTCATGGTTGGAGAGGTTGGACTCTTGAGGGATAAGCTTAGACTGTATTACTCTTTGTATCTCTGCAATTTTGGCAAAGGAAAGACCAGGGTTTTGCAGCACTATTTGGGATTCCTGTGGTTATTTGTGTTGATGGTGTGCTTCTCTCTTGTACTTGTAAGTGTGTTATGTGTATCATTTTCCAACTTCTCTTTTCTGCACATTAAGTAAATGAAGTGTTAAGGTAGAATTCATAATTTATATGCTCTGCCTTTAAGTTTGCTTAATATCTATGTTTTCCTCTGTCTAAAGAGAACTCTCAAAAGTTTCTTGCTCTCTTTAGCTCCTCACCGGTCATTTCTATCCATTCACTTAATTCAAAGGCATCAAGACAATCTCCTACCTTGCCCCAAAAAGACCTCTGCAAAAACTGTGTCTCATCCCCGCACCCAAAATTGTTGTGCTCAGTTTTCCACCAAAACTCTAAAAATTTAAAATCAAACGTTCCCTATCAGTTTACTAGCCTAAAATCAATGTTCTTAATTGGTCATCTCCGCCCTCTGAAGACCTTTCGCCAAGATAGACCCTGAGAGAGCCCTCTCCTGCCCCGTAGGGCTAGCTACGAGGCTATGTGGTTTGATGTTGCCTTGGATTTTTTCCTTTTCAGCCTGAGGCCAAATTCAAGCGCTAACATATTGGCGACCATACTGGGGAAGAAAAAATGGTTTGCTGGTTGATGTCATTTGTTTTATAAGCTACAGACGGAGCCTGAAGTTATGCCAGGTAGCCTTAAAACGCTTTTGCTTTGCATTAGCGGAAGTAGATAAACGTTGCTTCAGTTAATCTCTAGTCTAGCTTGTAAACGTGACATCTAACTTATTAATTACCCCAGTACATGTATCAAGTTCAGATCTGATTGTTGATGGTGGACAACGATCAGACACTGACAAGGCTGAAATCATTCACTAGCAACTCCTTCACTGAAAACTCCAGAGATCAATGCTTCATGGTGACTTCACTGTGAGATTTTCAAGATGGACCAAATCACAAGAAGATATGCTCCCTTGAGCCGAGATCACATTCCAGGTTTTCCGAATAAAATTCCGAAGGTAGATTGGTCAAGGAATTTGCCTACATTTAAAGATGATGGTAGGAAGGACGCTGCTCTACATCTGGTTAGATTTCACATGCATATTCGCAAGTTGAAGGTTGATTTTCCTGAAGATTGCTTGATGAAGATATTCTTGGCCACTCTGGAAGGTAAAGCCCAATCATGGTATGAAAGTTTGCCGCCTGCTTGTATTTACTGTTTAAAGGATTTTCATGCTATGTTCATTGAACGATATAAGGACTCTTATCCATCATTAAATTTAGTTCAAGACTGTTGCAAGCATGCTTATAGTTTTATTGAAAGCCTTGAGAAATATTATGAAGATGATAATTTTATGGATAATGAGATCATGGAGGCTCTGTATGAAAATCCATTTCAGCATACTTGTCAAAATGATCAAGACATTTTGCAGCAGAATCAAGATCAGCAGGTTGAAGATAATATGGCTGAAAATGATGAAAGGGAGAATGACATTTCAGATCTGCCCACAGAAGACAGCAGCATGCAAGTAAGTCCAGTGTTGATTGTAGATTGTGATAATGTCCAGTCAGCTACTCCAGGTTCTGTTGAAATCATTTGGAATGCAGAAGACACAGTAATTCATACTGTTAGTCCATCATTAGAACACAGCCTTCATGAAGAAGCAATCCAGTCAGTTCATGAACAGCAAGGTGAGATCTTTGTGCAAGTAAGTGATGAATCTCCTTTCAATAACTCAGTAATAAATGATAGTCTGAGTGCCCTGTCATATGAAGATAATTACTGTTTAAGCAGAAGAAAACAAAAGGCATTGTCTCCTTTGTCTGAAGAGGAGATAGATCAGCTCTTGAAAGGTCTTGTTACAGCTCAAGCTACAGCAGATTTGCAGGGCACACATAGTCAGGAAAGTGTTGGGAAAACTTCTTCCTCTGTTGAAAAAGATGACTGTCTTTTCCTTCACAAAGATGATAATCCGGCTGTCATATCATTTGAAGATGACCTACCATATTGTCAGACTACAGAAGATCAGAGCATACAGGATTACCTTTCAGATTCTTCATATGTTTCATGTGCTGAAATGTTTTTCCAAGAAGAGATCTGCTCATCCATTTGTTCGGAGTTTTTTGAAGCTTATGAGCATACTTTTACTGAAGCACATGATGAAGGCAGATCAGAATTTGAAGCAAAAGACACCTTGTTCTTTCAGCAGGAGGTGGCAGTGGCAAAACTTCATGTTTTTCAAGATCCAATGGCAGCCCTGTTGCAGTCAACAGTGAAGGTGATTATTGCAGTATTCAGTGATGAAAGAGAATATGGTCGACTATATTTTTGGATGCCCAGTTACCAGTATTCATTGTTGACCAGAAGATCTGATCAGGAGAACCAATCAAGAAGGCATCTGCTTGATTGGTTGCATTGGCATTTTGATATAGTTTGATGGTATATTGTCTTGTAAGAAACACAGGTGGTTGTCATCATGATTTCAAATCTTGATGGACTGCTGCCCTTCAATAAGCTTTGTAAGTTCTTGTTTTCGTTAAGTCAATCATAAGTCATTTATGAGTCAGTTTTCAATTATGTTGGTTTCATAATTTTGTCGGCTTGAGTCAGGTTTCAGACAATAAATGAGTCAAAGCCTTGTGTCGTTTGCCGAAATAATGGACTCCATAGCCCAATGGACGAAGGTGTTGGTCTGCTCTCCCAAAGATCTGTCGTTCTTGGCACCTCCAAGGAGCTACCATCCCCATTGGAGCCAATGTTAGTGTCAGTCTTTCCAGCCTTCCTCCAGTGATCAAATATGCTCTTACAAAGTGATTTTGAAGTGTCAAGGTCAAATTTTGTCATTTCAGTGAGTCTTCAAGAAAAATTTGGTCACTAGGCATTAGGTCTAGGGTTTGCTTTCACTCTTTTCAAAATTGCCCAAATGCCAATCTATGTCACTATTCAGCTGATTCTATCATCATTCATAAGGTTTTCATTATCATGTCAATATCTAATGAGTCATTTTACATCTTGTTCATGCTTCAGTTGAGCCTAGGTAAGGTCATTTCCCTCTCCTAGGGTTTTGAAGGCAATTTCTCTTGGACGGCCAAATCATCAGCAAAACTTATATCCAGATGTTCATACACCTTCCCCTATTATTAAAGTACCTTATCAAACACTTCCCATCTCTGAGATCCCCCAAATTCCTCATTTTTCCACAAACCCTAGTTTCTTGCTACAACCTGGCAATTTTCTAGGTTGGGCCTGTGTTTTTCCCTTTTGGACTGCTTCCCCTCACTCAATCTCCGAGATTCCACTTTCCCCTACTTCCTAACATCCCTCCCTACTCCCCAAAATTTCCTCAAGAATTTAGAAGCCTCCTATCTCCTTCATTTCGCTTCATTTCGACAAAGTTCCTTGTTTCACACATCGGGATAAGTTTCACTCAAAAGATGTTTCAGAGCAATCAAAGATGAATTTTGGAAAATTGAGAGAGGTTTTTAACTAAAACATTCCAAATAAGAAAAGCCTCCTTCACTTTTTACACAGGTGTCATGTTTTTAGAGAAATGTCAAAAATATCGTTGCCTCAGGAGAATTGAATGCACCTCTAAAGTGACCTTGGGAAAATCAAGTTTTCTCCTAGCTTGGTTGGCCAAATGACTTTATTGATGATTTTAATGATAACTAGACACAAATATATTTCCAATGAGATATCATTAGCTCAATTTGGAGTTGAGGAAGGCATTCAAAAGTTGCGTGCAACAGCACTCTGCCTTGAGGCAGCCTCATTTGGCACATTTTGACCAGTCTTGGGAGATTTGATTTTTGACAGGGAAAATGAACTCTAAATTGAAAAATTATAGTTTTTTTGGAAAGTATACTCAAATACCTTTCCAACGCGTTATCCTACACCTAATTTGGACACCGGGAAGGCCTCCAAAAAGCAGCTGAAAGTCGCGCTACGCGTAGGGCTCAGGCGCGCTACCCTGAAGATGGGCAAGTCCATTTCTAAAAAAGTCAGCATTTTTGGATTTTTCATGACAAATTACACTTTCTCAGCAATTTCCAAGACATTTCATCAGGTTTTGAGCCCTCAGAAGGTCAAAAAACATGCAAAAAATGACTTTCTACCACTTTTTGGACACACAGGAAGCAGTCTTGGGAGATTGCAGCTTTGGAGGAACAAATGACCACCAAATTGAGAAATTCTACTTGGGCTGGAAAGTAGACATCCATACCTTTCCAACAAGCCTACTTTTTCCTCATTTGGATGCCGGTAAGTTCCTCAAAAGTTGGCTCAAATTCGTGCTATGTGTAGAGAATTGGGGCGCTACGCATCAGGGAAATTTGCCAGATTTTCACCTACAGCTCAGCAAAACGCAGATTGGACTAGTTTTGACTTTTTGGAGTGATTTTTCATCCTCCTTGATGTAATTGATGTAATTTTATGTTGGCATGACACATTTTAACCTATTCTAGAAGATTCATTCATAAAATAGCAAACATTTAATGAATGAATTGGTTTCCTAGCTTATAGAGGCAAGTTGTTTTGACTGCCTAGATTATAGTGCTTTGTTTAGAATTGGTTGAAACAGCTCCTAGGATGATGAGCTCGACCCCTAGAGGCTAGGGAATGGGTTGGCATGGTCTATATTATGTATTTTCCAAATCATTTTCATGGTTGGAGAGGTTGGACTCTTGAGGGATAAGCTTAGACTGTATTACTCTTTGTATCTCTGCAATTTTGGCAAAGGAAAGACCAGGGTTTTGCAGCACTATTTGGGATTCCTGTGGTTATTTGTGTTGATGGTGTGCTTCTCTCTTGTACTTGTAAGTGTGTTATGTGTATCATTTTCCAACTTCTCTTTTCTGCACATTAAGTAAATGAAGTGTTAAGGTAGAATTCATAATTTATATGATCTGCCTTTAAGTTTGCTTAATATCTATGTTTTCCTCTGTCTAAAGAGAACTCTTGAAAGTATCTTGCTCTCTTTAGCTCCTCACCGGTCATTTCTATCCATTCACTTAATTCAAAGGCATCAAGAAAATCTCATACCTTGCCCCAAAAATACCTCTGCAAAAACTGTGTCTCATCCCCGCACCCAAAATTGTTGTGCTCAGTTTTCCACCAAAACTCTAAAAATTTAAAATCAAACATTCCCTATCAGTTTACTAGCCTAAAATCAGTGTTCTTAATTGGTCATCTCCGCCCTTTGAAGACCTTTCGCCGAGATAGACCTAGAGAGAGCCCTCTCCTGCCCCATAGGGCTAGCTACGAGGCTAAGTGGTTTGATGTTGCCTTGGATTTTGTCCTTTTCAGCCTGAGGCCAAATTCAAGCACTAACACCAACCACCGATAACGGAACAGTGGCACACATTCTAGGATGAACATCACTAGAATAGATGCAAAACCAAATTGTTTCAGATTCCCTGACATGCACTTGGTTAGTTGGCGCTTCATGCACACTAATAAACCTTCACTCCAATTGAAAACTGTGGGATTTAGGCACTCAATTGCATACTGTAAATGAGACTTTGTTGCCTCATGCAACTCTTGTGCCCAAAATACTTGGGTCACGATGTTTGGGATTGTTCATAGTGGGAGGCTTGTTATGGTCTTTATGTCAATTTTCCCATTGTGGGTCTTTTTGGCCCTCGAACAACGCCTCACAATGAGCATATCCATTCTCTCTCCTCCAGTGCGTCATCTAGAAAATTGCACCCATTGTCCCTTTCTATACAACCTAGTGATGAAATAGATGTCAACAATGTCTATTTCGAGCTCTTGATCCCCGAACATGAACAATTGGTGATCTACATCCCACCAACTAATTAGGTGCTGCAATAACTCAAGCTGTGATCTGATCCTGAGAATCATGAAGAAATTGAGCAATCCACATGCTTGTAGGGCATCAATACAATCTTGATCCTGCATAGCCTGATGGTCTTCAGCTTCATGACCCCTCTCTTTCCATTCAATCACCATTTTGGACTGGTTATCTTGCAAAAAATCAACAAACCAACATTTCATGAGAATCCATGGAGAGAAAATCCAAAATAAACTATTTTACAGTGAATATTTCACTTTAAAATTTTCACCTCGGCACCAACACATCTATTTATGGGTTTTCTCGCGCTGCCAACATGAGGTCCTAATTGACCACAAGGTTAGCAACACGAGTCCGATGGGTGAAACCCGCGCTGGCCATCCATGATATGAAGTTTTTTCAAACCTTCCTTGCAGCCTACCCTATGGATGAAAAGGCATAAAAATGACTACCAAAAAGAAGGTAATGGACATATCTTTTACCTGCAACAAGCGGCTCGACGAATGGTATCCCAGATTGATTATGCTCCTTGCCTGAAAATCAAGGTAAAATGAGTTAAAAATGCTCTCATAATTGCAAATTGGTAAAATGGTAAAAATCATTTACCTTTTGCCCTATTTATAAGTTTTAATAATATTTTCACAAAATTAGGGCATACTTCAGTCATTTTTGTTTAATATTTTTTCTCGAAATAGGTAATGTGTGTTTCCTTGTACAACAACAGTTCATATATTCTTGGTGACGATGATTTTGATTGATTCAAATGATTTTTATTTTATCAATTTTTTCAGACTCGTTAAAAATAAAAAATAAATCAACCCCCTGGAGTCATATTTAAGCTCTTTTCCGACTCTCAAAAAATGAAAAGATTGTTGAGTACTTTTCGTTTTGAACTTGTGAAAGTAAATGAAATGACATCTGCTCAGTATAAGTTTAACCCATTTCCTCACTGAGATAGACTATTGTACGAAAAAGGAATACCTTAGTCGAACATGGCTAAGGGGTTCTCTTGGATATCGTTTTCTACCTTCTTGAATTTAAGAGACGATTTACAAAAAGGGACCTTTGGAGTTTTCTTGTTCACTTCATTTTCAAACTCTCTAAACATGAACAATATGTCGAGTTTCACCTCCTTCGGACTCAGAAAACTTAAACGACACAGGACTTGTTACTATGATGAGACTAAGTTTCTCCTTCCTAGGGCTTGTAAGACTTACTAGGATTGATTCATTCGAAGGATGAACTTATATGGAAAGCATATGCTATCCCCTTCAAGCTTGCGATAAAAAATATATGGTGTACTCACCAAAAATGGTGGGGGAAAAGGTGAAAGCAATCATCTCTTGTATTCAGTAAAGGCAGCATGTAACTGTTAGGTCCCTATACTACTAGTTTAACCCCTTATTGTTATTAGTACAACCCCCTTATTATATTGTTGTGCCCATCTAGTCCCTATATTGTTATTATTGTGCCCCATAGAAGCCCACTATTGTTGTTATTGTGCCATTACATTATTATTGTTATGTCGGCTCTGATTATATTATGTCCCCTTAGACTCCTATATATAGAAAGGAGGTCTTGTCATTTGTATCATCAAAGAATTTTTCATTTGTGTAATGTAAAGGAGGTTGCCCCCTCGAAGAGGCTGAATTCTAAGGCGTTGATCTATCTTTTCTATCTTTTTGTGCGCTGGTTTCATAACATTTGGTATCAAAAATTTGGATTCTAGGGTTTCGCTGCTCCAAATAGGTCATCGTGGAATTTTCTCTATAACTTTCTTTTAGCGATGTTTCAGAAGCTAAAAAAAAATGCAGTTGAGATAAAATCTCGCTAAACCTCGGGTTCGAATTTCAGGTCTTGTCTCGCTATATTGTCAGAGATATGATCCAACGAAGTTAGGATTTTGGAAGCTCCAAAATTTCATCTAAAACAGGTCATCGTGGAATTTTCACTATAACGTTTTTGCTACGAAGTTTCAGAAGCTAAAACAAAAACCCATTTGAGAAGACATCGGTTTGAACCTCAAGTCCAAATTTTAGATCTTGTCTCACTATATTTTCAGATATATGATCTGAGGAAGTTAGGGTTTTTGCAGACTTCTAAATTACATCCTAAACAGGCGACCTTGGGAAAATCGTCATAACTTTCTCTCTGAGCATCAGATTGAAAATTCGTAAGAAGTTACAGAAATAGGACAGACTTTATTTTGTTTGGGTATAATTTTTATAACCTAAGGTTGAAATAGTGACATGTGGAACGTCGTACAAGTTCACTCTACTGCATTAGTGTATAATTAGGTCATCACGGGAGATTGGGAATAAATCTTTCTTCGGGAATACAATTGTGATCAGACTTGCAGAGTTAGAAAGAGGAATTATAGGGATATTACAGGCCGAAATTTCAGAACTTAGAGATCTATAATTACAGATTTACAGTCGTTTCAAGATCGAGCTCCTAAAATCAAGAAAACGAGAGATGAGGAAGTTTGATGGCAAGGATCCGATAAATTGAATACTACAGATGGAGAAATATTTTGATCTACATGGTGTACCACTGTTACAAAAGGTACATATTGCATCTAATTATTTAGAACCAAGTCAATTTTTATGGTATAAAGGGATTTGTTCTTGTAAACCACTTGTTACGTGGTCAATTTTCATGGATGAAATGATAGCACATTATGAGGATACAAAGAGAAACACCTTCTTTAGCCAATCGATAAATATCAAACAAAAGTTTTCAATGGTAGAGAACATTGAGGACTTTCAAAAATTGAATATAAGGCAAAATGATATTTCAGAGAAGCAGAGGATTGATGTCTCCATAGGGAGTTTAAAGGATAACATTCAACATGAGGTTCGTCTTTGGGAACTTGATTCATTGGAGAAGGCATTCAAGTTGGCAAGAAAAGTGGAAATAAAAATTATGGAAACAAGGAAGTCTACCCCTCAAAAATATAAATATGGAAGTGTTTCTTCCCCTAGCCTTCCACAACCTACAAGGTTGACACGACAACAATTGGAAGAAAAAAGAGCAAAAGGGCTTTGCTACAATTGTGATAACAAATACATTAAAGTTCATAAGTGTGCTGAGAAGAAATTATTTTACATAGATTATGAAGAGGAGGAAGAAAAGGATCAAGAAACATCAAAAGAAGAGGATATACATGAGGAACCAACCCCAAAGAAAGAAGAAATGAATTTGACCATATCTTGTAAAGCATTGGCAAGAATTACCACTCCTCAAACTCTCAAGATAGAAGGACATATCAATAAGAAAAAGGTTCAAGAAGTGAAATATCACATCAAGAAAGAAGAAATGAATCCGACCATATGTTGTAATGCATTGGCCAGAATTACCACTCCTCAAACTATCAAGATAGAAGGACATATCAAGAATAAAAATGTTCAAGAAGTGAAAGATCACATCGAGCATCAAGAAATGAATCCGACCATATCTTGTAATGCATTGGAAGAAACTACCACTCCTCAAACTATCAAGATAGAAGGAAATATCAAGAAGAAAAAGGTAATAGTGTTGATTGATTCGGGAAATCCCCATAATTTTATTCATTGTAAGATAGCCAAGGAATTGAATTGCTTCCTATATCCAGCACCAAAGTGTTACGTGATGGTTGCAAATGGAGGAACCATAAATTTCTTTGAAAAGTGCCATAATATGAAGCTAGCCATGGGAGAATATGTACTGAATAGCCCAATGCTTTCCATTCCAATGGGTGGTGCTGATGTTTTACTAGGAGTCCAATGGCTACAATCGCTGTGTATGATAGCTTTTAATTTTCAAGAACTTTTCTTGAATATTTTTTGGAAGGAAAGGATGTTGAATTGAGGCGTATCGAAGGGAAACTAGGAAAGAAAATCAACTCTAACAGCATGAAAAAGATTCTAAATAAAGAACAACGGGGCGTAATTGCACAATGTTGGCATTATGGTTCAAGTGTTGTCCTTGATGGCAACTCACTCAGTGGATGGTACAGGTGCTCAAAGGTTAGTACAGGTGATGGCAACTTAATCAGAAGACAGATCTCAGTACAGCATGGCAAGAAAGCTCATACACGCTGTTTCGTTAAGCCCAAGTCGCGTGTACACGCAAGTTTGATTCAGAAAAAGCGCGTGTATGTGGAAAGGTTCCTTTGGTTCATGGTGGTTAGACCTTGGAAGTTGTGCCTATGATTTCGGACCATTATGTCTCGACGGGCGTGTCGATCCCTAGTTTTAAAGTTGATGGTATTGTGTTACTATGGTTTTGGCTCTTGGTATTGAGAAAGGCCTAAGGCTATATAAGGAGAAGAAGATCATTAGGCAAAGATCATCTTTCGACAAGGCATGAATATCTAAGAGAGAAAGAGATCTGATATGCAGGTTCTGAGTTGGTTGATCTGAGCTAAGGAGAGATCTCATCGGTTGATGGAGAACTAGATCTAAGGAGAGATCGGGATCAAATGGTTTGAAATGCACTATCATGTTATGGTTGATTATGCGTATTTCTAGATCTGCATATTGTCGCAATGTTACGTTCTGAGTCTAACTAATATCTGGTACAACTGCAAGTTGAGAAAGTTTATTTTTAGATCTGTACGCAGGTTGGCTTCGGTAAGAGCGCGTGTATACGCGGTTTATGCTCATTAAAGTAGCGTATATCTTTTGAAGCTTGATTTAGGGTTTACAGTGGGATCTGACTGTTATTACAGAGTTCTGTAGTCTGCTCTGTGTTCTGGTAACTGGTGATTGACAGGGTTCAGTGGTTCAGTGATTCAAAGTTGGTTGTTTTATGCTTCAATGATCTGTTGTGAAAATTGAATGAATTGTGTCTTCAGATTGTAATGTTGTGCTTCAGGAATATCCAAGTCTGAAAATGTATGAAAAGTGATACCTGGAAGAAGGAAGATTGTAGGTCAGCATCTACGTACTAGTATCTTGACTAGTACAAAAGCAAAAGGGGGTTGGAGCTCCCTTCCAAGGAAGTTTGGAGAACGAGAGAAGGTTGAAGCCTTCTGCAGGTTGTAGCCTGCGTACTGGTATAAGGCTGCACCAGTACAAAAGATTGTAAACTGAAGTTTCATATTAAGAAAGATAGAGACAACTTGCAGCAGGTGGTTTTCACCCACATTGGGTTTCCACCTTATATCTTGGTGTTCATGTGTGTGGCTTTTTATCTGTTCGGTTATACTGCACATGTTTACTGTTAATATGATGAATAATGTCCTGATGCACTTAATTGAAGAATAAGCCATCTAAATTGTGAGTTTTCTGCTTATACGCTGTTTTACTTCGTCACAGTAGCGTGTACACGCTGGTTCACTTAACTGAAGTAGCGTATATGTTTTGGGCATTTGAAAAGTTTGATTAATCTGATAATACTGATTCACCCCCCCTCTCAGTATTATTTCAACAATTGGTATCAGAGCAGGTCCTTCAGAGAAGCTTGATCGCTTGAAGGAAGATCATTCATCATGAGCAACTACGAGAAAGAAGCATCAATCAGGCCACCGGTTTTTGATGGAACAAATTTCAATTATTGGAAGGTAAGAGTTACTGCATATCTTCAATCTCTTGGTACAGAAGTTTGGGACATTGTAGAAAAAGGCTATGCTTTTCCTTCAGCTACTCCTACAGATCCAGATGAAAAAAAGGCATATGAAACAAATGCAAAAGCAGTCGCTACCCTATTAGGAAGTATATCTCAAACAGAATTCATGAAGGTCATGCACTTCAAATCAGCAAAAGAAATATGGGACAAAATGATCACTAGCTATGAAGGAGATGAACAGGTAAAGGAAGCTAAACTTCAAACACTCAGGATTCAATATGAGACTCTCAGGATGTATAATGATGAAAGTGTGGCTAATTATTTTCTCCGGGTAGATGAGATTGTTAATTGTATGAAAAACTTGGGTGAAGAAATAAGAGAAACTATAGTAGTTCAAAAGGTTCTAAGATCTTTATCCCCCAAGTTTGAATCTAAAGTATCTGCAATAGAAGAAAAAGAAAATCTCCGTGTTCTCACTATGTCTCAGCTACATGGAATTCTAACCGCTTATGAAATGAGAAAGGGAGGTCCATCTGACAGAAGGGAAGCTGCTTTTAAGGCATCAGGAAAAGAAGATTACTATGAAGCAAGCCATGTTCCAGAAGAAGAGGAAGAAGAATCAAATTTTGTCAGAAATCTTCAACGGGGTTCTGGAAGGTTCAGAGGTAAGCTACCTTTCAAATGTTTTGCTTGTGGGAAAGTAGGTCATTATGCTGCAAAATGTCCTTATAAGGATAAAGGAAAAGAACCTGCTAAATGGAACAAGAAACAAAGTGCAAATAGGAAAAGCTACTACACCCATGAAGATAGTGATGGCTTATCAAACAGTGATGAAGATGAACAAGGTAATAAATATAAGTTGTTAATGGCATTTGAAGATGATGATTATGAGGATGCTATAGATGTGGATAATCTCTATAATGAAATCACTAGACTCAAGAGAAGCATAGAAGAAAGAAATGTGATTATTGATACTTTGCAATTTCAAATTGATGAAAAGGAAAAACATCTTGAAAAACTAGAAGGTGAAATTGTTGGTCTCAGAAAAGAAATTGAGAAAACAAAAACTATTAATCTTAAATTTGTCAAAGGATCTGAAACCTTGGATGAGATTATTAGTGTGCAGCGGTCTCCTCTAAACAAAACAGGTTTGGGCTATAATGGAGAAACCTCTCAAGCATCCACCTCAAAAAGTTATCTTGATGCAGCAAGAGGAAATGAGCGGAAGAACAATGAAGATAATCAGGTAAAGCAGGGACGAGTTACAAACAGAAACTATCAGGGACAATCCTCCTTAAGGATGAACAAAAGCTACAACCAACCACAGGTAAAATCTTCTCAGTTTGGCTCAAGAACAGATGAAAATAGAAATTACAATCAGTTGGCTAGTAGATTCAATAACCGCAGAAGCTTCTTCAATGGACAATGCTTTTCTTGCCACAACTTTGGTCACAGAGCAGCTCAATGTGTTGCATATAAAACAATCATGACTAGGGAAGCTCAAAAACAAAGAAGTATGACAGGGATTACAAAAAGGACCTATAACAACTTTTCGGTGCTTGAAAATGAAGTTGAATGTTCTATTTGCAATAATTTTGGTCATAAAGACTCTGAATGCAGGAGCAGGTTTCAGGAGAAAAAGGAACAAGCCACAAGCACCAAAACATGGAGAATAAAGGAACCTCAAATAGAAAGATGTGGGATAGCATTTTATGCAGAAGGACAGGAAAATCTATGGTACATTGACAGTGGATGTTCGAAACATATGACAGGTGATAAAGAAAAACTTGAATCTTATTCTACTTTAGAAAAGGGAAAGAAAGTCTCTTTTGGAAATGATACTCCTGCTACTATAAAAGGAAAAGGTATTGCTCCTTTAAAAGAAAAGGTCAAGGCTGGAAATGTTTTGTATGTTGATGGATTGAAACATAATCTTCTAAGTGTCAGCCAGATGTGTGATAAAAAAACAGAGGTTATTTTCAGATCGAATGGATGTCTTGTTCGTGACCTTGATACAGGTAAAACAGTTCTCAAAGGCAAAAGAACTCCAAATAATCTGTACATATTTGAAGAAGAACAACAACAATGCTATCTTAGCAAGGATGAAGAGCACTGGTTATGGCATCGAAGGTTGGGACATCTAAGCTTCTCACAAATAAGGAAAGCATGCAAATATCAGGCAGTTCGCGATCTTCCAGATATCAAAATTCCAGACAACACCATATGCAAATCTTGTCAGTTTGGAAAGCAGACCAGAACTAACTTTCCAGAGAAGGAAGGGTCAGCTAGCTTGCCTCTTGAGCTAGTCCATACAGATGTATGTGGTCCATTTAGGAAAAGGTCACCTCGAGGAGAAGAATATCTGATATTATTCATTGATGATTTCTCAAGGTTTGTTTGGTTAGGGCTTATGAAGCACAAAGATGAAGCATTCGAAAAATTCAAATCCTTCAAAGCATTGGCCGAAAATGAATCAGGACACAAAATCAAGTGCCTCAGATCTGACAGAGGTGGGGAGTTCACATCAAATGAATTTTTTGATTTCTGCGATGAACATGGGATAAGAAGAGAATTCTCTACAGCTAGAACTCCTCAGCAAAATGGGGTTGTGGAAAGAATGAACAGAACTATCCAACAAATGGCTCGTGCTATGCTCGATGAATCAGGTACTCCTGCAACCTTCTGGGGAGAAGCCGCGCATGCTGCTGTTATCATTCTTAACAAAACAAATGTCCGAGTAAACAGCACTCAAACACCTCATGAGCTTTGGAGTGGTAAAACTCCTTCCGTGAAGCATTTCAAAATCTTTGGGAGCAAATGTTATATTAAGAACACTGATGAGCAACTTGGCAAACTTGAACCTAGAGCAGATGAGGGCATTCTTCTTGGTTATTCTCCACATAGCAAAGCATACAAGTGCTACAATAAAAGACTTGGCAGAATTGTTGACAGTATTGATATAGTAGTTGATGAGAAGGGATATATTCCTAGGCAAGTTCATCATGAAGAAGATGAAGGTTACTCTCAAAGGCGAAATGATGAAGAAGAAGAACCTCAAGAAGAAGAAGAATCTCAAGAAGAACCAAAGGAGCAGACAAGAATAGAAGAGAAGACTCCATCCAGATATGTCCAAAAGAATCATCCAGAAACTCAGATTGTGGGGCAGAAAGAAGCAGGAGTACAAACAAGAAGGACACTTGCAGAAGCTTCAAGCTACTTGGCTCTACTCTCCTCCATTGAACCACAAAATGTGAAAGAAGCATGCAAAGATGAATGTTGGGTCAAAGCAATGGATGAAGAACTTGAGCAAATCGAAAAGAACAACACTTGGGAATTGGTTCCTAGACCAAAAGATAAGAATGTAATAGGAACAAAATGGGTCTTCAAGAATAAGTTAAATGAAAATGGAGAAGTAATTAGAAACAAGGCCAGACTTGTTTGTAAAGGGTATGCACAGCAAGAAGGAATAGATTTTGAAGAGACCTTTGCTCCTGTGGCAAGACTAGAGGCCATCCGAATGTTCCTTGCTCTCTCAAGCTTTCAAAACTTCAAGGTATTTCAAATGGACGTGAAATCAGCCTTCCTGAATGGAGACTTAGAAGAAGAAGTATATATTGAGCAGCCAGATGGGTTCATTCTTGGGAATGATCCAAACCTTGTATGCAGATTGAAAAAGGCTCTCTATGGGCTCAAACAAGCCCCAAGGGCTTGGTACTATCGGTTGGACAAATATCTTCACCAACAAGGTTTTTCAAAAGGATCAGCAGATAGCAATCTCTATATAAAAGTTGAAAATAACAAATTGCTAATTCTTGTTGTTTATGTAGATGATATTATTTTTGGCAGCAATGAAGAAACTATGAGTCAAAACTTTGCCTTGGTTATGCAGAAAGAGTTCAAAATGTCACTTCTTGGAGAATTGACATATTTTCTTGGATTGCAAATCCAACAAAATGAAGGAGGTATCTTCTTGTCTCAAACCAAATACCTCAAGCAGATCTTGAAGAAGTATGGCATGGAAGAGTCAAAACCAGTATGTACACCCATGGTTACAGGATGCAGCCTCAGTGCAAATGATGAATCAGCAGCAGTTCACCAACCCACTTATAGATCCATGATTGGGAGTTTGCTTTATTTGGCAGGTACTCGACCAGATATTACTCATGCAGTAGGGATGGTTGGAAGATTTCAAGCCAACCCAAAGGAAACCCATCTTCAGGCAGTCAAAAGAATCTTCAAATATCTTCAAGGGACCCAAAACTATGGCTTATGGTATCCTAGAAATACAGATCTCACTCTTCATGCTTACACAGATGCAGATTGGGCTGGAAGTGTGGATGATAGGAAAAGCACAAGTGGAGGTGCTTTCTTCATGGGTTCCAGATTAGTGTCTTGGTTCAGCAAGAAGCAAAGTTCGATTGCCTTATCTACAGCTGAAGCAGAATATGTGGCTGCAGCATCTTGTTGCACACAACTTCTTTGGATGATGCAGACCTTGCAGGACTTTCAAATCACTTGCACTCCACCTGTCTCTATCTTATGTGATAATACAAGTGCAATCAGCATTTCAAAGAATCCAGTCATGCACTCAAAGACCAAGCACATACCAATCAAGTACCATTTTCTTCGGGAACAAGTGCTTGAGCAGAAGGTCAAATTGGAGTATGTTCCTTCTAAGGAGCAAGTTGCTGATATTCTCACAAAACCACTGCCCAGGGAAACTTTTGAATATCTCAGACAAAAGCTGGGAGTAGTTGATGCTTCATCCTGTTGTTGAAATTTGTTTGTTCTACAGAAAAGTTGGTATACGCAGGTTACGGAAGGGATATGAGCGTATACACGCGGATTTATGTTGAGTAAGTCGCGTGTATGCTGGACGCTTGTTGCAGAAAGAATATCCGCGTACATACGCTTCTTTATACAGGATAAAACGCGTATATGAAGTTCTGAATAGCAAAGGAAAACTCTGAAGTTCTGAACAGCAATAGGAATGTCAGAAGTATTCAGGCACAGTTTCAGGGAGTACAACAGGCACAGGTTCAGGGGGAGCAGCTCAAAAGTCTCATAAAGCATTGTTGGCATTCAGATGTTTTGGTTGATTGGTTTAAGAAGGAGCTCAGAAAGAAATTCTCGTTGCTGATCTAACAAGATGTTTATCAGATGCTGCTGGTGTCTTTCCTAAGTCTTGGTCTAGATCTGTTGTCTCTATGTCATGTATCTCTCTTGTCTCTTTTATGGTGTCAAGGTCATGTAACGACCTTTGTTGGTTTCCCCACTATGCCTGGGATGAATGATGAAATGTTCATCATGGTTAGGTGGATGAGTCAATATTGATGTATCCCCACTTGGTTGGGTGGATGAGTCATTTTTTTGTATATCCTCACTTAGTTGAGAAATGGATGTATGTATGAGTCTTTGGTTATAGGAAGGTCTTTTATGATGTATAGAGTCATGTTCTTCTTGAAGAACATCTTTTACAGATCTTGCCTACAGTCAAGGGGAGCATGAACAGCACTTGGTGAGCAGGATGGATAGATTGGTACTCTTTGGCATTCACAAAGGGGGAGCACACTTGGAGATTTCAGCATGTACTCAGGGGGAGTATGGACAGCAGTATGGACAGCAGAAGGATTACCAAGGAAGAGAATAGGTCCTCCCTTTGCCCTTGATGTCAAAGGGGGAGAGTGACTTGGTGTGGTGGTTGCCATCAAGTCCAAAGGGGGAGATTGTTGGCATTATGGTTCAAGTGTTGTCCTTGATGGCAACTCACTCAGTGGATGGTACAGGTGCTCAAAGGTTAGTACAGGTGATGGCAACTTAATCAGAAGACAGATCTCAGTACAGCATGGCAAGAAAGCTCATACACGCTGTTTCGTTAAGCCCAAGTCGCGTGTACACGCAAGTTTGATTCAGAAAAAGCGCGTGTATGTGGAAAGGTTCCTTTGGTTCATGGTGGTTAGACCTTGGAAGTTGTGCCTATGATTTCGGACCATTATGTCTCGACGGGCGTGTCGATCCCTAGTTTTAAAGTTGATGGTATTGTGTTACTATGGTTTTGGCTCTTGGTATTGAGAAAGGCCTAAGGCTATATAAGGAGAAGAAGATCATTAGGCAAAGATCATCTTTCGACAAGGCATGAATATCTAAGAGAGAAAGAGATCTGATATGCAGGTTCTGAGTTGGTTGATCTGAGCTAAGGAGAGATCTCATCGGTTGATGGAGAACTAGATCTAAGGAGAGATCGGGATCAAATGGTTTGAAATGCACTATCATGTTATGGTTGATTATGCGTATTTCTAGATCTGCATATTGTCGCAATGTTACGTTCTGAGTCTAACTAATATCTGGTACAGCTGCAAGTTGAGAAAGTTTATTTTTAGATCTGTACGCAGGTTGGCTTCGGTAAGAGCGCGTGTATACGCGGTTTATGCTCATTAAAGTAGCGTATATCTTTTGAAGCTTGATTTAGGGTTTACAGTGGGATCTGACTGTTATTACAGAGTTCTGTAGTCTGCTCTGTGTTCTGGTAACTGGTGATTGACAGGGTTCAGTGGTTCAGTGATTCAAAGTTGGTTGTTTTATGCTTCAATGATCTGTTGTGAAAATTGAATGAATTGTGTCTTCAGATTGTAATGTTGTGCTTCAGGAATATCCAAGTCTGAAAATGTATGAAAAGTGATACCTGGAAGAAGGAAGATTGTAGGTCAGCACCTACGTACTAGTATCTTGACTAGTACAAAAGCAAAAGGGGGTTGGAGCTCCCTTCCAAGGAAGTTTGGAGAACGAGAGAAGGTTGAAGCCTTCTGCAGGTTGTAGCCTGCGTACTGGTATAAGGTTGCACCAGTACAAAAGATTGTAAACTGAAGTTTCATATTAAGAAAGATAGAGACAACTTGCAGCAGGTGGTTTTCACCCACATTGGGTTTCCACCTTATATCTTGGTGTTCATGTGTGTGGCTTTTTATCTGTTCGGTTATACTGCACATGTTTACTGTTAATATGATGAATAATGTCCTGATGCACTTAATTGAAGAATAAGCCATCTAAATTGTGAGTTTTCTGCTTATACGCTGTTTTACTTCGTCACAGTAGCGTGTACACGCTGGTTCACTTAACTGAAGTAGCGTATATGTTTTGGGCATTTGAAAAGTTTGATTAATCTGATAATACTGATTCACCCCCCCTCTCAGTATTATTTCAACACACAATTATGTTCACTGGAGGATCCCACATCGAAATCATCTATTTCTCCAGATCTCCAAAATGCTTTGGACAATCATTCCAAGGTATTTGAGACTCCCAAAGGCCTCTCACCTATTCGTGATCATGATCATGATATTCATTTGATTCTAGGAAGTGTTCCTCTAAACATCAGGCCTTACAGATATCCATATGCTCAAAGGAGTGGGAACTCATTCAAAAGTTACAAAAGGTCCCAGTTCAAACAATATTGTGAGAACTTGACAAAGAAGGAAAAATCATATTGGAACTTGAAGCAGTCACAGAACCGAGAAATTGACAGCTACGAAATAGATCAATTTCAGAGTATCTCATCAAGTGGAAGAACTTACCCGCTGAAGATTCCACATTGGAGGATGAGAATTTTATACAGAAGCATCCATAACTACTCAAGCGTTGAGGACAACACGTTTTAAAGGAGAGGGGCATGTTAGGTCCCTATACTACTAGTTTAACCCCTTATTGTTATTAGTACAACCCCCTTATTATATTGTTGTGCCCCATAGAAGCCCATTATTGTTATTATTGTGCCCTTACATTATTATTGTTATGTCGGCTCTAATTATATTATGTCCCCTTAGACTCCTATATATAGAAATGAAGTCTTGTCATTTGTATCATCCAAGAATTGCTCATTTTTGTAATGCAAAGGAGGTTTCCTCCTCGAAGAGGCTGAATTCTAAGGCATTGATCTATCTTTTCTATCTTTTTGTGAGCTGGTTTCATAACAGTAACACTTGAAAATGACACCCATCTGTTTCTTGTGTCGGGTTTGAGATATCCTTACTTAGTCACTTGCCTTCCTGGGTTTGGGAAATCCATTTCACCTCTAATATAATTATACCACTTTGTCATCATGACCTTTGATCTTATGTTGAGTCCAATTCTTCCAAACTTTGGATTCATGTCACCGATATGTTCAAGACGAGTCCTATCATCAGTAATTTACTGCCTATACACTGTTTGACTTTTTGCCACAGTGTTGGATCACACTTATCTACTCTACTATATATTTTTGTTTCGTTTCAATGGTGTGGGATTCATTATGGTTCTCCTTTGATGGATCACTTCTTATAGACTTCAACTCATTATCCAGGAAGATGATCTAGAGACTCCTTTCCAGTACCTTGGAGCTTTCTAGACTCAATGACAAGTTCTTCGCATTCAACGACAATTTTATGTCATTGAGCTTCGATCGAATGATCCCACGGTTGTTTGACTTCAACTTCACTCTTCACAGTCATGGATTGTACTGATTGTACATTGAGAACCATTTTCATTATTGGTGGTTTCTCTCATGCTTGTTAATGGTTTACATCATTGACTAGTAATCGGGTGGTTTTATATCATGTTCGAATTCGACACATCTATTCACATGATTAGAATTCGTACATTGATCGGTTCAAGACAAGAGCTCAAGACCCTGGAATTTGTCTAATAAAGTCAAAGTTTCATGGATTTATGAGTTATTCATGATTGTACACATGTTTCCTCTGGACGGATGGTTGTGTCCATAATGTGAATTCATGTATTATTAAATGCCTATTCATGTATCATTAGGTACGATCTCAGATATGTATATGTATATGCTTAATTTGCAGATCTCCTGAAGGTGTTGTTCTCTTCCTTGCACTGACTTGTAAAGAATCTCAGTCATCACTCCCTATTCTGCCTTCGTGCTTTAGGGGGAATATGTTACATAATATTTTGTCACACCTCATGTTCACTTCCTATCCATATCCCGAAGTGACAAAACATTGAATATTGTGCAGCATATCCATCATGATATACAGACCAAAACCTCCTTGAAGAATCAAAGGAAAACTTCCCTGAATTCATTCTGAAGAAGGTTGACAAAAAACCCTAATTTTAGCATCAACATGTTTTGATCCACATCTTTCCCTTGCCAATGGTAGGTTGCTCAATTATACACTCATGCTGCCAACATGGGTTTTCGTAGAAAAACCCATGTTGAACCTCTTCTGGCAGGTTTTCTGAAACTAGAGGAGAAGCTTCGCTCACTAGAACCATTGGGAACATCGAGCTGGATATTGGTTGTTGTTGATATGGACGAATTCTATCATTTGGGTCTCTTGATATTATCATCATGGGATTTACCCTTCATATGTGGACCTTCCTCCCTCTTGTTTGGATCCCTAACTCCCCCTCCCTTCCTATAAATTCACTCCCCTATATTCCAAAATGGTTGGTCATTAATTGTTGCATCCCTATGTTGAGATTTTGCTTACACGCTACCCATTCTAGCTTGGAGAAGGAGTTCTTAAAGAGTCTTTGATTGGACTTGGACATCCACCAAAAGGAGGTCTCCAACATCAAGGCATAGGTTGTATGCTTCCCTTTTTAGTTTCTTAATATATACATATGATTTCACTTTCCATAATTGTGTAAACGTTTATGCTATTAGCTTAATGTTCCTTGATCTATTAAGTAGTTTATGTTTGATGTATGCCATATATGCTCGTGTTTTTTGCATAGCTCTTTGATCTTCCTTGTAGGTACTCAGACATGAAGAAAAAGTAACGGGTGAGGCCTAGAGAAAAATATTCAAATCCATCTCCAAGGATTAAGTGACTAGCATCAGAGCGAGGTAGGTTTCTCCTTCTCTCTGTAGTTGTCAAACATAAGCTAGGAAAGTGTATGTTAGATTGTTAATTTTGTTGCTAGAACCACTGGTTGGGCTAGAGGGATCGCCTCTATCCACAGAGGGGATGTTCCTTCACAACATCTAGTAAAGACCAGTTCATACATCAGGCTACCGACTGGACTTGCGTATTGAACACGGGACATGTCCTCTTCCTCTTCTTGTGTCTTGGGACATTGTTTAATAGATAACTTTACACCTATAGGAATAGGAAACTTCACTAGTTTACTATTCTACGTATTAAACCACTACAATAATGTCTCGACATACTTCCTCTTGTTTAAAAAAAGATTCCTTTTTCCCTATCTCATTTAATTTCCATGCCCAAAATATAGTTTGCAACACCAAGATCTTTCATGTCGAATTTGGAGGAAAATTAGATCTTTAATTCCTGGATAATTTCTTTGTTATTTCCAATCAAAAACATATCATCCACATACAAGACCAAATAAATAACATGGTCACAAACTCATTTAAAATACACACAGTGATATGCTTTGCTTCTAGTGAAGCCAAGTCCCCGTATATATGTATCAAATTTATAATAACACATCCTTGGTGATTGTTTTAACCCATACAGAGACTTTTTTAACCTGCATCCCAATGCTTTCTTACCCTTCACCACAAAGCCTTTAGGTTGCTTCATGAAGATCTATTATTCTAGATCCTCGTGAAGAAATTTTGTCTTCACATCCATATGTTCTACCTCAAAATCAAAAGCAACAACAACCGATAAAAGTAATCTAATAGAATCTACCTTGGCAACAGGAGAAAAAATATCACCAAAATCAATTCTCGGCACCTGGGAATAACCTTTTTCTACTAACCAAGCTTTGTATTTCTCCACCTTGCCTTTTTCTTTCATCTTCTTCTTAAACATCCATTTTCTTCCAATGGGTTTCTTGCAACTGATAACTCCACTAGATCCCAAGCGTCATTTTTGTGCAAAGATTCCATTTCATCAACCATGGCCTCTTTCTAAAGTTTTCCATCCTCTGAATCTATTGCTTCCCTGATAGTTCTAGGATCATCATTCATAATAGATAAAGAAAAATTTGAACAAAAAGCAACTGGACTATACCTTTTTTGTTGCCTTCCTTCTTGAACTAATCTTCTCATAGCTGGAGTTTGTGGCTCTTCATCTTTTGATTCCTCTTCTACTGTAGAGTCTAATTCCTCCTCCTTTAGCTCAAACTCTATCTTCTCAGGTTCCTTTGGTAGTACTTCATGTTTAATAACATATTTCACCTCTCTAAACACCACTTCAGGACTGTACACAACCTTCCTTGTTTCTGGGTTCCAAAGTTTATAATATTTTAAACCATCCTTATACCCAATAAAGATACACCTTTCAGATTTACTATCCAACTTGGTTCTTTTCTCCTTTGGAACATGTACATATGCATCACATCCAAATACCCTTAGATGTGAAAGAGAGGGTTTCTTACCAGTCCATACCTCTTGTGGAGTCTTATCCTCCAATGCTGATGAAGGTGATCTGTTGACCAAGTAACATGCCATCTCCACCATCTCTGCCCTTAATTTATGTCCTAACCAGATACCACTGAGAATGCTTCTTGGATTTTCCATTAACATCTTGTTCATTCTTTCTATAACTCCATTTTTCTGAGGTGTGTATGGAGTATTCTTATGTCATGATCTACCACATTTCTTACAGAACTCTTCAAATTACTTCTTGCGGAAATCTCCACCATTATCTGTCCTCAACACCTTTATCTTCTTCTATGTCTGGTTTTCCACCAGAGCCTTAAATTCTTTAAACCTGTCAAAGATTTCAGATTTCTTCAGCGAGAAATAGATCCATGTATTCCTTGAGAAGTCATCTATAAATGATACATAGTACATAGAATTACCAATGATGGAATCGACACAGGTCCAAACACATCACTGTGCACAAACTCTAATATATGTTTCGCCCTCTTAGCACCAGAGGAGAAACTCACCTGATTCTTCTTCCCATATACACAATTTTTACAGAAATCAAAATATAGAGAGAAATTAGACATACCTTCTACCATACCATTACCATGAAGTATTCAAAGTCCCTTCTCTCTAATATGTCCAAGCCTTTGATGCCATAGCATGGTCTTTTCTCCAAATACCACTATATTTTATGCTACACTTTTAGGAATTTTTGGGAGTCATGATTGCCGTTAGACCAATACCCGCAAGTGCTACTCAAAAATCGCATTGCCAGAGATAAGGATCCATGAAAGGTAGTTGGTCCATGTCATGAAACACACGGGGATCGTTGGTTTATCCAATTTCTAGAAATCTCCCCCCAACGCGAGTTGGGTTTGTATCGAACTTGTGATCTACACTCTAATACCATGTGATTGGAATAACGATTGTCGTTAGACCAAAACCCACATGTGTTAGTCAACGATCGCATCACCAAAGATAAGGATCCATGGGAGGTGGTTAGTCCATGTCACGAAACATGTGGGGAGCGTTGGTTGATCTAGATTTTCATTGATGTCAATATGACAATATTCTGGGATACTAAATGATGATATGAAGTCAAGGAGAAGCAAAATAGATCCGTGAAGTAACATTGGAACCGAGGAGGAAAGTTCATAGGAAGCCATCATGAGGCCAAAGCGTAAGAGGAAGAGGTCATTGGAAGCCATGGAGAAGCAAAGAGGAACACATTGGTGGAGGAGCATAAACAATGTTATCAGAGGAGCTAAGAACCCAATATAAGAAACAATCCGTGGAAACCTTTTAACAAAAGTCCACAGCGCATCGGAGCTAACATATCAGAGTATATTATATCAGTGACTTTATTACGTGTCACATTGAAATATGCGATTGCGATTTGAGCTATGGACCCAACTGTTCCAATAGAACAAGCTCTAATGTAATACCACATACGCCACTATCAGAAGTTACGTAACGCAGGTCTTAAAAAGGGTCATGCTAAAACCGTTGATTGCGATATGTACTGCGAACCCAATGGTTCCATTATAATACACCTTAATACAATATCTCATCCACCATATGAAATTTCATATCTCAAATCATAAAGGTCACAGTAAAACCTCCGATTGTGATATAATATTGCGGACCCGTTGCACCATTATAACATGACTTTATACAATATCACATCCAAAGTATCTCTGGTTTCTAAGGGATGTCAAACCTCTGATTGTGATAAGGTTCTGGACCCGACATATTTATTAACAATTGTTTAATATCTTATCCCATCCGCTCCATCAACAACAGGGGGATCAACTATGTTATGTGCAAACCTTTGAAAGTTGTGATTGCGGGATTAAAGGAATAACTCTGATTTTCATGGATGTTACGATTGCGATTAATGTGATAACGTGCCATGTGGGACCCCCATGTGGGTATAACCTTGGATGAATATTAAAAATGGGCCTCTCTGATATAATCTTTTAATGTGAAAACTCATAACCTGTCCTCTCCTCCCAATGAATGTGTCTTTTGGTTATTGGAAAAACTCATATGTATACAAGTTGAAACGCTTCACTTCATGGAATTGATCTGAGGCATCTAACACAGAGAAGAAGTAACAGTTCAAAACTCATGAAATTGAAGGAAAGAAGGAAGGTAAGGGTCCAGCAGGAAAGAAGGAAGCCAAAGGTCAAGCCATTATGTTTGTGTTAATATTTGAAAGGCTCAGACCTGCGATGAATTAATCTATGGAAAAAGTATAGAACGCAACCTGAAGAATAATTCTGTGAAGTGAAATAAGGTTTCATTTGTCATTGTTTGAAGGGAGCAGTAGACAACACCAGCATTGAAGTGTTTATGAGTTTGTCTTGTTGAAGTAAGATATCACGACAGTAAGAAGAAGTCACTCCTGAAACAGTTACCGCGACAGTAAGAATATAAGGTTGAAAAACAAAGAATTGTTTTTGTGCAAACATTGAGGCTTAGCGCAACTTATCAAAGATATCTTGTTGAAAAGCATCAACAGATCTTGGAGACATTATTGGATTTAAGTATGGGGGTTTGCGCAGTGCATTATATTAGATATCATTTTGGGATTCAACTGCGTTAAGTAAGTCATTCACGTATGACCATTTCCATGAGAGGTAGTCGTATCTGACTAATTTCTCATGATTTTTTGAATAGTTCACTTAGCACTCATTGCATCGGGTGATGCTCACAGGGGTGAAGAAGTGGGATTGAAACTAGTGAAATGAATCACATAGCATCAATCATCACTTCCGGGGCTGGGAAGTCCTAGTTACCGGGTGCAAGCCCCGGAAGTGATGATTGATGCTATGTGATTCATTTCACTAGTTTCAATCCCACTTCTTCACTCCTGTGAGCATCACCCGATGCAATGAGTGCTAAGTGAACTATTCAAAAGATCATGAGTAATTAGTCAGTTACGACTACCTCTCATGGAAATGGTCATACGTGAATGACTTACTTAACGCAGTTGAATCCCAAAATGATATCTAATATAATGCACTGCGTAAACCCCCATACTTAAATTCAAAAAAAAGAGTCAAGGGATCTCTACTTGAATGGTTCATGAGGCACAATACTTGCTAAGGTTTTGCAAATGGGGTAGCAAGCTAAGTGGGCTTTATTGTGGGGAAAACTCCACAGTTAAGCGTGCTTGAGCAAGAGGAGTTCTGGGATGGGTGACCTCCTAGGAAGTCCTAGTTACCGGGTGCAAGCCCCGGAAGTGATGATTGATGCTATGCGATTCATTTCACTAGTTTCAATTCCACTTCTTCACCCCTGTGAGCATCACCCGATGCAATGAGTACTAAGTGAACTATTCAAAAAAATCATGAGAAATTAGTCAGTTACGACTACCTCTCATGGAAATGGTCATACGTGAATGACTTACTTAACGCAGTTGAATCCCAAAATGATATCTGACATTATTGGAGATCATGATAGCTATTTGAAATCATCACAGGGTAACTTTGCAGACTCTATGTGGGAAATATGAAGAGTTGTGAAGACTCCTTCATATGAAGACAGTTTGTCATTGATGATGTAGCATAGAGACTACAATGAAGTTGTAGATTGACAGAATTCAGTGAAGAGGATTTTCAGAGTAGAGAATTACTATCAAACATATCTACACAAAATATAACAGTGGGTTGGAGCCAAAGGGTTGGTTCCCTAAAGGTTGGAGCCTCAAACAAACAAGGCAGGTGCCTTGAAGGATAGGGTTGGAGCCCTAGAGGATTGGTGTCCTCAAGAAGCCAGGTCGGAGCCTATACAAGAGAAGGGTTGGAGCCCTAAGGTTTGGAGCCTCTAAACATAAGGTTGGTGCCTTAAGATGATAAGGTCGGTGCCCTAGAGGTTGGAGCCTCACAAAAGACCAAGTTGGTGCTTGGAAATAGGTTGGAGCTTGGAAAATTGAAGATCGATGTCTTCATCAAGGGTTGGAGCCCTATATATTGTAGTTGAGTCATTATAAATATTATATTAATAAAAGAACTTATTCCTATTTGTCATGCGGAAAGAGTCGACAGTGTGGACACAACCGACCTCCCTATAAGCAAAAGCTTTCTAGTGACAAACAAGACAAATAAACACTACCTTTCTCTAAACATGCATTGAGAATACAAGTAATCAGGTGATTTTAACATACCTTTAGTCCAACGCTTTGTAGTAGTCCAGCCTCGCCGATCCGGATGAGCTCCTCCTTCTCTTCGAAACCTACATTCACTAACAAGCCAAAAGATTAAATAGCACCTGACAAACTCATAAAACAATACATATCCATCATACAGACCAAGGAGTATATGAAACAAATCATGAATGACAATCTGTTGAGAAAAATGAGTTCATTTGCATTAAGTGGAAACAAAAGAAACCATTACAACCTGAGCCTTGGTGTTGTGCAAGTCCCTCCTAGGGTCCAGCAAGAGTTTTCCTTTACTTTGATCAGCTCACCCACTCTCAAATAAGGCTAGGAAAGGATGGGAATCTCTCCTCTCAAGTTTTACAAGGGAGTCCTAATTCCAGCAGCATCTACCCTTAGGAATGTTCAGCTTTCAACCTCCCCTCCCTTTGGCCCAATGCCTGTATTTATAGTGCTCTAGAGGAAGTTATTCAGGTCCACCATCAATGGGATAAACCCCTCTTTGGATGGGATAGCTCCCCTCTTGATGGGATAAGTTCCTCTTTGGTAGGGATACATGAACCATCTAGAGGCGCTTCATACACGTCAAACAAGCTTCTAGAATGCTCTAGAAATGACCACAAGTAACTTTTTTGGAGTGAAACTTGCGCCTTTTGACCTTTACAGGAGTACGCACCCATTGCTTTACAGACAGAGCGTACAAGTACGCGGGTATTGTGAACTTGGGGTGCGTACACGCAGGTAAGGCTAAGAGAAACTGCGTACCCAGAGATATATAGATTTTTAATGAATTTCTCTCTTTCTTGGAGTTTGACATGGAGAGCAGAGGTATGAGGCTTACCAAGGAGGATAGTATGACAGTTGATGGAGCCATACTAACTGCAAATAGTCATGGTGACAAATTTTAGTGTAACAGATTGCCCCCTAAAGTGCGAAGCCTGTAGTAGATAAGGGTTTCATATCATCTAGGAAGGGTGAAGTACTTTATCATTTCAAGGATTATCTTGTGGAGAGCCCAGTCGGAACCTGCAAGTATTCAACACAAAATACATATATAAGATCATATCATCGCTGAGGTAGGCATTCCCATACTCAGATTGAAAACTTTAACTAACAAACTATCTACTGCTCTGATACAGGAATGATTTTGCAGTACATCATAATCATAGACTTTTGTAGACACAGTATGGACGCAGCCATCTGTTTATGATTAGTCTACTATATAATGAATACAAAACTCCTCGCAGCCTGGATGGTGGAAACTAGATCCAGGGTCTTGATTTCTACTTCCCGACAGGTACGATTCTATCCATGCGAATAAATGAGTTGATGTCGAACATGGTAGAAACCACTTGATTACCAGTCAATGATGTAAACTGTTAACAAGCGTGAGAGAGACCACCAGTGATGTCAATGGTTCTCAAAGTACCCAGTACAATCCATGAGATGTGAATGAATGAGTTGATGTCGAACATTTCACGGAATCCTTCGATCGAAAGTCAATGATGTAAACTGTCGTCAAAGGCGAGAAACCTGCCATTGATGCATGCAGACTTCAAGGTACTGACGATTCCTAGGTCATCTTTCTAGATAATGTGCTGATGTCGATAGAAAGTGACCCGTTGCAGGCAAGCCCACAACACGAAATCATAGATCAAGTTGAAGAAATGTAGCTGTAAGGACTGACTCAGGGATGGTCGAGATGGATGACGGGTATTTTGCAGATGAATGGTTTATATGCAGAGACCTCTTGAACAAATAACGACATGACAGATGGCTTGGTGACATTTGACCCAAAGTTAATACCTGGCTGAAAACTTTCAATGTGGTTTGATCAACTGTGAGGCAAAGGATTTCCCAACCCAGGTAATTTCAAAGTGTCGTGTTCAAGAGTGGTAATAAGGCTTCTTCTGAGACAAAGGATAACAAATGGGCTCATTTTTCTCTCTTTTCCCCCACCATTTCTGGCAAGTACCTCTTTATTTTTAACAAGCTTGAGGAGGATAACATATGCTTGATTATAAGCTCATCCTTCGGATGAGTCCAACTTAGTTTTGATTCGAACCCTAAGAAGGAGTGGTCCATTCCTGTTTGTAATCGAACAAGTCCTTTACTGTGAAATTTTAACGAGTCCAGTATAGGAGAAACTCGGCGTTTTTCATTTTTAGAGAGTCTGAAAAAACTTAAGAAGACTCCAAGTTGAACTTTTTCGTAAAGTTGTGTCTCCCAAGCCCGAAAAAGTATAAAATAATACTTGAGAGAACCGCTTAGTCTTGCAACCAAGGAGTACTTTCATGATTAGTGCCTCTGATCTGAAAAGTAAAAAGCGATCAAGGACACGTCGTTTTATTTCCAGTCTCGAGTTTGAAACGACAAAAACCTGGCAATCTTTTTCTGTTTTTACGGTCAGAAAAGGGCTATAAGGGGACCGTCTTTTAATTCCGTTTTAACGAGTGTAAAAGAAACGCTCGGCAATATTTTCATGTTTTAGGAGTCAGAAAAGGGCTTAAAAGATGACTCTGATGTTTTGGTTTGTGAAAAATGATAATTTTCCCTGAAAGTCTTTTTTGTCCTGCACAAAAACAACACATTACTCATACCTGTTTAAGCTGGGCAAAAATACATTGAAAAATATCCTTTCATGGTGAAAAATAAAAAAACTTAGCATTCATTTATCCAAAAAACCTATAAAAAGACCTTTTACCATGTCATTTTTACCATTTTACTATTGAGGGAGAGAAAAGGGCTTTTGGCAAGAAACTTCCCGTGGACTTTGCGGAGAATCCGACCGTCGGAATCGAGCGCCGTCTCTTTCAGGTATTTCACAACATCCTCCTCTTTGGTTTTATCTGTTTAGAATTTCATTTTAAGCCCTAGTTTGATTTTTTGGGGGCTTTGGGGTTTCAAGATCCGCTTTTCGGGGTACGCAGGTGCCCATGGGCGACCTGCGTACCCCGACATTTTCGTTAATGGGAAAATGGCAGGAGTATGCAGCCTACCTTCAGAACAGCTGCGCACCCACGCTCTGTTTTCTGAAAGCGGGGTGTGTACTCCGCGCAAAGTAAATTTAAAACCCCAAATCTCAAAACTAAACCATTAATTTTTGATTTAATGAATTCTAATGAATGTTTTCTGGTGTGTAGATTTCCCACCATGCTTGATTGGTGCGAAAGAGAACACGAAGATGTCGATTTGGCTGTAATAGATCATCAACCCTCCATTGATGCTTTGAAGGCATGCGGTCTCTACAAATACTGGGCCATACCTGGCATGAGGGCCCAGGTGCGATTCTTAGAATGGCTGGTTGAAAGGTGGAACGTTCAGGATCAATGCTTTTACATCGGAGGGCACCAGCTCAAGATAGAGCCCTCAGACATATATTTTCTCACTGGTTTGCCTAATAGGGGCGAGCAACTGACTCTATCCGGGACTAGGCCGAGTGGCCAATCCCTTGCTAGTCTCCAGCTAGAGTGGTGCAATAATCAGCACCAGGAGAAGGGGATAGAAATCAAATACATATCCCTGCCTAAACTTATGGTAATTGCCTTTACAGTTACCAGACTCTGCGGGGCAGCCGCCTTGCATATTGCCACCAGGTCCCAAATGCGGATGGCGATTGATTGCTACCGAGGCACCATTTTCAATAGTTGTGACGCTGTGTTGGCCAATATGAAGGGCCAACTGACTAGGGCAAAGAACGGGCAATTAAAGACCTTTGGGTATGGGCCTCTAGTTGTGAGCTTTGCCCTAGAGAGGGTTCCGATGCTGATCCCGCAGCATCTCACCATTGCAGCTGGGCCTCCTAGGGAGCCAAAGTTGATGCGATGGGTTGCGGTGATGGCCCGGCATCCTGATGAGGGAGCGGGAGTTGTCCGATTTCCTGCGGGTGACTTTCACTGGTTGGAGGACCAGGTCTTTGCGATCCAGGATTTTCCTTATGCCGGAGTAGATTTTCGCGGTGATCCGGACATGGTTCTTCCACAGGGAGAACAATGGGACGACAGAGGTAGTTCATTTTTCACAAGTTTTTAAATTATTTACTTTTTTGTTTGTTTTTTATATCGTCTCAAAACTGACAGTGACAATTTTCAAAATGCAGATGTAGATCCACAGCGTCCGGCCAATCTCCGGCCATTCGAGAGAAGAGTACCAGTTGCACCAGCACCGGCCCCACAGGATGCGGCCGCAGAGACCTTAGCCGAGTTGGAACAGGACCTAGAGCGTCTCATGGCGGACATACCAGAGACGACTATAGACGATATTCCTATCCGACTTCAGCGCTATGTGGTCGCAGTCCCAGGACCTTTCAGGAGGTTCCTGTGTAGGGTAGCGCGGGCAGTGGTGTCGTATAGAAAGCACCACCAGTGATTGGCTAGTCACTTTTTGTAGATACATGTGACATTTTGGTTTTTTGTACTTATCATTTTTGCTGATCATAAGGTGTTTTTCAACCTATGATCGAAGATGATGTATATTTTGACACACTCCTATCTATATATATCATTATTACCGGCTTATCTTGTTAAACATGTATGATGAAATGTTTTTAAATTTACATGTATGATTATCGCAAATGTCTGTCTAACATTCGAGAAGCAATTGCATCTGCTAATGTATTTAATGACCTTGGAATATGCTGATATTCAATGTAATCAAATTCACGTTCCAAGAGGTGCACTCTCAAAAATAACCTTAATAACACTGGATTTCTAATGGCATATACTCTGTTATCACAAAATCAGACACTGAAGGCTGCCAATCAGCAAGACTCTGTGTAACTGTTTCAAACCAAGCTTTTAACTAAGGCTTAGCCTCCTTAGTCCGAGAGGGCTCTCTCATAGGTTATTGATATTGAACAAGATGGCTAACTCTTACAAGACACATGAAAAATGTACTGGCTGGACAGAATTGCTTCCCATTGGGCTTATGGAATCACTAATATCTCAGTAAACAATAACACTATCCTTTCATAGAAATCAGGGCACTTTACATCTAATGTTCAAACATAACTTACATGAAACACAGTTTGCCTTAACATACAGGAAGTCAAAGCATGTGGGCATGAGTTCTGAGTGATTATGCAATAACAGAACTGTAAAAGAACACTAAAATAACAAGCCACCATACATTTGAACAATGAGATCTATTGATAATCCTGAGGCAAAAACAACAGTCATTTGTATTCCTGAAACATGCTTTACATAAACCAAAATAGACTTGTTCTCTATCAAAGTATCCAACCCCTATTACATCCAAGTTTGATCCATATATAGGAATACATGCTTAATCACCTCGAGCTTCCTCCTCCAGCATGAGGGGAGCATCGAAGGTTGCTATTAACTATCCCTATCTACTGTGTAACTAATTCATTAATTACATAAGTGCTGAACTGTAATTACAAAAGGTCCTAATTTATCCAAAACTCAAATCTGTCCTCCTCGTAGCATGATCACTTTCTGTTTTGGCCGAGATATGTTGGAGGAGAATACACTGAACAAGCTGGATTTGGATACTGGCTGCGTAGATGGCTCATTAATCAATTAAGATAAGTGCCCTGTTTTCACGGTCCTTGTCTCCCACTATTCTTCACTACTTAAAGAACATGTTCCCAGCTTTTTTAATTCTTCAAAAACAACGCATATCACCATATTCCCAGTGAGCTGGAAGCCTTGTCGACTGAACAGGTGTACAAACCAAATCACCGGAAACCATAACCAGAACCCTAACAATTCGGTCATAAAGTACCTTTAACAAAGCTTTAGCTAAAGACAAAATATTTCACCTTTTCTCCAAAAAGTACACTTGTCATTCTCTGAATAGCTAGGAGAGTCTTGTATGGTCTCCCTTACGTTCTTGAGGCATTTCATTCAAAAATTCACTAACCCCATCATTAAACTCTTTGTTTTTCTTATAAAACAGCACCTACAGCAGTTTCGTAGCGCGCTACGAAACTGCTGTTTTTGCTAAAACAGAATGCATTTGCACTAAAGCTTCCTTTGCTTGAACTTTTGACTTTTCAAACTTCCTCTACAGGTGTCAAAGACTTATATGACTTCAAAATAATGGAGCTTAAACAAAATTGACCCAAAACTAAGAATGGCACCTTTTTCTTCAAGTCAGTGAGCTAGTTGACCTAGCTGTATCTTCAAATTTACAACCTCCTTCTTCAAGGCTTTGTTTTCAGCTCTCAGGCTCACGTTCATTGTCATCAAGGGTATCTTCAACAACAGCTTTAGTAGCACTATCATTTGAGAAAACTTCCTTCACTTCAGCTTCATATTTAACCCATAAATCTACAATCGAACCAACTACTCCCATATGTTCTGGCTGAAAAATATGTCTTGAGACAGAGCTCATAATTTCTCACAGAAGACGTATTTGGAAAAACTGAAGGAGGTTTTTGTGAAACAATCCGTACTTAACAAAAACCTCTTTTGGTTTTTTAAAACACTACTCCAGCTGCCCAGAATCTGTCTTTGAAGAAGATGTGTAAAACAGGAAATTAAAAACTGCACCTACAGCAGTTTCGTAGCGCAACTTTAGTCACTCGTTTCTCCCAGCTCATAATCAATTTGAAGAAACTGAAAGAGGTTTTTCTAGTTCAGTATGTTAGGAATAAAAACCTCTTTCAATTTTCGAAAATATTCTTTCAGCTGCTCTAAATACCTCCTGGAAGTTGACAACTTAAAACAGAGAAATATGCCTTATTTGCCTTGTTTCAATATCATGATGACAGGTATTGCATGTGGTTACAAATGCAGGTGCTGTAGGATTATGTAAGTGATAAAGAACCATCATGGAAGAATGCTTGGCACGTGGCAAGGTATCATATTGGTAGTGATTTCCTTGACAAAAGCTAAGAAAGGCCTGACGGGTATCAAAGGATTCACTCTCCACAATTTCATCTTTGTCCCTAGTATCTGCAGGAACATCTGTGACTTCAACAGAATTAAATAAATGCTTTTTCCCTACTGTTGATAGGATGTCACTCCCTTTCATCAAGCTTTTGTTGTGCCTCGTAACAAATATCACATAATTGTCAACTCTTACATTGGCTGCAAGCCCAGCGTTTGCCAGAAACAATGAAGTGACAACAATGAGAACATGCATATTGCAAACGAACCATAATAAAGTCTTTTTTCATTGGAGATATGGACTCCCCGAGCTTTTGCATTAATAAAGCATCCTTTGAGGTATTGCTTGCAAGCTCAGCTTGTGATGCAGCTTCTGATGCTCTTTTGGTTGCAGCTTTCTTGGTCTTTCCTTTCGCTTGTTGAAGTTGCATTATCATATCTTTTGCAGCGCCTGGCCAATAATCACCATCAAAATATGACAAGCTTGAAAAACCTCATTTCCTGCAGTATTTCCATCAATCCGCTTTAAATATCTGTCATTTCCCAATTTCGTAGCGCAGCCAGTGCAAAATATGAATTATGCGCTACGAAATCACCTAAAACAGGTTGCGCTGCGACACTGCTAAAGGATTTATGCACTGCGAAAACACTTTGTCCTTAAGCTAGTCTGAGCAATTTTGGCAACAGAATTTTCAGTGATAACATACTCTATTAAGCTGTAATACAACGAGTTCAGAATCTAACCTCACTATCAAACTTCGAATCCCAAATGAAATAGATTCAGATAATAACTCAATCACTGCACTGTATTCTGCAATGTTGTTTGTTGTTTGACTGAGGCTCACCCCATGCATAGAAACTAACTCGTCAAAGGGCGAATAGATAACCCAAGCTGCGGAATAGATAACCCAAGCACCATCAGCAAATCCAATGTACATTTAGAGAGGCGTTGACATCTGCAATATCAAGAGTAAAACCAAGATAAGCCAGAATAATGACTAAAAACACACTCTCTAAGCTAAGCACACTGTCTATACTAACAAACACACCAGCTAGAAAGAAAAACTAACCTAACTAAATCTCCATACCCATCATTTAAGCATAATACTTCTTTAGGTAAAGTCCATTTCTGGGCTTACCCAAAGAGTCCCCATCAAAATCTACCAGCTCATAGGCCCCTTTTGCTAGCTTTCGCTTGACAATGTAGGGCCCATGCCACATAGGAACAAATTTTCCAGCACCTAATTTATCGTTAGCTTGATCATATAATAGTGCTAGGTCTCCTTCCGAAAAATTACGAGGGGTCACGTTGCGATCATACTGAGCTTTCATCCTTTTTGCGTGAGTCTCGATTGCCAATGCAATGTCACGTCGAGTCTCATCTAATTTAGCTAAGTATAATAGACGCTTCTCCTCTTCGGAAGTAGCTGGAAGTAATTCGACAACCATTTGAAGTGACGGGATTTCGCATTCAATAGGCAGCACTGCTTCCAAACCATAAACTAGTTGGAAAGGAGTGAACCCTATTGATGTTTTCACTGAGGTTCGGTACGCCCAAAGCGCGGAAAATAACATGTTGTGCCAATTTGACCGATGAATACCAATGATTCGTCGGATCATGATAACTAAAACTTTGTTGATAGACTCAACCAGGCCATTGGCTTGTGGATAATAAGGAGTTGAGCTATCGTGACGCAAACCAAGCTGGCCTGTAAGTTCTGTCATCATGATGTTTCGAAAATGGCGCCCATGGTCAGTGATTATCTCTTGTGGGACACCAAACCTAGCAATAATGTGATTGAATACGAAAATCGCAGCTGTCTTGCCGTCTGCCTCGAATGTAGGCATCGCCTCGGCCCACTTAGTAAAATAATCAACCGCAAGGATGATATACGCATGCCCCCCCGCCGAGTGAGGGTTACATGTAATAAAATCGATACCCCATTTAGCAAAAGGACCAACCACAATTATAGGGTGGAGAGGAGCAGGTGGTGCACGCATCTTGCGATCAAACACTTGACAGTTGTGGCATTTTCAGACCGCAATGATATAATCTTTAAACATGGACGGCAAGAAGTAGCCAGCACGCAACACCTTCTGGGCTGTGGCATACCCAGACATATGACCGCCACATGCTCCAGAATGACAGTCATTCATAACCCTTTCTGCCTCTTCATGAGTTAAGCAACAACGAAAAACCAAGTCCGCCCCACGACAATAAAGAGTATCTCCAATAATTTTGTACTGTTGGGACTGGAATCGAATTTTCCGACGTTCCGACTTTAAAGCTTCGGGCCGAAAGGATTGGGTTTGGAGATAGACAATTATATCCCCATACCATGGATCTAAAGTGCTGATGAGAAACAGAGATTCGTCCGCAATGGGTTCCTCTGCCACAGTTTCCGTGTCAGCACGCGGAAAGTCACACATAAACTCTGCAAAAACTAAAGATTTCTTAGACTTAGACTTTTCAAATTCCAAGTCAAACTCCTGCAGGATAACGATCCATTTAGAGTACTTGCCCCCTAGCAACTGTTTAGTCAAAATGTAAATCATAGGGTTGCAATCCGAAATGACTGTAGTTTTACGGAGAAGAATGTAATGACGAAAATGTTGGACAGCTTGAACAGCTGCCAAGGCCAATTTCTCCACATGTGAATATTTGAGCTCAGTGGGATTTAACGTCCTACTAAGATAATATATCACATGTTCCGTTTCGAATTCATCTTCCTGTACTAAGACCATTCCAATGGTGGAATGAGCGGCGGCGAGGTACAAAAAGTAATCCTGGTTGTAGTTGGGAGGATGCAGCAACGGTGCATGGGTCAACGCGTGCTTTAGCGCATCAAAAGATTTCTGAGCTATCTCATCCCAAGAGAATTGAGTATTTTGTTTCAACAACTGGGTAAAACCCTTGGTAATCTCGGCGTAGTTAGGAATGAATTGGCGTAAAAAGTTTGCTTTCCCCTGCAAACTTTGGAGTTGGCGCAGACTCGAAGGAGGAGGCAATTTGATGATAGCTTCGACCTTCGAGGGATCGACGCAAATGCCGGCTTTTGAAACTACAAATCCCAGCAATCGTCCCACTTCTATGCAGAAGACACATTTGTGTGGGTTCAACCGTATACGATAATGCCTACACCTCATAAAAATTGTTCGTAGATGGACAAGGTGATCAGCTCGATGTAAGGAGTGAGTGGGCAAATCATCGAGATACGGTTTCACAATGTGCTTGATGTCATGAAATGCATAAGACATCGCCCTTTGAAAAGTGGCTCCGGCATTCTTAAGCCCAAAAGGTAATTTGCAATAAGCAAATGTCCCCCATGGACAAATGAAAGCCGTTTTTGGTTGATCGGCAGGTAGAATATTGATTTGGTTGTAACGGAAAAACCATCCATAAAGGAAAATATTTCACTGCCGGCACAATCATCAATTATTTGATCGATATAGGGCGTTTGATAGTTGTCCTTGGGACAAGCACGATTGATATCCCTATAGTCGATACATATTCTTATTGTTCCCTGCTTTTTGTTAACTGGAACAATATTCAATACCCAATCCATTAACGGGATCAGATAAATGAAACCTGCTTTCAACAGCTTCTCAACTTCTGCTTTAATTGCAGCCACTTTCCGAGGGTGTATCTGACGCAGACGTTGCCGAACGAGTTTAGTGTTCGGGTAAGTCTTGATCTCATGAACAACAATGGAGGGATCAATTCCTGGCATTTCCTCATAGGACCAGGCAAACACGTCGCGGAATTCTTGAAATAGGGCCTTGTATGTTTGAATTTCGTCATCTGAACACAAGGCACCTATATGAATGTGTTCAACAATTCCGGGCTTCACTGAAATGTCAATGGGAATAGTGCGAGAAACGTTTCCCAAATTCAGCTCTGAATCAGGATGTTTTATTGGACTCTGAGCGTCTTTGACATATTCAGCTGTAAAGATTGATGAGAAATTGTTTTCAAAACGATCATCCTCAGGTAAAAACAAAGATCTATGATGGAGATCTTCCCATGGTAAATCGTCTACACACAGGACTTCACAAAGTTGTTCGTCAGATGACACAACTTCGGGAAGCGTTATTAATTCAGAGGTTGACGCGAAAAGGGATTCCTCACGAACCACATTCATTTGGTCGATTTGGGTTGAACTTGGGTCGGAAAAAGACTGCACGGCTTCATAGGCAATTTCATATCGACTCAAAGGCATTGCATCACCAAATGAGTCTATCTCAGATTCAGATGGGACAATCCAAGGATCATCGTAAATAATAGTATCTAACGTAATCATATGAATGAATGCGAATGAAGGGTCTGCGTTGATTGGAGGAAAAGGAAAAGTTCCCAGTAAACCAGAATCTTTAACTAATCCTACGCCAACATCCTTATAAGGGATAGTCGTTTTACCGACATGCTGGATACTCTCTGAAGAGGCTGGGTCGGATGAAAAGAAAGCCAACTGGTCTATTGTCACGATCTTGCCATTATGTGGAAACTTTATGACTCTGAAGACCGATGAAACGACCGCTGTCATAGCGTAAGACCAACTTCGACCCAAGAGAAGGTTGTAGTCTAGAGGGGCATCAACCACCTCCACATCCAGACTAACGGTTTTTCCTTCAACCCCTATAGGCAAATCCTATAAAATGCCAAACGGATGGAACCCACGGCCATCAAAGGCCTTAAGAATTGTCGGGGATTGGTTCAGCGAAGGAGAACCAAGCGATCTCCAACACTGAATCAACATAATACACGTTGAAGCTCCCTCATCAATTACAGTCTGATGAATAGGCCTGTTTTTTACTATCACTGGAATCTGGAAAGCCATCTAATGAGGGAGACGCGGCATACTATTTAGATCAAAGATTATCAGGTTCGGGTCCTGCACATCAACAGCTCCTATAGCCGACAAAAGTAATTTTTGATGTGCTGGGCATGATTGCAGCACTTCTAAAGCCGACATTGTTGAGGGTGAAACAGCTAAATCCTCAACAATGTTATAATTCTGGGCCGCTCTCGCATGTGGATTGAAAGCAGACCTTCGAAGTACACCCTTGGCGGGTGGTTTTATTACTAAGTCAGGGTTAGGTTTCTCGATCTATAGTGGATCGGAACCGGGAGCTGAGGTTGATGGATTTGAATGAGAAGATTCTTCTTCTTTCGATCCATCAACAGGACTTTTACTCTGAAGACCGATGAAACGACCACTGTCATAGCATAAGACCAACTTCGACCCAAGAGAAGGTTGCAGTCTAGAGGGGCATCAACCACCTCCACATCCAGACTAACAGTTTTTCCTTCAACCCCTATAGGCAAATCCTATAAAATGCCAAACGGATGGAACCCACGGCCATCAAAGGCCTTAAGAATTGTTGGGGATTGGTTCAGCGAAGGAGAACCAAGCGATCTCCAACACTGAATCAACATAATACACGTGGAAGCTCCCTCATCAATTACAGTCCGATGAATAGGCCTGTTTTTGACTATCACTGGAATCTGGAAAGCCATCTGATGAGGGAGACGCGGCGTACTATTTTCTATATCAAAGATTATCAGGTTCGGGTCCTGCACATCAACAACTCCTATAGCTGACAAAAGTAATTTTCGCTGTGCTGGGCATGATTGCAGCACTTCTAAAGCCGACATTGCTGAGGGTGAAACAGCTAAATCCTCAACAATGTTGTAATTCTGGGCCGCTCTCGCATGTGGATTGAAAGCAGACCTTCGAAGTACACCCTTGGCGGGCGGTTTTATTACTAAGTCAGGGTTAGGTTTCTTGATCTGTAGTGGATCGGAACCGGGAGCTGAGGTTGATGGATTTGAATGATAAGATTCTGCTTCTTTCGATCCATCAACAGGACTTTTACTACCATAATCGTGTGATCGAGTCGCAATCCTTACATGAGACATCATCAATATGGGTTCTTCAGTGGCACTCGAGGAAGAACCTATCATCTTACTCTCCTGCTTTGGAAATGGATCTTTCAAAACAACAGGAGTTGAGGAACCCTTGACGATTTTCACAACCTCGGCCCAATGGGGGCAATCTCTTGTAAAATGATCCTCTTCACAAATTAGACAAGGATATCGAGGTTTGCGCTTTTCGTCATTGGTTCCGACTTTTCTGTTTTCTCCTTTGGAGTCTTGTCTGCTTTACCCTTCTTCTTACCCTTCTTCTTCCCACCGTTTTTTGATTTAGCCGTAGATGACTCTACAGCGTGAATATCAGCGAAAATTTCAGGAGAAGACTCTCCTGTCGGGGAATCTGGTAAGGTTATAATGGGCGAAGAATTCTTTGAAGATTTCTTCTTACTTTTAGTATTTACCGAACCAATCATGCCATCAACAGCATGAGATCCCGAAGGAGTAGCAGCGATTTGATTTGACTTTGGAAGATCTGGGATCTTTTCATGTAACGTACCTAACTGAGTGTAAACTAAGTCAAGGTACTGCGCTTGAGCAATTACTTGCTCCTCAGTAACTACTCCGGCCTTAGCTACATCTTCAGTAATCTTCGGTAATAATGATTTAACAAACCATTCATCTAAGATTTGGTCCGGAATAAAAAATTTCACTAATCGCCATCGACGTCTCCATTCATGGATATGATCGGAAATATAAGTGGACGTAGACTGTTTTAATGAAGTTAGTAGCTCCGTGCCATTATCATATCTTACCGACAACTGAAAATGAGTTAGGAACGAGGTAGCTAACTGACTAAAATTGTAAAAAGAGGCCCGTGGTAACTCAATGTTCCACTTGGCCGCGAGAACAATGAGCGTACGTTGGAAAAGACGTAAGCGGATCGAATCATCCGAAATAGAATTTGAAGCACACCAGAGGTGGTAAGTCATCACATGATTGGACGGATCCTCTCCAGACTTACCTTCGAACTTGGGTATATCACTGGGCAACGTATTTGGCATTGGCGGCCAGAACGGAAGATAATTTATTGGATCGTTCGTTAGGTGCGACAAGTCTGGTAAATCCAAAGTTGCGATAAACGGTAACTGCCGATTAGGATCCCTAAAACTCTGGGTCACAAGACCAGTCCCAGGAGGAGGATATCCAGGATAACTTGGAATCGGAATCGCATTCGGGATATTATATCCTCCTGGAAAACCAGGATTAACTGGACCGTACTGGGGTTGCTGAGGTTGTTGATAAGTATACCCAGGATATGGTTGATACTGGTAAACGGTTGTTGGACAGCAGGCCCGTATTGCTACTGTCCCTGGTACGGTTGATAAGTGAATTGTGGTTGACTGGTGACAACCGTACTTAAACCAGGTTGTCCTACAGGCATCTGAACCGTAGTTTGAATCGTAGATCCAGACAATGGTAAAGATGTCTGAGGAGTAGTTACAGAGACAGTAGAAACCGGAGCTGTCGATACTCTAGAAGCAAGTGTGGTGGAAGGAGCAGATGTTGCGGTAGTTGCAGCAGTCGTTTGAGATGGAGTACTAGGTGCAATTGGCGACTGAGTAACTACTGAAGGTACAGAAGTTTGAACATTAGACTGGACTGGTTGCTGGGATGGACCAGCAACTAAGGGTTGTCCAGCTTGAGATGACAACTGTACAATTGGCTGCAATACCTGTTGAACTTGCGATGGATCCCACACTATGTTCATTCTGGGGTATTGACCATGACAGGTTGAGGATATTGAGATCCATAACCAGGTTTAGGGTGGGATTGATAACTGAAAGGTACATTTCCCATACCTTGAACATATGATTGACCTTGAGGTGGTTGATAACCTTGACTCGAGTATTGACCTTGAGGTAAATACTGATACTGGGGTTGACCTTGGCCTTGAGATTGATATCCTTGAGGTAAATACTGATACTAAGGTTGACCCTGGGGTTGACCTTGAGGAATGTATTGTACTATGGGTACATATTGTCCTTGAGGTTGCCCCCCAGACGCAACTTGTGTACCTTGAGGTTGCCCCCCAGGCGTTAATTGAGGTTGCCCCCCAGGCGGTAATTAGCCACCTTGAGGTTGAGAACTGGGAACTGAACCTGACATCATGTAAATGTCCCCTACACCCAACGGTTTATTACCATTGTTTCCAGCTAATAACCCATGTTCAATGGGTTGAGGAGATGCTCCTGCAAAAGTACCAGAAAGTGACTGATACCCAGAGGGAACAGAAGGACCGCCGTACAAGAAAGATTCAGGAGATTGAGTGAACACAGACGACTGACCAGACATATTTACAGGAGTATAAATACCTCCAGGTAGAAAAGGAGTACGAGGTGGAGAAAAACTTATCCCTGAGTTGTCTAAATAATTGGTTAACGAAAGGTACCAAGTAGTACTTCTAGGAGGACTGTAAAAGATAGATTCACGATCCCTTAGATCAATAGTAGGTTGATCATCAAGGATAGATACGCCAAATTCTTCCTCTGGAGCAAGTTCTTCAATAGCTATCAAACCAGCAGGAAGATTTTCGGTGATGACTCTTTCTACCCTAGGTGAATCAGGTGCACTAGAAGTTGGAGTAACAGGTTCAGATATTTCAGGTTCTTCGCCTATATCACTAGTAGATGAAAAACTACCAGCAAGCTCAGAAACTACAACTGCTTCAGGATTATAACCTGTTTCTAGACCTTGGTAATCTGGATGGACTACCAACGACGATTTCCTTCTTCAGGTGAACCTACTTTACTGCCACTAGGAGTTACAAGGACCTTCAAACCTTCGTAATGACTCGGGACCTCTTCAGGAGGTTCGCCCCGCAATCTACGGGACTTCCTCAACAAATCGGCCACGGTAATAATCTCAGGAGACTTGCCCCGAAGTCTACGGGACTGTCTCGGTAATTCAGCCACAGTTAAAAACTTTTAACTACTGCACACACAAACAGAGTAAAATCTCAAAGAAACCACCTAAAGTCTCTAAAGAACCAAACAAATTTGAATCACACGCCTAAAGAATCTAGGCATCAAACCATACACAAACAGTAGCCTTCCAGACCGAAAACACTAGTTGGAGATGAAACCCAACATCGCGGATTCAGTACAGAAGTGGTGGGTGGAACAGTTACCCCGGAAACCTGCTTAATGAATAGACCGGCACAAGTTCCTCCACTTTAACCGTCTCGAGTGAAGTGAACCCCCCGGAAAATCCAAGTGAGTCTAGCCGACGTCTGCTCCAGGTACAGTGGGATCTTCTCTCCATCGTCACCTCGGTAGAATCCTAAAGATAATGGTCACTAAGGTTACCAACAGCAACAAATGCACCTGGGGGAACAGTCTACGACCCGATAGCACGCAAGGGCAGAGTAATAAGCTCAATCCCCTTGCGGCTCCTTGACAATAATCCAAGGTTTACCGACAAGTGACCCCAGGCTCCTTGACAATAATCCGAGGTTTATTGTTTGTAGTACGTGCGTATCTAGCGTCTTTCCCAATGAAGGAGGATTGATCCCCTCACTGGTTCGGACACGGTCTCGTGCTTCTCTTTAAGAGGAGCTTTCCCAGAGTACAAATGAAACAGTTGGATTTATCCTACCACAAGATGAGCTACTTGTTTGGTTTTGCTGCCTTGGAGAGTTAATTACTCTCTACTCCAAGACACTAGCCTCATCTATATTGGTGTTTTAGAGACCTAATAAATAAAAGTTACTAAGTTGATTTTACTTTAAACGTTAATTTTTATGGCTTTCTTTAAGACAAAAGGTACTGGAGATGAAACTGATGGTGTGTAGACTCGACCGAAATCCACTAAAAAGATGCACTTAGGATGATTTATACTAATTTTTCCTTTTCAATGAATTCCCTAGCTAAGAGAGTTGGAGAATGCAAAATTGATATAAAAACAACTTTCTGGCAAATGAAAATCAAAGAAACCAACTCTTTATCTTTTCAAAACATACGACACATGACCACTAATCACTTCACGAAAATTCCTTTTTCTTTCAAAGACTCAAATGCTACCAAAGCAAACTTTCCTTCAAAAGATATTTTTTATATTTTTTCCTAATTAATAAAGCATGTAAAACTTACTTTAACGAAAATCAAAGTTAAAAAATCTATGGCAATCAAATCAACCCAATTTCACTCAAAAGCAAAACTAAGAGAAATAAATCTAAAAGTAAATCTAACGAGGCAAAAGCCTACTAAAGATGATTCCTGGATGTTTTACTCAGTCAAAATGTAACTGAGGACTAGTTAATGCAGAACCAAAAACCAGTCAAAAACAAAAATCAAAATCTTTTGTTCTTTTTCTCAAGAATAAAATTCAAAGTCCAATCAACAAACTTTTTCGAGATTCGCAAAGAGAAGACACAAAGGTAGGTTTCTCACAAGGGTGGATTCTATGAAAGGCCCAACTCCTAAGAGGACTGAACAAAACCAGGGAGATCCAAAGTTTGACAACCTCTAACGCCAAAGTCACTACAGGACCAGTGCAAAAATCAAACCCTAAGGTAAAATCTCTATGAATTTCACTAAAACTCTCGACACTGACGAAACAAGCTTAGGTGAAGATTTATGGCAGCAAAACCAGTGGATCTGGACAGAAAAAACAAATTAAAAACAAAATCTAAAAGGCAAAAAGAAGAAAATTGAAATTTTCTTTAATTTTGACAGGGTACGCAGGCAACCTGTTTGCACAGGTGCGGGTACGCTCTGTGCACAAAGTGACAGTGCATACAAGTACGCACTATGCTCAACGCAGAGGCTGCGTACTTCTAGCAAAACAAAGAAAAACTAAAATCTAATTTAACCCTAAGCTAGCCCACCCAAATACACAGTCAGACAGCCAAAAACCAGAAAACAAACGACTTTTCTCAGATCAAAATTTCATACAAAGGAAAAAACATTCACATCAATGGATTCCCAGCGGAGTCACCATTTTGTCATGCGGAAAGAGTCGACAGTGCGGACACAACCGACCTCCCTAGAAGCAAAAGCTTTCTAGTGACAAACAAGACAAATAAACACTACCTTTCTCTAAACATGCATTGAGAATACAAGTAATCAGGTGATTTTAACATACCTTTAGTCCAACGCTTTGTAGTAGTCCAGCCTCGCCGATCCGGATGAGCTCCTCCTTCTCTTCGAAACCTGCATTCACTAACAAGCCAAAAGATTAAATAGCACCTGATAAACTCATAAAACAATACATATCCATCATACAAACCAAGGAGTATATGAAACAAATCATGAATGACAATCTGTTGAGAAAAATGAGTTCATTTGCATTAAGTGGAAACAAAAGGAACCATTACAACCTGAGCCTTGGTGTTGTGCAAGTCCCTCCTAGGGTCTAGCAAGAGTTTTCCTTTACTTTGATCAGCTCACCCACTCTCAAATAAGGCTAGGAAAGGATGGGAATCTCTCCTCTCAAGCTTTACAAGGGAGTCCTAATTCCAGCAGCATCTACCCTTAGGAATGTTCAGCTTTCAACCTCCCCTCCCTTTGGCCCAATGCCTGTATTTATAGTGCTCTAGAGGAAGTTATTCAGGTCCACCATCAATGGGATAAGCCCCTCTTTGGATGGGATAGCTCCCCTCTTGATGGGATAAGTTCCTCTTTGGTAGGGATACATGAACCATCTGGAGGCGCTTCATACACGTCAAACAAGCTTCTAGAATGCTCTAGAAATGACCACAAGTAACTTTTTTGGAGTGAAACTTGCGCCTTTTGACCTTTACAGGAGTACGCACCCATTGCTTTATAGACAGAGCGTACAAGTACGCAAGTATTTTGAACTTGGGGTGCGTACACGCAGGTAAGGCTAAGAGAAACTGCGTACCCAGAGATATATAGATTTTTAATGACTTTCTCTCTTTCTTGGAGTTTGACATGGAGAGCAGAGGTATGAGGCTTACCAAGAAGGATAGTATGACAGTTGATGGAGCCATACTAACTGCAAATAGTCATGGTGACAAATTTTAGTGTAACAGATTGTCCCCTAAAGTGCGAAGCCTGTAGTAGATAAGGGTTTCATATCATCTAGGAAGGGTGAAGTACTTTATCATTTCAAGGATTATCTTGTGGAGAGCCCAGTCGGAACCTGCAAGTATTCAACACAAAATACATATATAAGATCATATCATCGCTGAGGTAGGCATTCCCATACTCAGATTGAAAACTTTAACTAACAAACTATCTACTGCTCTGATACAGTAATGATTTTGCAGTACATCATAATCATAGACTTTTGTAGACACAGTATGGACGCAGCCATCTGTTTATGATTAGTCTACTATATAATGAATACAAAACTCCTCGCAGCCTGGATGGTGGAAACTAGATCCAGGGTCTTGATTTCTACTTCCCGACAGGTACGATTCTATCCATGGGAATAAATGAGTTGATGTCGAACATGGTAGAAACCACTTGATTACCAGTCAATGATGTAAACTGTTAACAAGCGTGAGAGAGACCACCAGTGATGTCAATGGTTCTCAAAGTACCCAGTACAATCCATGAGATGTGAATGAATGAGTTGATGTCGAACATTTCACGGAATCCTTCGATCGAAAGTCAATGATGTAAACTGTCGTCAAAGGCGAGAAACCTGCCATTGATGCATGCAGACTTCAAGGTACTGACGATTCTAGGTCATCTTTCTAGATAATGTGCTGATGTCGATAGAAAGCGACCCGTTGCAGGCAAGCCCACAACACGAAATCATAGATCAAGTTGAAGAAATGTAGCTGTAAGGACTGACTCAGGGATGGTCAAGATGGATGACGGGTATTTTGCAGATGAATGGTTTATATGCAGAGACCTCTTGAACACATAACGACATGACAGATGGCTTGGTGACATTTGACCCAAAGTTAATACCTGGCTGAAAACTTTCAATGTGGTTTGATCAACTGTGAGGCAAAGGATTTCCCAACCCAGGTAATTTCAAAGTTTCGTGTTCAAGAGTGGTAATAAGGCTTCTTCTGAGACAAAGGATAACAAATGGGCTCATTTTTCTCTCTTTTCCCCCACCATTTCTGGCAAGTACCTCTTTATTTTTAACAAGCTTGAGGAGGATAACATATGCTTGATTATAAGCTCATCCTTCGGATGAGTCCAACTTAGTTTTGATTCGAACCCTAAGAAGGAGTGGTCCGTTCCTGTTTGTAATCGAACAAGTCCTTTACTGTGAAATTTTAACGAGTCCAGTATAGGAGAAACTTGGCGTTTTTCATTTTTAGAGAGTCTGAAAAAACTTAAGAAGACTCCAAGTTGAACTTTTTCGTAAAGTTGTGTCTCCCAAGCCCGAAAAAGTATAAAATAATACTTGAGAGAACCGCTTAGTCTTGCGACCAAGGAGTACTTTCATGATTAGTGCCTCTGATCTGAAAAGTAAAAAGCGATCAAGGACACGTCGTTTTATTTCCAGTCTCGAGTTTGAAACGACAAAAACCTGGCAATCTTTTCCTGTTTTTACGGTCAGAAAAGGGCTATAAGGGGACCGTCTTTTAATTCCGTTTTAACGAGTGTAAAAGAAACGCTCGGCAATATTTTCATGTTTTAGGAGTCAGAAAAGGGCTTAAAAGATGACTCTGATGTTTTGGTTCGTGAAAAATGATAATTTTCCCTCAAAGTCTTTTTTGTCCTGCACAAAAACAACACATTACTCATACCTGTTTAAGCTGGGCAAAAATACATTGAAAAATATCCTTTCATGGTGAAAAATAAATAAACTTAGCATTCATTTATCCAAAAAACCTATAAAAAGACCTTTTACCATGTCATTTTTACCATTTTACTATTGAGGGAGAGAAAAGGGCTTTTGGCAAGAAACTTCCCGTGGACTTTGCGGAGAATCCGACCGTCGGAATCGAGCGCCGTCTCTTTCAGGTATTTCACAACATCCTCCTCTTTGGTTTTATCTGTTTAGAATTTCATTTTAAGCCCTAGTTTGATTTTTTGGGGGCTTTGGGGTTTCAAGATCCGCTTTTCGGGGTACGCAGGTGCCCCATGGGCGACCTACGTACCCCGACATTTTCGTTAATGGGAAAATGGCAGGAGTATGCAGCCTACCTTCAGAACAGCTGCGTACCCACGCTCTGTTTTCTGAAAGCGGGGTGCGTACTCCGCGCAAAGTAAATTTAAAACCCCAAATCTCAAAACTAAACCATTAATTTTTGATTTAATGAATTCTAATGAATGTTTTCTGGTGTGTAGATTTCCCACCATGCTTGATTGGTGCGAAAGAGAACACGAAGATGTCGATTTGGCTGTAATAGATCATCAACCCTCCATTGATGCTTTGAAGGCATGCGGTCTCTACAAATACTGGGCCATACCTGGCATGAGGGCCCAGGTGCGATTCTTAGAATGGCTGGTTGAAAGGTGGAACGTTCAGGATCAATGCTTTTACATCGGAGGGCACCAGCTCGAGATAGAGCCCTTAGACATATATTTTCTCACTGGTTTGCCTAATAGGGGCGAGCAACTGACTCTGTCCGGGACTAGGCCGAGTGGCCAATCCCTTGCTAGTCTCCGGCTAGAGTGGTGCAATAATCAGCACCAAGAGAAGGGGATAGAAATCAAATACATATCCCTGCCTGAACTTATGGTAATTGCCTTTACAGTTACCAGACTCTGCGGGGCAGCCGCCTTGCATATTGCCACCGAGTCCCAAATGCGGATGGCGATTGATTGCTACCGAGGCACCATTTTCAATAGGTGTGACGCTGTGTTGGCCAATATGAAGGGCCAACTGACTAGGGCAAAGAACGTGCAATTAAAGACCTTTGGGTATGGGCCTCTAGTTGTGAGCTTTGCCCTAGAGAGGGTTCCGATGCTAATCCCGCAGCATCTCACCATTGCAGCTGGGCCTCCTAGGGAGCCAAAGTTGATGCGATGGGTTGCGGTGATGGCCCGGCATCCTGATGAGGGAGCGGGAGTTGTCCGATTTCCTGCGGGTGACTTTCACTGGTTGGAGGACCAGGTCTTTGCGATCTAGGATTTTCCTTATGCCGGAGTAGATTTTCGCGGTGATCCGAACATGGTTCTTCCACAGGGAGAACAATGGGACGACAGAGGTAGTTCATTTTTCACAAGTTTTTAAATTATTTACTTTTTTGTTTGTTTTTTATATCGTCTCAAAACTGACAGTGACAATTTTCAAAATGCAGATGTAGGTCCACAGCGTCCGGCCAATCTCCGGCCATTCGAGAGAAGAGTGCCAGTTGCACCAGCACCGGCCCCACAGGATGCGGCCGCAGAGACCTTAGCCGAGTTGGAACAGGACCTAGAGCGTCTCATGGCGGACATACCAGAGACGACTATAGACGATATTCCTATCCGACTTCAGCGCTATGTGGTCGCAGTCCCAGGACCTTTCAGGAGGTTCCTGTGTAGGGTAGCGCGGGTAGTGGTGTCGTATAGAGAGCACCACCAGTGATTGGCTAGTCACTTTTTGTAGATACATGTGACATTTTGGTATTTTGTACTTATCATTTTTGCCGATCATAAGGTGTTTTTCAACCTATGATCGAAGATGATGTATATTTTGACACACTCATATCTATATATATCATTATTACCGGCTTATCTTGTTAAACATGTATGATGAAATGTTTTTAAATTTACATGTATGATTATCGCAAATGTCTGTCTAACATTCGAGAAGCAATTGCATCTGCTAATGTATTTAATGACCTTGGAATATGCTGATATTCAATGTAATCAAATTCACGTTCCAAGAGGTGCACTCTCAAAAATAACCTTAATAACATTGGATTTCTAATGGCATATACCCTGTTATCACAAAATCAGACACTGAAGGCTGCCAATCAGCAAGACTCTGTGTAACTGTTTCAAACCAAGCTTTTAACTAAGGCTTAGCCTCCTTAGTCCGAGAGGGCTCTCTCATAGGTTATTGATATTGAACAAGATGGATAACTCTTACAAGACACATGAAAAATGTACTGGCTGGACAGAATTGCTTCCCATTGGGCTTATGGAGTCACTAATATCTCAGTAAACAATAACACTATCCTTTCATAGAAATCAGGGCACTTTACATCTAATGTTCAAACATAACTTACATGAAACAGAGTTTGCCTTAACATACAGGAAGTCAGAGCATGTGGGCATGAGTTCTGAGTGATTATGCAATAAAAGAACTGTAAAAGAACACTAAAATAACAAGCCACCATACATTTGAACAATGAGATCTATTGAGAATCCTGAGGCAAAAACAACAGTCATTTGTATTCCTGAAACATGCTTTACATAAACCAAAATAGACTTGTTCTCTATCAAAGTATCCAACCCCTATTACATCCAAGTTTGATCCATATATAGGAATACATGCTTAATCACCTCGATCTTCCTCCTCCAGCATGAGGGGAGCATCGAAGGTTGCTATTAACTATCCCTATCTACTGTGTAACTAATTCATTAATTACATAAGTGCTGAACTGTAATTACAAAAGGTCCTAATTTATCCAAAACTCAAATCTGTCCTCCTCGTAGCATGATCACTTTCTGATTCTTGACACCTGTATACTTTCTATTTTGGCCGAGATATGTTGGAGGAGAATACACTGAACAAGCTGGCTTTGGATATTGGCTGCGTAGATGGCTCATTAATCAATTAAGATAAGTGCCCTGTTTTCACGGTCCTTGTCTCCCACTATTCTTCACTACTTAAAGAACATGTTCCCAGCTTTTTTAATTCTTCAAAAACAACGCATATCACCATATTCCCAGTGAGCTGGAAGCCTTGTGGACTGAACAGGTGTACAAACCAAATCACCGGAAACCATAACCAGAACCCTAACAATTCGGTCATAAAGTACCTTTAACAAAGCTTTAGCTAAAGACAAAATATTTCACCTTTTCTCCAAAAAGTACACTTGTCACTCTCTGAATAGCTAGGAGAGTCTTGTATGGTCTCCCTTACGTTCTTGAGGCATTTCATTCAAAAATTCACTGACCCCATCATTAAACTCTTTGTTTTTCTTATAAAACAGCACCTACAGCAGTTTCGTAGCACGCTACGAAACTGCTGTTTTTGCTAAACAGAATGCATTTGCACTAAAGCTTCCTTTGCTTGAACTTTTGACTTTTCAAACTTCCTCTACAGGTGTCAAAGACTTATATGACTTCAAAATAATGGAGCTTAAACAAAATTGACCCAAAACTAAGAATGGCACCTTTTTCTTCAAGTCAGTGAGCTAGTTGACCTAGCTGTATCTTCAAATTTACAACCTCCTTCTTCAAGGCTTTGTTTTCAGCTCTCAGGCTCACGTTCATTGTCATCAAGGGTATCTTCAACAACAGCTTTAGTAGCACTATCATTTGAGAAAACTTCCTTCACTTCAGCTTCATATTTAACCCATAAATCTGCAATCGAACCAACTACTCCCATATGTTCTGGCTGAAAAATATGTCTTGAGACAGAGCTCGTAATTTCTCACAGAAGACGTATTTGGAAAAACTGAAGGAGGTTTTTGTGAAACAATCCGTACTTAACAAAAACCTCTTTTGGTTTTTTAAAACACTACTCCAGCTGCCCAGAATCTGTCTTTGAAGAAGATGTGTAAAACAGGAAATTAAAAACTGCACCTACAGCAGTTTCGTAGCGCAACTTTAGTCACTCGTTTCTCCCAGCTCATAATCAATTTGAAGAAACTGAAAGAGGTTTTTCTAGTTCCGTATGTTAGGAATAAAAACCTCTTTCAATTTTCGAAAATATTCTTTCAGCTGCTCTAAATACCTCCTGGAAGTTGACAACTTAAAACAGAGAAATATGCCTTATTTGCCTTGTTTCAATATCATGATGACAGGTATTGCATGTGGTTACAAATGCAGGTGCTGTAGGATTATGTAAGTGATAAAGAACCATCATGGAAGAATGCTTGGCACGTGGCAAGGTATCATATTGGTAGTGATTTCCTTGACAAAAGCTAAGAAAGGCCTGACGGGTATCAAAGGATTCACTCTCCACAATTTCATCTTTGTCCCTAGTATCTGCAGGAACATCTGTGACTTCAACAGAATTAAATAAATGCTTTTTCCCTACTGTTGACAGGATGTCACTCCCTTTCATCAAGCTTTTTTTGTGCCTCGTAACAAATATCACATAATTGTCAACTCTTACATTGGCTGCAAGCCCAACGTTTGCCAGAAACAATGAAGTGACAACAATGAGAACATGCATATTGCAAACGAACCATAATAAAGTCTTTTTTCATTGGAGATATGGACTCCCCGAGCTTTTGCATTAATAAAGCATCCTTTGAGGTATTGCTTGCAAGCTCAGCTTGTGATGCAGCTTCTGATGCTCTTTTGGTTGCAGCTTTCTTGGTCTTTCCTTTCGCTTGTTGAAGTTGCATTATCATATCTTTTGCAGCGCCTGGCCAATAATCACCATCAAAATATGACAAGCTTGACAAACCTCGTTTCCTGCAGTATTTCCATCAATCCGCTTTAAATATCTGTCATTTCCCAATTTCGTAGCGCAGCCAGTGCAAAATATGAATTATGCGCTACGAAATCACCTAAAACAGGTTGCGCTGCGAAACTGCTAAAGGATTTATGCACTGCGAAAACACTTTGTCCTTAAGCTAGTCTGAGCAATTTTGGCAACAGAATTTTCAGTGATAACATACTCTATTAAGCTGTAATACAACGAGTTCAGAATCTAACCTCACTATCAAACTTTGAATCCCAAATGAAATAGATTCAGATAATAACTCAATCACTGCACTGTATTCTGCAATGTTGTTTGTTGTTTGACTGAGGCTCACCCCATGCATAGAAACTAACTCGTCAGAGGGCGAATAGATAACCCAAGCTGCGGAATAGATAACCCAAGCACCATCAGCAAATCCAATGTACATTTAGAGAGGTGTTGACATCTGCAATATCAAGAGTAAAACCAAGATAAGCCAGAATAATGACTAAAAACACACTCTCTAAGCTAAGCACACTGTCTATACTAACAAACACACCAGCTAGAAAGAAAAACTAACCTAACTAAATCTCCATACCCATCATTTAAGCATAATACTTCTTTAGGTAAAGTCCATTTCTGGGCTTACCCAAAGAGTCCCCATCAAAATCTACCAGCTCATAGGCCCCTTTTGCTAGCTTTCGCTTGACAATGTAGGGCCCATGCCACATAGGAACAAATTTTCCAGCACCTAATTTATCGTTAGCTTGATCATATAATAGTACTAGGTCTCCTTCCGAAAAATTACGAGGGGTCACGTTGCGATCATACTGAGCTTTCATCCTTTTTGCGTGAGTCTCGATTGCCAATGCAATGTCACGTCGAGTCTCATCTAATTTAGCTAAGTATAATAGACGCTTCTCCTCTTCGGAAGTAGCTGGAAGTAATTCGACAGCCATTTGAAGTGACGGGATTTCGCATTCAATGGGCAGCACTGCTTCCAAACCATAAACTAGTTGGAAAGGAGTGAACCCTGTTGATGTTTTCACTGAGGTTCGGTACGCCCAAAGCGCGGAAAATAACATGTTGTGCCAATTCGACCGATGAATACCAATGATTCGTCGGATCATGATAACTAAAACTTTGTTGATAGACTCAACCAGGCCATTGGCTTGTGGATAATAAGGAGTTGAGCTATCGTGACGCAAACCAAGCTGGCCTGTAAGTTCTGTCATCATGATGTTTCGAAAATGGCGCCCATGGTCAGTGATTATCGCTTGTGGGACACCAAACCTAGCAATAATGTGATTGAATATGAAAATCGCAGCTGTCTTGCCGTCTGCCTCGAATGTAGGCATCGCCTCGGCCCACTTAGTAAAATAATCAACCGCAAGGATGATATACGCATGCCCCCCGCCGAGTGAGGGTTACATGTAATAAAATCGATACCCCATTTAGCAAAAGGACCAACGGAAATTATAGGGTGGAGAGGAGCAGGTGGTGCACGCATCTTGCGATCAAACACTTGACAGTTGTGGCATTTTCGGACCGCAATGATACAATCTTTAAACATGGACGGCCAAAAGTAGCCAGCACGCAACACCTTCTGGGCTGTGGCATACCCAGACATATGACCACCACACGCTCCAGAATGACAGTCATTCATAACCCTTTCTGCCTCTTCATGAGTTAAGCAACAACGAAAAACCAAGTCCGCCCCACGACGATAAAGAGTATCTCCAATAATTTTGTACTGTTGGGACTGGAATCGAATTTTCTGACGTTCCGACTTTGAAGCTTCGGGCCGAAAGGATTGGGTTTGGAGATAGACAATTATATCCCCATACCATGGATCTAAAGTGCTGATGAGAAACAGAGATTCGTCCGCAATGGGTTCCTCTGCCACAGTTTCCGTGTCAGCACGCGGGAAGTCACACATCAACTCTGCAAAAACTAAAGATTTCTTAGACTTAGACTTTTCAAATTCCAAGTCAAACTCCTGCAGGATAATGATCCATTTAGAGTACTTGCCCCTAGCAACTGTTTAGTCAAATGTAAATCATAGGGTTGCAATCCGAAATGACTGTAGTTTTACGGAGAAGAATGTAATGACGAAAACGTTGGACAGCTTGAACAGCTGCCAAGGCCAATTTCTCCACATGTGAATATTTGAGCTCAGTGGGATTTAACGTCCTACTAAGATAATATATCACATGTTCCGTTTCGAATTCATCTTCTGTACTAAGACCATTCCAATGGTGGAATGAGCGGCGGCGAGGTACAAAAAGTAATCCTGGTTGTAGTTGGGAGGATGCAGCAACGGTGCATGGGTCAACGCGTGCTTTAGCGCATCAAAAGATTTCTGAGCTATCTCATCCAAGAGAATTGAGTATTTTGTTTCAACAACGGGTAAAACCCTTGGTAATCTCGGCGTAGTTAGGAATGAATTGGCGTAAAAAGTTTGCTTTCCCCTGCAAACTTTGGAGTTGGCGCAGACTCGAAGGAGGAGGCAATTTGATGATAGCTTCGACCTTCGAGGGATCGACGCAAATGCCGGCTTTTGAAACTACAAATCCCAGCAATCGTCCCACTTCTATGCAGAAGACACATTTGTGTGGGTTCAACCGTATACGATAATGCCTACACCTCATAAAAATTGTTCGTAGATGGACAAGGTGATCAGCTCGATGTAAGGAGTGAGCGGGCAAATCATCGAGATACGGTTTCACAATGTGCTTGATGTCATGAAATGCATAAGACATCGCCCTTTGAAAAGTGGCTCCGGCATTCTTAAGCCCAAAAGGTAATTTGCAATAAGCAAATGTCCCCCATGGACAAATGAAAGCCGTTTTTGGTTGATCGGCAGGTAGAATATTGATTTGGTTGTAACCGGAAAAACCGTCCATAAAGGAAAATATTTCACTGCCGGCACAATCATCAATTATTTGATCGATATAGGGCGTTGGATAGTTGTCCTTGGGACAAGCACGATTGATATCCCTATAGTCGATACATATTCTTATTGTTCCCTGCTTTTTGTTAACTGGAACAATATTCAATACCCAATCCATTAACGGGATCAGATAAATGAAACCTGCTTTCAACAGCTTCTCAACTTCTGCTTTAATTGCAGCCACTTTCCGAGGGTGTATCTGACGCAGACGTTGCCGAACGAGTTTAGTGTTCGGGTAAGTCTTGATCTCATGAAAAACAATGGAGGGATCAATTCCTGGCATTTCCTCATAGGACCAGGCAAACACGTCGCGAAATTCTTGAAATAGGGCCTTGTATGTTTGAATTTCGTCATCTGAACACAAGGCACCTATATGAATGTGTTCAACAATTCCAGGCTTCACTGAAATGTCAATGGGAATAGTGCGAGAAACGTTTCCCAAATTCAGCTCTGAATCAGGATGTTTTATTGGACTCTGAGCGTCTTTGACATATTCAGCTGTAAAGATTGATGAGAAATCGTTTTCAAAACGATCATCCTCAGGTAAAAACAAAGATTTATGATGGAGATCTTCCCATGGTAAATCGTCTACACACAGGACTTCACAAAGTTGTTCGTCAGATGACACAACTTCGGGAAGCGTTATTAATTCTGAGGTTGACGCGAAAAGGGATTCCTCACGAACCACATTCATTTGGTCGATTTGGGTTGAACTTGGGTCGGAAAAAGACTGCACGGCTTCATAGGCAATTTCATATGGACTCAAAGGCATTGCATCACCAAATGAGTCTATCTCAGATTCAGATGGGACAATCCAAGGATCATCGTAAATAATAGTATCTGACGTAATCATATGAATGAATGCGAATGAAGGGTCTGCGTTGATTGGAGGAAAAGGAAACGTTCCCAGTAAACCAGAATCTTTAACTAATCCTACGCCAACATCCTTATAAGGGATAGTCGTTTTACCGACATGTTGGATACTCTCTGAAGAGGCTGGGTCGGATGAAAAGAAAGCCAACTGGTCTATTGTCACGATCTTGCCATTATGTGGAAACTTTATGACTCTGAAGACCGATGAAACGACCGCTGTCATAGCGTAAGACCAACTTCGACCCAAGAGAAGGTTGTAGTCTAGAGGGGCATCAACCACCTCCACATCCAGACTAACGGTTTTTCCTTCAACCCCTATAGGCAAATCCTATAAAATGCCAAACGGATGGAACCCCACGGCCATCAAAGGCCTTAACAATTGTCGGGGATTGGTTCAGCGAAGGAGAACCAAGCGATCTCCAACACTGAATCAACATAATACACGTTGAAGCTCCCTCATCAATTACAGTCCGATGAATAGGCCTGTTTTTTACTATCACTGGAATCTGGAAAGCCATCTGATGAGGGAGACGCGGCATACTATTTAGATCAAAGATTATCAGGTTCGGGTCCTGCACATCAACAGCTCCTATAGCCGACAAAAGTAATTTTCGATGTGCTGGGCATGATTGCAGCACTTCTAAAGCCGACATTGCTGAGGGTGAAACAACTAAATCCTCAACAATGTTATAATTCTGGGCCACTCTCGCATGTGGATTGAAAGCAGACCTTCGAAGTACACCCTTGGCGGGTGGTTTTATTACTAAGTCAGGGTTAGGTTTCTCGATCTATAGTGGATCGGAACCGGGAGCTGAGGTTGATGGATTTGAATGAGAAGATTCTGCTTCTTTCGATCCATCAACAGGACTTTTACTCTGAAGACCGATGAAACGACCGCTGTCATAGCGTAAGACCAACTTCGACCCAAGAGAAGGTTGTAGTCTAGAGGGGCATCAACCACCTCCACATCCAGACTAACGGTTTTTCCTTCAACCCCTATAGGCAAATCCTATAAAATGCCAAACGGATGGAACCCACGGCCATCAAAGGCCTTAAGAATTGTTGGGGATTGGTTCAGCGAAGGAGAACCAAGTGATCTCCAACACTGAATCAACATAATACACGTGGAAGCTCCCTCATCAATTACAGTTCGATGAATAGGCCTGTTTTTGACTATCACTGGAATCTGGAAAGCCATCTGATGAGGGAGACGCGGCGTACTATTTTCTAGATCAAAGATTATCAGGTTCGGGTCCTGCACATCAACAGCTCCTATAGCCGACAAAAGTAATTTTCGCTGTGCTGGGCATGATTGCAGCACTTCTAAAGCCGACATTGCTGAGGGTGAAACAGCTAAATCCTCAACAATGTTGTAATTCTAGGCCGCTCTCGCATGTGGATTGAAAGCAGACCTTCGAAGTACACCCTTGGCGGGCGGTTTTTTTACTCTAAGTCAGGGTTAGGTTTCTTGATCTGTAGTGGATCGGAACCGGGAGCTGAGGTTGATGGATTTGAATGAGAAGATTCTGCTTCTTTCGATCCATCAACAGGACTTTTACTACCATAATCGTGTGATCGAGTCGCAATCCTTACATGAGACATCATCAATATGGGTTCTTCAGTGGCACTCGAGGAAGAACCTATCATCTTACTCTCCTGCTTTGGAAATGGATCTTTCAAAACAGCAGGAGTTGAGGAACCCTTGATGATTTTCACAACCTCGGCCCAATGGGGGCAATCTTTTGTAAAATGATCCTCTTCACAAATTAGACAAGAATATCGAGGTTTGCGCTTTTCGTCATTGGTTTCCGACTTTTCTGTTTTCTCCTTTGGAGTCTTGTCTGCTTTACCCTTCTTCTTACCCTTCTTCTTCCCACCGTTTTTTGATTTAGCCGTAGATGACTCTACAGCGTGAATATCAGCGAAAATTTCAGGAGAAGACTCTCCTGTCGGGGAATCTGGTAAGGTTATAATGGGCGAAGAATTCTTTGAAGATTTCTTCTTACTTTTAGTATTTACCGAACCAATCATGCCATCAGCAGCATGAGATCCCGAAGGAGCAGCAGCGATTTGATTTGACTTTGGAAGATCTGGGATCTTTTCATGTAACGTACCTGACTGAGTGTAAACTAAGTCAAGGTACTGCGCTTGAGCAATTACTTGCTCCTCAGTAACTACTCCGGCCTTAGCTACATCTTCAGTAATCTTCGGTAATAATGATTTAACAAACCATTCAGCTAAGATTTGGTCCGGAATAAAAAATTTCACTAATCGCCATCGACGTCTCCATTCATGGATATGATCGGAAATATAAGTGGACGTAGACTGTTTTAATGAAGTTAGTAGCTCCGTGCCATTATCATATCCGACCAACAACTGAAAATGAGTTAGGAACGAGGTAGCTAACTGACTAAAATTGTAAAAAGAGGCCCGTGGTAACTCAATGTTCCACTTGGCCGCGAGAACAATGAGCGTACGTTGGAAAAGACGTAAGCGGATCGAATCATCTGAAATAGAATTTGAAGCACACCAGAGGTGGTAAGTCATCACATGATTGGACGGATCCTCTCCAGACTTACCTTCGAACTTGGGTATATCACTGGGCAACGTATTTGGCATTGGCAGCCAGAACGGAAGATAATTTATTGGATCGTTCGTTAGGTGCGACAAGTCTGGTAAATCCAAAGTTGCGATAAACGGTAACTGCCGATTAGGATCCCTAAAACTCTGGGTCACAAGACCAGTCCCAGGAGGAGGATATCCAGGATAACTTGGAATCGGAATCGCATTCGGGATATTATATCCTCCTGGAAAACCAGGATTAACCGGACCGTACTGGGGTTGCTGAGGTTGTTGATAAGTATACCCAGGATATGGTTGATACTGGTAAACCGGTTGTTGGACAACAGGCCCGTATTGCTACTGTCCCTGGTACGGTTGATAAGTGAATTGTGGTTGACTGGTGACAACCGTACTTAAACCAGGTTGTCCTACAGGCATCTGAACCGTAGTTTGAATCGTAGATCCAGACAATGGTAAAGATGTCTGAGGAGTAGTTACAGAGACAGTAGAAACCGGAGCTGTCGATACTCTAGAAGAAAGTGTGGTGGAAGGAGCAGATGTTGCGGTAGTTGCAGCAGTCATTTGAGATGGAGTACTAGGTGCAATTGGCGACTGAGTAACTACTGAAGGTACAGAAGTTTGAACATTAGACTGGACTGGTTGCTGGGATGGACCAGCAACTAAGGGTTGTCCAGCTTGAGATGACAACTGTACAATTGGCTGCAATACCTGTTGAACTTGCGATGGATCCCACACTATGTTCATTCTGGGGTATTGACCCATGACAGGTTGAGGATATTGAGATCCATAACCGGGTTTAGGGTGGGATTGATAACTGAAAGGTACATTTCCATACCTTGAACATATGATTGACCTTGAGGTGGTTGATAACCTTGACTCGAGTATTGACCTTGAGGTAAATACTGATACTGGGGTTGACCTTGGCCTTGAGATTGATATCCTTGAGGTAAATACTGATACTGAGGTTGACCCTGGGGTTGACCTTGAGGAATGTATTGTACTATGGGTACATACTGTCCTTGAGGTTGCCCCCCAGACGCAACTTGTGTACCTTGAGGTTGCCCCCCAGGCGTTAATTGAGGCTGCCCCCCAGGCGGTAATTGGCCACCTTGAGGTTGAGAACTGGGAACTGAACCTGACATCATGTAAATGTCCCCTACACCCAACGGTTTATTACCATTGTTTCTAGCTAATAACCCATGTTCAATGGGTTGAGGAGATGCTCCCGCAAAAGTACCAGAAAGTGACTGATACCCAGAGGGAACAGAAGGACCGCCGTACAAGAAAGATTCAGGAGATTGAGTGAACACAGACGACTGACCAGACATATTTACAGGAGTATAAATACCTCCAGGTAGAAAAGGAGTACGAGGTGGAGAAAAACTTATCCCTGAGTTGTCTAAATAATTGGTTAACGAAAGGTACCAAGTAGTACTTCTAGGAGGACTGTAAAAGATAGATTCACGATCCCTTAGATCAATAGTAGGTTGATCATCAAGGATAGATACGCCAAATTCTTCCTCTGGAGCAAGTTCTTCAATAGCTATCAAACCAGCAGGAAGATTTTCGGTGATGACTCTTTCTACCCTAGGTGAATCAGGTGCACTAGAAGTTGGAGTAACAGGTTCAGATATTTCAGGTTCTTCGCCTATATCACTAGTAGATGAAAAACTACCAGCAAGCTCAGAAACTACAACTGCTTCGGGATTATAACCTGTTTCTAGACCTTGGTAATCTGGATGGACTACCAACGACGATTCTCCTTCTTCAGGTGAACCTACTTTACTGCCACTAGGAGTTACAAGGACCTTCAAACCTTCGTAATGACTCGGGACCTCTTCAGGAGGTTCGCCCCGCAATCTACGGGACTTCCTCAACAAATCGGCCACGGTAATAATCTCAGGTGACTTGCCCCGAAGTCTACGGGACTGTCTCGGTAATTCAGCCACAGTTAAAAACTTTTAACTACTGCACACGCAAACAGAGTAAAATCTCAAAGAAAACCACCTAAAGTCTCTAAAGAACCAAACAAATTTGAATCACACGCCTAAAGAATCTAGGGCATCAAACCATACACAAACAGTAGCCTTCCGGACCGAAAACACTAGTTGGAGATGAAACCCAACATCGCCGGATTCAGTACAGAAGTGGTGGGTGGAACAGTTACCCCGGCAACCTGCTTAATGAATAGACCAGCACAAGTTCCTCCACTTTAACTGTCTTGAGTGAAGTGAACCCCCCGGAAAATCCAAGTGAGTCTAGCCGACGTCTGCTCCAGGTACAGTGGGATCTTCCCTCCATCGTCACCTTGGTAGAATCCTAAAGATAATGGTCACTAAGGTTACCAACAGCAACAAATGCACCTGGGGGAACAGTCTACGACCCGATAGCACGCAAGGGCAGAGTAATAAGCTCAATCCCCTTGCCGGCTCCTTGACAATAATCCAAGGTTTACCGACAAGTGACCCCAGGCTCCTCGACAATAATCCGAGGTTTACTGTTTGTAGTACGTGCGTATCTAGCGTCTTTCCCAATGAAGGAGGATTGATCCCCTCACTGGTTCGGACACGGTCTCGTGCTTCTCCTTTAAGAGGAGCTTTCCCAGAGTACAAATGAAACAGTTGGATTTATCCTACCACAAGATGAGCTACTTGTTTGGTTTTGTTGCCTTGGAGAGTTAATTACTCTCCTACTCCAAGACACTAGCCTGATCTATATTGGTGTTTTAGAGCCCTAGTAAATAAAAGTTACTAAGTTGATTTTACTTTAAGCGTTAATTTTTATGGCTTTCTTTAAGACAAAAGGTACTGGAGATGAAACTGATGGTGTGTAGACTCTACCGAAATCCACTAAAAATATGCACTTAGGATGATTTATACTAATTTTTCCTTTTTCAATGAATTCCCTAGCTAAGAGAGTTGGAGAATGCAAAATTGATATAAAAACAACTTTCTTGGCAAATGAAAATCAAAGAAACCAACTCTTTATCTTTTCAAAACATACGACACATGACCACTAATCACTTCACGAAAATTCCTTTTTCTTTCAAAGACTCAAATGCTACCAAAGCAAACTTTCCTTCAAAAGATATTTTTTATATTTTTTCCTAATTAATAAAGCATGTAAAACTTACTTTAACGAAAATCAAAGTTAAAAAATCTATGGCAATCAAATCAACCCAATTTCACTCAAAAGCAAAACTAAGAGAAATAAATCTAAAAGTAAATCTAACGATGCAAAAGCCTACTAAAGATGATTCCTGGATGTTTTACTCAGTCAAAATGTAACTGAGGACTAGTTAATGCAGAACCAAAAACCAGTCAAAAACAAAATCAAAATCTTTTGTTCTTTTTCTCAAGAATAAAATTCAAAGTCCAATCAACAAACTTTTTCGAGATTCGCAAAGAGAAGACAAAAAGGTAGGTTTCTCACAAGGGTGGATTCTATGAAAGGCCCAACTCCTAAGAGGACTGAACAAAACCAGGGAGATCCAAAGTTTGACAACCTCTAACGCCAAAGTCACTACAGGACCAGTGCAAAAATCAAACCCTAAGGCAAAATCTCTATGAATTTCACTAAAACTCTCGACACTGACGAAACAAGCTTAGGTGAAGATTTATGGCAGCAAAACCAGTGGATCTGGACAGAAAAAACAAATTAAAAACAAAATCTAAAAGGCAAAAAGAAGAAAATTGAAATTTTCTTAATTTTGACAGGGTACGCAGGCAACCTGTTTGCACAGGTGCGGGTACGCTCTGTGCACAAAGTGACAGTGTGTACAGGTACGCACTATGCTCAACGCAGAGGCTGCGTACTTCTAGCAAAACAAAGTAAAACTAAAATCTAATTTAACCCTAAGCTAGCCCACCCAAATACACAGTCAGACAGCCAAAAACCAGAAAACAAACGACTTTTCTCAGATCAAAATTTCATACAAAGGAAAAAACATTCACATCAATGGATTCCCCAGCGGAGTCACCATTTTGTCATGCGGAAAGAGTCGACAGTGCGGACACAACCGACCTCCCTAGAAGCAAAAGCTTTCTAGTGACAAACAAGACAAATAAACACTACCTTTCTCTAAACATGCATTGAGAATACAAGTAATCAGGTGATTTTAACATACCTTTAGTCCAACGCTTTGTAGTAGTCCAGCCTCGCCGATCCGGATGAGCTCCTCCTTCTCTTCGAAACCTGCATTCACTAACAAGCCAAAAGATTAAATAGCACCTGATAAACTCATAAAACAATACATATCCATCATACAAACCAAGGAGTATATGAAACAAATCATGAATAACAATCTGTTGAGAAAAATGAGTTCATTTGCATTAAGTGGAAACAAAAGGAACCATTACAACCTGAGCCTTGGTGTTGTGCAAGTCCCTCCTAGGGTCCAGCAAGAGTTTTCCTTTACTTTGATCAGCTCACCCACTCTCAAATAAGGCTAGGAAGGATGGGATCTCTCCTCTCAAGCTTTACAAGGGAGTCCTAATTCCAGCAGCATCTACCCTTAGGAATGTTCAGCTTTCAACCTCCCCTCCCTTTGGCCCAATCCCTGTATTTTAGTGCTCTAGAGGAAGTTATTCAGGTCCACCATCAATGGGATAAGCCCCTCTTTGGATGGGATAGCTCCCCTCTTGATGGGATAAGTTCCTCTTTGGTAGGGATACATGAACCATCTGGAGGCACTTCATACACGTCAAACAAGCTTCTAGAATGCTCTAGAAATGACCACAAGTAACTTTTTTGGAGTGAAACTTGCGCCTTTTGACCTTTACAGGAGTACGCACCCATTGCTTTATAGACAGAGCGTACAAGTACGCAAGTATTGTGAACTTGGGGTGCGTACACGCAGGTAAGGCTAAGAGAAACTGCGTACCCAGAGATATATAGATTTTTAATGAATTTCTCTCTTTCTTGGAGTTTGACATGGAGAGCAGAGGTATGAAGCTTACCAAGGAGGATAGTATGACAGTTGATGGAGCCATACTAACTGCAAATAGTCATGGTGACAAATTTTAGTGTAACACTATTTCTTATTTTGTGTTCTAAATATAATTGATTTAACTGGTAAAAGTAACAATTTAAAAGAAATATTGATTCACCCCCCCCAGTATTTCCAATATCTGGTATCAGAGCTAGTACCTTCACTCAAAGGCTAACAACTTTAAGGTTGATCAATTAGAACACAAATGGTGAAGCCAAGGAATAAAGTCTTCAATCCTGGTAAAGATGTGTCTCCTTCAACCACCGAAGTTGAAATCAATCAATTTTTGAAGACTCCATTGTTAAATGGAAACTTTGATATATTGGAAGCAAGAATGAGGAATTTCTTAAAAAATCAAGGCATTGAACTCTGGAAATCAATGATTACTCATAAAATGATGGATGAAGAATCCAAGGAGTACAATGAAAAGAAATGAAGGTAATCCTGAATGGGCTACCATATTTTATAAAGGACAATTTAGAAAAGTGTTCATCAGCAAAGGGTATATGGGACAAACTTCATGACCTTCACTCACAAGGAGCATTGACCATGACCACTAGTTAAGAATATGATGGAAAGAACGAAGGAAATCTATAACCCATCATGGAAACTGAAAATAAGAATGATGACATCAAGGCTAAAGAATACCTAGAAGATGAAGAGAATGAAAAATATTTTGAAGAAGATCTCCTCACTAAACTTATGGCTTCTATGGAAGAAATTATCAGTTTGAAAAAGGAAAACAAGGAACTTAAGAAGAAAGCACTAGCTGGTGACCAAGACCAAATAAGGAAGGAAGTTGACCTTGTCAAGATTCAAGTACAAGAAAGGGATGAAGGGCTTGCCAAGCTTAAGAAGGAATTTCATCAAAGCAAAAGAAAGAATCATGAAGAAGCCATATCCATGACAAGTCACCTGGATAAGGAAAAGAAACAAGAAGATACCTTGTCAAGAAACCTTGAACTAAGGCACAAAATCTTGAAAAAACTTGAAGTAGATATTGGTCAATACAAGGAAGAGGTCTCCTCCGTTAGATCTCAACTAGAAGAAGAAAGGAAACAAGCAGAAGGAGCTGAGAGGTGATGGAAGCTTTGACATTCATAGAAGGACGAGTTGATGAAGCACAAAAGGAGAGAAACACCGTGATATGCCAACTAGAAGAAAAGGGTGATGACATCACCAAGTTAAAATCAGAAATCACTTCTCTTAAGGCCCAATCATGTGAAGCAACCAAGATCAAGGAAGAAATGGAGAGTAGTCTAGAAAACGAAAATGAAGAAATTTTCAAAATGAAGTTAGATATCATCTCCCTTATAATAGAAGCAAATGAAGCAATACGTATCAAGGAAGAGTTGGAGAAACAACTTGCTAAGAAGAATAAATATTGCAGAAGATTGGAAGAAGAGATTGTCTCCCTCAGGAAAAAGTTAGAAGGGATGGAAAAATGTTTGAAGAGCACCCAAGCCTTGGATGATATCCTTAGCCATCAAAGATCCACATTTGATAAATTAGGTCTTGGCTATGAAGGACAATCCTCAAGAAAGAATGATAATGCTTCAAACAAGAAGGATGTGAGGAAGCCAAAACGAAATATTGATGCTCCCAATTCTAGCAAAGGCAAGGATAAGGATCAAGGAAACACTGAAGGAAGTCTCATTCCAAGAAGAAATGTAGATGATGTTAAGGGTGCAAGAAGCAATGGTTATAATCGAAGGATCTCAAGGAAGAAAGAATTCATAAATACATAAAGGAAACCTTCTTTTCCCAGGTACCAAAGTATATTTCTTGGTTATTTCTATTCTTGTACAAACATTGGACACATGGCAAAATATTTTAGATCATATCACAAATATAGACATTATGGTCCCTGACAATCTCTGAGAAGAAATTTTCCAGGAAGAAATCATGAATTCTTATTCATCAACAACATAGAATGCTTCAAGTGTCATAACATGGGTCATATGGCACGTGATTGTAACTTGAATTGGGCTCCTACACAAGCTAGAACCATGCCAGAAAAGAAAGTTACGCAAGTATGGAGAAAAAAGAAAGTACAATCCGAAAACCTCTTGAACTCTCTGGCCAACAACACATGTTGATGACTTAATAAATATATCCTTGATATTCTGAGTATTTGATGATGGGATTCTGCCAAAAAGAGACCATGCATACAGTTAGGGGGAGCTTGTGATTCTTGATCATTATTGCAGAAGCTATCTGTGAAAGGGTCCTTATGAAGTCCTTGATGAGCTATATTAACAATCATTCTTTGATAGATAATTTCTTAGGAGCACTCCATTGAATAATATGATCTCTTATATGTCCAATGGACAATTGTTGAAAATGTTTTTTTTTCTACTTGTACTAAGTAGAAATTGGAGTAGCAGAGAAGGCCATCTAATGCTAAAGAAATGGGGCAGAGAACTATGTTGCTGTTATTACAGAAGTTGAATATCTCAACTCAGGTATATGATGTGAGAATTATGGACACAAATAGAGGCAACATTCAAACAAACAGATACATATGGGAATGGAGCTTGAAGCAAGAGAAGTTGGCAGCATCTAACATAATTAAAGCATTGCAAAAAGTTGTCAGTCATTAGAAATAATTTAAAAGATAGTCACATATTGATATCAAAATCTGCTAATGGAGATAACTTGTAAGAACAAAAGGAAAATATGGCTCATCAAAATAACTGTAAATAAAAAGGGAGAATGTCGTGCAATCGAATATAGCTCAGTAAATTAAGGAGAAGCATAGATATATAGAGGAACTCGGATTTGAAGAAAGATAGCAAGAAAGACAATTTTAGTGGCATTTCTTTCTTGATTCGTACTATGAAGGCCTCTTAATTCTGATTGTGGAGATGATGGAATACAGTGTAGAAGCATAAAAGATTACATTTGGTATATGACTATTTGGAGTCTGTTTGGAAGCATTGAAGTGGATCATATTTAAGCATTGTTGAAGTCATGATGAAGAAGTTTTGATACATGAAGAGGGGATAATGTGCTAGCTGATGATAAGGCAACAATATTTCTATCTTGAGAATAAAAAAGAGCACCATGACAGGGGGGTTAATATACCCATCAAGATCTGCTATTAATGAAGAAGAGAAGCAACTTGACAGGGTGAGCAGATTGACTGGGGGAATCCTTGTGCAATCCTTTTCCATTGATGTCAAAAGGGGAGAGAAGAAGAATATTCCATCAATGTCAAAGGGGGAGATTGTTGATCTAGATTATCATTGATGTCAATATGGAAATATTCTGGGATACTAAATGATGATAAGAATCCAAGGAGAACCAGAGCAGATCTGTGAAGTAACATTGGAACCGAGGACAAAAGTTTATCAGAGGCCATCACGAAGCCAAAACATAAGAGGAAGAGGTCATTGGAAACCATCGAGAAGAAAAGAGGAACACATCGACAAAGGAGCATAAAAAATGTTATCGAAGGAGCTAAGAACCCAATATAAGAAAGAAATCATGGAAACCTTTTAACAAAAGTCCATAATGCATCAGAGTTTACATATCAACAGTATATTATATCGGTAGCTTTACTACGTGTCACATTGCAATATGCGATTTAGAATTGAGCTGCGGACATGACTGTTCCAATAGAACAAGCTCTAATGTAATATCGTGTTCGCCACTATCGAAAGTTGCATATCGCAACTATTAAAAAGGGTCACGCTAAAACCCCCGATTGCGATATGTACTGCGGACCCGATGGTTCCATTATAATACACCTTAATACAATATCACATCCCCCATATGAACTTTCATATCACAAGTCATAAAGTTCATGGTAAAACCTCCGATTTTGATATAATATTGCGGACCTGCTGCACCATTATAACATGAATTTATACAATATCACATCCACAATATCACTAGTTTCTAAGGGATGTCAAACCGTCGATTGCGATAAGTTTGTGGACCAATCAATTTATTAACAACTGTTTAATATCATATTGCATCAGTCCGTTGGTAGTAGGGGAATCAACTATATTATGTGAAAACCTCTAAAAGTTGCGATTGTGGGATTAAAGGAATAACTCTAATTTTCATGAATGTTGCAATTGTGATTAATGTGATAACGTGCCATGTGGGACCTCCATGTGGGCATATCCTTGGATGAATATTAAAAAAGGGCCTCCCCAATATAATATTTTAATGTGAAAACTCATAAGTTGACCTCTCCTCCCAATGAATGTGTCTTTTGGTTATTGTAAAAACTCATATATATACAAGTTGAAACACGTCACTTCATGGAATCAATCTTGGGCATCTAACACAGAGAAGAAGTAATAGTTTATAACTCGTGAAATTGAAGGAACAAAGGAAGCCGAGGGTCCAGCAAGAAAGAAGGAAGTCGAAGGTCGAGCAATTTTGTTTGTGTTAATCTTTGAAAGGCTCATATCTGTGATGAATTAATCTATGGAAAAAGTATAGAACGAAACTTGAAGAATAGTTTTGTGAAGCGAAATAAGGTTTCATCTGTCATCATTTGAAGGGAGCAGTAGACAACACCAACATTGAAGTGTTTGTGAGTTTGTTTCTTGGAAGTAATATATCATGATAGTAAGAAGCAGTCACTCCTGAAACAGTTACCACAACAGTAAGAACAGAGGGTTGAAAAATAGAGAATTTTTTTTGTGCAAACATTGAGGCTTAGCGCAACTTATCAAATATATCTTGCTGAAAAGCAGCAACAGATGTTGGAGACATTATTGGAGATCATGATGGATATTTTAAATCATCATGAGCTAACTTTGCAGACTCTGTGTGGGCAATATGAAGAGTTGTGAAGACTTCTTCATACAAAGACACACTGTCATTGATGATGTAGCATAGAGACTATAGTGAAGTTGTAGATTGACAAAATTCAGTGAAGAGGATTTTTGGGGAAGAGAATTACTATCAAACATATCTAGAAAAATATAGGAGTGGGTTGGAGCCCTGAAGGTTGGAGCCTCGAACAAACAAGGTAGGTGCCTTGAGAAGATAGGGTCAGTGCCCTAGAGGTTGGAGCCTCACAAAAGATCAAGTTGGTGCTTGGAAACAGGTTGGAGCCTGGGAGATTGAAGATCAGTGTATTCATCAAGGGTTGGAGCCCTATATGTTGTACTTGATTCATTATAAATATTATATTAATAAAAGAATTTATTCCTATTTCTTATTTTGTGTTCTAAATATAATTGATTTAACTCATAAAAGTAATAATTGGAAAGAATTACTAATTCAACCCCCCCTAGTATTTCCAACAATTGGTATAAGATCTAGTACCTTCACTCAAAGCCTAACAGCTTGAAGGTTGATAAATTAGAACACAAAAGGTGAATCCAAGGAAGAAAGTATCCAACCCTACTAAATATTTGTCTCCTTCAACCACTAAAGTTGAAATCAATCAATTTGTGAAGACTCCATTGTTAAATGGAAACTTTGATATATGGGAAGCAAGAATGAGGAATTTCATAAAAACTCAAGGCATTGAAGTCTAGAAATCGGTGATTACTGATAACATGATGGATGAAGAATCCAAGGAGTACAATGCAAAAGCAAGGAAGGCAATCCTGATTGGGCTACTAGTTTTTATAAAGGAAAATTTAGAAAAGTGTTCATCAGAATAGGGTTTATGGGACAAACTTCATGACCTTCACTCAGAAATAGCATTGACCATGACCACTAGTCAAGAAGATGATGGAAAGAAAGAAGGAAATATAGAACCCATCATGGAAACTGAAAATAAGAATGATGACATTAAGGCTAAAGAAGACCTAGAAGATGAAGAGAATGAAAAATATTTTGAAGAAGATATCCTCACTAAACTTATGGCTGCTGTGGAAGCAATTATCAGTTTGAAAAAGGAAAATGAGGAACTTAAGAAGAAATCACTAGCTGGTGACCAAGACCATATAAGGAATTTGACCTTTTCAAGCTTCAAGTACAAGAAAGGGATGAAGAGCTTTCCAAGCTTAAGAAAGAATTTCATCAATGAAAAAGAAAGCATCATGAAGAATTCATATCCATGACAAGTCAATTGGATAAGGAAAAGAAACAAGAAGATACCTTGTCAAGCCACCTTGAACTAAGGCACAAAATCTTGAACAAACTTAAAGCAGAGATTGGTCAATAGAAGGAAGAGGTCTCCTCCCTTAGATCTCAACTAGAAGAAGAAAGGAAACAAGCACATGGAGTTGAGAAGGTGATGGAAGATTTGACAACCATAGAAGGATAAGTTGATGAAGAAGAAAAGGAGAGAAATACCATGATGTGCCAACTAGAAGAAAAGGATGATGACATCACCAAGTTAAAATCAGAGATCACTTCTCTTAAGACCCAATCATGTGAAGCAACCAAGATCAAGGAAGAAATGGAGAGCAGTCTAGCAAACGAAAAATGAAGAAATTTTCAAAATGAACTTAGATATCATCTCCATTAAAATAGAAGGAAATGAAGAAATACATATCAAGGAAGAGTTGGAGAAACAAATTGCTAAGAAGAATAATGTTTGCGAAAGATTGGAAGAAGAGATTGTCTCCTTTAGGAAAGAGGTAGAAGTTAAGGACAAATTTTTGAAGATCTCCCAAGCCTTGGATGACATGCTTAGTCATCAAAGATCCACATTTGATAAATCGGGTCTTGGCTATGAAGGAAAATTCTCAAGCAAGAAGGATAATGCTTTAAACGACAATGATGTGAGGAATCCAGAAAGAAATATTGATTCTCCTAGTTCCAACAAAGGAAAGAATAAGAATTAAGGCAACAATGAAGGAAGTCTCGTTCCAAGAAGAAACGTAGACAATGTCAAGGATGCAAGAAGTAATGGTTATAGTCAAAGGATCTCAAGGTAGAAAAACTTCATAAATAAATCAAGGAAACCTTGTTCTCCCAGGTACCCAAGTATATTTCTAAGTTATTTCTATTCTTGTACAAACTTTGGACACATGGAAAAATATTGTAGGGCATATCATTAATTTAGACATTATGGTCCTCGAAAATCTTTGAGAAGCAATTTTGTAGGAAGAAATCATCAATTCTTATTCATCAACAACATAGTATGCTTCAAGTGTCATAACATGGGTTATATGGAACGTGATTGTAACTTGACTTGGGCTCCTATAAAAGCTAGAACCATGACATAAAATAAAGTTACACAAGTATGGAGAATAAAGAAAGTACAAGCTGATGACTTGATAAATATATCCTTGATATTATGAGTATTTGATGATGGGATTCTTCCAAAAAGAGACCATGCATATAGTTAGGGGAGCTTGTGATTCTTGATCATTATTGCAGAAGCTATCTGTGAAAGGGTCCTTATGCAGTCCTTGATGAGCTATATTAACAATCATACTTTGATAGATCATTTCTCAGGAACACTCCATTGAATAACATGATCTCTTATATATCCAATGGACTGTTGTTGAAGATGTTTTTTTTCTACTTTATTACTAAGTAGAAACTGGAGTAGCAAAGAAGGCCATCTAATGCTAAAGAAATGGGGAAAAGAAATATGTTGTTGTTATTACAGAAGTTGAATATCTCAACTCAGGGATATGATGTGAGAATTATGGGCACAAATAGAGGAAACCTTAAAACAAACGGATACATCTGGGAATGGATCTTGAAGAAAGAGTAGTTGGAAACATCTGACATAATTGAAGCATTGCAAAAACTTGTCAATCAGTAGGAAGAATTTAAAATATAGTCGCAAATTGATATAAAAATCTGCTAATGGAGATAACTTGCAAGAACACAAGGAAAATATGGCTCATCAAAATAGCTGTAAAAAAAAGAGGGGAATGTCGTGTGGTCGAATATAGCTCAGTAAATTAAGGAGAAGCATAGACATACAGAGGAACTCGGATTTGAAGAAAGATAGCTAGAATGAAAATTTTAGTGGCATTTCTTTCTTGATTCATACTATGAAGGCCTCTTAATTCTGACTCTGCAGACAACAAAATACGGTGTAGAAGCATAAAAACTTGGACTTAGACATTTGGTATATGACTATTTGGAGTCTGTTTGGAAGTATTGAAGTGGAGCATATTTAAGCATTGTTGAATCCATGATGAAGAAGTTCTGAGACATGGAGAGGGGATAATGTGCTAGCTAATGATAAGGAAACATCTTTCTATCCTGAGAAAAAAGAAGAGCACCATGATAGGGGGAGTAACATAACCACGAAGATCTACAATTCATGAAGAAGAGAAGCAACTTGATAGGGGGAGCAGTTTGACAAGGGGAGTCCTTGTGCACTTCTTTGCCATTGATGTCAAAGAGGGGTAGAAGACAAATATTTCCATCAATGAAAAAGGGGGAGATTGTTGATCTAGAATATCATTGATGTCAATATGGAAATATTATGGGATACTAAATGATGATATGAAGCCAAGGAGAAGTAGAGCAGATCCATGAAGTAATAGTGGAACCGAGGAGGAAAGTTTATCGGAAGCCATCATGAAGCCAAAGCATTAGAGGAAGAGGCCATTGGAAGCCATCGAGAAGCAAAGAGGAACACATCGGTGGAGGAGAATAAACAATGTTATCGGAGGAGCTAACAACCTAATCTAAGAAACAAACCATGGAAACCTTTTAACAAAAGTCCACAACGCATCAGAGCTAACATATCAGTGGTATATTATATCGACAAATTTATTATGTGTCACATTGAAATCTGCGATTTGCGCTGTGGACCCAACTATTCCAATAGAAGAAGCTCTAATGTAATACCACATTCGCCACTATCAGAAGTTACGTATCGTAAGTCTTAAAAAGGGTCATGCTAAAACCATCGATTGCGATATGTACTGTGGGCCCGATGGTTCCACTATAATACACCTTAATACAATATCACATCCACCGTATGAACTTTCATATCGCAAGTCATAAAGGTCATGGTAAAACCTCTGATTGCAATATAATATTGCGAACCTGCTGCACCATTATAACATGAATTTATAAAATATCGCATCCGCAATATCACTCTTTTCTAAGGGATGTCAAACCAACGATTGTGATAAGGTTGTGGACTCGACATATTTATTAACAATTGTTTAATATCATATTGCACCTGCACCATTGAAAGTAGGGGAATTGACTATGTTACATGAAAACCTTTGAATGTTGCGATTGAGGGATTAAAGGAATAACTCCGATTTTCATGAATGTTGCAATTGCGATTTATGTGATAATGTGCCATGTGGGACCTCCATGTGGGTATAGCCTTGGATGAATATTAAAAAAGGGCCTCTCCGATATAATCTTTTAATGTTCAAACTCATAAGTCAGCCTCTCCTCCCAATGAATGTGTCTTTTGGTTATTGGAAAAACGCATATATATACAATTTGAAATGCTTCACTTCATGGAATCGATCTCAGGCATCTAACATAGAGAAGAAGTAATAGTTCACAACTCGTAAACTTGAAGGAACTAAGGAAGCCGAGGTTCCAACAAGAAAGAAGGAAGTCGAAGGTCAACCAATTCTGTTTGGGTTAATATTTGAAATGATCGAACCTGTGATGAATTAATCTATGGAAAAAGTATAGAACACAACCTGAAGAATAGTTTTGTGAAGCGAAACAAGGTTTCATATGTCATCGTTTGAAGGGAGCAGTAGAAAACACCAGCATTGAAGTGTTTGTGAGTTTATTTCTTGGAAGTAAGATATCACGACAGTAAGAAGCAATCACTCCTGAAACAGTTACCGCAACAGTAAGAACAGAGGGTTGAAAAACAGAGAATTGTTTTTGTGTAGACATTGAGGCTTAGCGCAACTTATCAAAGATATCTTGTTGAAAAGCATAAAGATCTTGGAGACATTATTGGATATCATGATGGCTATTTGAAATCATCATGAGGTAACTTTGCAACTCTGTGTGGGTAATATGAAGAGTTGTGAAGACTCCTTCATATGAAGACAGGTTGTCATTGATGATGTATCATAGAGACTACACTAAAGCTATAGATTGACTGAATTCAGTGAAGAGGATTTTGGGAGAAGAGAATTACTATCTGTTAACACCCAGGTTGTTCCCTATGACTCCCAAGGGAATACGGCCGGGGTAACCACTAACCAATCTTTGGATTACAGTGCCTAGCCACACTGTAATCAGAGAGGGCTCTCTCTTTATAATTTGTCTCTGTTTTGAAATGATTTTAGGCTAGCTATGAAATGAGGGTGTTTAGTTTTATGCTTTGGTTGAGGGATATCTTTCTGTACCTGAAGTGTGCAATCTGCAGATGATTTTATTTCATTGGGCAATGGAGTCTGTGGCTATAAGTGTTTAGAAACCTTGAGGTGATTTACTGAGATTACAGGGCCAATTAAATATTTCATATAACAAAGTTAGATTATGATAGTGACATGTAAACAACCAGTGAAAAGCATTTAAGAATTTTCCACTAAAGCTGGGGTGTGGGAAAGAGATAGATGCCTCAGGAGCAAACTTGAATTCCTGAAAATTTCTATCACAGTGAGAGATAAAGCTTGAAAGTGTAGCAATTAAGAATTACACCTTATCTACTCTATCTGGAAGAAAACATTTACAACAGCTTAGATTGAGTCCAGGGTAATCTGCGATTAAATCATGGAACTATTCTTTTACTTTGCCATTAAGAGTAAAACACAGAAACATGAAAGAACACAAAAGACTAGAAAACATATAACACAGAGGTTAAGAGAAGACTTATTGTGCTATGAAACATGCAGGAATCCTATAACAATCAGCCAGCCACCACAGTGCATCAAGGAACACAGAGCTTTGGAAATTCCATCCACCTTTTGTATTATTTCTCTGAGAGCTATACAGCAACAGAAGTATAGAAATGAAATCAACAACCACCCTTGCAAACTCATGCGAAGGGGACTTTATAGAAATGTTTATACAAAATATCTCAGGCATTGAGTCATCTGAGAGAGAAAATATCTTCATTACTTCATACAGAAAAGTAAAAAAGAAGTTATTACAGCTTTGAATGCAGCATAACTGCTCTTTAAGTCTGTCAGAGGATATTTTGACCTTTGGAGGTCAGTGAGTCGGTTGAACCGCTTTGCTTTAATGCTGGAAAATGTGTCTTTACGTTTGCTGCGCTGTATTTTCTCGGCCCTGCCACCTGTGACTGTGCTTGCTGCTGTGGTGACCGAATAGCCCTGCTGAGTTGGCTCAGCCTTTCATCTTTCCTCTGTATGCTTATCTACCAAAATTTTCCCTGTGTATGATTACTTATAAATTGGACAAAACATAACATTACAGGTTCTGGCTTGATAATATTATCTGTGTCAATTTATTCCAGACTTCCTGTGTGGGCAATTGGTGCTTGACAATTGCCTCTATGGTTTCATCTGCTTCTGTATATTTATAGAAATTTGGAGGCACATCGAACAGATGATTGATCTCGTTCATGATAAAAAACAGGTTTTCCACCCTATTATATAGAGTCTGCCCTGATGCTGGCCCTGATTCTGCTGAAGTGCTGGGCTGTCCTGCAATTTGACTTGCAGCAAAGGCATTGACCCTTTTTGCATAGTTGTCATGGGTAAGCAGTCTTCCCACACTGCTTAGTAGGCTGGGGAGGCCTCTGTTTTGCAATACCTGAAACCTGTCCATGAACTTGTTGATTTCGGTCTGCATGTCTTGGGTTCTCCTTTCTAATGTTCCAACCAGGTTTCTTAATGTCAGGACCCTTTTAACCATTGAGATGGTCTCAGTCCTATGAGCAATTCCCATGGTGGCCAGTTGAGAGCTTGTCCTGTTATTCAATATGTTGATCATCCTACTGGCAGCATCAGGCATGTTGCCAAGGCTTGCTCTTGCTTTGTGTATTTCCCTATTTGCCTTTGTAATGAGCACTGACTGCTCATCTATGGTCTCAATGAATTGCCACTGATCAGTAATTGACTGGCCAATATTGGCCCACAGGACTGTTTTAAGCTCTGCTGTCACCTTATCTAGTGTGAGCTCTTTCTCAAGCTCAGTTATTCTCTTTTTGAGAGCTTTTATATCTCTTTCCTTCTCAGCCACATTCTGTTTGCTCTTATCATATCTTTCATTTACTTTAGCCAAAGATTCTTTGCCTTGATTAAGCTCTAACATTTGAGCTTCCAGGACTTGAATTTCATTTTGAAGCTTCTGCATATCCAGACTATGAGTCTGCTCTGTTGTTGGTGCAGCTGTCGATGTAGTTGGTGCTGTAGGTTCTGTTTGCTGAGGAGGAGGAGTAGTAGTTGGAGCAGCTTCCTCAAGGTTGATCACTTCAGGAGGAGGCTTGGAGGTTTGCCCTTCTTCTCTTTGTTTCAAGGCTGCCTGTAGTGCTGCTTTTGCAGCCTCCGATTCTCCTAGCTTTTCCTGAGTTTGGATTAGCTGCTTGTACAGAGATATCAACAAGGTTGTTGCCTCTTGATCATGTCTTTGTTGGGCAACATCATCTGTTTGAGGGTGAATTGAGGCTGGGAGTTTGATCTTTCTCCTCAAAGCTGCCATGTCTGCATCCCTCAATTTTATTATCTCTTGTATGTCCTTGATGTCTTTAGGATCATGCCCAATCTCTATGATGATGTCCTCTAAGGACCTTATTCTGTTGTCCTTTGCCTGGGATGATGCTCTCTCCAACTCTAGCTGAGAGGCTGTATTGTTAAGGCTATTTTGTAGCCTGTAGTTATCCAATGTTTGGTCTGCCAAGGAAGCATAGACCATCTCACCCGTTTGCTTATGCAGTTCTATCTTGTCCATTGGGTGGATATCCTTGGCAAGGACTTCCAGGTTAGTCCTCAAGTAGTCAGAGGCAGATTGGGGCTGCACTGTTGTTGGCATAAAATGACTCATGATCATTTTGCCTTCCTGCACATCATATGCAGACATGAGTCTTTGTTGATTGGTGGGAGCCATGTTTAACAGATGGTTATACAGCTGTATCTTGATGGGCTCATTTCTCCTCTTAATGTCGATGAACTGATGTTTAATGCTGGATCCACCTTCCCTTTGCTGATTTGAGGAACTCACTTCTCCTCCCATTGCTCTATCCTGTTCCTGTTGAAAGGAACTTGCTGATGCTTCCCTGCTGGGTGGGACCATACCAAAAGACTGTCCTATTGGCATTTCTTCCTCTGAGAAGGGATTGATTCTCTGTCTTTTCTCCCCATGAGTTGCTGATGTTGTAAGGGGAGTCTCTCTGTCCCTTTTCCTGCTTGTATCCTCCTTTTGTGGAGTTTGGAGGATTGATGCCTCAGCTGAAGTTTCTTGCCTTGGAGGCACAGTTTGTTCAGTGGATTTAGGGGCTTCCACTGTTTGCTCTTGCTGGACAGCCTGTTCCTGCCTTTGTTCTTCCTGTTGTTCTTCTTCTTCTTGCTGCTGCACTTCTCCCTGCTGTTCCATCTCTTCTTGTTGTTGCACTAGGGTTTCCATTTGCTCTTCTGTCATAGGAGGTGGCTGTTCCACCTGCTTTTCTTTGCCTTTGCTGGATGTCTGTGGAGTATTAACGGCAGCTTGCTGATGTGCTGTTGAGGATGAGGCAGCTACTCCAAGTTGTCTTTTATATGAGAGGGGGACCTGTCCACAAGTTTCTAAGTCAGCTTCTTTTTGAATATTTCTAGCCTCTCTTTCTAGCAGCTCTTCACTAGTAATTTCCTCTTCTAGGGTGCCCTCTTCCCAGCTCAATGCATTGGCATACTGCTCAATCTCAGGGAGCCTCATATGTGAATAGGTACCCAATTTGTATCTTATCCTCCTGAGGGAAACAAAATGATTGGGGTCATAGGGTATCCACTCAAAACTAGTTTGCAGTTTGAGGGCCTCTAGGATACTATTTGCCTCTTTCCCTCCCTCCTCTTTTTTGTTATATAGGAAAGGGCCCAGCTGGCTCCTTACCTTCAACTGCGCCTTCTTGTTCTTACTTTGGAAGTGGAGGTAGTCGGCATTCCAAAATTTCCCTAAATATTCCAGGGCAAAAAGTCTCATAGGGACATACCTTGGCAGCCTATAAGGCTTCAACTCACAGCCATATACTCTGATGACTGTGTGGTCTTGGTAAAAGTACCAATTACCAATGCTGTAGGTTTTATTTAGATGGAGAATTCTCCTCATGTCATCAGTTAACCTTGGAGGAGAAACACCATACAATAATGTCATAGCTGGATGAATGAACAAGTCTATGAACTCACAGTATGTGTATGGTGATACAGAGGTGCAATGAAAAACAGAGGTCCAAAACACAACTGACCTTAGATTCCCCTGGGCATTAACTTGTTTCAGGGGAATGAGGAAGCTTCCTGGTTGATAAAACAAGAATAGATGGTAAATGTAGGAAGTGTATCTGAACAGTCTTTCCCTTTGCAGATTCATTAGTTGGTCATGGATCCTATCTGCAATATATGTGGCATAGTCATAATGTACAGCTGGAGGCCTTCCAGGAGAGAATATAGACAGCATTGCCATTATAATATCATCCACATCCTCCACTCCCCTGAACCCTAGGACATAGCTGATCAAATCCACTAGCATTCTGCCCAATTCATTTAAGTATGCATATCCAATAGGAGGAGTTTTGATGGCTTCAGAGCCTGGTTGTACAAACAGCTGGTTGATTTTGATGATCTGGTCATTTGACAACTTAGTCCCCTTCTTATCAAGTTTTGCATGTAGAGGGGGGTCAATGGTTTTGCAGTGTGGAAATGCAGCATCTCATTTATGCTCTCTGGGGTGATATGGAACAGAATTGAGCCCTTGGGGCTGAGGACAGCTCTTTGGCATGGATCATAGCACTCCTGGCATCTGTGGATCAATTCTGGCATAGGATTTACCTGGGGGAGGTTGTAGATGGGCAAGTTTGAGTCCCAAATCCCTAGGATATCAGCTCCACTAAGGTGCTGGGCTTTCAACTCATTTAGCAACTGAATGTTGTATTTAGAGCCTAATGGAAACCAATCCAACATTTGATAATCCATATCTCCCAGAGCTTTCCATTCTAACTCCCTATGAGGTATTGAGAGGCTTGATGTTCAGTGCAATTGGAGTTTCCATGGTCTATTAAGCTTCTGACTTGCAGTGAACTCGTTGAAGTAAGCAAACAACACAGAGGTGATTACTTGCAATGAAAGTGTGAATTTCAGGCACCAGAGGGTGAATTGAGCATACAACAGTTGAAATACTGTTTAACAGATTGATAAAGATAAATAGAAGGGCTGACCAGAACTTTTCTATGGTGAATTTAGCCAGCAGAGGTTTCTAGCTCACGGTTGCGCGAGCTACCTGTGAATTCAGGTTGTTTCAGTCAAATGCAGTTTTTGTAAACTGTTCGTTGTCTTGCCAGAGGAAATAGGTGCGGGTTACTGGATACTGGACAGTGAATTTCAGTGTTTTAACACTCCCTTAACAATTTGTTCGAAAAAATTTGGATAAAACCAGGTGCAGAGAATAATTTCGAGAAATACCTTGCGGTTTGTCACTGATGGTTGCAAATGCAGGTACGGCGGAGGCGCTCGTGGTTTCAGAGTTGAACGGTGCAGGTTGGCGCTGGTATGGTCGTCAATTTCATGCAGCAACAACAACAGTCTCTTTTGCAAAAAGTAAAAAAACGCGAAATTTTGGCTTAAAATAGATTTTTGGCAATATTGGCGCGCTTTTGGGATGACGTCAGCATGACGTCATCAGTGGGGTCGGAGTCGGATGACGTCAGCATGACGTCACCGGGTGATGTGGCAGGCCCTGGTTGGTCCACGGATATGCTGAGGTGGTGGACATGTCAGCGAAGGGATGGACGAATGATGATGCGACGGCGGGGTGGCGGCGACGTGGCTCTGACGTGGGCATGACATGGGACCAGCAAACCGGGCGGTAAGCGCAATAGTCGTTACGGTTTTTCTCGGACCGCTTACGATACAGCCCCGTTTTTGTCAGAGCCGCTCCGAGAGACTCGAGAGGGTGACGCGTGGCCGAGGACTGACGTAACCCTTCGTCATTTTCTTGGGCGCTAACTGTCAGGCGTGGGGGCCGCTCCGATATCAATGAGAGCCGTCGGATCACATGGTCCGATCCGACGGTTGACGGAAGGGCGATGTGATTGAACAATACGTAGGGGGGCGGGTTTAATTTATTATTTGTTTTTGAAAGCTGCGCCCAGCGGAAAACATTAGGATATGGTTTTTGTAAGGTTTTCAATGTATTTTGGAAAATCAAATATATGCGCCGAAACTTTGGAAAAGCGGTAAAAGGTGGGTTTTTGGTTTTTTTCATAATTTCAAAGGGTTATGGGTAGGAGGGGTTTTTTACGAGGTTTTTTCTTTACCATCAAAGGCTTAATGGGTGGAATGACTTCAAAGAAGGAGAGGGTGAGGTTTAGGTTCATCAAAGTGACCAGATGCCAATTTGAATCCCTGACAGAGGATTTATTGGCTATAATGCCAAGGGGAGGGATATTTATACAAAATTTGGGGTTTATACACCATGGTGTTAATACTAGTAGGGGAAGGGTAACATAGGGGAATTACATAATAAAGTTAGAGTTAATATGGGGGAATATGTGAATGGAGGGGAAAAATCACTAAGTTTACTTGAAACTTACTTAGTTTAGGGAGTAGATCAAAATGAAAAGAGTTTTAGACAAGAAATGTGGCTTCTAAAAAGATTAAGAACCACCATGAAACCATAATCTCTTCCATGAATTTCAGCTGATGAGGGAGTGTTAGTAATGAAATGGAAAGGGGAAGAAGGGAGGTTAGACATGCTTCTTGCTTATTGTAACTTGATGAAGAATGACACCTTCTCAATTCATTGATTTTGCTTTGGTAAACAAAGTTAGCACACATGCAAATTTGTAAGAAATGACCTTTCTGCAACCCCAACTGCCTACCCATCTTTTGCCTAGCATTTTTTATTTCTTCTTGGAGGGTGCATTTGGACTTGCAGACCTTTACTTGCCTTTCTTTTCTTTGGCTTTTTCTTTTGTTTTTCTATCTACTTCTACCCTTATTTCTTCCAAGGTCCCAGATTAAGCTGTTGGGAGCCCTTTTTCTCTACCTAAACTACTTGTCTGCCAAGATTAAACAGTTTGGACAGACTCCTTTCTCTATTCTACAACTGAAAATTTAAAACATGACATGATCCAGATTAGACTGTTGGACCATCCATCAAAATTTGAGTCCATACCAAGCTATAAGCACAGATTGGATTCTCTTGGAAATATGTGATCTTTGAATCATCAAAGCAGAGCATATTTGGACTTTTTCATAGCCAATCATGAAATATGAAACCTATTGGTATAGGTAGCTAACAGTGGCTCCACATGGGGGTGTTGTTTCATTTGAGAGACCAAGAACAGCAGGTCAGATTGCCTTGCTCCTTGACTGCTCTTGCCAACCTTGAAGTTTGATGCTTTAAAAATGCCAAAATTGTGTGCTTCTCTCCTTGGTAGACTTCTGATTGTATCCACCTTTCGCTGGCAGTTTTAGGAAAACTTTGAGAAATTGCATTTCTACATGTTGACAGAAAATAATATATACATCTGGATATGTACAGGGAAAAACTCAGGGTGCACCTATGGGTGATATTCAAAATAGTGCTTCAGCATCCTGCCATTCACAGGACCTTCATCCAAATCAGTTTCATTGAGACTCTTAAGGAAATAAGTGTTGTTTCCTTGTACTGCTTGGACAGCAAATGGTCCTCTCCAAAGGGAGTCAAATTTTCCATGTTTTCCCTTATCCTCTCTTCTTGAATCCCACTTGAGGACTTTTTCACCAATGTTGAAATCTTCTGCCTTAGTTCTTCTATCAAAGGCCTTCTTTAATTTTTCTTGTAGAACCTGAACTCTGCTGAAAACTTGGTCTCTAGTTTGCTGTAAACATATGATTTGATTGATTCTTCTTTGCATATCATTTGGTTCAGCTTGGCTTTCTTGAAGAAGTTTCATAACAGGCACTCCTAGTGATGAAGGAAATTTCGCCTCTAATCCATAAACCAACTCATATGGGCTGGTCCCAATTGATCTTTTGGTTGTTAATCTATCTGCCCATAGGGCATTCACAAGCTTCTTATGCCAATTCTTTTTGTTCTCTTCTAGTACTTTCTTTATGATGTTTACCAGACTTTTATTTGATGACTCAGCAAGGCCATTTCCTTGGGGATAGTATGCAGTAGAATGGCCCAAGGTGATGTGAAATTTATGGCAGAAGTTCACCATTTTCTTGGATCTGAAAGCAGCAGCATTGTCTGTTATTATTTTGTTAGGACAACCAAATCTAGCCAATATGTTGTTCTCCAAGAACTGAATGATAGTGGAATCATTTGCTTGACTGCATGGGACAGCTTCAATCCATTTGGTGAAGTAGTCTGTGGCTGTCAAGATCCATCTATGTTGGCCTGAAGATGAGGGATGAATTTCCCCAATGAAATCCAAGCCCCATTGTTGAAAAGGTCTCTCTGTTGCAATAGGCCTTAAGGGAAGTGGCAGCAACTGTCTCTTTCCCTCAAACACTTGACATTTATGACATGAGGTGGTGGATTTCTTGACATCAGAGAACATGGTGGGCCAGTAGTACCCAGCCCTTAGTATTTTATCCACAGTGGAATTCCAGTACAAGTGTCCACCACAGTCACCTGCATGAAATTCCTTTATGACATTGTCAGTTTCATTCTCAATTAGGCAGTTTAGCAATATTCCTTCATGGTTTTTCCATAATAAATTTCCATCCATAACACAAAATTTAGAAGCTTTCATTTTTAGGAACCTACATTTAGTTCTGGACAATCCTGGGGGAGCACACAGGTTTTGCAATACATAACATATATCGGAGTACCAAGGGGATTGTTCAAAGGCTACATTGATCTTTGGAGTCGCCAGCTCCAGTTCACTGTCCAGCTGGTTGATATCTAAGGCCTGGAAATTTGCTTCTGTCATTAATTTGGCCAAGCCTTGCCCTTTTATTAGTTTTGTAGGTTTTATCTCAATGTCAAATTCCAAGATGTTGGCAATCCACTTTCCTCTTCTGCCCTCTAAATTTTCTTGGGTGAGAATTTCTTTGACAATAGGACTTGGTACATAAGCTATGACATGGGAATATAGGATGTAAATCCTAAAGTCTTTAATGGCTTTGACCAAAGCATAAGCTTGCTTTTCCATGATTTGATACTTTAAAGGTGCATCTCTAAGAGCTTTGCTAAAGAAAGCAATTGGCTTCTCATTTCCTTGGTCATCTTTTTGCAATAAAACAGCAACAATAGTATGCTGGGAGGCAAAAGAGAAAATGATAAATTCTCTGTCAAACTGAGGATTGGTCAATACTGGGGTTTGGGTAAGGGCCAGTTTTATACCTTCAAAGGCTTGATTGGCTTCAACAGTCCATTTGACTTTTGAATCTTTCTTTAGCATGTTATTTAATAATCTGATTAGTTCTGCTAAGTTTGGGATAAACCTTCTCAAGAAATTGATCTTTCCCAAGAATCCTTGCAACTCTTTGACATTTCTTGGGTGGGGCATTTGTAGGATAGCCTGTATCCTATCTGGCTCAATTCTAATGCCATCTTTAGAAATGATGTGGCCCAACAGCTTACCTTCCTCTAAACCAAACAGGGATTTCTTGGGATTTAAGGAAATTCCATATTTTCTGCATTTTAGGAAGATCTGTCTCAAATGTTTTATATGTTCTTGGTCTGATTTTGAGAAAGGTGTAAGGTCATCTAGGTAAATGACTAAAAAGTCATGAATCTCCTTGGCAAAAGCAATATCCATGGCTCTTTGAAAAGTTGCCCCTGCATTTTTCAATCCAAAAGGCATCTTTACATATTTGAAAGTTCCCCATGGGGTAGTGAATGCCGTTTTGTCTTGATCATCAGGGTGTACCAGGATTTGATTGAAGCCTGAAAATCCATCCAGTAATGAGATCCTTGAGGCCCCCACTACTCTTTGGAGAATGTGATCCATCTTGGGTAAGGGATAGTTGTCTTTGAGGGATACTTGGTTCAGATTTCTTAAGTCCACACACAGCCTAATTTCACCAGTCTTCTTCCTTGTAGGGACTAAGTTGGAGATCCATTCAGAGAATCTGATTGGTGCTATGATGCCAGCCTTGAACATTTTCTGTACCTCTTGTTCCATTGCTGGGAGAAGCATAGGATTGATTCTCCTCAATTTTTGTTTAAAGGGCTTTTGATCAGGTTTGAGAGGGATTGTATGCTGGATAACAGAGGTGTCATAGGATTTTAAGTCCTCATAACTCCATGCAAAGACATCCTGGAATTCTTTAAAGAGGTCAATGTATTTAGGCCTTTGGGCAGGAGGTAAAGAAGCAGACAATTTAATTATTTTGGGTTTGTCAATTGTACCTATGTTGCATTCTTCAATAGCTGCATTTAAGGGCTGCATTTTTGGTTTTCTAGGGATATCATTTGAATCAAAGATGTCCTCTAGTGGGGTTAGGCCTATTGGTAGAAAATTGTCTTTCAACTCTATGATTTCAGTTTCAGCATTGGCCACTTCCTCACCATTGATTGATTGAATTTGCTGAATGTTATCTTTGTTGAAAATAGTTGGATTTAGCATTTGTTTTGCTGTTCTAGGTGATATTGGGTGAGTAATCTGTTGAAACTGTATTTGTGATGGACTTGCTCCATCAAGTATTTGTGATTGACTTGCTGTATCAAGTATTTGTGATTGACTTGCTGTATCAGTGTCAATATTTAATCCTGTAAATTCATGTTGCAGAGTTAAAAATTGGTTTATTTGCTTGTCATCCTCAAAGACTTGCCAATCATTAACATTGTTTGGAATGGAGGGTCTGTGTTTTACCTCAGCTGTAAAACAATGATGGGGCTCAAAAGGCAGCTTGCAGGTACTTGCAAAGGTGGCTAAACTATGAGCATGTAGATTGTGGGTTCTAGGAATTTTAGTGATTTGGAATTCAGAGAAAGAGTTTAGTACCTCAGCAACAACAGACCTATAAGTCCTTAGTCTTTTGTCATTGGTGACAAAATTTCCCTTCACTTGTTGGATAACTAAATCTGAATCACCCATGATTGAAACCCTGGCAGCTTGTAAGAACTTTATTAACTTGAGGCCTAGTAAAAGAGCTTCATATTCTACCATGTTATTAGTACATCTGAAGTTCAATCTATAGGCTCTGCCCTCTGCATGACTATTTTCTTTATTGTGTACCCAAACTCCAGCTCCTGCCCCTAACTTGTTGAATGAGCCATCAAATTCAAGGAACCATAGAATATCCTGTTGGGAAGGAGATTTAATGATCTGTTCATGGGCTGGCAATGTGAGTAGAAGTTGTGGTTTTTCATCTAGCTTGTCTTCTAGGACAGTTTCATCATTTGATTGGGTATGTTTGATATTTAGAACAGCAGCAGTATCTAATGTTTGATTGACTATTGTCTCATGGGTGATAATTCTTTCATTTGAGTCTTCCTCCTGTATGAGTATCTTGGTTTCAACCTCACCTTTTGAGGGAGTTGTGGTGTCATTGAAGAGAATGTATGAGTCTATGTCTGAATGGACAGCATATATGGGAAAGTTTTGAGGCTTTTCTTTGCTGCTGACCATGTTCATGAGTGTTTCTCTGTACAGTCTTTTTGGTTTCCCAAAAACAGAGATGGTGGCATATGACATGTCTAATTGCAGGGAACCTTGGAGTTTAGCTCCCCAAGATCTTGATAACAGCATCCCATACTTAGGTGGAATATCAGCAACTACCACATCCATTAGGATTGTCTTGTTTGGGTATTGAACCAGGGACACACATAAATCTTTTATGAGACCTAGACACTTGACTTGGCTGGAGTCAAAGGAAAACAGGTCCTTGTATGGTCTTGTTATGTCTAAATTCAATCTTTCCATGACTGCTTTTGGCATGAGATTGTGAGAGGCACCTGAGTCAAACATTGCATTATGTAATATTTTATCATGAATATGTAAGCTGACATAGAAAGGTAATACCCCTGTGACTACCGTTTTTCCATCCACTTCTGGGCCAAACAGGAGTTCTGGGGTGTCATCCAGCACATTGACATCATCTTTGTTGCTAGTGAGTTGAAGGGACTTCTTGATCTGTAGCTTATAGATGTCATGCTTGGCTAGTTCTAAAAGAGGAATAGCTATCTTTAGTTTGCCAATTTCAGTTTCTAGGTCAAAAGGTTTTTCAGATTGGGTTTTGGGGTTATGGATAACAGTCCTTTCCTTGTTCATTAAATCTTCTTCTTGATTTTTATCTTGACTTTGGGACTTGCCTCTTTTACTCATCTCTTGGGGAGTAACATTTAAATTAGGATGAGAAGGTGAAGTGGCCACAGGCTGCTGTTTTAAGGACAGTGGTTCAGTGATCTCCTCAACAATCACTTCTTCTGTAGGTGAATTTATTTTGTCATTAGGTTCTGTGACTATGACTCTTTCAGGCTGCTGATTATCCTTTATCTTTTCAGGCTGGTTTACATTCACAGTTCTGCTCCTCAGCTTGTATTGTTTATGGACTTCATAAACAGCAGTGTCATAGCCTTGTTTGAAGTCAAAGGATTCACCTGATTTAGTTTGGAACAGTTTGATTTCATCATCCTCATGATCTTCTTGTGTTAAGAAAACTTGACTTTCACCATCTAGACCCATTAAATTAATCTCAGGGTCTTCATTGGGCTCTATTGATGTGGAGGTTTCTGCATAATTTTCTTGGAAAGGGGGCCTTATGTCTTGGTCAGCACTAGCCTTGCCAACATTTGGGTTTTGAGTTCTCCTAAAATTTGGATTCCTAGGAGGGTTGTTTTGTGGTGCTTTCCATGATGATTTTCTTTCAACCGATTCCACTCTATCACCCAATCTTTTCATTCCAGTGAGAATTACATCCAGCTTCTGATCAAAGGCAGAGGGTTCCTCTTTGAAAACAGTCCTCTTTTCCAACCTTGCCCTGTTTCTTTTGGCAATTAGGTTGGCTTCCACTGTGACAGCAACCCTTTGGGCCTCTGCAAGGGATTGAGGATCTCTTTCCTTCAACTGATAGGCCATGTCAGGGTCAAAACCATCAGGGAATTTGTACAAGGCTAAATCAGGAGGAGGTCTTAAATTTTGTGGGATTGCGTTATATACATTGTTGAATCTTGCACAATACTCCAAAACAGTCTCTTGGGGACCTCTTTTGATAGTGTCATATTCCCCAAGTATGTGCAAAGGATCTTTCTTCTTCTCCCACCTACTAGTAAAGGCTTGATACAGTTCATCAGGAGTTGTAATGGAATTTGCATTCAGGGATCTAAACCAAGTTCTTACATCCCCAGTTAGGCTTTGAACAAACATCCTCATTCTGACACTGTCATCATCTATTTCATAGGTCTCAAAATGGTCTTTCATCCTCTTAGCATGTTGGACAGCTGTCAGAGGACCATTGGAGTCAAAATATGAGATTTTGGTTTGGTAATCTTGGGGTAGAGCTGCAGCATTAGCTGGTATCTGCAAAGGTGCATATTTGTTAGCCATATTTACAAGGTTTAGAGGATTAACAGGGGTAGCTGGGATAGTAGGAACAGTGGGTACCACAGGGGTGACAAGTAGGGGTGAACCTAGTGGGTTGGTCAAGGGGATATGTGCAGTGAATGAAGACGTGAGAGGAGGACTTTGAGATGTGGACGGTGAACTAGGGGAATTAGGGGTAGATCGGAAGAGGACTTTGCATGGGGTAGAGATAAGGCTGGGATGATCTGAATCTGAAGTTAGATCAGCAGGCTGCTCCTGCCTTTGCTGCCTCCTAATGTTTCTAGGGATGGTATTTGGATTATCAACAATGATGGGTGGATTAGGGTCAGGATTTTCCCTAGTGTGCCGTGGATTTTTCTTGGGAGCTAGCTTCTAACTGTTTTTTAGGATTTTATAGGAAGTTTTTTATATCTGTAAGGACTGGATAAAGATTTTGGAATGGCTATATATATTTCAAAGCTGAGATGAAGATTCATTGAAAGAGCTCTTCCCTAAAACTGTCAATGTTACACAGAAACAGTTTTGAAGGCCTCTTGACTTGTTTCAGGCTTGATTTCAGGCTTTGAGGGATGTATAGAAATTGGAAAATCCTAAGAAGTCCCCAGTGGAGTCGGCAATTATGTTAACACCCAGGTTGTTCCCTATGACTCCCAAGGGAATACGGCCGGGGTAACCACTAACCAATCTTTGGATTACAGTGCCTAGCCACACTGTAATCAGAGAGGGCTCTCTCTTTATAATTTGTCTCTGTTTTGAAATGATTTTAGGCTAGCTATGAAATGAGGGTGTTTAGTTTTATGCTTTGGTTGAGGGATATCTTTCTGTACCTGAAGTGTGCAATCTGCAGATGATTTTATTTCATTGGGCAATGGAGTCTGTGGCTATAAGTGTTTAGAAACCTTGAGGTGATTTACTGAGATTACAGGGCCAATTAAATATTTCATATAACAAAGTTAGATTATGATAGTGACATGTAAACAACCAGTGAAAAGAATTTAAGAATTTTCCACTAAAGTTGGGGTGTGGGAAAGAGATAGATGCCTCAGGAGCAAACTTGAATTCCTGAAAATTTCTATCACAGTGAGAGATAAAGCTTGAAAGTGTAGCAATTAAGAATTACACCTTATCTACTCTATCTGGAAGAAAACATTTACAACAGCTTAGATTGAGTCCAGGGTAATCTGCGATTAAATCATGGAACTATTCTTTTACTTTGCCATTAAGTGTAAAACACAGAAACATGAAAGAACACAAAAGACTAGAAAACATATAACACAGAGGTTAAGAGAAGACTTATTGTGCTATGAAACATGTAGGAATCCTGTAACAATCAGCCAGCCACCACAGTGCATCAAGGAACACAGAGCTTTGGAAATTCCATCCACCTTTTGTATTATTTCTCTGAGAGTTATACAGCAACAGAAGTATAGAAATGAAATCAACAACCACCCTTGCAAACTCATGCGAAGGGGACTTTATAGAAATGTTTATACAAAATATCTCAGGCATTGAGTCATCTGAGAGAGAAAATATCTTCATTACTTCGTACAGAAAAGTAAAAAAGAAGTTATTACAGCTTTGAATGCAGCATAACTGCTCTTTAAGTCTGGCAGAGGATATTTTGACCTTTGGAGGTCAGTGAGTTGGTTGAACCGCTTTGCTTTAATGCTGGAAAATGTGTCTTTACTTTTGCTGCGCTGTATTTTCTCGACCCTGCCACCTGTGACTGTGCTTGCTGCTGTGGTGACCGAATAGCCCTGCTGAGTTGGCTCAACCTTTCATCTTTCCTCTGTATGCTTATCTACCAAAATTTTCCCTGTGTATGATTACTTATAAATTGGACAAAACATAACATTACAGGTTCTGGCTTGATAATATTATCTGTGTCAATTTATTCCAGACTTCCTGTGTGGGCAATTGGTGCTTGAAAATTGCCTCTATGGTTTCATCTGCCTCTGTATATTTATAGAAATTTGGAGGCACATCGAACAGATGATTGATCTCGTTCATTATAAAAAACAGGTTTTCCACCCTATTATATAGAGTCTGCCCTGATGCTGGCCCTGATTCTGCTGAAGTGCTGGGCTGTCCTGCAATTTGACTTGCAGCAAAGGCATTGACCCTTTTTGCATAGTTTTCATGGGTAAGCAGTCTTCCCACACTGCTTAGTAGGCTGGGGAGGCCTCTGTTTTGCAATACCTGAAACCTGTCCATGAACTTGTTGATTTCGGTCTGCATGTCTTGGGTTCTCCTTTCTAATGTTCCAACCAGGTTTCTTAATGTCAGGACCCTTTTAACCATTGAGATGGTCTCAGTCCTATGAGCAATTCCCATGGTGTCCAGTTGAGAGCTTGTCCTGTTATTCAATATGTTGATCATCCTACTGGCAGCATCAGGCATGTTGCCAAGGCTTGCTCTTGCTCTGTGTATTTCCCTATTTGCCTTTGTAATGAGCACTGACTGCTCATCTATGGTCTCAATGAATTGTCACTGATCAGTAATTGACTGGCCAATATTGGCCCACATGACTGTTTTAAGCTCTGCTGTCACCTTATCTAGTGTGAGCTCTTTCTCAAGCTCAGTTATTCTCTTTTGAGAGCTTTTATATCTCTTTCCTTCTCAGCCACATTCTGTTTGCTCTTATCATATCTTTCATTTACTTTAGCCAAAGATTCTTTGCCTTGATTAAGCTCTAACATTTGAGCTTCCAGGACTTGAATTTCATTTTGAAGCTTCTGCATATCCAGACTATGAGTCTGCTCTGTTGTTGGTGCAGCTGTCGATGTAGTTGGTGCTGTAGGTTCTGTTTGCTGAGGAGGAGGAGCATAGTTGGAGCAGCTTCCTCAAGGTTGATCACTTCAGGAGGAGGCTTGGAGGTTTTCCCTTCTTCTCTTTGTTTCAAGGCTGCCTGTAGTGCTGCTTTTGCAGCCTCCGATTCTCCTAGCTTTTCCTGAGTTTGGATTAGCTGCTTGTACAGAGATATCAACAAGATTGTTGCCTCTTGATCATGTCTTTGCTGGGCAACATCATCTGTTTGAGGGTGAATTGAGGCTGGGAGTTTGATCTTTCTCCTCAAAGCTGCCATGTCTGCATCCCTCAATTTTAATATCTCTTGTATGCCCTTGATGTCTTTAGGATCATGCCCAATCTCTATGATGATGTCCTCTAAGGACCTTATTCTGTTGTCCTTTGCCTGGGATGATGCTCTCTCCAACTCTAGCTGAGAGGTTGTATTGTTAAGGCTATTTTGTAGCCTGTAGTTATCCAATGTTTGGTCTGCCAAGGAAGCATAGACCATCTCACCCGTTTGCTTATGCAGTTCTATCTTGTCCATTGGGTGGATATCCTTGGCAAGGACTTCTAGGTTAGTCCTCAAGTAGTCAGAGGCAGATTGGGGCTGCACTGTTGTTGGCATAAAATGACTCATGATCATTTTGCCTTGCTGCACATCATATGCAGACATGAGTCTTTGTTGATTGGTGGGAGCCATGTTTAACAGATGGTTATACAGCTGTATCTTGATGGGCTCATTTCTCCTCTTAATGTCGATGAACTGCTGTTTAATGCTGGATCCACCTTCCCTTTGCTGATTTGAGGAACTCACTTCTCCTCCCATTGCTCTATCCTGTTCCTGTTGAAAGGAACTTGCTGATGCTTCCCTGCTGGGTGGGACCATACCAAAAGACTGTCCTATTGGCATTTCTTCCTCTGAGAAGGGATTGATTCTCTGTCTTTTCTCCCCATGAGTTGCTGATGTTGTAAGGTGAGTCTCTCTGTCCCTTTTCCTACTTGTATCCTACTTTTGTGGAGTTTGGAGGATTGATGCCTCAGCTGAAGTTTCTTGCCTTGGAGGCACAGTTTGTTCAGTGGATTTAGGGGCTTCCACTGTTTGCTCTTGCTGGACAGCCTGTTCCTGCCTTTGTTCTTCCTGTTGTTGTTGTTCTTCTTGCTGCTGCACTTCTCCCTGCTGCTCCATCTCTTCTTGTTGCTGCACTAGGGTTTCCATTTGCTCTTCTATCATAGGAGGTGGCTGTTCCACCTGCTTTTCTTTACCTTTGCTGGATGTCTGTGGAGTATTAATGGCAGCTTGCTGATGTGCTGTTGAGGATGAGGCAGCTGCTCCAAGTTGTCTTTTATATGAGAGGGGGACCTGTCCACAAGTTTCTAAGTCAGCTTCTTTTTGAATATTTCTAGCCTCTCTTTCTAGCAACTCTTCACTAGTAATTTCCTCTTCTAGGGTGCCCTCTTCCCAGCTCAATGCATTGGCATACTGCTCAATCTCAGGGAGCCTCATATGTGAATAGGTACCCAATTTGTATCTTATCTTCCTGAGGGAAACAAAATGATTGGGGTCATAGGGTATCCACTCAAAACTAGTTTGCAGTTTGTGGGCCTCTAGGATACTATTTGCCTCTTTCCCTCCCTCCTCTTTTTTGTTATATAGGAAAGGGCCCAGCTGGCTCCTTACCTTCAACTGCGCCTTCTTGTTCTTACTTTGGAAGTGGAGGTAGTCGGCATTCCCAAATTGCCTGAAATATTCCAGGGCAAAAAGTCTCATAGGGACATACCTTGGCAGCCTATAAGGCTTCAACTCACAGCCATATACTCTGATGACTGTGTGGTCTTGGTAAAAGTACCAATTACCAATGCTGTAGGTTTTATTTAGATGGAGAATTCTCCTCATGTCATCAGTTAACCTTGGAGGAGAAACACCATACAATAATGTCATAGTTGGATGAATGAACAAGTCTATGAATTCACAGTATGTGTATGGTGATACAGAGGTGCAATGAAAAACAGAGGTCCAAAACACAACTGACCTTAGATTCCCCTGGGCATTAACTTGTTTCAGGGGAATGAGGAAGCTTCCTGGTTGATAAAACAAGAATAGATGGTAAATGTAGGAAGTGTATCTGAACAGTCTTTCCCTTTGCAGATTCATTAGCTGGTCATGGATCCTATCTGCAATATATGTGGCATAGTCATAATGTACAGCTGGAGGCCTTCCAGGAGAGAATATAGACAGCATTGCCATTATAATATCATCCACATCCTCCACTCCCCTGAACCCTAGGACATAGCTGATCAAATCCACTAGCATTCTGCCCAATTCATTTAAGTATGCATATCCAATAGGAGGAGTTCTGATGGCTTCAGAGCCTAGTTGTACAAACAGCTGGTTGATTTTGATGATATGGTCATTTGACAACTTAGTCCCCTTCTTTATCAAGTTCTGCATGTAGAGGGGGGTCAATGGTTTTGCAGTGTGGAAATGCAGCATCTCATTTATGCTCTCTGGGGTGATATGGAACAGAATTGAGCCTGTGGGGCTGAGGACAACTCTTTGGCATGGATCATAGCACTCCTGGCATCTGTGGATCAATTCTGGCATAGGATTTACCTGGGGGAGGTTGTAGATGGGCAAGTTTGAGTCCCAAATCCCTAGGATATCAGCTCCACTAAGGTGCTGGGCTTTCAACTCATTTAGCAACTGAATGTTGTATTTAGAGCTTAATGGAAACCAATCCAACATTTGATAATCCATATCTCCCAGGGCTTTCCATTCTAACTCCCTATGAGGGGTATTGAGAGGCTTGATGTTCAGTGCTATTGGAGTTTCCATGGTCTATTAAGCTTCCGACTTGTAGGTGAACTGGTTGAAGTAAGCAGAACAACACAGAGGTGATTACTTGCAATGAAAGTGTGAATTTCAGGCACCAGAGGGTGAATTGAGCATACAACAGTTGAAATACTGTTTAACAGATTGATAAAGATAAATAGAAGGGCTGACCAGAACTTTTCTATGGTGAATTTATCCAGCAGAGGTTTCTAGCTCACGGTTGTGCGAGCTACCTGTGAATTCAGGTTGTTTCAGTCAAATGCAGGTTTTGTAAACTGTTCGTTGTCTTGCCAGAGGGAAATAGGTGCGGGTTACTGGATACTGGACGGTGAATTTCAGTGTTTTAACACTCCCTTAACAATTTGTTCGAAGAAATTTGGATAAAACCAGGTGCAGAGAATAATTTCGAGAAATACCTTGCGGTTTGTCACTGATGGTTGCAAATGCAGGTACGGCGGAGGCGCCCGTGGTTTCAGAGTTGAACGGTGCAGGTTGGCGCTGGTATGGTCATCAATTTCATGCAGCAACAACAATAGTCTCTTTTGGCAAAAGTAGAAAAAATGCGAAATTTTGGCTTAAAATAGATTTTTGGCAATATTGGCGCGCTTTTGGGATGACGTCAGCATGACGTCATCAGTGGGGTCGGAGTCGGATGACGTCAGCATGACGTCACCGGGTGATGTGGCAGGCCCTGGTTGGTCCACGGATATGCTGAGGTGGTGGACATGTCAGCGAAGGGACGGACGAATGAGATGATGCGACGGTGGGGTGGCGGCGATGTGGCTCTGACGTGGGCATGACATGGGACCAGCAAACCGGGCGGTAAGCGCAATAGTGGTTACGGTTTTTCTCGGACCGCTTATGATACAGCCCCGGTTTTGTCAGAGGCCGCTCTGAGAGACTCGAGAGGGTGACGCGTGGCCGAGGACTGACGTAACCCTTCGTCATTTTCTCGGGCGCTAACTGTCAGACGTGGGGGCCGCTCCGATATCAATGAGAGCCGTCGGATCACATGGGTCCGATCCGACGGTTGATGGAAGGGCGATGTGATCTAACAATACGGAGGGGGGCGGGTTTAATTTATTATTTGTTTTTGAAAGCTGCGCCCGGCGGAAAACATTAGGATATGGGTTTTTGTAAGGTTTTCAATGTATTTTGGAAAATCAAATATATGCGCCGAAACTTTGGAAAAGCGGTAAAAGGTGGGTTTTTGGGTTTTTTCATAATTTCAAAGGGTTATGGGTAGGAGGGGTTTTTACGAGGTTTTTTCTTTACCATCAAAGGCTTAATGGGTGGAATGACTTCAAAGAAGGGAGAGGGGTGAGGTTTAGGTTCATCAAAGTGACCAGATGCCAATTTGATCCCTGACAGAGGATTTATTGGCTATAATGCCAAGGGGAGGGATATTTATACAAAATTTGGGGTTTATACACCATGGTGTTAATACTAGTAGGGGAAGGGTAACATAGGGGAATTACATAGTAAAGTTAGAGTTAATATAGGGGAATATGTGAATGGAGGGGAAAAATCACTAAGTTTACTTGAAACTTACTTAGTTTAGGGAGTAGATCAAAATGAAAAGAGTTTTAGACAAGAAATGTGGCTTCTAAAAAGATTAAGAACCACCATGAAACCATAATCTCTTCCATGAATTTCAGCTGATGAGGGAGTGTTAGTAATGAAATGGAAAGGGGAAGAAGGGAGGTTAGACACGCTTCTTGCTTGATGTAACTTGATGAAGAATGACACCTTCTCAATTCATTGATTTTGCTTTGGTAAACAAAGTTAGCACACATGCAAATTTGTAAGAAATGACCTTTCTGCAACCCCAACTGCCTACCCATCTTTTTCCTAGCATTTTTTATTTCTTCTTGGAGGGTGCATTTGGACTTGCAGACCCTTACTTGCCTTTTCTTTTCTTTTGGCTTTTTCTTTTGTTTTTCTATCTACTTCTACCCTTATTTCTTCCAAGGTCCCAGATTAAGCTGTTGGGAGCCCTTTTTCTCTACCTAAACTACTTGTCTGCCAAGATTAAACAGTTTGGACAGACTCCTTTCTCTATTCTACAACTGAAAATTTAAAACATGACATGATCCAGATTAGACTGTTGGACCATCCATCAAAATTTGAGTCCATACCAAGCTATAAGCACAGATTGGATTCTCTTGGAAATATGTGATCTTTGAATCATCAAAGCAGAGCATATTTGGACTTTTTCATAGCCAATCATGAAATATGAAACCTATTGGTATAGGTAGCTAACACTATCAAACATATCTAGACAAAATATAGTAGTGGGTTGGAGCCCAGAGGGTTGGTTCCACGAAGGTTGAAGCCTCGAAGAAATAATCTAGGTGCCTTGAAGGATAGGGTTGGAGCCCTAGAAGATCGGTGTCCTCAAGGCGCCAAGTCGGAGCCTGTACCAAAGAAGGGTTGGATCCCTATGGGTTAGAGCCTCTAAACATAAGGTTGGTGCCTTGAGAATATAGGGTTGGTGCCCTAGAGGTTGGAGCCTCACAAAAGATGAAGTTGGTGATTGGAGATAGGTTGGAGCCTGGGAGATTGAATATCAATGTCTTCATTAAGGGTTGGAACCCTTCTATTGTACTTGATTCATTATAAAGATTATATTAATAAAATAATTTATTCATATTTCTTATTTTGTGTTCTAAATATAATTGATTTAACTTGTAAAAGTAAAAATTGAAAAGAAATACTGATTCACCCCCCTGCCCTCAGTATTTCCAACAGGAACCACATATCTATTGCACTCATCAATAAAAGTGCTACCCTGAAGCTTGTACAGAGTTCCAATCTAAACTTTGTGCATCAATATGAGTGCTCCCCTAACCATCTTGCAGGTCTCTTTCTCGAACATTGTTTTTACACCTGCATCATCCAACTTTCTTACAAGAATCAAATTTCTGGCCAATGCAGGAGTATGCAAAACACTCGGGAGTGCTCTAATCCTTCCACCTTGAAACTTCAACTTGAATTTTCCATGACCGAAAATTCTATCCTTCCTGTCATCTCCTAAGAAGACATCACCATCATCATATTTATCATATTCAGAGAACCACTCCCTATGGGTAGTGAATTGAAAGGATGCACCTGAGTAAATCAACCATGCCTCATGATCTACATGTGTACTTGAAGAATAAGCCAACTACACATCCCCAGCTTCATATAAGGTGGTTTTCACCTCTATAGAAGTAGCATCATCAGATCCCTTTCCTATCTCAGGAGCTTTAGATCTACAATCCTTTTTGAAGTGCCCTTCCTTTCCACATTTCCAACACACCTTTACAGGTTTTCCTGGAGATTTAGATCTCCCTCTAGATTTAGATCTCCCACTCGAGGATTTATTTTTGTTTCTATTCTAGGACCATCCTTATACAGATAAGGCATCACCATTTTGGCTATTTGTATTTTTTCGTCTCATCTCCTCTGACAACAATGATGAGACTGTTTCATCAAAATGCAAGGTAGTCCCATTGCTACATATTTGCAAGAACCAGACTATCCTAGGAATCTACTAGAGAACACAACAAACTGATGCACTTATCTTCATATGAAATGTTTATATCAACAGATAACAATTGGCTTACCACAATATTAAATCCATTTAGATGCTCTATCACTGAGTCTCCATCCTGCATCCTCAGGTTATACAACTTTTTCCGTAGGAACATTTTATTCATCAGAGACTTAGATTGGTACAAATTCCCTAACTTGTCCCACAAAGCCTTCGTTGAAGCTTCCCTTGATACATTCAACAATACTGAATTTGAGACACACAACCGTATTGTGCTCCTTGCCTTCTGATCCAGCTTTGACCAATCTTCAGTTGACATTTTCATTGGTTTAGTACCTAGATCTACTGCAATCCACTAATCTTTATCCACGAATAGATCCTCCATCTTGAGTTTCCACAACTCAAAACTCTAGCCATTAAATTTCTCGATCTCTATCTTTACACTGCTCACCATCTTCTTTCACCACAAGAATCAATCCCACAGATCTCCCACTGAACAAGGTCTACCACAGGTCCGAGAAAAACCCCTCAACAGCAAAGGTGTTTCCTTGAAGCCAAAATAACTTCGATACCAAATGTAGGTTCTAACCCGATATAGAAATTACTTCCATACAAACTCTAAAAACAAGAAATAAACAATGGTGAGAGCATAAAACATAAAATACTTATACACAGAGATTTTCCCCTGGATCCCAAAACCAGGACTACTAAATTGATTTTTCATTATATTCCTTTCAATGTTACAATACCTATATATACATGCCGAACCATCCATAAACCCAATCCATTAACCGTTGATTAGAACATAACTGTATTTCCTTTGACTGGATCTACAAAATACCATGGGAAGAAAACCATCATGCCCAAAACCATGTGCGAAAACCATGCAAAAAACCATAGGTAGGTTTTCCCACATAACATAGGGTCCAAAAAAAAAGTCCCCGTGGTGATGCCCTAGACCCAGTAGAGGGTGGTTATTGCCCCTCTCAAACCCCATGACAAGGGGGGCTGTCACCCTCCCTGTGACCCCCCTGTTGCACCCGACACAACGAACAAGAGGGGCTATCGTCCCGCTTGTGATCCCCTCATGCATGGGGCTAGTCATGGAAAGAATATAACACACACCCAAAAATAATCATAATATCAACTATGAGAAACATCAAGTATAGCATCAACACGCACATGTGCATCATCCAACATATCCATCGCAATCACATAGCTGCAACCACCAAATTTCTTCGAACATAAAATGACGCCAAGAACCCCAACTGTCGTAGCATAGTATGAGGTACACCATGAAGACATTAAAGAGGATCATAATGCAAAAAATGTATGGCTGAAATAATAAGAGAAAATAATTCTCCCCCTAAACATATACCATTGCCAAGTTGTAATGACCTCTTTCGTTGCAACATTTGCTTCATTTCCAAGAAATAAGCACCATATGGACAAGGAATCCACATGACCATGACTAAAGTGACATATAAATTGATAAATACATGGCTATAGCAGCAATATAAGACTTCATACAAGATATTACTTGACCTCATGGCTCATGACTAAATGACCCAAAGATACATACAATAAAAGTACATGGATCCATAAGAATTTTACATGAATATATCAATAGACTCATGGTTGTTATAATCATCTCCTATGGGCCAATGACTCAAATACATGAAAGATCATGATTGTTATATCACATTAGCCTATACATGTGGCTGCAAAATGACTCGATAAGACTCCTCCAAAACATGCCTATCATCAACACAACTCAACTTACTAAAGACTAGACTCTCAACCAATACATAACGATGATACAATAACAAATAGATGGTTGTAGTAATTGTTAGGACGGGGTCCCCTAGGGTCAATTTTGGGGAAAAAGCCCAAGTTTTGCTGTATAAAGATGTAAAGTCTTCACAATTTGTGGTCGCGGAGCGTGTAGTTAGTTAAAGAATCATAAAGGGTTTTACCCTTCTTTATGTAAGTTGAGTCGTCTTTTTGAATATCTACCCATGGTACGCAGACCATGGGATTGTATAAATAGGTGTGTCTTAGGATTTCTAAGGCAGAAGTAATGACATTGTCTATGGGAGAAGTCTAGAGAGTTAGCACAGAAGAGTAGGAAGAAAGGCTTTGTAGCTGTGTGCGCAGAGGCCTAAAGTAGAGTCCGCAGCTGAGTGTGAAGACCCCTGCAGCTGAGTGCACAGGGAGGTCTTGAGTCTATAAGCTTGAACTAATTATCAATAAGGAAGATTATTGCAGAAATTCCTGTGTTTCATCTATTTACTTCTGTTATGAATGAATGCGCTTATGCTATGACAAATGATGGGTTTATGAAATAATATTGTATTGATGCATAAATTTACTTGATTTATATTGTTATATGAATGCAATTGATGTTAATTTCTTTTGCGAAGATTATCTTGTTGTATGCTAAAGTTATCGAACACTTAGGCTGATCTGATAATTGCTGGATTAAGATTAATATTTAATGCACGTAAGTAGCTGATTAGTCTGTTCAAGGTTTTCGAAAGGCAATCATAGACCTTCGTGGAGGTCTAGAGGCTGATTAAAGGGAGTTATATCAATAACCCATAAAGGCTTATCGATCTGCACGAAGGAGGATTTAGGGCATAAATGTTGATCTTTGGGTGTGGAAACTTGGTTCGAGCATTCCCCCATACTGCTTCAGGGGAGACTTCAGTCCGCGCTCCACGGGTTAATGTCGACAAGGCCAGTAGTGTAGGGATTTGTTTGGCGTAACTAACTCTAAACCTAGGTCAGGACCCACTAAGCCAACAAATGGTTCCATTTCTAGGACAAGGATCTGCATAAAGAGATGTGTGATGTCGCATCACTGGAATCCGACAAAGGGAGAAATTGAGAAGTGGTTGGATAGAAAGACCCACGAATTCGCAATGCAAGAGAACAAAAATTTGTGCCTGACAAAAGAACAGGTATCTATATAGAGAAATACATGAAAGTTTCTTCTGCACCTTCCTGATCAAGTTGTACGAATGGATCGCTAAATTGGAAAACGACCAAGGAAGGTGGAGGCTTGATGGTCCAATAGTGTGTACCTCGGAGCTAGTGCAAAGGTTGGAAGCTTCTAAAGATAAGATCATGCGCGTTGTCAATCATTAGCTAGATCGAGTAATAGGAGGATTTGTGACAAAATTAGCAATTGATACCTCAGTTAGGTACAGTGAAGCAGATTGATGTTTTTTCAAAGGACCGTGAGGTAAGTATTTGAAATCTTTGAATACCTAGATTAAAATGCTAATGTGTGAAAAGCAGGTTATGCCACTACCTTGATATTTGGATCTATGCAAAGTGGACGAATCTTTAGAAATCAGGAAAGAGCGGGTCTTGAATATAGTCTATTGATAGAGCCTAATTCGAGTGATGACGAGGGAACGGTACAGGACTCACCGTGAAGCATTTTGCAGTTGATAAAGTAGTGTTTTCTGCGAATATCTCATCTGCCCACACCACCTCCACCTTCACCTCCACAAAATAAACCTTCAACCACACCACCTCCACCTTTGCCACCGTTCAATATGTCGAATACCATGAAGTTTCCCGGTTTTAAGGGCTTGGGAAGTGAGGACCTGGACCAGTTTTGGTTCGTTGTGAAGGTTGTGTTATCTCAAAATCAGGTCCTGGAAGGCTGCAAATCAGGAAGACTTCAAGTAACTATTTCAAACCAATCTTTTGACTAAGGTTTAGCCTCCTTAATTTTTTCAAAGAACCAGAACCATCAAACTGCACATCCAACTTCTGTTTCCTATTTTCCTTTGCCTCGAGACGTTGACTTCTGCCATTTTTAAAGACATGAGGCATAGAATTTTGCATCTTGGAATTTGTTAAGGGAGTAACTTCATTTGGTTCTGAATTGCCATTTTCATCAGCTAAGGGATCCTTGACATTAGAATCATTTGACTCTGGCAAGGATGACAAGAGATCAAACTCCCGTCTAGTCATTTCTGTTCTTAGTTTCCTGAATATCTCTGACCTTGTGTAATGATTCAACATTTTTAGATGCCTCCAAAGATGAAATTGAAGTCAGACTTTTTTGATAAACCAGAGATCTGAACTTTAGGAAGAAATGAGATACCTTTGATGGACAGTCCCTTTCAAACCCATAAAACGGATCCAATGCAAGGGATAGAAAATCATTCATAAGTAGACAAAGAAGAGATTCAGAATTTTCAGAATGCACTTCTCTACATAGGAACTCATTACCTTCAGATTGATCAGACAACATGGGGGCACATCCTTTATTGCACATAATTGTAACCTATGGAGCACAATCAATAATACAAATGTCAGAACCTTGGACAATGCAATCCCATGTAATCGAAGACTTGCTTTCCAAATAAAAAGAGTGACTTGATGCAAGACTTTCAGGAGAAGCGGGGATGCAGGACATTTGTAGTCGATTACTTTTCAAAACTGTTGCATCATTAAAACTAATTTCGAGATATTCAAGTAATATCCCAATTTTAGCATCCTCTGATAATATTGACTGAACTTGCACCAAACACTAAACACCATCAGCAAGGCCAACAAACAGATTTAAATGCTCTATGTCAACAGCAAGAACAAGCTCCTTAGGATATCTTTCTGTTCTTCAAGACATTTTGCAAATTATAAACAAGAAAAAGTGGCAAGAGCCCGTTCTTCCCAGAAGTCATACTGCCATCTTTATATCTCCATCTGAGAGTTTTAAGTGTGCAACATGATCAACAGAAATCCGCTCTGCCTCCACAGTCCCTATGATGTTCTGATGGTGAAATTATTTTGAAACAAAACCGCGAATCTGTCTGTTCTGCATCTTCCTTCAGATATTGCAGTTGCACATTGAATTAACTGAACTCATTTCCCCAATTTCGTAGCGTAGCCAATGCAAAATATGAATTATGCGCTACGAAACCACCTAAACATGTTGCGCTGCGAAACTGCATAAAAGGATTTATGTGCTTTACCATCAAACAAATGTGAGACATTTGGCATTGGAATTCTTAAGTGATAACAATGGCTCCACTTGGGATAGTGTGCTCCTGTAGTACACTAAGAACTTGCAGGTCCAGTGCTTTGTCCATTTTATGAAAAACATAGATTTGCTTGACGAGTATTCCTTTCCAACTTCTTGGGCCTTCACCTCGGGCTTAAACTTGATGATCATTGTGAGAGAAAGAAATCTACCACTACTAAAAAAAAAATGCTCAGTCAACCTTGAGCTTATTTGCATTTACCTACCTACCTACCCTATCAGCTTCAAGCTCCACTTGTAGCTCAGGCAACATGATATTTCCAATACAGCCAATCAAATGTCTTATCTGATATTGGAGGCTCTTGACTGCATCCGACCTCAGAATAACCATGGTAGTGAGATGACCAAATCAACTCATAATATACTTGATCTTCATAATGCAAATGAAAATGAAAGACCGGAGTGCAAAGCTTGTCCATATATTCACTTATAGGGTCAAAGAATACATGGTTATGTTGATGATCATCATAACATTCTACATCTTTAGACAACTGATTCTCAACCACACAAGGTTCTTTTGATATGCTATCGAACTGCTTTTCTGAATGCTGCCTACAAACAACGTAATTTTCCTCCTTCTTATGATCATTTATTGTTGTAAGCTGCTGAGAAGTTTGACATAAAAAACCAACCTTTTCCTCTGCCTGAGGGTCGTAGAAAATTTCTTCCAGTATTTCTTCTTGTTGTGTGTAATCATTTTCCTCTTCATTATGATTCGAAGACTGAGAAGTCTGCTGCATCTCTACATCAATCTCAAAGGATGTAATATGATTTTCATAAGTAAACCCCTGCTGATCTTCATGCTGCATTTCATGAGATGTTATACTTTCTTCTTGGTGCTGAAATGCATTGTTATGAAGAGCCTCTAAAATTTCTTCATCCATAAATTCATCATCATCATAACAATCCTCCAAGTACTGAATAAGATTTAAAGAATGCCTACAGCAATCTTTAAGCAGCAATAAGGAAGGATAACCTTCTTTATACATTTCACAGAATTCATCATGAAAACTAGCAAGCGAATATATTGAACCATTTTCCAAACTTTTATACCAAGACCATGCTTTTCCTTCTAAAGTGGTCATAAACATCTTCATGAGACAATCTTCAGGGAAATGAACCTTAAGACTGCGTACATGCATATGGAATCTAACCAAATGAAGAGCAGCATTGTCTTTCTTTTCATCTTTGAATATCGGAAGATCCTCTAACCAATCAACCTTTGGCATAGGATTTGGAAAACCAGGGATATGAGACCGATTCATAGGAGCATACCTGGCATTCATTCTTGCAGTGGAATTCATCTTGAAACTTCATCAAGCTACTGATCTTCTAGCAGTGGAGTCACCTTCCAATTCCTTATTCGATGTGTGGAGTCGCCAAGGTAGTTTTGCAGCCTCAAAATGATGTCTGAGCTCCTGCTACCTTCAGAAGTTCAGCCTCTTGATTTCGGGAATGATTAATCTTCAGGTTCCTAGCAGACGCACCAAAATGTTATCTCAAAATCAGGTCCTGGAAGGCTGCAAACCAGGAAGACTTCAAGTAACTATTTCAAACCAATCTTTTGACTAAGGTTTAGCCTCCTTAATTTTTTCAAAGAACCAGAACCATCAGACTGCACATCCAACTTCCGTTTCCTATTTTCCTTTGCCTCGAGACGTTGACTTCTGCCATTTTTAAAGACATGAGGCATAGAATTTTGCATCTTGGAATTTGTTAAGGGAGTAACTTCATTTGGTTCTGAATTGCCATTTTCATCAGCTAAGGGATCCTTGACATTAGAATCATTTGACTCTGGCAAGGATGACAAGAGATCAAACTCCCGTCTAGCATTTCTGTTCTTAGTTTCCTGAATATCTCTGACCTTGTGTAATGATTCAACATTTTTAGATGCCTCCAAAGATGAAATTGAAGTCAGACTTTTCTGATAAACCAGAGATCTGAACTTTAGGAAGAAATGAGATACCTTTGATGGACAGTCCCTTTCAAACCCATAAAACGGATCCAATGCAAGGGATAGAAAATCATTCATAAGTAGACAAAGAAGAGATTCAGAATTTTCAGAATGCACTTCTCTACATAGGAACTCATTACCTTCAGATTGATCAGACAACATGGGGGCACATCCTTTATTGCACATAATTGTAACCTATGGAGCACAATCAATAATACAAATGTCAGAACCTTGGACAATGCAATCCCATGTAATCGAAGACTTGCTTTCCAAATAAAAAGAGTGACTTGATGCAAGACTTTCAGGAGAAGCGGGATGCAGGACATTTGTAGTCGATTACTTTTCAAAACTGTTGCATCATTAAAACTAATTTCGAGATATTCAAGTAATATCCCAATTTTAGCATCCTCTGATAATATTTACTGAACTTGCACCAAACACTAAACACCATCAGCAAGGCCAGCAAACAGATTTAAATGCTCTATGTCAACAGCAAGAACAAGCTCCTTAGGATATCTTTCTGTTCTTCAAGACATTTTGCAAATTATAAACAAGAAAAAGTGGCAAGAGCCCGTTCTTCCCAGAAGTCATACTGCCATCTTTATATCTCCATCTGAGAGTTTTAAGTGTGCAACATGATCAACAGAAATCCGCTCTGCCTCCACAGTCCCTATGATGTTCTGATGGTGAAATTATTTTGAAACAAAACCGCGAATCTGTCTGTTCTGCATCCTCCTTCAGATATTGCAGTTGCACATTGAATTAACTGAACTCATTTCCCCAATTTCGTAGTGCAGCCAGTGCAAAATATGAATTATGCGCTACGAAACCACCTAAACATGTTGCGCTGCGAAACTACATAAAAGGATTTATGTGCTGTATCATTATTTGCTGAGGTTTTATTGACTCCATAGGCCCAATGGAAACTTATGTAATGTTTGTCCAACCTTCATATTTGTCAATGTTATTCCACAAGAGTTAGCCATATTATTAATAGTCAAAATCAATAACCCTTTTTGAGAGAGCCCTCTCAGGCTAAGGAGGCTAAGCCTTAGTCAAAAGATTGGTTTGAAACAGTTACTTGAAGTCTTCCTGGTTTGCAGCCTTCCAGGGCCTGATTTTGAGATAACATTTTGGTGCGTCTACCGGGAGCCTGAAGTCTATTCATTCCTGAAATCAAGAAACTGAACTTCTGAAGGTAGCAGGAGCTCAGAAGGTTTTTTGAGGCTGCAAATCTACCTTGGCGACTCCATTGTTGAAGAATTCAAAATTCATACATTCATGGTGATTCCACTGGAGTTATGAAGGACCCAGATGCTACCATTCTTCTTTCAAGGTATGCATGCATAAATTTTTCAGGAATTGATGGTTTCCCAAATCATTTTCCCAAGGATGCATATTTTCTAAGGAATGGTCCAAAATTCAACGGAGAGGATTTGAGTTTAACTTTGAAGCATATATCAGATTTCTGTGATTTTATAGAGCTTCTTAGAGTTAAGCATGAGGATGTTTGCATTATGTTGTTCTATGATTCATTTCAAGGGAAATGTAAACAATGGATTGAAAGTTGTCCTACCAAATCCATTAAGTCATTTGAAGACTTTTGGTTTATGTTTTTGGAGGAATGGATAGATAGATCAGATGTGGTGGCAAACTCTCCTTCAATTCAAGGTTTCAAACAATGGAATAATGATCATAGTAATGGAGAAACAGTTGAAAATTTTTCTTTGTCCTTGTCTTCTTATCTAAAATCATTTGAGTGTAAGGCAGAGGATAAGATGAAATTTTTGGATGAAGTTGCTAAAGACATTGAGAAAGACATTGAAGGTTTAAAAGGTCAAATTCAGGCATGTAGTCTTCATAATCATGATCATTATTTTCAGAAGCTTTCTATGGCAAAACACAAGGAGAGAGTGTTGCTTCCTTTCTCTTTCACGATTGAGGAACTGTACACTGTTGTTGAAGATCAGTTTGCACAACCAGAAAGTTACAAGAATCATCAAGCTGATCATGTATTCTGGGATCCTATAGCTGACTACATGGAAGAGTTTTACTCTCCAGTGTTTCAGTTCTTCTATGAAGGTCAGAGGCAATTTCAGTGGCAGTGGTCATCGCCATATCATAGTGGCTCTGAACTCCGATGCAGTCAAAAAACTCAAATATCAGATAAGACAAATGATTGGCTGCATTGGAAATTTCACATTGATTGAGCTGAAAGAAGTTTGAATTGATAGGGTAGGTAGGTAGGAAAATGCAAATAAGCTCAAGGTTGACTGAGCATTTTTTTTCAGTAAATATAGATTTCTTTCTCCTACAGTGGTCATCAAGCTTAAGCCTGAGGTGAAGCCCCAAGAAGCTTAAAGGGAACACTTGCCAAGCAAATTTTAGTTTGTCATAAAAGGATAAAGCACTGGACCTGCGAGTTCTTAGTGTGCTACAGGAGCACACTATCCCAAGTGGAGCCACTGTTATCACTAAAAAAATCTCAAAGGAAAAGGGTAAGGTAAGAAGGAATTGGTCTTGGTTATTCTCATGCTCCTTTCATGAATAAGAAGCACTTGGAAAACTCAGGGTCAGCATACATCAGAGTTCTTTGAAGGCTCAAGCAAGGCATGTAAGGTAATCCTAAATTTTGATATAGATTACATTTTGAAGGTTTTCCTTGAAGAATGGTGTTTATTATATTCAGTTTTGAACAAGCTTCATGACATGTGGAGAAAGCCATTTCAAAGAAAAAGAAAGACTCAAAAAGGTTAAATTTTGGTCTTAAAGCTGTGTTTTGAAATTACACAGCAGTTTCGTAGCGCGCTACGAAACTGCTGTAGCTGCATATTGTGATTTGATGGATCATTTTTGCAACACAAAAGGATATCTTTTTTAGGATGGGCAGTTGAAAGGGATTACTTGTTGGAAATAATACTGAGAGGGGGGGGGGGTGAATTAGTATTATCAGATCAGATAAAACTTTTCAATTTCATACTCAGAAACATATACGCTACTTCAGTTAAGTGAACCCGCGTGTACACGCTACTGTGTCTAAAGCAACTAGCGTATATCCAGAAATCTTATGATTCAGTTAGCTTATCTTCAGTAAATGCATCAGATCATTATTAACCATATTAACAGTAAACAGGTGCAGTATAACAGAACAGATCATCACACAAAAGCCACACACATGAACACCATGATATAAGGTGGAAACCCAATGTGGGTGAAAACCACCTGCTGCAATTTGTCTCTTTCTTCTTTAATAAGAAACTTCTTTTACAATGTACTGGTGCAGTCCTTTACCAGCACGCAGGCTACAACCTGCAGAGGGCTACAACCCTCTCTCGTTTTCCAACTACTTTTGGAAGGGAGCTACAACCCCCTCAGCTCTTGTACTAGCCGATCCATTTACTAGTACGTAGGTGCTGACCCTACAACCTTCCCGGGACCACGTTTCATACATTTTCATACTGGATCCATGAAACAATCACCATTGTAGAACAACCTGCATCATCAATCTCTGAATCACCCAATACTGAATCACTGAAACCTTGTCAAGAACACAGACAACATAACAACAACTAGATCCAACTCTATATTCATACTTCACATTGTATACGCTACTTTGACGAGCCCAACCTGCGTGTATACGCGCTTTTACCAAAGACAACCCGCGTATATATCTGTAAATTCAACCTTAAAACTCTGCAGCTATATCAGACATCAAAACATACCCAGATCATAACAGTAAACATGCGTCAATAGATCTAATCTATTCACAGTCAAACCATATGAAGATAATCTTTCCAAGCCTTGAGATCTCGTTCCATCCTTCATCATCCTCCACATGAGTGAAACCTTGGTTCAGATCACCAACCCATAACCAGCACTTGGATCTCACACTTCCTCAGATCTTCATCACTCACATACTCACACCTACCTAATGATCTTCTCCTTATATAGCCTTAGGCTCTTTACAATACCACGGTCCAAAACCATAGTAACCCAATACCATTAGCTTCAAAACTAGCGATCAACACGTTCGTCGAGACATCAAGGTCCAAAACCATAGGCACAACTTCTAAGGAATAACCGCCGTGGACCAAAGATAAGTTTTCCACATACACGCGCTTTTACTGAAGCCAACCAGCGTGTACACGCGACTTGGGCTTAACGAACCTGCGTGTATGAACTTTCTTGGCATGCTGTACTAAGATCTATCCTCTGATTAAGTTGCCATCACCTGTACCAACCTCTGAGCACCTGTACCAACCTCTGAGCACCTGTACCAACCTCTGAGTGAGTTGCCATCAAGGACAACACTTGAATCATAATGCCAACAATCTCCCCCTTTGGACTTGATGGCAACCACCACACCAAGTCACTCTCCCCCTTTGACATCAAGGGCAAAGGGTGGACCAAGATGTTCTCTTCCTTTGCTGAACATTGCGCTGTCCATACTCCCCCCGAGTATTTGTTAAAATCTCTGAATGATCTCCCCCTTTGTTTATGCCAAAGTGTACCGATCTGTCAATGCTCCCCCTGAGTACATGCAGAGTCTCTGTACTGCTGAAGTGTGCTGTTCATGCTCTTCCTGACTGTAGACAAGATCTGCAAAAGATGTTCTTCAAGAAGAACATGACTCTATACATCATAAAAGACCTTCCTATCACCAAGGACTCATACATTCATCCATCTCTCAACTAAGTGAGGATATACAAAAATTGACTCATCCACCCAACCAAGTGGGGATACATCAAGAGTTTACATATGACAACCAATCACATTGCATCAATCATCCCAGGCATAGTGGGGAAACCAAACATAGGCCGTTACATGACCTTGACATCATAAACGAGATATCGCAAAAGAGATACATGACATAGTGATGAAATATCTAGACCAAGACTTATGAAAGCCACCAGCAGCATCATGATCTGTACCATAAGCATCAACCTGCATTACCATTCCTTTGATCAAACAGCAAGATGTATCATTTAGCTTCTAACCATAATGCCAACAATGCATTATTTGAAGTATATGCTCCCCCTGAGCAAGTATCAAGACATTTCCAGATATCCTCAGCAGACTGTAACTGTTAACCAATAGAGCATATACTGGACTGGATCATATCAGACCCCTTTTCTGAGTCTGTCCCCACTGCTTTTTCACAAACTGACATATACGCGACTTTGCAGTGTGAAACTTGCGTATATACGCATCTTTCCTTCATGAAACTTGCGTATGAGAATTAGAACACTGAAGTTTTACACCTTCAGCTCCCCCTGAGTCTGTTATGTCTGTGCTGTGCTGAGTACCCTGTGTTGTGCCACATCTTTCTGATTGAACTTCCTTCTTCTTCCATATCTTCAGGCATGTTGATGATTTCTTCTTATCATGAGCTTTGTTCCTGCAATCCTTTGCTCTATGTCCAAACTTGTTACATGCATAGCATCTTACATGTTTCATATTCCTCCTATAGCAATCAGCAGCTTTGTGGCCAAACATATTGCAAGAAAAGCAATATCCATTAAAGTACCTTGAATGTGATGATCTTTCTGCATGATGGTCTTGACACCTTCTTCTTCTACATATGGCTGCAACATGTCCAAGATTATGACATACATAACATTCAACATTATTCATGGGAGGAGAAAAAGATTTTCTTTGAGGAGTCTCTTTCCTTGATTGTTGATGGGGTTGTCCTTTCATCTCCTTGTAGAGCCTTTCAGATTTTGCATTAGATATTCTTTGTGAACCAGATTCACCTTCAATAGACTCATGAAAACCAAGACCAGTTTTGATAGCAGGGGACCTTTGACTACTAAGAATATCATCCAAGATCTTAGTACTATCTTGAAATCGTAATAGTTTACCTTTTTCTTCTAATTTACTTTTCAAGATTTTTACCTCAACTTGATGTTGTTCTTCTTTTTCCAGGCATTGCTTCTTCAAGGTCTCTTCAGCTTTCCTTCCTTCATCTAACTGATGCCTTAGTTTGAGGATCTCGTTTTCTTGCTCTTTATTCAGCGCTAGCAGCATTTGTCGAATTCTGGATGCACATTCCAACTGATCTTTTAATATGATGATTTCTTCTTTGAGGGCATTCTCCCTTTTGCTAGGTAGATCTTGCTGATCTATGATTTGATCTGATGCTTCATTTGCTTGTCCATCTTCAATCTGAGGTGATTCAGGATCTGAATACTTGCTTCCACTCAACGGTAGGTTGTCATTGTTCCTTTGAGCTGTCTTCTTCTTTTGACGTGCTTTCTTCCCCATTGTTCTATGAATCTCCTTCAAGCAATCAAGCTTCTCTGAAGAACCTGGCTCTGATACCAATTGTTGGAAATAATACTGAGAGGGGGGGGTGAATCAGTATTATCAGATCAGATAAAACTTTTCAATTTCATACTCAGAAACATATACGCTACTTCAGTTAAGTGAACCCGCGTGTACACGCTACTGTGTCTAAAGCAACTAGCGTATATCCAAAAATCTTATGATTCAGTTAGCTTATCTTCAGTAAATGCATCAGATCATTATTAACCATATTAACAGTAAACAGGTGCAGTATAACAGAACAGATCATCACACAAAAGCCACACACATGAACACCATGATATAAGGTGGAAACCCAATGTGGGTGAAAACCACCTGCTGCAATTTGTCTCTTTCTTCTTTAATAAGAAACTTCTTTTACAATGTACTGGTGCAGTCCTTTACCAGCACGCAGGCTACAACCTGCAGAGGGCTACAACCCTCTCTCGTTTTCCAACTACTTTTGGAAGGGAGCTACAACCCCCTCAGCTCTTGTACTAGCCGATCCATTTACTAGTACGTAGGTGCTGACCCTACAACCTTCCCGGGACCACGTTTCATACATTTTCATACTGGATCCATGAAACAATCACCATTGTAGAACAACCTGCATCATCAATCTCTGAATCACCCAATACTGAATCACTGAAACCCTGTAAAGAACACAGACAACATAACAACAACCAGATCCAACTCTATATTCATACTTCACATTGTATACGCTACTTTGACGAGCCCAACCTGCGTGTATACGCGCTTTTACCAAAGACAACCCGCGTATAGATCTGTAAATTCAACCTTAAAACTCTGCAGCTATATCAGACATCAAAACATACCCAGATCATAACAGTAAACATGCGTCAATAGATCTAATCTATTCACAGTCAAACCATATGAAGATAATCTTTCCAAGCCTTGAGATCTCGTTCCATCCTTCATCATCCTCCACATGAGTGAAACCTTGGTTCAGATCACCAACCCATAACCAGCACTTGGATCTCACACTTCCTCAGATCTTCATCACTCACATACTCACACCTGCCTAATGATCTTCTCCTTATATAGCCTTAGGCTCTTTACAATACCACAGTCCAAAACCATAGTAACCCAATACCATTAGCTTCAAAACTAGGGATCAACACGTTCGTCGAGACATCAAGGTCCAAAACCATAGGCACAACTTCCAAGGAATAACCGCCATGGACCAAAGATAAGTTTTCCACATACACGTGCTTTTACTGAAGCCAACCAGCGTGTACACGCGACTTGGGCTAACGAACCTGCGTGTATGAACTTTCTTGGCATGCTGTACTAAGATCTGTCCTCTGATTAAGTTGCCATCACCTGTACCAACCTTTGAGCACCTGTACCAACCTCTGAGCATCTGTACCAACCTCTGAGTGAGTTGCCATCAAGGACAACACTTGAATCATAATGCCAACATTACTTACAAGGTATAAACATCAAGCAAAAGCAAAACAAGAAAAGAAATACATTTATGAACTCCAAAGTTTTATTATGAAAAGGTAGTCAACTTCCAGGAGGTCTCTAAAGCAACTGAAAGTCTATTTTGGGAAATGGAAAGAGGTTTTTATTCCTAAAAGACTGAGATAGAAAAACCTCCTTCCGTTTCCTCAAATCCATTACGATCTGAGAGAAATTAATGACCAAAGTTGCGCTACGAAACTGCTGTAGGTGCAGTTTTTCATCTCCTGTTTTACACCTGCTTTTCAAAGATAGATTCTGGGCGGTAGGGAAGGTGTTTCAAAAAACCAGGAGAGGTTTTTGTTAAGAACGGATTGGTTCACAAAAGCCTCCTTCCGTTTTTCCAAATACGTTTTCTGTGAGAAATTATGAGCTCTGTCCCAAGACATATTTTTCAGCCAGAACAGCAGTTTCGTAGCAGCTGAAGCTAAATAATCCAATCTCAGTCACTAGTTTTGAACTTCAAGTGGAAATGTTGAAAAGGGAATATCTTCAAGGGATCCTTCAAAATTATCAATCTTCAGCAAAGTTAATACAGGTGGAGGAAACATGTATTCGAATGCAACTTTAAACTTTTGTCATAAAGTGAACACATTTACTACAGTCCAAAATATGTCAGGCAGCTTGGAAGAACTTTTGTCTTCACACATGGACAAAGGTTGACAGCACACAAAGACGTGGCATTCTGATATTTTTGTATAATCAAAGGAGAAATACATGTTACATTTTATTACAAAGCTTGCCGCAGCTCGCAATGAACTCAGAAGTTATTACAGCCAGGTTATAGATGACAAGGAGAATGCTATTTTTGTTTATGGCAGAGCGCAAGAGAGTTGATACTGGTTGCAGTGAGGAAATGAATACTCTCTACAGATTTTGGTCATTTTTCCTCAGAAATAATTTCAATCACTCCATGTATAATGAGTTCCGAAGATTAGCACTGGAAGATGCAGCTGCAAAGTATTATAAAGCTCTATGGAAAGGGAATGAAACCCTAGAAGCTCAGTTGAATTCAGTGGTTGATGGCCATGCACAATTTCACACCTGGACAGTACCAGCCATCAAAGAGGCCTAGTTCATTAGAAAAATAAATATGCAATTAAGAGCTGAGAATAAAGCTCTGAAGAAGAAGATTGAAGACCTGAAGGTACAGCTAGACCAGTTAGCTGCTAAATGAAGTTTCTTTTCAAAGAAAGGTTTGTTCCAAATTTTGTCAAATTTTGCTTAGTTTTATTGTTTTGAGGACATGTAGATCCCTGCTATATATATCAAAGGTCAAAGGGAGTTTTGGCAATCAAATGTCTGGGCGGTAAATATCTCAGGACAAAGGCAAGCTGTTTAAACAATTCAGCAGTTTCGTAGCGCGCTACGAAACTGCTGTAGGTGATGGTTTTAACGCAGACAAACAGTTTGGTAATATGGGCGGGAATTTTCAAAAGGAAACACATAAAGGATATGTAAGAAACCAAATGAAGCTATCAAAGCCGTTCAGATCAAGACAGGTGTACCTTTAAAAAGGTGGAATATTTTAACTCAAGTTTAAAGTTTCTGTTATAAAGCCACTTTATCACCGTTCATGGGGTATTAAATGAATTGCATACAAGGAATTTTGGCCTGCACACTTGTCCATCGATGAAGCCTCCAACACATCAGGAACATGGTAGTGTTCTATATTTTTGGGATATTAAAGGGCTAGAAGACATGCTGCTGTATATTCGAACAAGTTGTGGAAAACTGGAACCGAAAAGCAAGGGATATCTCCTAACACCACTGAAACAGTTAAAGGGGTCAGCATCCAAGGTCAACATGGAGCATTGATTACTTTAGAAGGGAAAGCATGGTCTTGGTATAAAAGTTTGGAAAATGGTTCAATATATTCGCTTGCTAGTTTTCATGATGAATTCTGTGAAATGTATAAAGAAGGTTATCCTTCCTTATTGCTGCTTAAAGATTGCTGTAGGCATTCTTTAAATCTTATTCAGTACTTGGAGGATTGTTATGATGATGATGAATTTATGGATGAAGAAATTTTAGAGGCTCTTCATAACAATGCATTTCAGCACCAAGAAGAAAGTATAACATCTCATGAAATGCAGCATGAAGATCAGCAGGGGTTTACTTATGAAAATCATATTACATCCTCTGAGATTGATGTAGAGATGCAGCAGACTTCTCAGTCTTCGAATCATAATGAAGAGGAAAATGATTACACACAACAAGAAGAAATACTGGAAGAAATTTTCTACGACCCTCAGGCAGAGGAAAAGGTAGGTTTTTTATGTCAAACTTCTCAGCAGCTTACAGCAATAAATGATCATAAGAAGGAGGAAAATTACATTGTTTGTAGGCAGCATTCAGAAAAGCAGTTCGATAGCATATCAAAAGAACCTTGTGTGGTTGAGAATCAGTTGTCTAAAGATCTAGAATTTTATGATGATCATCAACATAACCATATATTCTTTGACCCTATAAGTGAATATATGGACAAGCTTTGCACTCCGGTCTTTCATTTTCATTTGCATTATGAAGATGAAGTATATTTTGAGTTGATTTGGTCATCTCACTACCATGGTTATTCTGAGGTCGGATGCAGTCAAGAGCCTCCAATATCAGATAAGACATTTGATTGGTTGTATTGGAAATATCATGTTGCCTGAGCTACAAGTGGAGCTTGCAGCTGATAGGGTAGGTAGGTAGGTAAATGCAAATAAGCTCAAGGTTGACTGAGCATTTTTTTTTTAGTAGTGGTAGATTTCTTTCTCTCACAATGATCATCAAGTTTAAGCCCGAGGTGAAGGCCCAAGAAGTTGGAAAGGAATACTCGTCAAGCAAATCTATGTTTTTCATAAAATGGACAAAGCACTGGACCTGCAAGTTCTTAGTGTACTACAGGAGCACACTATCCCAAGTGGAGCCATTGTTATCACTTAAGAATTCCAATGCCAAATGTCTCACATTTGTTTGATGGTAAAGCACATAAATCCTTTTATGCAGTTTCGCAGCGCAACATGTTTAGGTGGTTTCGTAGCGCATAATTCATATTTTGCACTGGCTGCGCTACAAAATTGGGGAAATGAGTTCAGTTAATTCAATGTGCAACTGCAATATCTGAAGGAGGATGCAGAACAGACAGATTCGCGGTTTTGTTTCAAAATAATTTCACCATCAGAACATCATAGGGACTGTGGAGGCAGAGCGGATTTCTGTTGATCATGTTGCACACTTAAAACTCTCAGATGGAGATATAAAGATGGCAGTATGACTTCTGGGAAGAACGGGCTCTTGCCACTTTTTCTTGTTTATAATTTGCAAAATGTCTTGAAGAACAGAAAGATATCCTAAGGAGCTTGTTCTTACTGTTGACATAGAGCATTTAAATCTGTTTGCTGGCCTTGTTGATGGTGTTTAGTGTTTGGTGCAAGTTCAGTCAATATTATCAGAGGATGCTAAAATTGGGATATTACTTGAATATCTCGAAATTAGTTTTAATGATGCAACAGTTTTGAAAAGTAATCGACTACAAATGTCCTGCATCCCCGCTTCTCCTGAAAGTCTTGCATCAAGTCACTCTTTTTATTTGGAAAGCAAGTCTTCGATTACATGGGATTGCATTGTCCAAGGTTCTGACATTTGTATTATTGATTGTGCTCCATAGGTTACAATTATGTGCAATAAAGGATGTGCCCCCATGTTGTCTGATCAATCTGAAGGTAATGAGTTCCTATGTAGAGAAGTGCAGTCTGAAAATTCTGAATCTCTTCTTTGTCTACTTATGAATGATTTTCTATCCCTTGCATTGGATCCATTTTATGGGTTTGAAAGGGACTGTCCATCAAAGGTATCTCATTTCTTCCTAAAGTTCAAATCTCTGTTTTATCATAAAAGTCTGACTTCAATTTCATCTTTGGAGGCATCTAAAAATGTTGAATCATTACACAAGGTCAGAGATATTCAGGAAACTAAGAACAGAAATGACTAGACGGGAGTTTGATCTCTTGTCATCCTTGCCAGAGTCAAATAATTCTAATGTCAAGGATCCCTTAGCTGATGAAAATGGCAATTCAAAACCAAATGAAGTTACTCCCTTAACAAATTCCAAGATGCAAAATTCTATGCCTCATGTCTTTAAAAATGGCAGAAGTCAACGTCTCGAGGCAAAGGAAAATAGGAAACGGAAGTTGGATGTGCAGTCTGATGGTTCTAGTTCTTTGAAAAAATTAAGGAAGCTAAAAGATTTGGAATCCATACCAAAGAGGTCTCGTTTAAAACCTAATGGCCACAAATCATCAGTCCTTTCAAGAACATATTTAAAAGAATCAGTGCAGGAACAACAGACAAAGCCTAGGAAATCCTCATTTGAAAAGTCATCTGATTCATCTAAAGCAATTGAAGGACCAATTTGCTTTGCCAATTGAAGGAATCATGGTATTTGCTTTGCCAAGAGAAAGGGGTCTTACAGAGTTAAGCAGTGAATTCAAAGTTCACTTTCATGATCGTCATGGTGATTTTTATTGTTGGTTAAACACAACAATGATGGAGAACGTGATTGATTGAAAAATTGAATTCTTAGCTTTGAATGGATGCAATTTTTCGGAGTCTCAAATTTCCGGAATTAGAGAAACCAGCAGAGAAGCAGTGAATGATGTTCAAGTTATTGTGGCATCTTTATATCTGCAGGATGCTCAAAAGGTAATTGAAGGGATTCCTAATACAACAGTAGTCGAGCTTGATATAGCTGATAAAGACCATCTTCTACAATATATATCTAAGGTAGATGTTGTGATAAGCTTATTACCTGCCAGTTGTCACACGCAAATTGCACATGCATGCATTGAGTTAAAAAAAGAATCTTGTCACGGCAAGCTATGTCGATAAGAACATGTCAGATGCAAATGAAAGAGCTAAAAGTGATGGAGTGACGATTCTATGTGAAATGGGATTGGACCTAGGAATAGATCATATGATGGCAATGAAAATGATCAATCAAGCTCATTTCAGAGGAGGAAAGATCAAGTCTTTTGTCTCATACTGTGGAGGCCTTCACTTTGCATGAAAGTTCCTCAGGGATTCGCATTACCTTCTGTAGTGCAGTTGAAAGTTTGGTACAGGCAAATGGTTTTAAAAAAATCAGAATCGAATATAAAATTGGCAGAAGGAAGATGTTTGACAGATGACGATATCAGTAAATATGTTTTTTTTTTTTTTTAAATTTCACACTGAGGAACCTAAGTCCATTGAAACAAAAGAAGATAGGAATCAGGTAAAGAAGAACCTGCAAAGAGGGAGAGGTAGTATTGGAGAAGCTCAATCAAGAAAAAAGGAAGCTGTAACGAAGGCCTTACATACGGGACTTCTGGACAGGCAGAATGATTTGGATAAGTCTGTGCTTGCGAGCAAGCCAGGTGAAAAAGAAGAACTGCGTGAAATTCATAGGTGTGAAGCAGCGACACCCAATGAAATTGGTTCAAAATCCTTGTCAGATAATTTACCTTCCGCAAAAGGATTGGTTGAATGTTCTGTATCTCGAGCAGAAGATGGAAAGAGATCATCTAAAGCTTCTCAGAAGAAGAATGAGAAAAAGTGGCTACGGTTCCAAACGGTTCTACTAAGAATTCTATTTGTGGCAAGACCTTTAAAACTGAAGGGGAAGGCATTATTGCTAATGAATCATGTGAAGAAAATCAACAGATAGGTCCAGTGGCAATGGTTATGAAAGGTTTTGAAGCTGTTTTGAAATTATACAGCAGTTTCGTAGCGCGCTACGAAACTGCTGTAGGTGATGATTTTAACGCAGACAGGCAGTTTGGTATGATGAGCGGGAATTTTGAAAGGGAGACACCTAAAGGATATGCAAGGTATCAGATGAAGCTACAACAGCCGTTCAGATCAAGACAGGTGTACATTAAAAGAAAAGTGGAATATTTTAACCTAAGTTTCTGTTATAAAGCCACTTTATCACCGTTCAAAGGGTATTAAATGAGTTGCATACAAAGAACTTTTGCTTGCACCCATATCCATCGAGGCAGCCTCCAACACATCAGGAACGTGGCAGTGTTCCATATTTTGGGTTATTAAAAGCTAAAGACATGCTGCTGTACATTTGAGAAATTTGAGGAAACTGGAACAGAGAAACCAGGGAACTCTCCTAATACTTCTAAGCAGTTAAAAGATTCAACAATCAAGGTCAATGTGGAGCATTAAACATCCATCTCAGATATCTCAGCCAAACTCCAGATGTCAAAGAGCGAGGAGAAATCATTATGCATATAATAGGGAGTTAGAGTCATATTAGGGTTAGAACTTTTAAAAAGCTATAGTTAGCACTTTATTGTATTTATTAGTTAGTTAAATAGCTAATAGGTGTCATTAGAGTTAGTGATCGAATTCCCCTCATGCTAGAGGAGGAATCTCGATCAGTTAGAATAAGAATTTTATATATAGCTGAAGCAGCAATGTAACAGGGGTTGGAGATTTTATAAAACAGAGTATTGTTTTGGCTTATGTAGAAAGACAGAGTTCAGTAATATAATAGAACTGCTTTTCTTCTCAGGATTCATAAAGTGTTTCTATGTTCAAGATGTGTGGTTTTACTTTATCCTAGGTTTGAAAATGAATTCTTCACCTGGCTCATCGAACTTCAGCCTTTTTGAGGCCTTAGACTTCTTGGTACTTTCTAGTGATGACTGTGTCAAATCAATATGCACTGGTTCAATTTGCTCAAACTCAATGGCCTGTAATAAATCATTCAAGCTTGCCTTGGATGTTGGGCTCTCTTCAACAGCTATGGCTTTGCCCTTTTCTTTGTTTATCTGGCTTCTTGTCCTTACTCTTGAAACTGCTTCAGTTCTACTTGTTTCAGGAACAGTCTTCTTATCTCAAGGAGGTAATATTATAGCTATAAGGAACCAGTTAGAAGCAGCTAAACATGAGATTGCTAAGGTGAAGAATGCCACTAGGGATTCTGCAGTCAGGTATGCAAATTATCGTAAGGCTGTATGGAAAGAAAGTGAAACCCTAGAAAACCAGTTGGATTCAGTAGTTGATGTTTACACATGGACAGTACCAGCAATCAAAGAGGCCAAATTCGTCAGAAAGATAAATATGCACCTAAGAGCTGAGAATAAAGCTATGAAGAAGAAAATCAAAGACCTGAAGGCACAGCTAGACCAGTTAGCTGCTAAATGAAGTTTCTTTTCAAAGAAAGGTTTGTTCCAAATTTTGTCAAATTTTGCTTAGTTTTATTGTTTTGAGGACATGTAGATCCCTGCTATATATATCAAAGGTCAAAGGGAGTTTTGGCAATCAAATGTCTGGGCGGTAAATATCTCAGGACAAAGGCAAGCTGTTTAAACAATTCAGCAGTTTCGTAGCGTGCTACGAAACTGCTGTAGGTGATGGTTTTAACGCAGACAAACAGTTTGGTAATATGGGCGGGAATTTTCAAAAGGAAACACCTAAAGGATACGTAAAAAACCAAATGAAGCTATCAAAGCCGTTTAGATCAAGACAGGTGTACCTTTAAAAAGGTGGAATATTTTAACTCAAGTTTAAAGTTTCTGTTATAAAGCCACTTTATCACCGTTCATGGGGTATTAAATGAATTGCATACAAGGAATTTTGGCCTGCACACTTGTCCATCGATGAAGCCTCCAACACATCAGGAACATGGTAGTGTTCTATATTTTTGGGATATTAAAGAGCTAGAAGACATGCTGCTGTATATTCGAACAAGTTGTGGAAAACTGGAACCGAAAAGCAAGGGATATCTCCTAACACCACTGAAGCAGTTAAAGGGGTCAGCATCCAAGGTCAACATGGAGCATTGATTACCCATCTCAGCCATCTCAGCCAAACTGAAAGAAGACCAGGTGTCAAAGAATGAGGAGGAATCATTATACATGGAAGATAGAGTTAGAGTCATAGTCAAATTAGAACTCTTTAAAACTCTAGTTAAGCACTTTATTGTATTTAATAGTTAGTTGAATAGCAGATAGGTGTCATCAAAAGCAGTTATCGAATTCCCCTCATGCTGGAGGAGGAATCTCGAATTAGGTAGAATAAGAATTCTATATATAGCTAAGACAGTGATGTAATGAGGGTTGGAGATTTTATAAAACAGAGTACTGTTTTGGCTTATGTAGAAAGACAGAGTTCAGTAATATAATAGAACTGCTTTTCTTCTTAGGATTCATAAAGTGTTTCTATGTTCAAGATGTGTGGTTTTACTTTATCCTTGATTTATTTTACAGTTGCATAGATGTGTAATCACTCAGAATTCACTTATGCTGCTCTGATTTCCTGTACACATTCATGAACTGTGGTTTTATAAGAGTTGTGTTTTGAACATTTAAATGCCACATGCCCTGACTTCTATGTAAAGGCTGTATCATTATTTGCTGAGGTTTTATTGACTCCATAGGCCCAATGGAAACTTATGTAATGTTTGTCCAACCTTCATATTTGTTAATGTTATTCCACAAGAGTTAGCCATCTTATTAATAGTCAAAATCAATAACCCTTTGAGAGAGCCCTCTCAGGCTAAGGAGGCTAAGCCTTAGTCAAAAGATTGGTTTGAAACAGTTACTTGAAGTCTTCCTGGTCAGCAGCCTTCCAGGGTCTGATTTTGAGATAACAGGTTGTATGGATGACACAAAATATTATAGATGATCATATAAAGAAGACGCAGTTGGTTACTTCTCTACAAGATCACGCATTGACATGGTACATTAAGTACTACACCGATAACCCATTGGCATCGTTAGTGAACACTCAGACTGCTCTGAATAAGGAATTTGGTAGGCCCAAGTCTGAATCGCAATCAGTCATTGGATTCAAGGAAATTATGATGAGGCCTGGTGAAACACCCTGGGAGCTGGATCAGAGACTGAAGTGCCAGATCACAAAGTTAACATGAATCTCACGGATAGTTAGCATCACAAATGGTTTGTAGCTTTGCTCCTGCCCCACCTAAGGGTTGCTTTATCGCAGCAAAAGATAGGGACTCAGGTGGAAGCATTGGAGATCACGGTGATATTACATGAGACACCTATCCAGGATGCTGCTTTGGCAGTGTAGCAGATTTATGTGGAGCTGCAGAACCTCTGCTTGGAATTATAGATCTTAAAGAAGGAAAAAGCTGCTCAGTCGGAGGTGCACGAAGAAGTTTGGTGCCTAAAATGTAAGAGCCAGGGGCATGATAAAGATTGCTACCCTGTTTTTGCGAATTATATTACAGGGGGAGGGCCAATGCCCCTTAGAGAGGAGATTGCGGCGGGACCTAGTGTAGGGCCCACGCTATGGTGCGCTATCTTTCAGGTAGCTGGAAAACATGTAACAGACAATTGTCACTTGCTGCAAAAATTTGTACAGACGCCACGAAGAGTGTAACTGTCGTAGATATGAATTGATGATGGAAAGAAAACCTGCATATTGAATGAAAATAAAAACTCAGCCTCCGGATCAAGGCATTGGGGGAGTGCGCAGAGGATATCAGGGGCGCAAATGAGGCCAAGGAGGAGGAGGACGTGGTATAGGTCGAGGACAAGTTATTTGCCACAAGCGTGGAGTGCCAGGACACTACACATGGGAGTGCATGAGCCAACCACACTCATCTTGCTAATACTGTACTCAGTTTGAACACGTGATATAATAATGCCCTATACTGATAGCTAAGATGTAGGAGAAGAAGTCACAGCCTCAGCAGCCTACCTAGAATATCTAGATGATGAGGGTCAAGCCTCGCGAAGAGGATCCCAATGTGAATATTGTGTTGTGAAGCGGAATGATGACTGGTGATGATAAAGGAAAGAAACCTGAAGAAAGTGAGTGGGTTTACAAGGCTCCAGAAAAGGAGGTTGGATTTGATCTAGAACACATGAAGGAAACGTTCATGGAAGGAAGGAAAAGCTTCCTTAAGGCCTCTACCTTAGGAAGTCAGGACAAGCTATGTGAAGAAGTTGACCCCTCCATGCTTACCACTTTCTTGGAGACTTGTATGAAGTTGATCGCGATAGCAAGGCTGTGAAAGGGATACAAGAACTAATAAATAAGTGTGTCGGTAAGGAAGGTGCTCTTGAAGGACACCGTGCAATTAGAAAGATAGGAAAACATAAGACAAGAATAAAGCACGAGATGAGGCTTACCATGCAAATAAGAAAGTACGAGATGGATCAAGTTATTTTGGATATGGGGTCGGATGTGAATGTTTTGCCTAAATAGACATGGGAAAGAATGTGGAGACCTGCGCTGCAGTGGTTTTTGATTCAATTGAGAATGGAAAATCAACAAAAGATTATCCCTATGGGAATATTGCATGGAGTGACTGTAGAAATAGAAGGTGCGAGCACGTTGGATGATTTTGAAGTGATAGAGATTGTTGATGACAACAATCCATACCCCTTGCTCCTGAGAATTGATTGGGATATCAACATGAACAGGGTAATCAATTTGAAGAAGCAAACAATGTCGTTTGAAAGGAAACCGCTCCGCGTAGTAGCACCATTGGACCCTGTAGAAGGACCGCGCTATACTGAACCTGTCCACGACTATGAGGAAAGAGATGATGATTTGGACCAGATCTATAAAATAACAGCGTGAGACCAAGATTGGGTTAATCAAACAGCTGATGGATGTATTGCATGGGACCACGAAATTTCCTGTACATTAGATTCTTATGAGGAATTGGAACACTGGTAGACTAGGTTGCATGAAGTATCTACGTTGCGTTGTAATATGATGACTAAATCGCTGCGTTGTGTATCATTCGAGGTAAGAAGTTTTCCTTATTATGATGTTCTAACTGACGTAGATAAATTTCTGGATGCATTTGAAAGGGAAGTGCCTCATAAGCATCACTTCCAAGCGCTCGATTTGGTGTTGCGCGCTACGCCTGCATGGTGGTGGGGTACGCATAATGACAGTTTTGATGAATGGCATGAGTACATAAGAATGATGTGATTGTGGTTTGGTTGCTCGAAATTTTGGCTAACTGAAAAATATGATGGAAGAAATCATCCACATGATCATTTAGCAAAATGGACTAAGGTTTATGGGACGGAACCGAAACCAGAGTGGGTGCATATGTTTTGTCACACTTTGGACGTCATTCCTATGAATTGGTACCTAGAAACAGAGCTCCGCCATGGTACTGCTGAGTGGGACATCTTGAGAGAAGGATTTTTTATGACCTTCAGCTTTGAGGATGGGTTTGAAAGCATCGACAAAGCATTGCAGGAGGTTAAGGCAACAATCTTTAGAATACTATAGGATCCTTTAGAATTGATTCAACCAGATTGGAGCACCTAGTTGTGCCATGCACTGGAGTGCTATAATGTGACCGCTGAAGAAGATGATGAGGATCCAAGGAATATTAACATCCCAGAGGCCAAAGGCCACCGCAAAGTTGAGGGACCATAGATAGAGAATCCAGACATCACTGCACCATTGAAGACTAGACAAGTGAACATTGGCACAAAGGTGGAGCTGAAGTTTGAAAATATTGGAGATTATTGGGATGATTCTACAGTAGATAAAGTCAATGAATTACTCTACGAATATCAGGATTTATACCCTACCAAATTTTCAGACTTGAAAAGTATCATAGGATATTTGGGAGTGATGAAAATAACTTTGAAACTGAACGCGAAGCCTGTTAAGCAAAGGCCATATCACCTTAATAAAAAATACAAGGAAAAGGCCCGCTTGGAGTTAGACAAGATGCTTGCAATAGGTATTATTGAACCGGTGGAGGAATCTGATTGAGTGAGTCCAATGGTAGTTTAGGAAAAGAAGCAAAAGGATGAAATAAGGATTTGCATGGATCTCAGGAAGCTTAATGATGCTTGTGTTCATGATCCTTTTCCAACTTTGTTCACAGATAAAGTACTGGATAATGTTGGAGGGCAAGAGGCATATTCATTCACTGATGGGTTCTCTGGATACCATCATATTAAGATCGCACCTGAAGACAGGAGTAAGATCACTTTCGTGACAGAATGGGAATGTTTCAAGTATACAGTGATGCCTTTTGGACTTAAGAATGCGCCTACGATCTTCTCGCACGTAGTCATCACGACGTTCAAATAATTTATTCACAAGTTATTGGAGGTATATTTTGATTATTGGACAGTGTTTGGGCTATTAAAGCACCATATAGCTAGTTTGCACTTGATGTTGGATACATGTAGAAGGTATGAGATTGCGCTCAACCTAGAGAAATGCTTATTCTGTGTCCCTTTCATAATCTTGCTGGGTCATGTGGTATGCAGGCAAGGAATTATGGTGGACCCTACTAAGATTGTGGTAATAATTAATTTGGAGGTGCCAAGAAGTGTTAAACAGCTGCATGCAACACTGGGCCACACTGGGTACTATCGGAAGTTCATCAAAAGTTATGCTCAGATTATGCGCCTATGGAAAAGCTACTGAAGAAGGATGCTACATTCTATTGGGATGAAGAATTTCAGCGCAACCTAGATGTACTAAAGGAAAAAATGGTCACCGCATCAATCCTAGTCTTCTCGGATTGGATGAAGTAATTTCATGTGCATGTGGATGCCTCGTGTATTGTGCTAGGAGCAGTGCTAACATAGGTTGGCGAAGGGGAACTGGATCATCCTATAGCATTTGCAAGAAGGAAGTTGTCAAAGGCTAAAAAGAATTATTCGAAAACAGAGCGTGAAGGCTTGGCTATGGTGTATGCGATCCAAAAGTTCAGACATTACCTACTAGGAAGACATTTCAAGATGTACACAGACAATTCTGCATTAAAATATCTAGTTAATCAGCCCGTGTTGGGGGTTGGGGGGGAGTATGTAGATGATTGCTGTTGTTCCAAGAATATGATTTCGAGGTAATTGTGAAGCCAAGGTGATTGAATGTAGGGCCAGACCATCTGTTGTGCATTGAAACAGGAGAGGAGCCTACTAATTTGGAGGAAGGGCTGCCTGACGTGCAGCTCTTTGCGATGTGGATAGCAGATAATAACTTCACAGGTATTATCCATTTCTTGACCATGAGAATGGCTCCAGAAGGATACACCAGTTAGCAAGAGAAATAATTGGTGGTGTGCGTGACAGACCTTTTTTTGTAATTGCAGGCCATTTATATAAAATGGGATCGGAAAAGATACTTCAACATTATGTGCCTAGTTTTGAACAAAACAGTATCCTCGCTGAAGCTCATGGGGGAGCTACGGGAGGGCATTATGTAAGGAAAGCAGCAACATAGAAGATTTTGCACACTGGGTTGTGGTGGATGATGCTGCATAAGGATTATAAAGCCTATTTTCAGGCATGCGGTGCATGTCAGAGAATTGGCAAGCCATCATAGAGGGATGAGTTTCCTTTGAATCCATAGATGTCATTGCAGCCATTTGAGAAATGGGCAATTAATTTTGTAGGACCGATTCAGTGTCCAGGCAAGAAGACGAGTGTGCAGTATATCATTACCGTGACTAAATATTTGACTAGATGAGCAGAGGCACAAACTGTGAAGGGATGTACAGGGGAAAAATTAACAAAATTCTTGTTTGAATATGTGTTGACTAGGTTTGGTTGCCTGAAGGTTTTTATGATTGATCGTGGTACACATTTTCTCAACGAAACGATCAGTGTGTTGACAGATGAGTTCCAGGTTTACCTTCAAAAGAGTACGCCATATCATCCTTAGGCCAATGGAACGGTTGAGGCTTTTAGTAAGATATTGGAGAATGCACTGACAAAGGTTTGCAACACACAGCGAAATGATTGGGACGTGTGCGTACCAGCACTGTTATGGGCTTACATAACTACTTGTAAAAATCTAACTGGTGAGACACCTTTTAGGTTGGTCTATGGCATGGAATCTATCATGCCTATGGAGTATATCGTGCCTAGTCTATGCATCATGACTTTCATAGGAATGATGAGCTGTAGAGCCTTAGAAGAAAGGCTCGTGTAGCTAATGGAACTTGAGGAAGATAGGTTTTTGGTTGGATTCCATCAACAGGTTTAGAAGGAACATGAAAAATCTTGGCACGATTGGCACATCAAAATGTGCACCTTCAAGGTAAATGATTTGGTTTTATTATATGACAGTAAGTTTGATAAGTTTCCAGGAAAATTTCAGATGCACTGGTTGGGGCATATGCTATCAAAGAGATTACAAATGGTGGATCAATTCAACTTGTGAAGTTGAATGGAGACTCATTTCCAGGAAGGATAAATGGATGCCGATTGAAGCCATACACTAGGGATCCAACCCAATGAATACATGACGGTAGAATAGTCTTAGTGCTCCAGGAAGCTGCAAGGAGGCGCATGACTATAAACTACACTGAACAGTTTGTAGAGCTATGCGACAGGGGGGCTGCGCGAAAACGAATGATGTCACAATACCAGAAGAAGCGTGAAGGGAGCTACACTATAGGGGAGAGATCGTGTAGCATAGCCCGAAAGTAACCATTACAATCATTGTTCATGGTTTGACTGCGAGGAGATGGTTAAGAGGAGCAGGGGGTGGCATTTAAGGCTAAAATCTTTGGAAATCTGCCGCCAATTCAACATTTATGGACAGATTTTTGGGGGAATGGTCGAATTTGAATTTGAATTCGCTTATAAATTATGCATGGCCATCTAGCGAAAAACGCTTTGCATCCCGAGAATTTCTGTGTTGAGCTGTCGATTATTTATCAATCAACAATTTTTCTCTTATTTAGTCGCTAGTTCTGTATTTGATAAGTTACCTGAGGATACCCAGCGATTTATTCTCAGCATGATGGCTAGACCAGGAGAGATTGCTAGTACAGGAGGAGTTTTGTCTCTGAGGGAGCTTCTCCAAAGGTGATGAGCATGGAGGCTCTGGCTCTTGTGCCTATAGCGTCGAGGTCGCCTAGGCCAAAACCTGAAGTCCCCAAACCTAAGAAGGACAGTAGAAGAAGCCCATGTCAGTGTGCGAGTCACCAAGGAAGCATGCTGCTACATAGGCCCAGAAGAAAGAAAAACCGAGCGCTAAGGATAAGGGACAAGTAGTGGATTTGGAGGCTGAAGAGGGCATAGGGGACATAGACACTAAGGGGGTGGATCCTATATCCAAGTTTCCAGATTATATCCCTCCGCGCAAGGGAAAATTGAAGGTCCATAAGGACCTAGATGCAGGACAATTCCTCCTCAATACACCCCTGTTACTGGAGAACCTCACTTTTGAAGGTCTGCACTTGGCGCGGATTCCCCATCTCAAGCTGGAAGACTGGGACGTGGCAGACCACGAGAGTTTTCCCCACTTGGAAACAAAGAACTGTATGAAGAGGGTCTTTTACATAGAATTAGGTGTCACCATGCTAGAGCTTGTGGAGTGGATTCACGGAGTGAATCAGTTAGGGTTGTTGAACCTGTTGTGGGTACCCCACTACCACCACTCCAACATCAACTTGATAGTTATCACACAGTTATTGACCCTAGTGCATGACGGATGCTTGTGGCTAAGCGCACCAATCCCCATTATTGATATGTTGATCCATCGGATCACATTGATGTCGCACTAAGGGTTGAATCCAGCCCAGGAGTTTGGCGGAAAGACGAGAAAGTGCAGCCTCCCTAAAAAGATGAAGGATAAGTTCAAACTCATGAAGAAATGACGCCAGTACTCAATCACCTCTATCACTGATCCTGCAGTTAGGATTTCCACATAGATCCTTGCATGCAAAGTCATGAGGAAATTCTGCATGGACAAGGTTATGGCACCAATGATTTCTTTGGCTGCACAGTGCACGGAGGGCGTACAATTCAACTGGGCATGCTTCATAGTGCAAGGAGGGCGTATATTTCAACTGGGTGTGCTACCTTTGTAGCGAGTTCCTTGCAAACTGTTGAGAGGTGCAGGATGAGAGTAACATATTCCACTATTCATGTTTGTTGCTATCCATTGCGCTCATCGCTTGGGATCTGCCAAAGGATAGTCAGTTTCCTCTCGTGGAGAAGGATTTGTTGGAGGCTGCACAGTTTGAATCCATTTGGGAAAAAAATGATGCCACACGCGTTACAGAAACCAAAGTCTTCTAGGTTTTGATGGAAGCGAGAATTCACATGGCCATCAACCAAAAGCCACGGTTGTCACCAACCATGTTTGAGCAGCTTCCAGAGTACATGGAGTTCAAAGTTGACTTCCACCACGTATACATCTTGGTGCAGTAGGACCCATAGCAAAAATGGTTTTACCTATCTTACCTTATGTTGGCTACATGGGGCCTGACCCAGGTTCAGTAGTGAGTTTAGCCAAGAAAATCCTGGTACTATCGGCCCTTTTGGCAATAGTCCGCGGAGCGCGGACTAAGGTCTCAACCGAGGTAGTATGGGAGGGTGGTGGAACTAGGTTTCCACACCCTAGGGATGTCTTGATGTGGGAGATCAGTGCTTGATCCACCCTTCGCGCTTGCTAGATTATGCATACCTGAAAGCTTCTGGTGTTCTATGGAACCACCTTCAAGCAGCTTCTGCCGCAGTGCGATCAATGTTAATTACCCAATTCTTCCTTAATTAGGGTTTTTTCATTAATTACTAAGAAGATTCTCAATCCTAAGCATACATATAAGTGTGCACAGATAAATAAACAGGTATTATCAATGCATAACATTCAATTACAGATCTATGAACCAAATGCACAATATATCAAACCAACTGATCTTTATTAATAATGCCTTCAAATCTTGACCCAGTACAGACTCAACTCCTTCCTGCGCACTCAGCTATAGGGGTCCGCGCACACAGTTGCAGACTCTACCAGGCCTCTGCGCACATAGCTGCATAGCCTCTCCCTACTACTGCAACCGAAGACTTGGACTTACAGACTCAGAGCTAATTCATCATCCAAAAACCCTTATTACTTCTCAAAGCTAAGACTCCCTTTACACTTAGAGACTCACTCTATTTATACAATCCCATGGTTCGTGGACCATGGGTAGGAAGACACACTCTACATTAAATTACATTATCTTAGGGTGGACAACCCTAGACTCTCGTGCTCTGCACCCACATTTCGCGGGGTATTTACATTGCACTTAACCAAAATCCAGGCTTCAAGCCCCAAAATCATGCTATGGAGGGATTCGCTGCCCAATAGGCCCCAAACACAATCATCGTGACTCGTCCCAAGTCACTCGGTTGGTGCGGTGATCTTCGCATGGAGTCCATACAACAACTTCTGCACTTCTCTTACGTCCGCAGCATATTCTTTCGTTGTCCTTTGTACTAGTTGTGCACGTATCTCCGATTCATCTTTGTCAGGTGCAATTCCTTACCTGAGTGCATATATGCCCTGCATCTATGCCAACTTTCTCTTGATCTTGGCGGTGACCATGAATGCTTCCTTGAGCCAAGGCTAGATGCTTGCTTTAAGCACTGCTTCTTTCTGACGCGCAGTGTCTGCCTGTTCCTTTAGAGCTTGGGCCTCCCTCATCTTGGCCAGTTGCTGAGTAAGGGCGACCGTCTGCGCGGTCCCTCGAACATTGTCATAGGCCTGCTGCAACTCCTGCACTTTTGTCTCTAAACGTTATAGAATTGGGTCTTCCTGCAGTGAAGTGAGGGTGAAGAGTGACTGATCTAACAAGCCTGTGCAATCCTGTATGGTGCGCTCTATTGCTTCCAACCCTGATTTAATGGTGCGGTGGCTCTGCTCTCTGACTTCTAGGGCTATAGAGGGTTGCGCCTTCAGTTGCAGTTTCGTGATCTACAGGTTGAGGTCCAGCTGGATCCTTGTTGCTTCCTCCTTTGCCTCGTGGAATCCATTGGTGAATTTGTGGATCCATATACCTACTGGTAAGTCTGTTGCAATCTTTAGCTCGGGGACGTGGCGACATGATTCCTCGACAATTCCCTCCAACTACTAAGTTTACTCTATCACTTCATCGTGTTGGAGGCTCAGTTTCTCAATGTTGATTCGTTGTTCACTGAGCATCTATATTGTGCGTCCTTCTCTAGCGCAGAGCTCTATCGTTGCTCCATCATGTAGCTGGTATAATATCTCTCGCAGAAGGGCGGCCAAGTTTAGGCCAAGTCCCTTGAGCTGGCCTACCACAACTCTGTCCTCCATGTTGTCCACTGTCAGTGCTCCTTCCGACAACGCGACGGTATTATCCATTTTTGCCCACAACAACTACTCTGTTGTTGGTGTACCTATAGCCCCGTAGACGGCTATCATTCCTTGTTGTGGGGGCCGCACCTAAAGTTCCTGGAGTTGTGCCCTGAGAACCCCAACACATTCTGCTGCTCCGTCATTGCTTCTTGGAGCGCCTCCCTGGTGACCTCGCGAACTGTGTCGTCGATGTCGTATAGGTCACCCTCGGTCAGTGTAATAGGTTCCCCATCTAATTTGGAAGCCTTGGTCTTTTTCCTGGGCCCTGTCCATTCCGTACTGTGCAGCCGCTTTAGCTATGTTGATGATGTGTGTGGGTCTGTGCCTGCCACCATGTCATCTGTCCCTTGTCCTGTGGTCAGGTCCGGGCCTCTTCCTTCCTGCGTCGTGGTTACCTCAGATGCTAGTGTTGTTGTTGCCTTTTCTGCGGCGGCCTTCGCTGCCTCACGGGAAGCCCATACTTCTTCAGCTAGCTGCTCATTCCACTTCTGTTGTGCTAGCATCTTGGCAGCATCCTTCTATCTTTGAATCACTATCTCATCATGCGCCGCTAGATTTGGTGCACGCCATTCTAGTGGCCATGAGTTGAGCACCGTGAAAACAACATCATCAATTGCAATGAAGGGGAGTGTGGTCCGTTTCTGTTCTAGATTCTTCTGCACCCTGATATACACATTGTGCATATCTTCTTTAAAGTATGGAAAGCTCCATAGACTTTCATACACCATGGGGGATAGGTGCAGCCGTTTTTTGATTCACATTCGTACACTTGCCTCCATTAGTATCTAGAAGATCTTGGTTTTGCGGATTCGCGTGGCATCCTTCATTGTCCATAGCGATGCGTATTTTGCTGCCTCTGGTTCAATATCTTCTATGAATGCCTGGAAATCCTCCTGATCATCATTGCTCTCAATATTAACCGTTTTTCCCTTCTCTTTCATCGACAGCTTACCAAACCATGGGTTTTGCGGAGACATATAGACCAGTCCTGCTCCCTGTGGGTCCTTTCTAGTCCTCGGTGTTCGGGGCAATTTTGGAATTTCCGACACATCCCCCACCGGTGACATAGGGCTCAGTGTGGCTTCCTCGGCTGTCGACATCGCTCTGCTCAGAAGGTCTTGCGTCTCTTTTGGCAATGCTTCAAACAGTGAACTTGCTTTCAAAACCTCTAAAGCCGTAAAGTCCATACGCAATAACTAAATTCTAAAGATGCCAAGGGTTGTTTGGTGGATGACCATCTGGGATTTATAGGCCTGCCGGAATTCAAATTCGACCGTTCCCCCCTCCTTTGGCTCATTAATGCCATATTGGCAGCAAATCGTTTCAAATCTAGTTCTGACGTCGTGTCTTAATTGCCCACCGCCCGCTCCTTGTTGTCTTAAATGGGATATCTTATCATGAACAGTGACCCCAATGGTCACTTTTTGACCTACATGTGTGGTAGCGTGGCCTCCCATGCATGGGCACAAACTTTGGGACTGATTGACCCTGCGCGTAGTCCTCCTATTGCACCACTTCCATACAGACTCTTTTATAGTCCCGCGCTCTCTTCCAACTACTTGGAGCGCTGAGACTGTGCTTTCTACGGATAGTTAGGTGGTTACTCCACCCGCACGAGGCTTCCCTACACCTTCCAGCCTAGTTCGCGGGTACCTCGCAATTACCCTGACATCAGTCAGCACTTTGTGTTCTTCTTTACACGGTGCGCTCCCCCAATTCCTTTGTCTAGTGAGGTGCGGCCACAACCATGGTAGCAAAGCCACAAATCCTTCCAATGCAGTAGTATGGTTGCCTACCTTTTGTTCTGTCGGGCTTAGTTTCTCGACGTGGCCTGCTTGTGTGATTTCAATTTTCAGTTTGTTGATTTTTTCGTCCAAGATCCTACTTTTCTTCCTTAGCCATACTCGATCTTCTTCGAGTTCACAAATTTTCAAGTGCCCTTAACGAATGGCTTCCTGAATCTGCATATGTTTGACCCCGCGTGGCTACATAATTCCTTCATCCTGGTCCTTATGAATCATTTCAATTATGTGAGGATTCCTTCCTCCCAAACCTATGGCCTTGACTCTGACCGTCATCTTTAGGATCATTTCTGCACTTAGATTCTTGTACATGACCCTAGAGGCCTATCGAACCGCAGGTACGCACTGGTCCCAATCAGTCTGTCTGGCCCAGTGAACCTTTTTCAAGATCTCGCATACCCTCTTGAATGGTTCTATGTGGAACTTTTGTGGTATACAGTGCTTTTCCTGCTGCTACAGCTGGTTTCGAGTGTCGATCCATCGACATAGGTGAGCGCGCAACCTTCTTCATCCTGGTTGCCTGAGTCTCGTTCAGCGCTAGGGGATTTCAATTCATAATTGCATCTACCTTTTACCTTCGCGCCAGCTTACCATGATCTCTAGACATGTACTCCATCCCCGTACAGGTGTTGCGCACAGTATTCCTTCCAGCACAACGTACTACTACTGTTCTGGTACTGCGCTTCCAACTTGGTCCAGGAATTTATCCACCGTTGTCACTTCATCATGTGTTGGCAATCCCCTTGCCTTTGTTGTCAACCGACGGATTGATCTAATCATCATGTTGCAATTTAGCATCATCACCTCGTGCAACCAGTTCGGCTAGCGTTCTAATTCCTCATCTGAATCCAAAGTGCAGGCGCTGTTGCGCTCCCACGAGATTCTTTCATCCATAGTCAGATTCACCCAATCTTGATCCTATGTAGTTATCTGGTAAATGAAATCCAGCTCATCGTCGCGCACTGGTTCAGTGTAGCGTGCTCCTTCGGCTAGGTCTAGTGGCACTACTACGCGTAGGGACTTTTTCTCGAATATCATCTTCCGCTTCTTCAGATTGATGACTCCATTCATATCAGTGGCCCAGTCTATCCCTAGCAACGTGGGATACAGATTGCTATCATCGACAATCTTTATCACTTCAAAGTTCGTTTGTGTGCTCGTGCCTTCAATATCGACTGTTACTCCTTGCAATCTTCCCATGGGCATGATCTTCTATTGGTTCTCCATTCGTAATTGAATAGGGGACCACTGCAACGCAGGCCTGCCCATGCGTTCCTAGGTTTGCTTAGGTAACACATTCACGTCGGACCCTAGGTCCAAGATTACCTGATCCATTTCGTATTCACCAATCTGCACCGTCAATCTCATCTCCCTTCCAGTGCGCAATGTATGCTTTCCCAGTTTCCGGACTATGCATGGTTCACCCGACCCTGCGCACCTAGTGATCAGCTCTTGTAGTCCTTTAACTGCCCTATTATCGCACAACAGCTTCATGCATGTCTCTAAAAAGGTAGTAAGCATAGAAGGATCCATTCTTGGCTCTAGTTGATCCTTACTACCTAAAGTAGAGGCCTCCATAAAGCTGTTCTTAGCTTCCATAAACATCTCCTTTGTGCATTCTAATTCAAACTCAGGTTCCTTTGTAGGAGCCTTGCGAACCCATGTATATTCCTTGGGTTGCTTCCCCTGATCTTCCCCTGTGGTTGTGTCACTTATAAGCATCATTTTCACATTGGGGTCTTCTTCGCACAGTTCAAACCTCATCATTTGGATATTCTGAGTCGGAGTAGGTTGTAGTACCCCTTTCTCTCATATCTATGCGATCAACATAGGACAATCTACCATTTCATGATCAAACTGAGCATAGTACGAACAAGATATTCTCGTTGGGTTGGTACAATCGTGATCATAGTGCCCTGGTCCTCCGTAATTGTAATAGATTAACTATCTGCAGCCCCTTCTTGGCCCCATTCCTCCTCGTCCTTGACCTTGGCCCTGAAATCCAGTGCGCGCCATCCCTGCGGCTGGGTCGAGGCCTCACGTTTCTGTCTGCATTCTATAGGCTAGGGTTTTCTCCATCATCAACTCATAGCTATGACAAGTACGCTCTTTGTGGCCCAACGACCTACAAAAATTACAAAACCGCTACTGTGAAGCCTATGTATACTTCTGCAATAGATGACAATTGTTCGTCATGTGTTTTCCTCCTATCTGACAGATCGTGCACCATAACATGGGTGTCGTACTCGGCCCTGCCTATGCTTCTGGTCTCAACGACGTCGGTCTCCCTCCTGCCAAGTATTTCATGAATACTGGACAGTGATCCTTGTCATGGCCCTGACCTTTGCATTTTATACACCATACTTCATTGTCCGCCTTTGGCCATGGTGCCCTATTTTGCTTCAAACTCTGCATCTCCAAGCATAGATTCTATAGTTGTGCATGGATTTGTTGAAATCCCAACCCAGGGTCTTGTATTGGGGTCTCATGCAACCTCATCACCATTTCCAACACTTCGGCCTGGGTTGAAAGCTTCTGTTGTGACAGTGCCGTCCTCAGGTGCGATGTCAAGGATGCCACAAACCATGCGTAGTGCTACGCGTATGTGAGCATCATATTAGCCTCGCGTATCATACTCTTTAGTCATTGATTCAGATCCCAGGGGGACTCACCCAGGAGCATCGCGATCTCTTTAAACCCACTAATTGACTGTGTTTTGGACTTCAGTCGGCTAAATTCCCTGTTCAATGCTTTTTGGATCTCTGTTATTCCTGTGTTTGGGTGATCATTGGAATGCTTGATATACCATGTCAACACGCGATCCTGCAGTGTGCTCACCAATGTAGTCTTCTTAATGTTGTCATATGTGATCCCTTGTGCTTCCCACACTACTCTTACCACAAACCATAATTGATCCGGATCCTCATTTCTAACTCCTCTGAATATGGGTAGCTTGATCGCGCTCACCATGTTGAACTGCAGTGGTGGTGGAGGTGGGGTGGGTGAAGATGTAGGTGAAGGAGGTGAAACGAGTGGTGGCATAAGTGGAGGTGGTAACTGCAGACTACGCTGCCTTATTAAACTGACCGCACTTCTCAGAGAGACCCGAGCGAGCTCTTCCTCGCTTTCTCACGAAGGTGAAATCAAGGGAATGTTTCCTAATTCCTCACTACCTTTGTGGATCCTTTTGCTTCATGTCATTCCAAACATTAATGTATTCGCATCACCCGTTTTTCACATAACAACATCTTAATCCAGGTATTCAGAGATTTAATGTACCTACCTGATGGTCCCTTGAGGAAACATCGCTCTGCTTCACTGTGATCATAGTCGTGTCTATCACAAACTCAGTGATAAATTCCCCTATTATCTAGTCAAGCCAATGGTCCACAGCCCACGTGATCTTATCTTCTGATGTCTCTAGTCTGCGCACTAATTTTGGAGTCCACATTATCGGTTGATCGAGCTTATACCTTCCCTGGTTGTTGGCTAACCTTGCGATCCAATCATACAGTTCAGAAGGGAAGGATGAGAAGAAGATCTCATGGATTTCCATATATACGTAGTGATCCAACCACCTCTTCTCGGATATCTACAGAGTTCTATTTTCCTGTGTCACGAACTGGTGAAGCTTCTTGTCCAACCACTCTTCAATTTCCTCCTTTGTAGGGTTCCAATGGCACGTTATCACACATCCCTTAGGCAGATCCTGGTCCCAGCAACGAACCATTTGTTGACTACATGGGGCCTGACCCAGGTTCAACAGTGAGTTTAGCCAAGCAAATCCCGGTACTTGTTGAGCCTCAAACCTGCACCTTCCTATACACCCTCTCAGCCTTCTTTTTCGACTTACTTCATCCACCAAGCTGTTAAATCATTGCATTATAGTCTAAAAAGAGCTTTTTACATGGTTTTCTGACTATTCTTATGACTGTTGTTTGGTTTAGATTTTTGTTCAGGCAGCTGCAGAAACTTGTCAGTATCTGCAGCCAGCACAGGTTTCCGCAGCTAGCACAGGATTCCGTAGCTATTTTGTTAAAATCTATGCTACAGGTGTCCTATGAAGAAATGAACCACATGGGCAAGCTATAGGTGACGGGTACATGGAACATGTCCCTTCAAATCAGCCAAATCATCCATAGAAGGTCATGGTCAACAAGGGTCAAAGGCAAAGCCAACCAAGGAATTTAGTGGTGGCACGTCTCTGTTTTGAGCACGTGAATGTTTATGTGGCACAGTCCTCAGCCCACGAAGACACCGGCACACCTGGAGATCATCCCCGTAACCTGAATCCAACAGCTACCACTCCGAAGATTTAATAGACATGATGACAGTTACGCTAGATCTCGGCTGAGGAGATCTACGTGTCTTTGGCAACGCAGTTAATAGCATAGGATTTAGTTAGTTAGTTTCAGCACTTTTTCATTATAAATAACGCGTTGATGAACGTTGTGTAGAAGCTTTTGCGATGTAATTTTTGGAACTGTTTCTATTATCACCCCATTGTACTTTGTTTTATATATGTTGCTGCTGCTTTAATACATGAGAAGACTACTTTGCTGAGCTCGTTCTTGTGATTGTTCGTTAACTGGCTGAGGTGGCAGAGGGCCCCTACGCACTAAAGACCTGTATAGTTGTCATTTGATTTCATTATGTTTCTGTCTTCATAATCATTAGCTTGTATATAACATGCTGTTTAGATGTTTTTAAATTCACTACTGTTTACATGTTCACTTCTGTTTTCTTATAGCTGTCAGCTGATCAATATTTTCTGCAGGTTTTCTTAGGCAGCCCGGGAAAATTTTCATCTTTTTGATAACTATTGACATATGAGATCATCTTGTCCTTCCTGCTAACTTTCATTTTCTGAAGTTTAATTCCAGCAATGTCCTTTTTCAAGTTGTGATTTGCTTATTTATTTTTCTGTTACTTGGACATCATACTACTCATCAGTTTATGGTTTCTTTCTATAGTCAAGTGACTCTATTAGTAAGAAATCAGAATATTACTTATTGTAGTGTGATTTAGTTATCATATTGCTTAAACTTATTCATGATTGCTTCCCATAAGGTAGATTGAGCTGAAGGGTAAAGGATCAGAAGAGTTGAAGTAGTGTGATTAGTTTCCTTTATGCAATTTAATTTCTTGCAATTTAGTTATCATATTGCTTAAACTTATTCATGATTGCTTCCCACAAGGTAGATTGAGCTGAAGGGTAAAGGATCAAAAGAGTTGAAGTAGTGTGATTAGTTTCCTTTCTGCAATTTAATTTCTTGCCATTTAGATATCATATTGCTTGACTTCTTCATGATTGCTTCCCACAAGGTAGATTGAGCTGAAGGGTAAAGGATCTGAAGAGTTGAAGTAGTGTGAATTAGATGCTTTTCTTTTAGTTTGAGTTGCTTTAAGTTCAGTTTTTACCTTCTTTTTCATTTAGCAGCAAGGATACTGGGCCATTGTCATTAGTTCACTGTTTGATACATTTACTTCCTCTTAAGAATTGATTTCATTATAGTTGTTTTAAAGCTTTCTTTTTTAGCACTTTTAAGTTTGAGAAAATCACTGTAGAAATCACCATCACCATCCATACTTAACTTTCATTTTCGCCATCACACATTAGGGAAAGATAAATCCAAAAACTAACTAAAAAACTCAAAAACGACAAAAGACTAAGGAAATGGTTATCTAGTACATATAGTACACTTCACTTCGTCAGTTTACGAACCCCGGATTGACATTTTAAATAGCAATTTAGAACACACTAAATTGACTAAACATTTTGGTGCCATTGCCAGGGAAGTGAAATTAGGTAGCCAATTTCTTAAAACAAAAAAAAAACACAAGAAAATTTCAAGGAAGGAAAATTGATAACCTCTCAAAGTATGCTCTCCTCTTGCACTTATTGTGATCTGGAGGATTAGAAAAGAGAAAGTTATTGGTTTAATAGTTCCTTGAGTATGCTCTCTTCTTGCACCTAGAGTGACCTGGAAGATCAGAAAGAGAATTATTAGCCTGAATTGAAGTAAAAAAAATGACATGCATAGAGCAAGAGACTCTAGGGGAAGGTTTTTAGCTAGAGCCAAGAGTTCGATTTTTACAACTCCTTCTACTTCAAGGAATAGACAAGAGACACCTCCATCATCTCCAACCTACACTCCTATCCCTAGGATTCCTGGAATTCAAGAGGCAGTAGTTGACTCTCCCACGCCATCCATCGAATCTGAATTAGGAATAGATCCTTTCTTTCCTTATACAGGGAGACAAATTGTAATTGAATAAGTAGAATCACTTGAGGAAGAAGAGGGAGAAATTCCTCCTCATTCGCCCTTAGTAAAGGAACCAGAGGACTCCGAAGTCTCTGGGGAAACTATCATCACAGAAGAGGGAGTAAACGGATTTGGTAGAGGTAGAGGTAGAGGGGGAGGAGGAGGAAATAATGGAGGAGGTAGAGGTAACAATGGGGGAAATAGGGATGGAGATAACTCATTTGGATTTCCTATAGTCGATGAGGATTCTCGAGCAACAATGAAAAATATTTCACCATCTGTCCTCCCAAACTTTCATGGGTTAAGAAATGAAGATCCTGAAACATTTCTATTTGAGTTTGAGGTCATGTGTCGAACCTATGATTATCTGGAAGACTCTCAAAAACTCACACTGTTTCCTTCAACATTGAAAGGAGCAGCTTTGAAATGGTTCATGGGATTACTCACTCAATCCATTAGGACTTGGAATGATATGAAACAAACATTTTTGGATACTTACCTGGACTATTGTATGACCACCAATCACAAGGATAAGGTATTCAAAATGGTACAAAAAGAAGATGAAAACTTGGAGGATTTACTTGAAAGATTCCAATACAATCTGAAAAGAGCAAAAATGAGTAACTTAGATGAGGAGACCTTGAAAGCCCTTCTATTAAAAGCCATTAGAGATGAATGGATAGATATTTTGAACATGATGGGAAAAGCAGACATATCTCAACTTCCACTTCATGATATAGCAGAACTGTGTGTCCATCTCTCAAGAGGAAAATCTAAAACTGCAAAAGGGCCTAGAGATCCTTCTCTCATCAGAGCAAATAAATCTGCAACTGGATCAGTAAGTAGGGCTGAGATTGGCAATATGCTTGATGAATTCAGAACTGATATCCTAGGGAGTCTTAGTGAGCAACTAGACACTCTTAAGATCCACAATAAGCAGAAAGCAGAAGCTGAAGCTTTAGCCATCTTTTTCCCAAAATGTAGAAAAAAACATGCTCTCAGGGAATGTCCCTTGGAAGCAAAAGTTGTAGAAACATGTGTGATCTGTTCAGATAATCATGAGACCAAGGATTGTCCTTCAATTCCTGGGCTCAAAGCTGTCTTTCAAGAAGATCCAAATACAATTGAGTCTCTCTGTTTTGTTGCAAGGAGACCTTGTCAGGGGCAACAAAATCAAGGGTTTAACAACTCTATGAACTTTCAACCCCCACCAAATTGGAATCCTTGGCAAAAACCTTGGTCCCAACCTCAAAATCCTTTTCAATCATGGGTACAAGGTATGCAAAATCCTTATGGGAGATTTGCTCAATTTTATCAATATCCTCCATCTTTTCAAAACCAACAAGCTCCACAACTTCCAAATCAAAACCCACAACTATCATTGCCATTTCAACAACAACAACCCTCTCAAGAAAACCCAAATTCTCAACTCTTGCTTCCATTCCAACAGAAGTCAAATCAACTTCCTTCTCAGCCATTGCCAAACCCCAATAATAAAAACCCTCAAAATGCTTACATGATAGAAGTACAACAATTTCCTGCCTATATGATTGTTCCTCTCAATGATGTACAACTCAGATCTGGTAGAGTTCTAGATAAACCTTCTATAGATGCCCAAAATCAAAGCATTTCTGAGGAAGAATCTCTTGAAGCCAATAAGGGTTCTGAAGCATCTCTTCAAAACCCAAACACTCAGAAAGAAAAAGAAAAAGAGCTAACCCCCACAACTCCTATAGTTGAGCAACCTGCATCTTCATCCACACCTCCTTTTCCTGAAATATTACAAATTGACAAAGGGGTGGAAAAAAAAATCTTGTTGCCCGAATATGATTTTCTAGATGAATTGAAGAATGTCTGTATCAAGATCCCCTTGTTACAAGCCATTAAAGAGATTCCTATTCTAGAAAAAATAATAAAGGAGTTGCGTCTTAAAAGACCAGGAAGGAAACCTAGAGACACAAGAAGAATCCACCTAGTAGGGAAAATTGCAGACATCATGATGGGAAAAATTACTATGCAGAAGTATGTAGATCCCGGTAGTCCAATTGTCAAAACACATATCAATGGGGTTGAAATTCCAAATACTTTGATTGATTTAGGGGCTGCTATCAACATTATGAGTAGACAGACTATGGAACAACTAAAACTTCCTAATCTTCTCTTTACACCTACTTTACTGCAACTTGCAGATCGATCAATTATTAAACCAGATGGTGTATTAGAAGACATTTCAGTCTCCTTAGACTCTTGGGAATATCCAGTGGATTTCATGATTTTAACTCTCAAGAGTAATTTAGGAGGACATCCTCTCATCTTAGGAAGACCTTGGCTAGCCACAACTTATGCTTTCATTAGTTGTAGGTCTGGGGATATGTGTATTTCTGATGGTAATTCGACAAAGAAATTCAATCTGTATCCTCCAGCAAAAGCAATTACAAAAATAGGAGACAATGAGTGGATTGATGATGAAGATACTATACAACCTGTCTTTACCATTTCTGAAGTTAGTGAAGATAGTCAAATTCTGAACACATTAGAAAATTTTGAAACATCTTCAGAATATGACCACACACAATTTCAGTTAGATTCCGACATTGAGTATCTATCATCTAGACAAATGTCTCTTTTCTCTATGGAAGAATTTGGTATTTCCGCCATTGAGATCTTTCCAGGAAAAACATTGAATATCAACAAAAATTTGGAAAGATCACAACAGGAAGAACTAACCAAAATCTTGCAAAAACATTCTACTGCATTTGCATGGGAGTATACCGATATGAAAGGTATTGACCCTAAGACTTGCATTCACCACATCTACATTGAGGAAAACAGTAGACCAATCAGACAACCTCAGAGAAGAATGAATCCAAATCTTAGGGAGATAGTGAAAGAAGAGCTCCAAAACTTACTTAATGTGAACTTCATTTATCCAATTTCAGATAGCCGATGGGTTTCTCCTTTGGTTATAGTACCTAAAAAGAATGGTAAATGGAGGGTTTGCATTGATTACAGGGAATTGAACAAAGCAACTTTGAAGGATCACTTTCCTTTACCCTTTATCGATCAGGTATTAGATACTTTAGCAGGCAAAATGTATTTTTCATTTTTGGATGGTTTTAGTGGTTACAATCAGATTCAGGTAGCACCTGAAGATCAGGACAAGACCACATTTACCTATCCATGGGGAACTTTTGCTTATCGAGTACTTCCTTTTGGATTACATAATGCACCCGCAACATTTCAAAGGGAAGTACTAGGAATCTTTTCCGATCTAATCCATGATTGTGTAGAGGTTTATATGGATGATTTTATAGTTTATGGTAATTCGTTTGAAGAGGCATTAGAGAATTTGGAAAAATTCCTTATAATATTTAAAGAAACAAACCTATCATTAAGTCATGAAAAATGCTTTATGATGTTTACTGAAGGGATTGTTTTATGACATCATATTTCAGGAGATGGGATTAAAGTTGATAGATCAAAAGTTGAGGTCATCTCCAAGTTGCCTATTCCAAATTGTCAAAAAGATGTTAGAAGTTTTCTTGGATTTACTGGATACTATAGAAGATTTATTGAAAACTTCACCAAAATAGCATCTCCACTCTTCAAATTACTTACAAAAGACTGTGAATTCAAATGGGATCCTGATTGTCAATCTGCATTTGAAACTTTGAAAACAAGAATATCTGAAGCACCCATTTTAAGAGGTCCAAATTGGAAACTTCCTTTCCATATTTCTACAGATGCTTCAGATACAGATCTAGGAGTTGTGTTGGGACAAAAGGATTTAGTTCCTTATGCCATTTACTACACCAATAAAAATTTGACTCCCACTGAGTTAAACTATACTGTGACTGAGAAAGAGTTCTTAGCTGTTGTTCATGCAATTAACAAGTTTAGACATTATATAACCGGCTATGAAACTTTTGTCCATACTTATAATTTTGCAATTAGATATCTCATGAACAAACCTGTTACTAATGGCCGAGTTACAAGATGTCTTTTACTTTTACAAGAATTCAATATTACTGTGTTGGATAGGCCAGGGAAACAGAATACAGTACCTGATTTCTTGTCTAGAACCCAAAATACTAACGAAGATTCTCCTGTAGAGGATAAGTTTCCAGATGAATATTTGTTTGCAGTAACTACTAAGACTCCTTGGTATGCAGATATTGCTAACTATTTGGTTACAGGGAAGCTACCTCCACATTTATTTCCTAATGAAAAGAGAAAAATTATTCAGGAGAGTTCAAGTTATTCATGGATTTCTAATGAATTGTTTAAAACAGGGCTAGATTGTGTGATCAGAAGATGTGTTCGGGAAGATGAAATACCTGACATCCTCAAGGCATGTCATGATGAACCATGCGGTGGACACTTTGCTGACAAAAGGACTGCCTATAAAATCCTTTCTTTATGATATTATTGTCCTTTCCTTTTCAAAGATGCAAAACAATATGTCAGAAGGTGTGACAGCTGCCAAAGAGTTGGGAGACCGACTCTTTCAAATGAAATGCCATTACAATCACAGGTACTCATCGAACCCTTTGAAAAATGGGCTTTAGATTTCATTGGACCCATTAATCCACCATCTAGACAAAAGAAGTATATATTGGTATGCACTGATTATGTCACTAAATGGGTAGAAGCTAAAGCATTGCCTTCTGCCATTGAAAATTCAGTTGTTCAATTTCTTTTTGAGGATATTTTTACTCGTTTTGGTGTCCCAAGAGAAATTGTGACAGATCAGGGAAGTCAATTTACATCTAACTTGATGGAGAAGCTGATGGAAGAATACAAAATCAAGCACAGAAAATCTACTCCTTACCATCCGCAAGCAAATGGCCAAGTGGAATCTACAAACAAAGTTCTTGAGAATATCATCACCAAAACTGTTCACCTACACAGAAGAGATTGGGCAGAAAGGCTCCCTGAAGCCTTATGGGCCTACAGAACTATATGGAGGAACACAACAGGACATTCTCCCTATGAACTTGTTTATGGGAAAGAAGTCCTACTCCCCATTGAGTTTCAAGTCAAGACTTTCAAGATGGCAGTTCAGTTGGGGATGAATCTATCAGAAGCCCAAAAGCACAGAATGGAGCAGCTGAATGAGCTAGATGAGATTAGACAAGATGCAATTTTAAGGACTGATCTATTTCAACATCAAAGAGCTAAGTGGCATGAAAGATATATCAAAGAGAGAAAGTTTCAAGAGGGAGATTGGGCGTTACTGTTTGATTCCAAGTTTAAAGACTTCAAAGGAAAATTTCAGACTCATTGGCTTGGGCCATATGAGATTGACAAAGTCTTTAACAATGGAGATGTAAGAATCAAGACCATTGATGAGTTTCAAACTCCTCTCATTGTGAATGGCCATCGATTGAAAATTTATCATAAGCCACTCTCAAAAGAGGAATTTGTCAAAATGTTCCAAGAAAATTCTGCAATAAGGCTGGTGGAGAAGAATCCTTCTCCCCCATCAGCCTAGCCTTTGTTTCTTACTGTAAAAAAAAAAAAAAAAAAAAAAAAAAAAAAAAAAAAAAAAAAAACCGTATAAGCTTGAAAACCAATCATAGATTGGCAGTCTTATACAGAAAATGTAGAGTGAAAATCAGGGACACCTGACACTCTATATTTTCCAAAAAAAATCTCTCCTCTCCTTCTCTTTCCATCTTCACTCCATTTCATTTGCCATTTCACTTCACCTCCATCTCATTCTCATTTCCATTTCACTTCACTCCACCTCATTTTCATTTCATTCCACTCATTCCATTTCACTCCATCAATAAAAGTCCCTTTCAGGACTATTTTCATTCAGTTAGTTCTTCTCTAACTATCTTTGTGCAGTTAAGGTGGTGCTGTCTCAGTTTCCGCAGCTGGAAACCGTTTCCGCAGCCAGAAGCAGTTTCCGCAGCCAGAAATGATTTCCGCAGCCAGCATCACTCTGTTTTCAAAATTTACAGTCAACTGTTAGTGCCATAATCATGAAATGCAGGTGTAATTGAGCTAAAGACATGGGGCATCTCCAAGACAACAAAGAAGAGCAATTGGTTAGAAGCCTTGAGCAAGAAATGACAAAGGTATGATCAAAAATCTTTATCAAATAACAATTCAAGTCATAATTACGCATAGTTATTAAACCATAACAAGTTCTGCTATGTGCAATGATTTGTTACGATAGCCCCACTACCACTCCTATTCCACAATATCACTCCACACACCTTGCATTCATTTCTCTAATGGTCTCATGATCATTCCGAGTTTAAACTCAAGATTGACTGCACTTCCATTTATTACCCGTACTCTTGAGACGTGACCTATTGTGTTACGGCTCTTCTTAGCCGTAATTTCTACAGCCGTCTGTTGAGACGTGTAAAAATTTCATACACAGTCACCCCATTCGAAAGAATCCCGCCGTTATTCCACTCGTTTACCACTCCACTAATACCATACTCCTCGCATGCATCCACATTTTAAACTTGTTCACTGCTGCTCACCCTCTGTTCCTCCGGTAATTTGGGTACTTCCATTCCCTGTTCTCCATTTCTGACTGCAGTCACTACAGTCATCCTAAACCCCGACTGCAGTCACTACAGTCTATCCTAAACCCTGTAACAGAGCCATTTTTCCTGAACCCTCACACGCAGAAGAACTCTCAGTTGGAATTTAAAACAGAGGATGGGAAAATTACTGAGAACCGAGCCGGAAGGACCGAAATACTTGGAGGGTTATCCTCAAACTAAGGAATTGCTGAAGAAAGCCAGGTGGCTACGATTTATCCAAAAGTTTAAAGGCCATAACAAGGAGGTGACCAAAGCTTTTGCGCGGTCTTTTGATGGACAAACAGTGGAGATTGGAGACTTAAAGTTTACAGTGACTGAGGCCACAGTAGCAGCTGCCACAGGCCTACCTCAAGAAGGTGAAAGGTGGTTTAAAAATAGAAGTGTGGACGATCAAATATGGAGAATCATGTTACAAAACCAAGGTATGGATACCACCGTATTTACAAAAGGCATCCCTGTTCATGCACTAAAAGAGGAATGGTCTAGTCTACTGTTGGTCATCCAGAAATTTATCACGTGTGAAGGCCGTTTTGGTTCTATGTATATGTATCATACTAGACTGATGATGAATTTCATAGAGGGTCACACTCTTAATTTGCCTCATTTTCTGCTATTAAGTTTGAAAAAGATGAGTTTTACAGTTCAAAAACATGTAGGCAACATTAAACCTCATCTCTACCATCATGGATTCATAAAAATTCTTATTGAGGACCAGTTAAAGAAAACTAAGGATACTTGGGAGCAATTCTTGACAAGAAACTACTTCCAAGAGCCGTCTGAGGCCTCTGGAAGCAGTCCACCAAAGATTCCAAGGAAAAGTAGGAGGAAAGAAAAGAACATTATAGTCCAAGACTCCCCTACAACAGAAATTCAAGAAACTGTCCAAAAAGAAGAAGAAGATAGAGCTAAAAATAAGAAACAGAAGAAAGAAAAAGGCAAAAGAACCATTCAAGAAGTCTATCCATCCCCTGAGCAATCCATAGAAGAGGATTATCAACCTCTATCAGAAAGATTAGTACATCTTCAGGCTGCTGCTATAGCCAAGAAAAAGCAAAAAGGAAAACAGAGTGCACAAGAGAAGAGTACTAGTCCATACTTAAGGAGGAGCACTAGGCTAAAAGGGAAGGGGAATAAAACCCAAGAAAAACAGTCTCACTTTATTGATTTAGGTGAAGAGACACTTGAGAAATCTCCAGTTCAGCCAAGCATTGAATCAAGTCCTCCACGTGAGGAAAGCCCTTTTCGGCCGGAAAGAGAGAGCAGTCTTCCTCCTCCACCAGATTTTGAGCCTAGTCCGAGAAAGACACCTGAGGTAGATCCTAATCAGCAAGAGGTATATAACTACCTGGAATCCCTAGAACAATCAGCTACAGGACCGAGTACCACTTTGCCACTTGATGCACAAGTTCAGTCTTTGAAACAAGAAGTATTTGAATTAGAAGTCTTAAATAGGCATATCAAACAAGAAAATTAAGCACTCAAGGAGCAGAGTAAGGTAGACAAGATTGTCCATGATAACACTATGCTCCATTTAGGACTGTGGCAAAAGAAAAACAGGAGGCTGAAGAAAAAGTGCAAAAAGTTAAGCAGAGCATTGATTAATCTCAAGTTCAAATGTCTAGTCAGGAAACCAAGGATGATGTTAGCATCAAAGAAGAAGAAAAGAGGGCTAGATGTCCTTGCAGAAGCCTCAAAACATATGGATTAGAGGGAAATAATTAAATTTTGGTTGCATGAGGACATGCAACACCTTCACAGTGGGGGTATGTTGAGCCTCAAACCTGCACCTTCCTATACACCCTCTTAGCCTTCTTTTTCCACTTACTTCATCCACCAAGCTGTTAAATCATTGCATTATAGTCTAAAACGAGCTTTTTACATGGTTTTCTGACTATGCTTATGACTTTTGTTTGATTTAGATTTTTGTTCAGGCAGCTGCGGAAACTTGTCAGTATCCGCAGCCAGCACAGGTTTTCGCAGCCAGCATAGGATTCCGCAGCTATTTTGTTAAAAGCTATGCTAGAGGTGTCCTATGAAGAAATGAGCCACATGGGCAAGCTATAGGTGACGGGTACATGGAACGTGTCCCTTCAAATCAGCCAAATCATCCATAGAAGGTCACGGTCAACAAGGGTCAAAGGCAAAGCCAACCAAGGAATTTAGCGGTGGCACGTCTCTGTTTTGAGCACGTGAACGTTTACGTGGCACAGTCCTCAGCCCACGAAGACACCGGCACACCTGGAGATCATCCCCGTAACCTGAATCCAACAACTACCACTCCGAAGATTTAATAGACATGATGACAGTTACACTAGATCTCGGCTAAGGAGACCTACGTGTCTTTGGCAACGCAGTTAATAGCATAGGATTCAGTTAGTTAGTTTCTGCACTTTTTCATTATAAATAACGAGTTGATGAACGTTGTGTAGAAGCTTTTGCGATGTAATTTTTGGAACTGTTTCTATTAGCACCCCACTGTACTTTGTTTTATATATGTTGCTGCTGCTTTAATACATGAGAAGACTACTTTGCTGAGCTCGTTCTTGTGACTGTTCATTAACTAGCTGAGGTGGCAGAGGGCCCCTGCGCATTAAAGCCCTGTATAGTTGTCATTTGATTTCATTATGTTTCTATCTTCATAATCATTAGCTTGTATATAACATGCTATTTAGATGTTTTTAAATTCACTACTGTTTACATGTTCACTTCTGTTTTCTTATAACTGTCAGCTGATCAATATTTTCTGCAGGTTTTCTTAGGCAGCCCGAGAAAATTTTCATCTTTTTAATAACTATTGAGATATGAGATCATCTTGTCCTTCCTGCTAACTTTCATTTTCTGAAGTTTAATTCCAGCAATGTCCTTTTTCAAGTTGTGATTTGCTTATTTATTTTTCTGTTACTTGGACATCATACTACTCATCAGTTTATGGTTTCTTTCTATAGTCAAGTGACTCTATTAGTAAGAAATCAGAATATTACTTATTGTAGTGTGATTTAGTTATCATATTGCTTAAACTTATTCATGATTGCTTCCCATAAGGTAGATTGAGCTGAAGGGTAAAGGATCAGAAGAGTTGAAGTAGTGTGATTAGTTTCCTTTATGCAATTTAATTTCTTGCAATTTAGTTATCATATTGCTTAAACTTATTCATGATTGCTTCCCACAAGGTAGATTGAGCTGAAGGGTAAAGGATCAGAAGAGTTGAAGTAGTGTGATTAGTTTCCTTTCTGCAATTTAATTTCTTGCCATTTAGATATTATATTGCTTGACTTCTTCATGATTGCTTCCCACAAGGTAGATTGAGCTGAAGGGTAAAGGATCTAAAGAGTTGAAGTAGTGTGAATCAGTTGCTTTGCTTTTAGTTTGAGTTGCTTTAAGTTCAGTTTTTACTTTCTTTTTCATTCAGCAGCAAGGATATTGGGCCATTGTCATTAGTTCATTGTTTGATACATTTACTTCCTCTTAATAATTGATTTCATTACAGTTGTTTTAAAGCTTTCTTTTTGAGCACTTTTAAGTTTGGGAAAATCACTGTAGAAATCACCATCACCATCCATACTTAACTCTCATTTTCGCCATCACACATTAGGGAAAGATAAATCCAAAAACGAACTAAAAAACTCAAAAACAACAAAAGACTAAGGAAATGGTTATCTAATACATATAGTACACTTCACTTCGTCAGTTTACGAACCCCGGATTGACATTTTAAATAGCAATTTAGAACACACTAAATTGACCAAACAATACTACCGGCCCTTTTGGCAATAGTTTGCGGAGCGCGGACTGAGGTATCACTCAAGGTAGTATGGGAGGGTGTTGGAGCCAGGTTTCTACACCCTAGGGATGTCTTGATTTGGGAGATCAGTGCCTCATCCACCCTTCGCGCTTACTAGATTACGTGTACCCGAAAGCTTCTGGTGTTCTGTGGAACCACCTTCGTGCAGCTTCCACCATAGTGTTATCAATGTTAATTACCAAATTCTTCCTTAATTAGGGTTTTTTCGTTAATTACTAAGAAGATTCTCAATCCTATGAATACATATAAGTGCACGCAGATAAATAAACAGGTATTATCAATGCATAACATTCAATTACAGATCTATGAACTAGATGCACAATATATCAAACCAACTGATATTTATTAATAATGCCTTCAAAGCTTGACCCAGTACAAACTTGACTCCTTCCTGCTCACTCAGCTACAGGGGACCGTGCACATAGCTACAGACTCTACCAGGCCTCTGCGCACACAACTGTAGAGCCTCTCCCTACTACTACAACCCAAGACTCAGACTTACAGACTCAGAGCGAATTCATCATCCAAAAACCCGTATTACTTCTCAAAGCTAAGACTCCCTTTACACTTAGAGCCTCGCTCTATTTATACAATCCCATGGTCCACAGACCATGGGTAGGCCGACACACTCTACATTAAATTACAGTATCTTAGGGCAGACAACCCTAGACTCTCGCACCCTGTGCCTGCATTTTGCCGGGTCTTTACATTGCACTTGACCAAAATCCAGGCTTCAAGCCCCAAAAACATCCTATGGGGGGATCCGCTGCCCAACACCTTACCACATAAGACACTATTCAAGAGGTCATAAAGCACTAGCTAATAAATTGGCATACTTCGTTCGATCTGGTTGCGGGCACCAACAAATCCACATAAAATAAGAAGAAGGAAGCCGTAAAGAAGAAGTTCCAGCAGTTGGCTAAGAAGCAGAGAAAAGAGGCTGAGGAGAAGGCCCACGTGGAACCATAGCATGCCACGAAGCAGTAGGATGAACAAGAAGAGCATGGCTTTGAGCAAGTGGCCAAGAGGAGTAAAGCAGCCCCTTCCATATCAAAAGGTATAGGGAACAAGGAAAGGAAGGGTTGCGAAAGAAATCAAAAGCGACCAAGTCATCGTTGGACCGAATCACTTTGACAGATGGTGACCTTAAAGAGATTGGAGACAAGGTGCATGATACCACCACAGAATTGCTGCAGCAATTCGAGTAGAAGAAATAGTAGGCACTGAGTACCATTCAGAAGGATCTACGTGAGTTGCAAATTCAGACGACTTAGATCCAAGTAGGCGCAGGGCAGATTAGAACTGTAAAAATGAGTTTGGCACTGGGGACCACTCAGGCAGCAGAGATGGTTCGATCATTGGATCTCCAGGCAGTTGCACTACCAGATGGAGCATTGAGTGTGGAGGTGGCCGATGAAAAGGTCATCATCAGTTATTTGAAGAATATTGGCCTCAATCTGGCCACTCTCCCTAATGAATACCTTCACACGCTGCAGGTAGGTGTGACAACAGAGTTCAAAGCTTGACAGAAGCATGCACTCAGCCTCATTAGTGAGTATCGGGTGAACAAAGAACATATGTTCATTGAGAAGACAGAGGTGCTGAAGGCCAAGGACATAATTCAGGCATAGAGCACCCAGCTAGCAGCCACAGTGGCAGAAGCCTGCAAAACGGTGCTAGAACTGCATATCTCGGAAGACGCACCGTTGGAGTCAAATATTAGAAAACTTGTTACGGGTGTGCACGATGCCAAGGAAGAGGTGGATAGAGTCTAGTTTGATCTAAACCTAAAGATAATAGAACTAGAGCTCAAGTCGCAACCTTCAACCCCTCCAAAGGTAAGGGAATAACATGAAGCCACTGTGAAAGATGGAGTTACAATGGTGGATTCCATGGTGGTGGACTGCACCGCGCTATTTGAGTAGGCCATGGAGGTAGTCATGGCCCTGTAGGAAGATCTCACCTTGCAGGTCTTAAATATGGAAGTCTGTGAGCTCTAGGATCAATATGATGAAGTAAGGGTAACGACGTGCAACGTTGCTACAACACAATGCCTTGCCAAGCTACAGGAGGTGAAGAAATTGCTTACACAGGTGGAAGCAGTACAGAGGAAAGGGGTCATTCTCAAGGCTAGATTGGGGCCCTGGTTGGATGAAGCCTACATTGTCTCTGCCAATATTCAGGAGAAATTGGTGCACTTGTAGAGTATGCAGTAGAACATCTAGCAGGACAGTGCGGGACTAGCAACTGAGCAGCTGGTGGAACAGATCAAGAAGGAAGACACGCAGAGCGCAGCTGAGGTAGCTGTTGCACAAGTGGAATTGGGGGATCTTCGTAGTAAGATCTCCGTGCTAACCGAGTGACTCGAGGGTGAGTCATGATCTTTGTGTTGGGGGCCTGTTGGGATGGGGTCCCCTAGGGTCAATTTTGGGGCAAAAGCCCAAGTTTTGTTGTATAAATATGTAAAGTCTCCGCAAATTGTGGTCGTGGAGCACGTAGTTAGTTAAAGAATCATAAAAGGTTTTACCCTTCTTTATGTAAGTTGAGTCGGCTTTTTGAAGACCTACCCATGGTCTATGGACCATGGGATTGTATAAATAGGTGTGTCTTAGGATGTCTAAGGTAGAAGTAATGAAGTTGTCTATGGGAGAAGTCTAGAGAGTTAGCATAGAAGAGTAGGAAGAAAGGCTATGTAGTTGTGTGTGCAAAGGCCTAAACTAGAGTCCGTAGCTGAGTGCGCAGGGAGGTTTTGAGTTTGTAAACTTGAACTAATTATCAATAAAAAAGATTATTGAAGAAATTCTTGTGTTTCATCTATTTACTTCTTTTATGAATGAATGTGCTTATTCTATGACAAATGATGGGTTTATGAAATAATATTGTATTGGTGTGCGACTTTACTTGATTTATATTTTTATATGAATGCAATTTATACTAACTGCTTTCGCGAAGGTTATCTTGTTGTATGTTAAAGTTATCAAACACTTAGGCCGATCTGAGTAATTTTTGGATTAAGGGTAATCATTAATGCGCATAAGTAGCTGATTAGTATGTTCAAGGTCTGCGAAAGGCAGTCATAGACCTTCGCGAAGGTCTAGAGGTTGATTAAAGGGAGTTATATCGATAAGCCATAAAGGATTATCAATCCGCGTGAAGGAGGATTTAGGGCATAAAATGACATCATGTTGATCTCTAGGTGCGGAAACTTGGTTCCAGCATCCCCCCATACTGTTGCGAGTGAGACTTCAGTCTGCGCTCCGCAGGTTGATGCTGACAGGGCTAATAGTGTAGGGATTTGTTTGGTGCAACTAAATCTATACCTGGGTCAGGACCCACTAAGCCAACAGTAATCATCATAAAACAATTCATACATGGCTATTCCATGTCACATGTCATCTCTATACATGGCTAGAGGAATGAGTACTTTCTATGCATGGCTCACATCTTTCAACCAACTATTAGTGGAAACCAAAAGCATATATGTGGCTGAAAAATGTACTCTTTTTCACTCATGAAAACATATATAAATATACCATAAATGACCGAGTGAAAAAAATGAAGAATGTTCCAAATAATCTAGGCAAACATCATACCATGCATATCTCCCCCTGAGCTCAATATACCTCAATAGACAGGTTGATCTTGTGACCTGAATGTGCATGAGGCTGAAAAGAGCTCATCATATGATGCTACAATACTCTATCAAAATCTCCCCATGAGGTTGTGCACCTCTCATGAATTATGCATTCCTATATGAATATGCATGAAATAATCATGGACTGTAGGAGGGAATGATCTTCACTAGTTGAAGAGTTGTTGATCCTTCTTTATCCACACTGTCTTGGGCTACTTTTTTTCTTCCTTCAACTGTTTCTTCTCTTCTTTCACTGTTTTTGTGCTATATCCTCTTTGTTTTTTCTTCTTTTGATGGTTTTGTCTTGATTAATGGGGCAACAAACAATCTCTTGCCATATGGCCAAACCTATGTGTTGGAATTATGACTGATGTGTTGTCCTTGATGGAAACCTACTTGATGAGTTGTACTTTGATGGAAACCAACTTGATACAAATGTCAACAGGATGTGTCTACATATGTGATAGATAATTTTGACAAAGGCATAGCAGTTCAGAGGTAGATGAATCAGAAAGTTGAAATTTCAAGAAGTATACGTGAGTTCTCTTAAGAAAAACGACATACACACATGAGTATGAAGAAGCAAAGGTGCATACAATTTCCGCACCATGGTATTCTAAATACCAAGGATTCTTACCATGGTATTTCCCTGTGGTATTGAGCCCAACAATAGATGTTTTGATCTCGTCGAAGAACACCATTAGCTGGAGTATGGTTTTGACCTATGGTATTGGATAAGGGCTGAGCTATATAAGGAGATAAAGATCAAAGTGATAGCATGTGCAAGTGATGAATATTTTATGAAGAGTTAGATCTGAAGAAAATATGCATGCAATGGGTTGTTGATATTTTTCTTGATCTAAAACTAAGTATTCACCCAAGAATTTGATGATGGATCAGATCCAATAGATCTGATATGACAATCTTGATTGTGAGGAGATTTTATCTGTGTTGATAATGACTTGATGCATGATTTTTCTATGTATGCTGAGATCTGGGTATGTCTGAAGTTTTGTGTTTCAGAAAAGGTTTGAGTCAGAAATTGCATATATATACGCAAGTTTTATATCCTAAAATGCACATATACATGCAAGTGTGATACTGGTAAGTCGCATATATTTCCTAATTTATACGCAAGTTTGTTTCCTGAAAGCCACATATACATAGGGATATGCTTTAAGGAAAGTGCGTACATAAACTAGGGTTTTAATGAAAATGATGTTTGATCAGTTTAAACAGTCTTGATGTGTTTCTGTTGTCTGTCAATAAAGTCTTCATAATTATTTCGGCTTAAACAATGATGATTTGATTATGAAATGACTGATTGAAGAATGTTGAAGATACTTGTTGTTTGTGATTGAATTTCAGTGAAGGTCCTGTGATTGTTTCAGAATGATGTAGTGGATCTATGTCTGATTCAGCATTTATTTCAGAGTGACAATGGAACTGTTTTCAAAATTCAGTGGTTTAATATCTGTACGTGTGTATGCTTCATGGAAAATGAGTACACACATGGGTTTGATATTGTAAAGTAGTGTACATATTTTGACATATGGTTTATCAGGGTTTGCAGTAACAAAATTTGGTTTCTGTGATGTGTAGTATGTTGATTGGTATTCTGGTTACAGTGTTCTGACTGTTCTGGTTATTTAAGTTGATTGATTTGGGTTTCAGTTGATTTGGTTGATTCAGTGATTGGGTTTCAGTGATTGGTTGGTTCAATGGTTGAGTTACAATGATAAGTTTCAGTTTTGATGATTGGTTTTGGGCTTGAATGTTGATAGTGGGTCCAGTCTGAAATTTTGATGAAAAGTAGCCTACAAGTTGTGATGTGTTGTAGCAGGTGGATCCAGTATCAAAATTTATGAAACGTGATCCACGAGGGTGTTGAGGGTTGGATCCTTCAATGAGGGAGTTGAATCTTCCTTCCAGTGGTAGCTAGTAAATCATATCAGGGGGTTAGAGCTCACTTCCAATAAGTGTTGGTAAACGAGATCAAGGGGTTGGAGCTCCCTTCGAGTGGGTGCTAGAGAAGGAGAAAATATTGTAGCCTTTTGCAGGTGGGTGCCTGTGTGTAGGTATGAGTTTGCATTAGTACAAGATTGTAAAAATATTTTCTTTATATTAAAAAGAAGACAGAGACGAAAACAACGATGGTTTTTTCCCACATTGGGTTTCCACCTTAAATCCTGGGGTTCATTTGCGTTACTTATGTGTGATGGTTTATTTTTTCCTTACTACACATGATTACTGTTTGTTTAATTTTCAATGGAGTATTGATGCACTGGCTTGAGATAAAAAAAGATGAATTAATTGAAAAAGTAAGTTTAATGGATGTGTTATCACTCTAAGATTTCCATAGGGTTGTCATGTTGTGTTCAAACAAATGATAGAGGTAACCACAAACCTACTTTTGAGATCAAGATCTAGTCGTCCTAATGCTCAGAGAGGGCTCTCTCTTAATGATTTAACTTTCTTGAGTTAATTGATTTTAGGCTATTTATTTAAGCTTGATTGGGTTTTGATTTCATTTGGCGGTGGAATTAATGATTCAGATGGATAGAAAGTGTCTTTTTACCAATGGGCCATGGAGTCCAAATTGTCAAGAAAGCAGGAATGAATCAAGTTCTAAAGATAGTTTTCACAGGGCAAGGTAGCTGAGTAAATTCAGATCTTTTAGGCTGGATGGTGAAATGGTTTTTCAATCAGTTTCAAGGAGCAGTTAAGGATTCCTCAAACTGGATAATGAGGGAAATGAAAGAGGTCAATCGAAACTAGGGAGAAATGAAGAATTCCCTACTCTAGATATCAGAAGAAAACATAAAAATGAATAATTGTTCAAGACAGAGTGTACTTAAAAAAATTCTATAGTAACATTCCAGTTATTTCATTCAAATTGGAAAACATGTATGTATGTGAAATACTTAAGAAAATAACAATTTAACAAATGAAAGATACTTCATTGAAGTGGCCCAACACATGAATCCTGTAATGCAATGCCTTTATTACTCAGTCCAATTTGCTGACTTGAAAATGTTGACAATAAACCCTCAGGTTTTCAGATCAATATAACTATAGAAATGTTTAGCAATCCACACTCTATACTTCTAATTATGAAGTATTTATACAAAAAAATGTTACAAAATATCCTAAATTGTTTTAGGATTATTCAAGGAAAATAAAATACCTTCACGCAAGAAGATAGAGACACCTAGGAGACTAAAAGGCTAGCTGTCCCTTCTTTTACTAATTTTGTTGTTTGTTGTTTTGATCTTTTGTTGCTTTCTCTCTTTGGTTGTTGCTCTACGCTGGCTGTCCTTTTACTCTGCCTTTTGACTGATACTCTTTGACTTAGCTAATCTACTATTTTACCTTCATTGCTCTATATTCACTGTTTACCTTGCATTTTTACAGTAAATCATTCAAATTTTCCCAAGTCTCTGCATTTGGTAATAATATTTACCATTCTTTTGTAGACTTCATTAGTTTCTGTATCTTTTGAAAAAATAGGCTTGTTTACAAAAAGATTTTTTACCTCATGTTAGAGGTAAAAGAGGTTCTCAAAAGTCTGGTAAAGGACTTTTCCTATTGGAATCCCTTTCATGGAGGAACTGTTGGCTTGTTCCATTGCCACTTCTATGATTCTCTTATCATAGTCTTCATGTGGCATTAACCTGTCATTAATCACCAATGGGTTAGGTAGACCTTTTTGCCTCAAAGCATCAAATTTGACCATGAACCTGCCTATTGCTAGCTCCATTGTTTGGCATTTCTCCTCTAGTTGTATCATCAGGTTCCTTTTGGTGATTACCTTTTTTACCTCTAGTATGGTGTCAGTTCTATTAGCTATTCCAAGCTCCTGCAATTAATATTTATTCTTTGAGTTAAGGAACTGGATTATACTTGAGGCTTCTTCTGGCATATTTCCAAGTTCGGCTCTAACCCTTTGAATTGCTTCACCAAACTCTTTGACCAAATCATTTTGTTCAAATGTCACCTGTATAGATGGTCAAATATCATTGCCTTAGTCAATGATATTGGCCCATAAAAGTTGTTTTGCTTGGGCTAGTGGCTCTTTCAGTGTCAACTCCTTCTCCAAATTCTGTATCCTTTCATTCAATCTGTTTGACTTTTGACCTTCATTCTTATGCATGATTTGAGCCAATTTCTTTTCATCCTCTAGAATTTTTATTTGTTCCTTAAGTCTATTTATTTCAGTGGTTTGGATGGACATATATTCCATGGCTTTGATTAGTTTACTTGCTTCATCACTAGGATGAGTTGCTCTTGTTGTTGAACCTGTTTTTGATGTAGTTATTGATGCAGTGGGAAGTGTTGTAGCTACTGGAGCTGTTGGGGCCAATGAAGCTGCCAAAGTTGAAGGAACTGTTGTGGTAGCTGTAGGAATAACAGTGGCAGTCACTGTCTTAATGATGGCCTGTTTCTCCTGTAGTAACTTATCCATTTCATTCTCAATTTATTTTAACTGAGCATTTAACTACCGAATGAGGTCCATCATCTCATCTTTCTGGCTTTGGCTCTCTATAACTTCCTTGGTCAGTGGATGTTCAGAAGGAGGCAATTTTAGTTGCTTTTTCAATGCAACAATGTCTCCATTTTTCTTCTTTATGAGATTTTTTGCTGCCTTGATGTCATTTGGATTACATCCAATCTCAATAACCAAATATTCCAATTATTTGATTCTATTATCCTTTGCTTGTGAGGATGTTTTCTCTAGCTTAAACTGTGCTGTGATATTATCTAGAGAATTTTGAAGTTTTTGTACACTCATAGCCTTATTGGTCACTGTTGAGTATACATTTCTCCTGCTTGCTTATGAAATTCAATATGATCTATATGATGGACATTCTTGGCCAAAAATTCAAATTATGTCTTGTTGTAATATGCTAATGACTTAGGTTGCTATACTATGGGTTGCAAAAAGGTCATTTGCATCTTCCTTGTTTTAATGTCAAAAGCTGAAAGTAACCTATTCTGATTATTGGGATTCTATTTGAAGTATTGGGCATAAGTTTCATCTTTCAATGCCTCATTTCTCAACTTGATCTCCTTATACTTCTCCTTTATATCTTTGTCTTTATCCATTGGTTTTCTTGATGATGAGACATAAATGCTAAGATGTTTCTGAATACTCTAAGCATTAGAGGTGGAAGGCTGATGAGTTTCTTCTAAAACTACTGGAGTTGTGTTCTCTATGAGCACTGTACTTGTATCAATGATTTGAAGTGTCTTATCTGTCTCAACTGTCTCTTCTTTCTCATTGACAAGATTTAGCTTAGGCTTCTTCCTGTACATAATTTCAAATCTATCATGTGTTGTATCTATGTTTGAGCAAGAACCTTCTTCCCTGGTCCTTTTTACATTTCTGTCTTGCAGGGCTGGAGTATGCAGAATGGAACTAGTATCCATCTATTTCTCCATATCTATCAAGGTGTTTTCCAACCACTCTGACTGGTTGGCATATTTTTCAATGTCTGGCCTGGACTCATGCATAAAAGGGCTCAATTTAAATTTGAGTCTTAGTTTGTTTATGACTCCTAAAGGGTCATACTACCACTTGAAACTGCTACTGAACTTCATTTCCTACAAACACTTCTCTGCTTCTTCTCCAGCTTCCCTATTATTGCAGATAAAAGGACCCAACTAGTTTTTTATTTTGAACTGTGTTTTCTTCCTAGCTGATAGAAAATTTACATCATTTGAATGTATAATCTTCCTGATATACTCTAATGCAAATATCCTCATGGGGAGATATTTGGGCAGTTTATAGGGAGTGAGTTGGCATCCATATATCCTAATTTCAGTGTTGTCCTGGTATAAATACCAATCTACTATTCTATTGTTTTTAGGCAATTGTAAAACTCTCTTTATCTCATCATTGATCCTGGGTTGAATGCTACTGCTTAGCATATTAACAATTGGATGAACAAATGAATCAATGAACTCATTGTAGCTGAAAACATTGGAATATTTTTGGATTAAGGGTGTCCAAAAGATAACAGATATAGGATGGCCCTTAGTGTCCAGGTTCTAGATGTTGACTAGAAACCTATCTGATTGGAAATATAGGAACATGTGGAACAATACTGAAGAGTATTTGGATACTTTTTCATTTGGTAATCTGATCAATTGATCATGGATTCTGTTTGCTAAGAACTGGGCAAAATTTAAAACTATAGTTAGAGGCTTTCCAAGGCAAAAAATAGAGAGGAAAGAAAGTATAGGCTCATCTACATACTCATCAGTGGTATATCCTAGAATACAAGAGAGAGTGGTTACAATTTGTTTGGCCCTCTCAGAGAAAATGGTGGCAGAGTATGGAGCACTGTCTATAGGAATATGAGCCTCTTCTAGGATGAAAGTCTGAAAGATTTGATACCTCTTGGGAAGGTCTAGCTTCAAGTAGAGTTCAAGTAGGTTTTCAATGGAAAATGGGGTTTCATTTGGCTTTGGCTGGATCTGCAACATTTGGTTTATTGATTCTACAGTGATTGTAAATAAAATCTGTTGGTTAGGAGAGACTATGGCTCTTTGGCTTGGGATATAGCAGATTTGGCATAGGTGGATGATTTTAGGGAACTGGTATACCTGTGGGAACAAGTATTTGGGCAAATTTGATTCCCATAATTGAATATCATCACTGTGGTTGAGGAATTTGTCTTTACTCCAACAGTGGAGTTTCAATAGATGGCTAGGGGAAACTGTGTCTTTGATTTGGAAATATTTGTCGGCCAATGGGAGGTGGTCAATGTCCAGGTGAGGGGTTTGTAGGGGTTTTTCATTCAGAATGCTTTGGGAAGCCATAATTTTGTTTATTTTATTGAATTAATCTTTCTCTGGCTTTAGGAGTAGGGTTAGGAGCTCTAGAACAATGGGAAGGGTGAATACAGTCTCCAGAAAATGGTTTCTTTAGATGCACAGTGAGTTTCTTTAGTTTGGCAAGGTTTTTAATTAATTCAATTAATTAACCTTTTATAATTACTATGCAGAGCTTAAGTAGAGGGCCTTTCTGGTTCTTTCAAGAATACCTGGAAAAATGAAGATTAGGTGTGCAGACAGGGTTCTGTGGGAGCAACGAAGGCTTTCTGAGGCTTCAATTGTCTTTGTGCTACTTCAAATTGGAGTGTGCAGGGTCTTCTGGTCTTAAATTTGGTTAAAATAGTTGCGTAGGGTTTCTGGGCTTCAGAATTGGTCGGCAGAGGTGTTTTGCAACAAAATAATAGTAAAAGGGTAGAAAGGATGGCTTTTTTATTTTTAACCAACATTGGTTAATTTTGGGCACGAAATTAATGTGTGAATAGTAGGTGGTTTCAACCTAAGCAGGGAGGTGGTTTTATGGCTTATCGCACCATTTTTGAGTGTAGGGTAGTATTTTTTGAGAGCACGTGATATAACGTGGGGTTGACACGTAGCAAAATGGCGATTAGGCAAAACTGTGAATCTTGCATGCTTTTGGGATGCTAAAGATCAGATTTAGGAGCACGATATGGGATGTTGACCGTCGGATCTGGAGGTGGGTGATCAAAGGGTTATCGCGTGGCGGAGTTGTGAGGGGTGAGTCAAGGAGTGGGGTCGGGTTTTAATGAAATGTAATTAATTAAAAATTAATTACTGGATTTAATATATGCAATGGGTTTTAAATATATAAAAAGGTTTTGTGAGGGTCGGGGTTATAAAGTGGGGGCTTGAAATATATAAAGTGAGACTATAGGTTAGAATATTATAAGGGTTGAGTTAAAAGGATATCAAGGAGGGTTTTAAATGGGGCCCGATACATTATTTAAACTTAGGATAACAACTTTTTAGTGGGTTTAAACGAGAAAGGGAAACTAATAAGGGGGAATGATTTTAAAAGGGAAATCTCTGGGGAAAGGTGTGAAATAAGGGTAAAAAGGTTAAAAATGAAGGAAAAGGGTTTTTATAATGGAAATGTGTTAAAATTGGGGAAATAAAAAGGGAAGGGTACTTTGGAATCAAGAAGGGGAAATAATATTAAGGAATGAAAATTAAATGAAGGGGTAATGAAGGGAAATTAGTAAACTAGACATGTAGGGGTTTAGTGAAATGAGGGGAAATTAGTGAACAAGCTTTACTATTCAAGCCCAAAATTATCTAGAACTTTTAGGGTAAATACCCAAAGTAATATACGACTTTTGTGAATGTCCTTTTCTTTGATGATTCCTCCTGCACATGAAACATAGGATCAAGCATGATGAAGGTGCATTTGAGCTAGGAACCTTATGCATTCCAAACCTCTTTTAGCTACCCTTTATTTACCCTAGCATTTTCTCTTCATTCATTGGGTGCATTTGAGCTTGTTGACCCTTTATTTCTTTTTCTTTGATAAGAAAACTCTCTAATTCTAATCTTATAACTTCCAATGGCTCAGATTAAACTGATGAGCTCATTATTATTCTCTACCTAACTACTAATCTGCCAAGATTAAACAGTTTGGCTAGATCTTTATTTCTCTATCTATCAGCATGAAATTTAAAGCATGAATAAATCAAGATTAAACTATTTGACCTTTATGGATTGTGGCATTTTTGACAAGCTACACACAATCTTATTTTGCAAAGGAAAAGCAAAAAGTAGTGGCATTTGAATTTGCATCACTTTCAAAATCTATTTTTTTATCTCTTTTTGGTGGGGTCCATATTTTATTTTCTTTTTTGATCCTTTTCTTTTAGTCCTTTGATTTTTCTTTTAGGACTTACCCTTTTTACATTTTTTATTTTTAATATGGGAAAACATTTTGTAAAAAGAAAAAGTATGTACAATATTACAATACTGCTCATAGCCAAATCAAAATTATGAATCCTATTATTATAGGACCCTAACAGTGGCTCCACATGGGGATGGCATTTGCTGGTGAAATTTCAAGAACTTTAAGATCAGTGGACTTTAAAAATTTGATTGTGCTTGCCTTGTAACTACTTGTTTATGATCTTCTTTATTCATACATATGATGGTACACCTTTCAAAGCTTAGGGCCTTCTCTTTGGGATTTAACCTCAAAAGGTAATCATCCAATCTAATCTAAACTTTGCAATGTTATGTACAATGAGCAAAGTAAAAAAATGAACTATTGTTAATCTGGGGACAAGTAATGCTTCAGCATTCTACCATTGACTAGTCCACATGGTAGGTCTATTCCATCTAACTGCCTCAAGAAAAATGCATTGTTACCCCTGTAACCATAAAAGTTATAAGGGCCTTGCCATAGGAAATCAAATTTACCATGTTTACCCTTTTCTTCTCTTTTGGAATCCCATTTGAGGACTTTGTCACCTATGTAAAATCATCAACTTTGGTTTTCTTGTCAAAAATCTTTTTGATTTTCTCTTGGATCACTTGGGATTTGACATAGACTTCTTCCCTGGTTTGCTGCAAATGTATTGATTGATTTATCCTCCTTTGGATATCATTTGATTCTACCTACAATTCTTGAATAATTTTCATCACTGGTACTCCTAAACAAGATGGAAAAATAACATCCATTCCATATACTAGTTGATAAGGAGATGTACCAATGGATTTTTTTGTAGTGAATCTATATGCCCATAAGGCATTAACCAACTTTTTGTTCCAGGTATTCTTATTATCTTCTAACAGTTTCTTGATGATATTAGCAAGGATTTTGTTTGAGGATTCTGCAAGTCCATTGCCTTGATGGTAATAGGTAGTGGAATGGCCAAGGGTAATGTGATATCTATTACAAAAGTCTACCATTTTCTAGGATTTGAAAGTAGATGCATTATCAGTAATGAGCTTTTGTGGGCATCCAAATCTTGAAAGGATATTGTTTTCAAGGAATGATATGATGAAAGAATCTGTGGCTTGTCTAGAAGGGATCGCTTCTATCCACTTAGTGAAGTAATAAGTGGCTGTCAAAATCCATTTATGTTGGGTTGAGGATGATGGGTGAATTTCACCAATGAAATCTAGACCCCATTGCTAAAATGGGATTTCTATGGAGATCGGTTTGAGGGGTAAAGTTAATAGCTTTCTCTTGCCTTCAAAGATTTGGCATTTATGACAGGTCACATATTTCTTGACATCTGCAAAAAGGGTGGGCCAATAAAAACATGCCCTTAAAATCTTATCAGCAGTTGTTTTCCAGTATAGGTGTCCTCCACAATCTCCTGCATGAAATTATTGCATAACTTTGTCAACTTCATATTTTAATAAACAATTCAATAAAATGCCACCATTATCATTCCAAAATAAAGCATTCTTTATGATACAATATTTAATTGATTTCATTTTCAAGAATATACCTTTAGTTCTAGATAAACTAGGAGGAGCTTGTAAATTTAGTAAAACAAATATGATATCTATATACCAAGGTGAATCTAAAAAAGCTTCATTGATCTGTGGAGTCGCCATCTCTTCCTGATCATCTAGAGCACCAATGAAATTTATATCTAAGGCTTGACAATTCAATTCAGAGATGACTTTAGCTAAACCTTGGCCTTTGATTAGTTTTGTGGGCTTTATTTCAATATCATATTCCAAAATAGTGGCAATCCATTTACCTCTCTTTCCTTCAAGCCCATTATGTGTTGGAATGCCCTTTACTACTGAATTTGGAACATATGCAATGACGTGTGAGTATAAAATGTACACTCTGAAATCTTTAATAGCCTTCACTAAAGCAAGTGCTTGTTTTTCCATTATATTATACTTTAGTGTAGCATCTCTCAAAGATTTGCTGAAAAATGAAATAGGTTGTTCATAACCCTGATCATTCCTTTACACCAAGACTGATGCAATAGTGTGTTCTGAAGAAAAAGAAAAAATTATAAAATACTTTTTGAAATCAGGACTTATGAGAACAGGTGTTTTGGTAAGGGCTTCTTTGATTGCCTCAAAAGACTGGCTAGCCTCTACTATACACTTAAGTGTTGAATCTTTCTTTAACATGTTATCCAATTCTCTGATTAGTTCTGCTAAGTTAGAAATGAATCTTTTAAGAAAAATTATTTTACCTAAGAACGATTGCAACTCTTTAATGTTCTTAGGGTGACTTATGTTTAGGATTGCCTCTATTCTAGCTGGATCAATTCTAATGCCCTCTTTTGAAATTATGTGTCCCAAGAGTTTACCTTCTTCTAGCCCAAAGAGTGTCTTTTTGGGATTCAAAGAAATGCCAAATTTTCTACATTTAATAAAAATTCTTCTCAAATGATCTATATGTTCATTATCTGATTTGGAAAACACTGTGATATCATCTTGGTAAACAACTAAAAAGTCGTGGATTTCTTTTGCAAAATCTATGTCCATTTCTCTTTGGAATGTTTCTCCAACATTCATCAATCCAAAAGGCATCTTCAAATACATGAAACTACCCTAGGGTGTGATAAATGCAGTGTTTTCTTGATCCTCTGGCTGAAGTAAGATTTGGTTGTATCCAGAGAATCCATCAAGTAATGAAATTCTATATGAGCCTACTACTCTCTGGAGAATATGGTCCATTTTAAGGAGGGGGTAGTTATCCTTCAGTGATACTTTATTCAAGTTTATGAAATGAACACAGAGTCTAATTTCTTCTGTTTTCTTTCTTATGGTGGCTAAATTAGAGACCCAATCTGAATATCTAATACGTGCTATTATTTGTGCCTCGTGCATCCTTTTTACTTCTTTTTAAATCAATGGCATAAGAACTGGATTAATCCTCCTAAGATTTTGTTTAAAGGGTTTCTGATCTTCTTTGATGGGTATTTTATGTTGAATAATGCTGGTGTCATAAGACTTGAGGTCTTCATAACTCCAGGCAAAGACATCTTGAAATTATTTAATAGACTTATGTATTTCAGTTTTTCAGCTGGAGGTAATGCTTTGGATAATTTAATAAGCTTAGGTTTTGCTTTTGTTCCTAGGTTGCATTCTTCTATGTCTGATCTTAAAGGCTCCATTTTTGGTTTTCTAGCTACATCATTTGAGTCAAACAAATCTTCTAATGGGACTAATCCCTTAGGTAAAAAGTTATTTTTAAGGTTTAAAATCTCAGAATCATCATTAATTATTTCTTCTATTTCTACTTTTTGTAAGTTATCTATTTCTATTTTAGTGAATTTATTGGGTTTATCTACAGTATTTACATCTATCATACCATCTATGATGTCATCTACTGTATAATCAGTATCTATGTTACAGTTTTGGAATTCTCCCTTAGCATTCATAAAATCATAGATTTGAGAATCTTGTGAAAAAATCTACCAATATTTCAGATTATCAGGTATAACAGGGCTGTGTCTTACCTCTGCAATGTACTGGTGATTGGGCTAAAAGGGTAATATGCAAGTGCTAGCAAAAGTAGCCAAACTGTAAGCTTGCATGTTTTGTTTCCTAGGAATAACAACAAAATCAATTTCAAGAAGTTCTTTGATCAGGTTTAGAACAGTTTCTCTGTATTGGCTAAGTCCAGGATTATTCATAGAATACTCTCCCCTAATTTGTTTTATGATCAATTTAGAGTCTCCCATTATAAAAACTCTCTTGGCTCCAAGATTTCTTACAATTTGCAATCCTAAGATTAAAGCTTCATACTCTGCCATGTTGTTTGTGCATTTAAAGTTTAATCTAAAGGCATGACCTTCAGAATGATTATTTTCCATATTATGAATCCAAACTCCTGCAACTACTCCTAATATATACACTGAACCATCAAAGTCTAGGTGCCACCTAGATTCATGAAATATATTTTCACTGTGAGGTTCTTTATGTCTTGTTTGACCACTGTGTTATTGTCCTTTCAGTGTCTGAATTACATAAAATGAATTAATCCATATCAGAATGTACAAAATAAATAGGGTAGTTATGTGGTTTATCTATACTACTGACCATGTATTTCAATAAAGTTTCTCTATAAATCTTTTTGGGTGGACCAAATACCGAAATTGTGGCATAAGACATGCCTAACTGTAGGGATCCCTGCAATTTTGCTCCCCATCAGCGAGACAATAGCATTCCAACTTTGGACAAATATCAACAACTACAATATCCATGACAATACTATTACCTGGGTATTGAACTAGAGTAACACACAAGTCTTTTATTAGGCCCATGCATTTGACTTTACTAGAATCAAAAGAGAAAAGATCTTTGTATGATCTGGATATATCTAAATCAAATGTTTCCATGATTTCTTTAGGCATTAAATTGTGAGATGCTCCTGAATCTAACGTAACATTGTGTAAGATTTGATCATGAATAGTCAAGCTAATGTAGAATGGAGAAACACCACTTTGTTCATGTTTTCCATTTACCTCAAGACCAAAGATTAATTCTGGTTGGTCATCATTTAGATTAACAGAGTCTTGTCTTTCATCTATATTCAGCGTTTCAGTGGTTTGGGCTTTGTAGGAATCATTTTTGATCAATTCTGTTAAAGGAAATGATATTTTTAATTTGGCAATTTCAGTTTGGATATTAAACGGAATCCGTGTTTTGCCTAACTAAATGACTTCCTCCTTAGCAATTGGAATTTGTGTAGTTTTTTCCTTCTTATCTTCAATTGGCAATTCAGTTTCTCTTTGGGTGTTCACTATATTACTATTTTCAATTCTTTGTTTTGGAATAGTTTGGGAAGTAGTTGAAATCTGAATAGCATTTGAAGCTTGAGTATCATTTGATTTTTGGACATCTTTTGTAGTTTTGGCAGTAGTATCTGTAATGTCTACAATTTTTGGACTGACTGCAATCTTTGGAGTGAAAGTTTTTTGGGTTTCCCTAGAGAGAATTTGCAGCACTTTGTTTGCAGGAGCTCCCACTATTTTCTTAGTCTGAGTTTGGACAGTTTTATTAGTATGGGCTTCTATGTTTTTCTTACTCCTCAGGTTATATTTCTTATGAACTTCATTAATAGCAAATTCATAAACCTTTTTATAATCAAAAGAATCTCCAGATTGTAACTATAATTGCTTTAACATGCATAATTCCTATTCTTCTTGGGTAAGAAAAATAGTATTGCCATCATTTATTCCCATTAACTTAATCTGAGTGTCTTCATCTTCTTCATTTTGGTGAGAACTTTCAGCATAGTTTTCTTGAAAAGGTGTTATAATCTGTTGATCAGGTGGCCCTTCTCTAGGCTTACCAATATTGGGATTCTTCCTAAAGTTTGGATTTCTTATTTGACGACCTTGTTGTTGATTATCCCATTGTGGTTTTCTTTCCATAATTTCTAATCTATCCACTAATTTTTCTAAAATTTTAGCCAAAGCATCTATCTTAACATCTGAAGTGGATGGTTATTCCTTAATGGTAACTCTCCTCTCATTCCTCATTCTAGCTCTTTTAGCTAACAAGTTAGCTTCCACACTAACTGCATCACACTGCATTTGTTCTAAAGTTGGAGGGTTTCTTTCTCTCAATTGGCAAGACATATCAGTATCAAAACCATCAGGGAATTTGATTAGTGCCATGTCTAGTGGAGGTTTGATATTTGCAGGGATTGCATTATAAATACTATTAAACCTAGTACAATAGTCCTAAACAGATTCATTAGGAGATCTTCTAATGTTTTCATATTCAGATAATATTTGTAAATGATTTTTCTTCCTTTCCCATGTATTGATGAACAATCTATGGAAAGTAGGTAAATCAGTAATATGACCGACATATAAACCTTTAAACCATTTCTTGACATTTCCTACTACTGTTTGTGAAAATAATCTCATTTGTACGTATTCTTCATCAATTTCATGTAATTCAAAGTAATCATTCATTTTATTTACATGTTGTTGTGCAGTATATTGACCAGTACCATCAAACTAAAAGATTTTACTCTGATAGTCTTGGGGCATGGCATGTACTTGAGCTAGTAAAGTCAAAGGAGCATATCTGGCAGCCATGGCTAAAATTCTAGATTGGCTAGGAGGTAAAGTGGTAGTTCTTGAAGATGAACTTGAAGGGCTTACATATGAGCTTGAGGTGCTTGAGGATGAACTTGAAGTATTTGGAGATGGAAATAAAACTCTGGGTTGAAGAGGAAGGTTGGGGATGAATGATTCTATGGAATGACTTGTAGTGGAAATAATAGATGAGGTGGTACTTGATCTGAAAATGAGATCTTTAATCAATATAAAGGTATTACAAACTCATGTGTAGGAATGCATATATTACTTAGTGCAATGGATCAAAAATATTGTGAATAATATAGACAATGAGCAATTAGAAAACATAATAGTCACACACATTAACACAACAAAATAATCAAGGAGTTCAGTAGACTTCCTGGCTATGTCTCCTGGTCCATCTTTTAGTGTTGACCTATAAATTATGTCTTTAAGAGCAGATTATTACAAGTGTGAGCTCAAACTGAGTCTCAACACAATAGTGACAAAGCAACAGAGATTTACTTGAAATCCTCAAGTCTACAAGAGTACACAGACTCTCCCTCTTGCTCTCTATCTTCTGCTTTCTCTCTGTCTCAGCAACTGCCTCTTCTGTCTCTGCCACTGACTGGCTTTTAAGCCTATCGGTGTGTTGTGGGGGAAAGTATCCAACTCGGAATGACCCTAACCCACTCTAAGGGTGACAGTTCCTTAGCAACAGCTGAAAGAAAAGCTATCTAAAGTTTCTTCTTTATGACATGCAAGAGATAGAAGGAAGAGATCCACTTACCGATGTCTTGCGCAAATGGTTGATCCAATCTCCTTTGTTTGCCGCTTGCTCCCAGATCCAAGTCTTTTCACGGGCCCAGCTACACGAGATCCTGCAAATAAGACAAGAAAAGGAAACTACAAGAGGCATGCATTCATAATCGATTCAAGGATTAGCAGAAATCAAAGACGCAAGTAAGACAATACACCATTGAAACACATGCGAATAGAAGAACCTCAAATGCTTTATTAATATATGGAAGTAAGGTTCAGGCGGTGATACAACCATGAGAGGTCCAATCCAGCATCACCTTCCCGACGGAGAGAAATCTCTTCTTCACCTCCCTCAAGCAATCACCCAATGCTCACAACTGTAAACCAACAGCAATCCTTTGCACTAAATTCCGGCCTCCAGATCCCCTGGGATGAGATCCTTATATAGAGTTTTGGAGTGAAGATAAGTCAGCTTGATGTGTGACTTGTTGTCCTCTTCAACTCCAGTTGTTCTTCAGTTCTTCACTCGGAGTTTCTACCTTCCACTGGGAGTTTTAGAAGCTCTTAACTCATCATTAGGCGAATCGTATGATCAAGTGTCTTTTTGGAAGCTTCCTGGGCACTGGCACATTGAGAAAAAGATTCCTCCACATGTCAAAGTACGCCCAGCGCAGGTAGCCTTTGTTGCACTTGCTATGCAGCGCAGGTACACCATAGAGCTTTTGACATTCAGCGCAGATGCTTAGTGGAGCAGCTGCTTTGATCCAAAATTGACCCGTTTTTGAGTGTTTTTCAGTGGAGAACTGATTTGCAGTGCTGTGGTTTGCTGACCTTGTTCCTCTAAGGGTAATAACAACATGTTTAGGGACTTTGGATCCCTTAGATTATTGACATTTCATGCTCTATGCTGTAAGGCACAAAAATGTCTATAACACGGTGCTTGTTTTTTCGTCTCCCCTTGCAGGCTCTCTGGCTCTTGACTGCTGTCCGTTCAAATCCCTCTTTGAGCATTAAGCAATCATTGTAGAATTCCCTCAGGTATGGTGGCAACCTGTTTTAAACGGAAAGGACCACTGGCACTGTTGAAATCCCCGGGAATATGTTTCTTTGTTTACACATAGAAATACACTAAAAACACTGAAAAATCCAACAAAACACGTTCTATCAGACTTCAAAAAATATCAAATATGCCCTATAATCCTATCGGATCCTCCTTTGGTTGTTGTCACACACCCACCATTGATCTGTGTGATCTCAGATCCAACGGCTAATATTCATTTCGGGTGGCTTATATGTGCAGAGATTACCCACCTGAAAAGGCAGTTTTCTCTCTCCTGCGCCAAGCCACGTGTCGGCCAGTGTATGGGATCGGGCGAAGCCCATCCAATACCACTTACTGCCTGAGGCCCACCTAAAATCCCACTTTCCACGGAACTCAAATAATATAACACTGCATTTATAAACCTTTCGGGTCTGGCTTTTATCACTTTGGGTGCATTTCCTTTGTATTTCGGTTTTTATTCGAAAATACGCTAATACACAGAAAAGCCCGACAAATCCCTTTTTATCGGAACTCAAAATATATCAATTTGCATCCATAAACCCTTTCGGGTCCGGCTTTATTGCATGTCGCATATCTTCCCCGATCTTTAATCTCCGATTGCTCTGATCAGCCTTATCTACGCATCGGCATATCGCATGGTCGCTGGTCTTTGGTATCACCCCTTATATAGTTGCGATGTGATATTGTGATGAGATATATCGCAATCACATATTGCATAGTCTTTGGGCCGCCAGTTAAGTCCTCGTGTTTTAGCGATGCGATATTGCGAGTAGATTTGGACCATTGATCTACGTGCTCGATCCAAGGTCATTGTTGACTCACGGTTATTGCTATCGCGATTTTTATACGATTGCCTCCGATATCTCCCACTGGCCTCTGCCAATTGCGATATGTCTATTTGATCTGGACCGTTGATCGATCTGATCCGACGGCTCCTGTGCATCCTATTTGAACCTTTGCTTTACTCTGTTTTTCACCATTTCTTAATGTTTTTCCCATGCGATAGTGTTTCCAATAGTTATGTATATGAAGACTTAGAGGTTTTTAGGATCCATTTTGGATCACTCCTTCCCACTGAAAAGCTTTTGGACCACTAAAAGTTGGTTTTTAGGCATCGATCAAGTGAGGATACAACTCCCTCACTTGTTTAACTTCTATCCATCGTGCTTTGTTTGGATTTGAACCTTTGAGTCCTATCCTCAGGTACACAACATCCCATCGACGCGTAGTTCTTACCTTCCTGTCCAGAATTGTGTCTTCCTGCAACTCATTGAGATATTCAGGCAACAGATCCTTAATAGAAGGAAACTGACTTCGCTCTTCAGGATCTTCAATCATTGATGGTTCATACAATCTCAAGTTTTATGCATTAACAACTGAATATATTTGCATATAAGCTGATAAATCAAGGGGAAAATCATTTTCACCAATTTTATCAAGTACCTTGAAAGGCCCATACCTTATTGGTTTCAGCTTCTTACCTTCACCTTGCATTCTGTCTTTGCTGATGTATAGCCAGAATTGATCACCAACTTGGAAACTATGCTCAACCTGATGCTTATCATGTCTTGCCTTGTACTTGGCTTGACTTCTTTCCAGTTGTTCTTGTATTGTCTGGTGAATTTCCTAGATTTGTTCAATGAACTTGGTTGCCTTGTCCACATCACTATGTCCATCAACTACTATGTCTTTACCAAAGGCAAAATCTAAGGGAGACTTTGGTATAAAACCAAAAAAAGTCTCAAAAGGAGATCTTTGAGTAGAAGAGTGCTTGGCACGTTGTACGCATGTTGCACATAACACAAATGTCATCCCAAAGCTTGGGATGCTTGCTGCAATAGCCTCTGAGAAACTAGATCACTCTCCTGTTGACCACCTCTGTCTGGCCATCCATTTGTGGATGAAATGTTGTGCTCTTTTCTAGCCTGGTGTCCATCAACTCCCATAGATTTGACTAAAACTTCCCAACAAATCGAGAATCTCGATTAGATACAATAGAAGTGGGTAAACCAAAATGAACCCATACATTCTGAAAGAACAACTTTGTTGTTTGTTCAGTTGTAACCTGTTTGTTACAAGGTATCAAAATACACATTTTACTGAACCTATCCACAACAACATGCAAATAATCATGAACTTTTCTAGATTTTGGCAATCCCCCAACAAAGTCCATGGAAACACTTTCCCGGGGATGAGAAGGAATTGGAAGTGGAGTGTACAAGCCTAATTTTCTATTACCGAGCTTGCTTGTAGCACACATAGTACACCCTTTGATATTTCTAGAAACTGTCTCATGCATTCTTGGCCAATAACAGAACCTTTGCAATTGTGCAACTGTTTTACTTACACCAAAATGACCTGATATTAGAGAAGTATGTGCTTCTCGAATTATGTTAACTCTTTTAGTTTGTGGAATGCATAACTTTCCCAAATGATATAAGAGTTGGTCCCTTACATAATAATCCAATTCTTCTACTTGATTGCCATGACTTAAAGTTTCATATACATCTGTAAAATCTACATCTTTAGCATATTGTTCAATGTAACTTTCATGCATTATTGATTTATGCTTAAGTATGGTAGATGCATTTATGATTGGTCTTGACAACATATCTGCAACCTTATTGTGTATGCCCTTCTTATATCTGATGACAAGATGAAATTGCTGTAGAAAACCCATCCACCTATAATGTCTTGATTGCTGCAATTTAGTTTGTGAGTGCAAATATTGAAGTGGTTGATGATCTGTATGTATGATTGTTTCCTTACCCATTAGGTAATGTTTCCACTTTTTCACACTTTGTACTAATGCATACAATTCTTTATCATATGTGGGATAATTAACTACTACAAAAGTAAATGTCTCAAAATGATAACATATGGGTTTACCGTGTTGCATCAACACTGTTCCCATGGCATAGTCACTGGCATCTGTCTCAATCTCAAATGGATGTTGAAGATCTGGCAGTGCTAGTACTGGTGATGTACTAATTTTTTTCTTTTAAGGTGTCGAAGGCTTTCTGCTATTTGCCTCCCCATTTAAACACCTGTTTCAATCCTGTTAAAGCATGTAATGGAGCTGCAATCAATGAAAAGTTAGCAATAAACTTCCTCCAGTATTGTGCTACCCCTAGGAAACTTCTAACCTCTGTAGTAGATTTTGGTTTAGGCCAGTTCACAATGACTTCAACCTTAGAGGGATCTATCTTCAATTCACCACCCCCTACAATATGACCCAAATAATTTAAAGATGTTTTTCCAAACTCACATTTTGATAGTTTTACATAGAGATTTTCTCTTTTCAAAACATCTAAAGTCTACTTTACATGCTTTACATGGTCTTCCCATGTCTTACTGAAAACAAGAATGTCATCTAAATAAACAATTACAAAATCATCAATAAAAGGTCTGAGTACATCATTCATAACTCTCATAAACATAGCAGGAGCATTAGTTAAGCCAAAAGGCATAACCAACCATTCATACAGTCCTTGCTTTGTCTTGAAAGCAGTCTTCCATGCATCTTGTTCTGCAACTCTAACCTGATGATAGCCACTTCGCAAGTCTAACTTAGAAAAGTAAACTTCTTCTTTCAATTGATCTAATAGATCATCAATACAAGGAAGAGGATAACGATTCTTGATCGTTATTTTATTTAGTGCTCTATAATCAATGCACATGGTGATGTGCTTGGTCGTATAAACCATTTTTCAAGCAACTCTTGTACCTTCTTCTTTATCTCTGCATTCTCTAAAGCTGACAACCTGTACATTGCAATGTTAGGTAATGGAGCATCTTTCTGCAAACAAATATCATGTACTATTTCTCACTTGGGTGGCAGAACTTTTGGTTCTTGAAATATAACATCATACTCTAAAACAACTTTAACTAAATCAACTTTTTGTTTAGAATCAAAGCCTTCAAATGCATTGTATTTTTCAGGATCCTTTTCCTTTACAACCATAAGTAAAAACTGCTTACTTGAATTCACAATTCTTTTAATCTGTCCTGTGTTTATGAGAGAGTAGTTATTTTTGAGTTTATGAGCTCTTACAATATATTCTATTCCATATTTAGTGAGTTGATACTTATTTTCAGCTCTATAGAAGATAACTTTCCTATCATACAAGTATGGACTTCTCAAAACAATACCACATATATCCAAGGGAACTATATCTAACTCAACCTCATATACAAATGTTGATCCAATAGCAAACCTAAGTTTACATTGTCTCATTACTTGTAGCTTTGTTTTATCACACACCCAACCTAATGGATATGGCTTCTCATGAGGTTTTGTTTGTAATCCCAACTTCTTTACAATTGTTTCAGAAATCAAATTTACTTGTGATCCACTATCAAACAAAGTATCAATCTTATTATGCTTGGAAATTACTCTACTACGAAAAAGCTCATTTCTTTCTCTCTCATTACTTTCATTATTAACAGATTGTGCAGAATTACTAGTGGATGCTTAAGAATCTTTACCTCTAATACCTATGGCTATAACTATTGTTTCATTGCCTGAATCTGATCCCAAGTCCTGCTGAATAGCTATAGCATTCTTTCTCTCCTTACCACTGAACTTCTTGGGTTTCAGTTCTGGATGCAAAGACCAACAGTGTACCTCATCGTGTCCTTCTTTCTTACAATGAGTGCATGAAGGTTTATCCTTCTTTACAGTGTTTTCTTTCCTCTCCTTCCATTTTAGTTTCTTATTTTCCTTGTTCTTGCTTACAGAAGATTTAGATGTTCCCCCAATCTCTAGGTTTACATTCTTACCTCTAGCTTCTAGATGTGTTGCTTGAACTGATACATCATCTAAGCTAGTGGGATTAAACATGAGTATAATATGCTTTAAATAACCATGCAGACTGTCGAGCGATAAAAAGGTGTCTTTTTAACTCCTAATTACCTTCACATTAATTCTCAACCCAGGGACGACTTTTTATTTCAAGAGTGTACTCAATCTAAGGCGGCTATTTATTCAAGAGTAATGTTTTGTAGTATAGTGTTTAAAAGTAAACGGATGCTTGAAAAGAAATCTAACTACAACAACATAAACTCAAATGATCTGAAATCCAACTATTCATTCAACAAACATCAATCGAGGATACAATAGCAATAACTCATTCCTCTAGAGATTGATACAATTGAAATCAAACTAGAACAAGACAATCAATCTAAGAACAAGGAAGCAGTAACCCATGTTCTCTACAGTTGACAACCGTTCTGCACACCAAAGCAGTGATGATTTTCGAATGACAAGAAATGGAACATCATCTACTTCTATAAATAGGATTGAACAACAAAACTCTATCCTTGTTTAACTGATATAAATTAAAACAAGCATAAATAAGATCCACAATCTGAGAACTTAGGTAGAAATAGCCAATGTCCTTTACAGTTGTTGATCTCACACACAACACTAAATAACCAATTGGAAAGTGCAAAGAATTAAATCAATCGTATTACCACAACTTAATGAAAATGAGACAAATGTGCTAATTAGAAGAATGCTGAAAGGCAAGCTTAAATAATTGCAGAAAGTAAATGAACAACAGTGAAAAGTATTAGAAATGAGCAGCCAAACTTATATAACTGTAATGAATAGAAAACTGTTAAATTAATGGAGTGTTCAGCGCAGCTTTGAAGATGAAATGAATAGCACAACAATATGTTGGCGAAAAGCAGTGATATCTGTTAAGAAGGAAATGAATAGCAACGCAATTTAAGTACAGTATATAAAATAGATCAATTCATTCAGTCTGGAAATACCAAGCAGTAAAGTAACATGATTACGATAAATACAAATAAAATCAAACCATCACACGGTAAAGATCATGAAATAATGGTACAGGAACGACAAGTGAATCCACCGGGGTTGGGCCCTTAACCACCAGTGATCACTGCCGATAGTGCTTTAGAAGATGCGAAGGAATAATAACTCTGCTTATATATTAATCATCAAATCGAACAACATTACAGTGAGTTGTGTCTTCTCAGCAGCGAGAGTCTGCAAATAAAATTACAGTTCAGAATAATACTCATTCCATCTCCCTCTCCCCCTATCCTATCCTATTCCATCATGAGTAATCCATCATCACTCTTGAATCTCTAATTCTGAGTCCTCAATTCCATCATTTTTCCATCATTCTTCCATCCCCTCTCTGATCTTTGTTTTCATTTAAATAGAGAGAGATCAGAGAGAAGTTACAATAAAGATAAGTACAACATGATTTGGATTGTTTTCAACCAATTGATCAACAAGAAGATATATTTCCATCCAGCTTCCAACAAGAGCAAGGCGAATTTGGCTTTGCAGCTGAGATTTGGAAAACGGCCACACAGCAAATCTGAGAAAATCGTGCTCAAAGAACCCTAAGTTTCTCTCAATACAAGTCGAATTTGGGCAAACCACTCTTAAAATAGGTTAATTGGGTCCATTCTCGACAAAACCCATGTTCCGGATTTTCCAGATTCTTCTTCATTTGCCCAGAATCTCAACCGCAAAACTATCACTTCTTATTCCAGCGAATTGCTGAGTTGGCACTTTTAATGATCAAATCTTCAATCTGGAAATTATCTGAGAGGCTAAAAATGGTGAATAATGTTACAACTGATCTATTAAAACTATCATTGATAAAATCATGCATAATCATCAATTTATTAGAAATAAAGGAGAATAAATAATATTCATCTATAAGAGCATAAATCATTATAAATTGGATTTATATAATAAATTATAATAAATGACCTGATAAAGAAGAGTAAAAATGGATGAAATAAGTGTTTAAAAAGTGGTCGTATTCACGGCCCAACACAGACCACCTATATACTTCAATAAAGTCTCAGGTGAGTCTAATGATATTCCTAGAGTTAAAGCTCTTTTCCTAAATTCTTGAGTATAACTTTGTACACTCTGACCCTTCAACTGGTGAAGAGTTTTCCAACTCATCATTGCCTGATGCATGTAAGCTAAAGGATATAATTTCTTTTTGATAGCAGAAATAAAGTCTTTCCAAGTAGAAAGGATTTTACCATGTTTTCTTAGGTCAGCTTGTGTCTTGCCTTCCCACCACACTAGTGCAGTTCCTCCAAGTCGAAGGTTGTCCAGCTGAATCTTTCTCCATTCTGAATCAATGTTCTACACCCTGCAATATAATCAATCTATCTTATCCAATTATATAGCTTCTCTTCATTTAGTTCTCCATCATAAATTGGCAAATCAAATTTCACATCTAATTTAATCAAAGAAGTTTTATTCTTTTTCTTTTCAAGGCTAGTTTTATGTGAAGAAGATGATGAGGATGAGGAAGGTGATGCTGGAGGAGTTGGTGGAGGAGGAATTTCTCCTTTTCCTTTGCCTTCTGGAGATGCAACTAGAAAAGGTTTCTCTGCTCCTTTGTTTGGTTTAGGCGTTGAGGGGCTTTCACCTCTACCCTTCTTAAATTCTAGATACATTTCTTCCACCATGGCTTGGAGTGCCTTAAAACCTTCCACAAATTGAGATTCTAATCCCAATGGAGTTTCTTCTGCCATTCTCCTCTGAGAATAGACTCTTCCAATCTTTGGATTAGCCTCAACAAGTTCTCATTCTCCTAATCTGAGCTTTAATCTAATTAGCATTCAAAATCCAGCACAATCTTGTCTAACCTGAACAAAACCTAATGCTCTGATACCACTTGATTTGAAAATGAGATCTTTAATCAATATAAAGGTATTATAGACTCATGTGCAGGAATGCCTATATTACTTAGTGCAATGGATCGAAAAGATTGTGAATAATATAGACAATGAGTAGTTAGAAAACATAACAGTCACACACATTAACACAACAAAATAATCAAGGAGTTCACCAGACTTCCTGGCTACGTCTCCTGGTCTAGCTTTCAGTGTTGACCTCTATATTATGTCTTCAAGAGCAGATTATTACAAGTGTGAGCTCAAACTGAGTCTCAACACAACAGTGACAAAACAACAGGGATTTACTTGAAATCCTCAAGTCTACAAGAGTACACAGACTCTCCCTCTTGCTCTTTGTCTTCTGCTTTCTCTCTGTCTCAGCAAATGCCTCCTTTGTCTCTGCCACTGATTGGATTTTAAGCCTATCAGCGCTTGTTTGTTTGTCTCCCCTTTCTGGCTCTCTAGCTCTCGACCGTTGTCCATTCAAATCCCTCTTTGAGCATTAAACAATCATTGAAGAATGCCCTCAGGTATGGTGGCCACTTGTTTTTAAACGAAAAGGACCACTAGCACGGTTGAAATCCTCGAGAAAATGTTTCTCTGTTTACATAGAGAAATACACTAAAAACACTGAAAAATCTGACAAAACATGTTCTATTGGACTTCAAATAATATCAAATCCACCCTATAATCCTATCGGGTCCACCTTTGGTTGCTGTCACATGCCCACCATTGATCTGTGTGATCTCAGATCCAATGGCTAATATTCATTTCGGGTGGCTTATACGTGTGGAGATTACCTGCCCAAAAAGGCGGTTTTCTCTCTCCTGCACCAAGCCACGTGTCGACCAGTGTATGGGATCGAGTGGAGCCGTCCAATACCACTTATCACTTGAGGCCCACCCAAAATCCTGCTTTCGATGGAGCTCAAATAATATAACACTATGTTTATAAACCTTTTGGGTCTGGCTTTTATTGCTTTGGACATGTTTCCTTTGTATTTCGGTTTTTATTCGGAAATGTGCTAATACACAGAAAAGCCCGATAAATCCATTTTTATCGGAACTCAAAATATATCAATTCACATCCATAAACCCTTTCGGGTTTGGCTTTATTGCATGTCACATATCCTCCCCACTCTCTGATCTTTGATTGCTCCGATTGGCCTTATCCGCTATCAGCGCATCGGCGTATCGCATGGTCACTGATCTTTGGTGTCACCCCTTATATAGTTGCAATGCAATATTGCAATGTGATATATCGCAATCGCATATCACATAGTCATTGGGTCGCGGGTTAAGTCCTCATTGTGTTTTAGCAATGCGATATTGCGAGTAGATCTAGACCGTTGATTTGTGTGCTTGATCGATGGTCCTCGTTGACTCGCACTGATCGTTATCATGATTTTTATATGGCTACCTCCGATATCTCCCGCTGGCCTCCACCGACTGCGATATGCTGATTTGATTTGGGCCGTTGATCGCTTTGATCTGGCAGCTCCTATGCATCCTATTTGAACCTTCGCTTTACTCTATTTTTCTCTATTTCTTAATGTTTTTCCCATGCGATAGTGTTTCCGATAGTTATGTATATGAAGACTTAGATGCTTTTAGGATCCATTTTGGATCAGTACTAAATAAATATGAATTTATAGACTCTAAAGGAATGGTAGAAGGCTTAGGAGTAGCAACAATTAGGGCAGCTAATTCAACTGACTGTTGAAAATAGGCTTCGTCTATGTGCCTTATCAAATTTGAGGTCAAAGCATCAAGTTTGTCAAAAACATCTAGTACATGTTGATCTAAATTAGGATGTATAGTATTCTTCTTTGATTCAATAAATTGAATAAAAACAGGGTCTATTACAGTATCATGGACTGAATTTTCAGATTTGGTACGAGACAATGAATGCTCAAATGATAAATCAAATTGTAGATCCTCTAAGTTTGATAACTCTTTAGGAGGTGAATTTGCTTTGGTTAGCTGACTAATGCTTTCTTCACTTTATACTCTATTGTTTTTTATTAAGATTTTGTTCGGATTATCAACAATTATAGCAGGGTTTGGATCAGGATGTGCCCTGGTATAGTAGGTTCTTTTGGAATCCATAATTTTAATTTTTTTAATTTTTTAATGAAAACTGACACCCCTAAAATGGCCTTAAGGTGCAAAGATGAGATTTAGGATTTCCTTTAAGGTTTATTGAACTGAGGATTGATTCCCCATTATGGTCTCCACTATGTTATCACTCTAAAATTTCCCTATGGTTTCCATGTTGTGTTCAAAGAAATGATAGAGGTAACCACAAACCTACTTTTGAGATCAGGATCTAGCCTTTCTAATACTCAGAGAGGGTTCTCTCTTAATGATTTAACTTTGTTGAGTTAATTGATTTTAGGCTAGTTATTTAAGCTTGATTGGGTTTTGATTTGATTTGGTGGTGGAATTATTGATTCAGATGGATAGATAAGTGTCTTTTACCCATTGGGCCATGGAGTCCAAATTGTCAAGAAAACAGGATTCAATCAAGTTCTAAAGATAGTGTTCACAGGGCAAGGTAGCTGAGTAAATTCAGATATTTTAGTCTAGATGGTGAAATGGTTTTTCAATCGGGGTCAAGGAGCAGTTAAGGATTCCTCAAACTGGATAATGAGGGAAATGAAAGAGGTCAATCGAAAATAGGGAGAAATGAAGAATTCCCTACTCTGGATATCAGAAGAAAACATAAAAATGAATATTTGTTTAAGACAGAGTGTACTTAAACAAATTCTGTAGTAACATTCCAGTTATCTCATTCAAATTAGAAAACATGTATGTATGTGAAATACTTAAGAAAATAACAATTTAACAAATGAAAGATACTTCAGTGAAGTGGCCCAACACATGAATCCTGTAATGCAATGCCTTTATTACTCAGTCCAGTCTACTGACTTGAAAATGTTTACAATAAACTCTCAGGTTTTCAGATCAATATAACTATAGAAATGTTAAGAAATCCACACTCTATACTTCGAATTATGAATTATTTATACAAAAAACTGTTAGAAAATATCCTAAATTGTTTTAGGATTTATTCAAGGAAAATAAAATATCTTCATGCAAGAAGATAGAGACACCTAGGAGACTAAAAGGCTAGTTGTCCCTTCTTTTACTGATTTTGTTGTTTGTTGTTTTGATCTTTTGCTACTTTCTCTCTTTGGTTGTTGCTCTACACTCGCTGTCCTTTACCCTGCCTTTTGATGGATACTCTTTGACTTAGCTGATCTACTATTTTACCTTCATTGCTCTGTATTCACTGTTTACCTTACATTTTTACAGTAAATCATTCAACTTTTCCCAAGTCTCTGCATCTAGTAATTTAATATTTACCATTCTTCTATAGACTTCATCAGTTTCTGTATATTTTGCAAAAGTGGGATTGTTTAAAAAAAGATGTTTCACCTCATGCTAGAGGTAAAAGAGGTTCTCAAAAGTCTGGTAAAGAAATTTTCCTGTAGGAATCCATTTCATGGAGGAATTGTTGGCTTGTTCCTTTGCCACTTCTCTGATTCTCTTTTTTTTTGCTAAGGAAAGAGTGTTTTTCGTTTCTCATTCAAAGGCTTAAAAAATTACAGAACTATGATACAAGTCCCAGACATAGTCAACGGGCACAACTAGGGATCACCAAACCCTAAACAATGGGCTGCAATCCTAACAACAAACAACCCACTAACAAACAAGCTCCTGAACACAAAAGGAGAAAAGACTCAAAACAAAGAAAAAAACGGGTCCACCCGGGGTTAAAACCCGTGCGACAGAGAGATCCGCCCTTCAGGAGCCAACACGTAGTACTTTGAAAAGCATGAAAGATAACTCCACTAACTAGCTCGACGTACTAGAGCCATTGATCTCCCTCCCCTAATCCGACGACTGAGGAGAATATCGCACGGCGAAGAAGCACGAGGATAACCCACGCAATATGGGTGGTATTCTCTCTCCGTTCACTGCCACATGTTGATTGATGAATGGCATTGGAGGAAAACCTTGTAAAACCACTTTAGGGCTCAGATGCGTGCGATAAACCACAAAACCACTTTACCTCTTATTCCTTTGTGAATGAAAACCACTTGTTCTTCGCCTCCTACCATCCAAAAGAAAGCCTTCAAAACATCGCGATCAGGAGCAGAGGCTAGCTGAACCCTGGTCCCCCATCCTCTTCCTAGCCCTACTTGAGAAAAATCTCAATGTCAGCGCGAGCCAGACTGTAGCATTCTTCTCTCAAGTTCCTTGCAGGCATCGTTTCCCATTTGTAAAAATTGTATTCATCTTTGCAGAGCACCCCTTCATTTGCCAGCCAGTCCGCCACTCTGTTGGCATTCCTGCGCACCTGAGCAAAGCTTAGGGTTCTCAGGATTCTTAGATGTGATCGAATGCACCAATAAACCTGCAATAGTCTCCAGTGGTGTGAGACTTTCTCAGGGTCTGAGCCATTAGCAATTATTTTTATAGAATTGATTGTTAATTTAGAATCAGCTTCTATTATGGCGTTCCTCATGTTGAGATTTCTCAGAATCTCTAAACCCTGTTCTATGGCCATTAGTTCCACCATGTTGTTGGTAGCATTCCCTAAGTAGCTGTGAAAGATGACTATTAAATTCCCCTTGTCATCTCTGATGGCACCTCCATACCCTGCTTCCCCTAGGTTACCTTTCGAGGCTCCATCTGTATTTAATTTTAAATACCCATGGGGAGGGGGGGGGGGGGACGCCAGAAGTCCTGCCTCATAGTAGCGTGGGAAGGAATCTGGATTGAGCTCTGAGGGACCATCTTCTGTAGGCCCAAAAGATGAAGAATTCGCGCATCCTGATGAGAAGGCGGATTCTCAGGAGGGTGCTTCTGAAATGTATTAATAGTCTCTTTAAGCTACTTGAGGAACTGATTTATGATGATTTGGGGCGGGCTGGATTTGTCCTTGAAAATTCTGTTATTGCATTCTTTCTAGACATTCCAGATAAAGAAGCCTAGGATCAGGGTCCAGGCTGAGTTGACAGTCTCATTCTCTAAGAATTTTTTCCTCCAATTCCTTAAAGTTTTGGAGATGTCGTTTTCATCTCTGTTAGTTTGTCTAAAGATACAGGCTGCCTAGTTCCATAGGGCAAAGGTGAAGGTGCAGAGGCTGAGAAGGTGATCCCTCATTTCTTCCTAGATAGCACATAACTACATCTGGAAGGTCCTGCAAAACCTTTCTTTCTGAGATTTTGCCAAGTCAAAATCTTTTTGTGATGCACCATCCACATAAATAGCTTGATTTTCATCCATTGAGGGTGCTTCCATAGGTCCTTCCAAGTGTTATCTGGGTTTGAAAAATTGTATCCAGTGACCACATCTTTGGCTTCTTTGAGGTTGAAATTGCCCTCACTGCTTCTTCCCCATCTAAGTTGGTTTGGGGACGATGAGATCAAATTTTCCTTTTTTCCAGGATTTTGGCAAGAGTTTCTGTTTGGGTCTTCAGAGGAGATTCTTCACTATTAATTGGTACTTTCCAAGTTCTCCACTTGCGACTATTTCTAGTTTTATCCCAAAAGTCACTAACCTTTTTTATTCCTTTGTTGACAGTTTCCTCTCTGAGAATGTCCAGTCCTTCTCTACTTAAGTTGGATTCCTACTGCCAACTATCCTCCCAAAACTAGGCAAGGTTTCCATTCCCAATCTCCCAGAAGCTGTGATTCTGAACTAAAGCTCTGTTCTCCCAAGCATTATTCCAGATGTGAGAACCCCTGATGTGCCCTGTCATTCTAATCAAGTCCCCCTCTCCCCAGTTTTTTGCATATTTCTCCTTCTAGAGCTTGCTCCATACGTTGTTGGATTCCTTCAGCCATCTCCACCAAAGTTTGGCCCCAAAAACTTTTTTAAGAGTTTCCGGGTCATGGAGACCAAGACCCCCATGAGCTTTGGGCCTACAAAGTTTGTCCCAAGCAACCAGTGCCCATTTATTCTTTTCCTCACCTTTTCCCCATAGAAAGTCTCTTTGCATGTTCCTGATTTGCTAGGCAACTCCACTAGAGATAGGAAGAGTTGACAACATATAGATTGGAAGAGACTGCAGGACCGCCATTGTGAGAACAAGCCTGCCAGCAAGGTTTAAAGATCTGCTTGTCCACTTGCAGATTTTGTCCTTTAGTTTATTGATCAGAGCTTCCCAAACCTCCTTGCTCTGAGGTTTGTCAGTGAGAGGTATTCCCAGATATTTGGAGGGGAGATGGTCTCTCTGAAATCCGAGAATTCTGGAGAGGTTTCTCTGAATTGCAATATTTGTATTGAAAAAAAACACTTTAGATTTAGAGAGACTTACCTCTGTACCAGCCGCTAAGGCAAAATCTTGTAGGATTTGTTTGTAGGCTTTGGCTTCTTTGACCGTTGGTATGCTCTGTAACATAGTGTCATCTACAAATTGTTGATGAGTTAACGTGTTCCCTTCCTGGGTAAGCTTGAGACCCTGGATAATTCCCTCCCTTTTGGTAGAAGTGATTGCTTTGCCTAATCCTTCTAGCATGAGAATAAAAAGAAATGTCGAAAGCAGATATCCCTGCCTGAGGCCTCTCAAGGGTCGAAAGGATTTGGAGGGAGAGACATTGAGGAGGATGGAAAAGCTGGCTGAAGTTACCAAAGACATAACCCATCTAATCCAATTCTGGTCAAAGCCATAAGCAATTAGAACTTCTTTGATATATAACCAGCTCAGTTTGTCATAAGCCTTCGCTAGGTCTAGTTGAATGATCATCCCTACTTGCTTATTATTCTTGAGAGAGTGGACAATTTCATGTGCTTGAATGATGTTGTTAAGAATTTTCCTTCCTTCTAGATAACCAATTCACTCCTCTGAAACGAGTGTTGGTAGGAGGGGCTTTAGTCTATTTGCAATAACTTTGGAGATGATTTTGTATATCACATTACAAAGGGCTATAGGCCTGAACCGATCTAGAGTCATTGCCTTATCCTGTTTAGGGATGAGGGCAATGAAAGAGGTATTTAGTGCTTTTAGGATTGTTTTTGAAATCCTTGAGTCCTCCACCACTTCCAGAATATCCTTTTTGACTATTTCCCAGCTTGCTTTGAAGAAGTCTATGTTAAAACCGTCCAGTCCAGGCGCCTTCCCATTATGCATCTCATTTATTACTTCTTTTACCTCTTCTTCTGATACTGGTCTGTTGAGATTGAAATTGTCTTCCCTGGACACCAGTTTTGGAATATGCTTCGTAAATTTCTTGATAGCTAGTGATCTGTTTGAGATAGGCTCCTCTGCTATTTTTTGAAAATGTTGTACCAGAACAGACTCCATATCTTTGTGTGTATTGAGCTCTCTTCCTAGTGGATCTAAGAGCTTTGTGATCCGATTATGGGCCTGGTGTTCCATGGTAGATTTGTGGAAAAACCTTGTGTTTCTTTCTCCTTCTTTGAGCCATTGGACTCGTGATTTCTGCTTCCAGAAGATTTCCTCCTGCTGACATCTGGTGTCCCATTCCTGTTGTAGTGAGTTTGCTTGCAATTTCCTATCCTCAGTGAAGCCTTCCTTGATAAGAGTTTGGTTGATATTCTAAAGCTTTTGTTCCACTTCTCTTTTGGCTTTAAAAATGTTTCCAAACTCACTTTTGTTCCAATCTTTGAGTCTAGTCTTGATGTGCTTGAGTCTCTGTTGCAGCATGAACATTTTTGTGCCTTGAACCGGTAAATCCTCCTTCCACCACTTATCAATGTTGGATATGAAATTAGGGTGAGTAAGCCAAACATTTTCAAACCTGAAGGGTCTGTTCCTTGGAGTGCCAATAAAAGAAGCTTCTAGCTGAATTGGCTAGTGGTCTAACCCTCCAAAAGGTAGGATAAAAGCATTCAAGTTAGGCCCCGAGAGGAGGAGGTTCTCCGAGATTAGGAACCTATCTAGTTTTGAAGCAACCTGTGAAGCTCCACCCCTCTTATTGTTCCAGGTGAAGATCCCATTTGTTGTTTCTAAGTCCACTAGCTTCAACTTGATGAGGAAATTCTGAAAGGAAATAGAATCCTTGCCCATTAGTCTAGTGCCTCCTTTTTTTTCTGTAAGAGATTTGATCATGTTGAAATCTCCACCCAGAATCCAGGGTATTGCTGGGTGTCTTTGTCTAAGCTCCTCCAGTGAGGTGAGAAGCTTGAGTTTATCGTCAAGATTTTGAGGACCATAGACATTAGTGACCATATAAATATCCTTGTCACCTAAAGGTTGGATAATCATTGAAAGATAGTTCCTAGATGCTTCCGCATCCAAAATGTCAAATTTCTGGGGATTCCAGAGAGTGAGAATCCCTCCTGCTGTATTATTGGCTTTTACTTCTAGGTATTCATACTTACTGAGCCATTTACTATGTATCTTCTAGACTTTATCTATTGAACATTTTGTTTCCTGTATGAACACCATATCTGGGTTTTCTTCCTTTATTCTACTGCTGAGATTCCTCTGCTTTCTTTTACTTCCTAGACCCCTGATGTTCCAAGTTGTGAGCTTCATGATGATGGGTTTTTGAATGAGTAACTGGTAAGATCTTTCATCTTAATTGAATTGATTATGAGCTTTCCACACTCCATTAGCATTTCATTTTGACTCTTTCTGCCTTGGTTCCTTGCCGAGTGTCCTGGTATTTCCTCCATTGATTTGACCCCTCCTTGGTCCTGGCTTTCATGGTTTCTTTTGTTTCCTGAGGTTTTTATCTGAGATCGCCAGAGGAAAAGTTGTTGTACTCTATCAAACTCCTCTTGTGGTAGGGAGTCTATCCCTTTGCTAGTTCCCTGGTTTAAGAATTTCTCCAGGTCAAGATTCTCCCTCTCAAGTATCTCATATAGTTCTTGGTCCTCAGTCCCAACTTCACTGGGGGTCATCTCTTGATCCCTGCTTTGTTCCATGCTGTTTGGTATGTCTTCCTATAGTTTGTTGTTATCCTGTATTATCTCCATGCTGTCTTCCTTTTCTGTCTCTTTAGGATGATTGTCTAGCATTACCTCTTTCTCACTCGTCCCCCCTTCTTCTTCTAAAATTTCAAAACTATTGTGATTTTCTACTTTGTTATCACCCTGTTTTTTCTGATACCTTCTTCCCCCACCTTTCCCTCTGCCTCCTATCTTGGTGAATCCTTCAGGATCTTTGTGTATGTTGGTCCTCGGATTCTCCTCCCACTTGTTCTGTGGGCAATCTCTGAAAAGGTGTCCATGTTCATGACATTTCCGACATCTAAAAGGGACATGTTCATAGTCCACCACCTGAACCCATTCCTCATCATATACTTCTAAGACCACTTCATCTGGGAGTGCTCCCGATAAATCCATTTCCACACATATTCGTGCGAAGGAAGTGTATTTCCCTCTTAGAGTTGCCTCTGAAATTTTTAGAAAATGTCCTAATTTATTTCCTATAGCTTTCAAGGATTCAGGCAACCAATAATCTAGAGGTAAGGAGTAAAGTCTTATCCATACCAGGACCGAAGTGAATGTCTCCCGCTCCAGGACAAAGTTCATAACCCAAGGTCACATATAGAGTCATGCAGCAGCATATAAATAAGGTTCTCCTTCGAAAACTCTGTCTTTATCCTCTAGGCTGTTGAAAACCACTGTGAAGAAGCCCTTGGACCCTAGATGAAGAGTTATATCCCCCTTTGGTTTCCAGTTGTTTCTAATCCAAGTATACAGATTCTTCTCTATGGGCCATAAGCCCATAAACTTACAGATAATAGCATAAGTCATCATATGTTTTTGTGCTCCTGCAGTGTAGGATCATTCAGAACCGCCCTACGTTTGGTGGTAGTCTTGGGCTTACAGGATCCCTCTGCCGAGTTGTACCCTTTTTTATTCAGACTGCTATCCTCTGGAATCTTCTCCCTTCTGACTGTCCTGTGAGTTTCTTCCTGAACCTCCTCTTTGCTGCTTTCTGGTTCTGTTGAGTATATATATATATTTTTCCTTTCTCCCAGGGTTGCCTGAATCTGTTCGAACTCTTTTCTCTGCTTTTATTTGAAACAATGTTATTGTAGGAGGGAGTGGAGCTCCCTCCTCTTGGTACCTCCATGGTTCTCAGCTCGCTTCTCCTATTACTTCCTGCTCCAAACCTTGGCTCGTATTATCTCCCACTTCTTTGATTCTCTTATCATGGTCTTCATGTGGCATTAACCTGTCATTAATCACCAATGGGTTAGGTAGACCTTTTTTCCTCAAAGCATCAAATTTGACCATGAAACTACCTATTGCTAGCTCCATTGTTTGGCATTTCTCCTCCAGTTGTATCCTCAAGTTCCTTTTGGTGAGTACCTTCTTTACCTCTAGTATGGTGTCAATTCTATTAGCCATTCCAAGCTCCTGCAATTCATATTTATTCTTTGAGTTAAGGAACTAGATTATTCTTGAGTCTTCTTCTGGAATATTTCCAAGTTCAGCTCTAACCGTTTGAATTGCTTCACCATCCTCTTTGACAAAATCATTTTGTTCAAATATCACCTGTATAGATGGCCAAATACCATTGACTGAGTCAATGATATTGGCCCATAAAAGTTGTTTTGCTTGGGCTAGTGGCTCTTTCAATGTCAACTCCTTCTCCAACTTCTGTATCCTTTCATTCAATCTGTTTGACTTTTGAGCTTCATGCTTATGCATGATTTGAGCCAGTTTCTTTTCATCCTCTTGAATTTTTATTTGTTCCTTAAGTCTATTTATTTCAGTGGTTTGGATGGACATATCTTCCATGGCTTTGATTAGTTTTCTTGCTTCATCACTAGGATGAGATGTTGTTGTTGTTGAACTTATTGCTGATGTAGTTTCTGATGCAGTGGGAAGTGTTGTAGCTACTCGAGCTCTTGGGTCTAATGAAGCTGCCAAAGTTGAAGGATATGTTGTGGTAACTATAGGAATAGCAGCAGTGGCAGTAGCTTTCTTAATGTTGGCCTGTTTCTCTTGTACTAACTTATCCATTTCATTCTCCATTTCTTTTAACTAATCATTTAACTATAGAATGAGGTCCATCATCTCATCTTTCTGGCTTTGGATCTCTAGAACTTCCTTGGTCTGTGGATGTTTAGAAGGAGGCAATTTTAATTGCTTCTTCAATGGAGCAATGTCTTCATTTTTCTTCTTTATGAACTTTTCTATTTCCTTGATGTCATTTGGATTATATCCAATCTCAATAACCAAATATTCCAATGATTTGATTCTTTTATCCTTTGCTTGTGAGGATGCTTTCTCTAGCTTAAACTGTGCTGTGATATTATCTAGAGAATTTTGAAGTTCCTGTACACTCATAGCCTTATTGGTCATTGTTGAGTATATCATTTCTCCTGCTTGCTTCTGAAATTCAATCTAATCTATATGATGGACATTCTTGGCCAAAACTTAAAATTTTGTCTTATTGTAATCTGCTGATGACTTACGCTATTGTACTGTGGGTTGCAAAAAGGTCATTTGCATCTTCATTGTTTTAATGTGAAAAGCTGAAAGTAACCTATTCTGATTACTAGGAGTCTGTTTGGAATATTGGGCATAGGTTTTAGCTTTCAATGCCTCATTTCTCAACTCGATCTCCTTATACTTCTCCTTTATATCTTTTTCTTTATCCACTGGTTTTCTTGATGATGAGACCTCAATGTTAAGTTGTTTCTGAATACTCTGAGTATTAGAAGTGGAAGGTTGATGAGTTTCCTCTAAAACTATTGGTGCTGTGTTCTCTCTGAGCACGGTACCTGTATCAATGATTTGAAGTGTCTTATCTATCTCAACTGTCTCTTCTTGCTCTTTGATAGGATTTAGCTTGGGCTTCTTCCTGTACATAATTTCAAATCTATCATGTGTTGTATCTATGTTTGTGAAAGAACCTTCTTCCATGGTCCTTTTCACATTTCTATCCTGCAGGGTTGGAGTATGCAGAATGGAACTAGTATCCATCTGTTTCTCCATATCTATCAAGGTGTTTTCCAACCACTCTGACTGTTTGGCATATTTTTCAATGTCTGTCCTGGACTCATGCATAAAAGGGCTCAATTTAAATTTGAGTCTTATTTTTTTAATGACTCCTAAAGGGTCATACCACCACATGAACCTGCTACTGAACTTCATTTCCTTCAAACACTTATCTGCTTCTTCTCCAGCTTCCCTATTATTGCGGATAAAAGGACCCAGCTGGTTTTTTATTTTGAACTATGTTTTCTTCCTAGTTGATAGAAAATTTACATCATCTGAATATATAATTTGCCTAATATAGTCTAATGCAAATATCCTCATGGGGAGATATTTGGTCAATTTATAGGGAGTGAGCTAGCATCCATATATCCTAATTTCAGTGTGATCTTGGTATAAATACTACTCTCCTATTCTATTGTTTTTAGAAAACTGCAAAACTATCTTTATATCATCACTGATCCTAGGTTGATTGCTACTTCTTAGCATATTAACAACTAGATGAACAAAGGAATCAATGAACTCCTTGTAGCTGAAAACATTGGAATATTTTTAAATTAAGGGTGTCCAAAAGATAACAAATCTAGGATGGCCCTTAGTGTCCAGCTTCTAGATGTTGACTGGAAACCCATCTGATTGGAAATATAGGAACATGTGGAAAAATACTGTAGAGTATTTGAATACTCTTTCATTTCGTAATATGATCAATTGATCATGGATTATGTCTGCTAAGAATTGGGCAAAATTGAAAACTATAGTTGGAGGCTTGCCTGGGCAAAAATAGAGAGGAAAGCAAGTGTAGGCTCATCTCATCAGTGGTATACCCTAGAATAAAAGAGAGCATGGTTACAATTTGTTTGGCCCTCTTAGAGAAAATGGTGGCAGAGTACGGAGGATTGTCAATAGGAATATGAGCCTCTTCTAGGATGAAAGTTTGAAAGATTTGAGACCTCTTGGGAAGGCCCTGCTTCAAGTAGAGTTCAAGTAGGTTTTCAATGGAAAATGGGGTTTCATTTGGATTTGGCTAGATCTGCAACATTTGATTTATTGATTTTGCGGTTATTGTAAATCAAATCTGTTGGTTAGGAGAGACTATGGTTCTTTGGCTTGGGATATAGCAGAGTTGGCATAGGTGGATGATTTCAGGGAACTGGTATACCTGTGGGAACAAGTATTTGGGAAAATTTGATTCCCATAACTGAATATCATCACTATGGTTGAGGAATTTGTCTTTACTCTAGAAGTGGAGTTTCAATAGATGAATAGGGGAAACTGTGTCCTTGATTTGGAAATCTTTTTCGGCAATGGGAGGTGGTCAATGTCCACGTGAGGGGTTTGTAGGGTTTTTTCATTTAGAATGCTTTGGGAAGCCATAATTTTGTTTATTTTATTGAATTAAGATTTGTTTGGCTTTAGGAGTAGGGTTAGGGGCTCTGGAACAGTGGGAAGGGTGAATATAGTCTGCAGAAAAGGGTTTCTTCGGATACAGAGTGAGGTTTTTTAGTTTGGCAAGGTTTTTAATTAATTCAATTAATTAACCTTTTAAAATTACTGTGCAAAGCTTAAGTAGAGGGCCTTTTTGGTTCTTTCAAGAATACCTGGAAAAACAAAGATTAGGTGTGTAGACAGGGTTCTGTGGGAGTAGCGGAGGTTTTCTGAGGCTTAAATTGTCTTTGTGCTGCTTCAAATTGGAGTGTGCAGGGTCTTCTAGTCGTAAAGTTGGTTAAAATAGTTGCGCAAGGTTTCTGGGCTTCAGAATTGGTCAGCAGAGGTGTTTTGCAACAAAATAATAGTAAAAGGGTAAAAAGGGTGGTCTTTTGGTTTTTAACCAACAATGGTTAATTTTGGATGCGAAATTAATGTGTGAACAGTAGGCAGTTTCATCCTAAGTGGGGAGGCGGTTTTATGGCTTATTACACTGCTTTTGAGTGTAGGGTGGTATTTTTTGAGAGCACACAATATAACGTGGAGTCGACACATAGAAAAATGGTGATCGGGAAAAACTATGAATCTCGCGTGCTTTTGGGATGCTAACAATCATATTTGGGAGCGCACGATATAGGATGTTGACCGTCGGATCTGGAGGTGGGTGATCGAAGGGTTATCGCGTGGCGGAGTTGCGAGGGGTGAGTCAGGGAGTGGGATCGTGTTTTAATGAAATGCAATTAATTAAAAATTAATTATGGGATTTAATATATGCGATGGGTTTTAAATATATACAAAGGTTTTGTGAGGGTCGAGGGTTATAAAGTGGGGGCTTGAAATATATAAAGCGGGACTATAGGTTAGAATATTATAAGGGTTGAGTTAAAAGGGTATCGGGGAGGGTTTTAAATGGGGAATGATACATTATTCAAACTTAGAATAAGGGGGTTTTAGTGGGTTTAAATGGAAAAGGGAAACTAATAAGGGGGGAATTATTTTTAAAGGGAAATGTCTAGGGAAAGGTGTGGAATAAGGGTAAAAGGTTAAAAATGAAGTGAAAGGATTTTTATAATGGAAATGTGTTAGAATAAGGGGAAATGAAAAGGGAAGGGTCCTTTGGAATCAAGAAGGGGAAATAATATTAAGGAATGAAAAGTAAATGAAGGGGTAATGAAGGGAAATTAGTAAACTAGACATGTAGGGGTTTAGTGAAATGAGGGGAAATTAGTGAACAAGCTTTAGTATTCAGGCGCAAAATTATATAGAACTTTTAGGGTAAATACCCAAAGTAATATATAACTTTTGTGAATTTCCTTTTCTTCGATGGTTCCTCCTGCACATGAAACATAGGATCAAGAATGATGAAGGTGCATTTGAGCTAGCAACTTTATGCATTCCAAACCTCTTTTACATACCCTTTATTTACCCTAGCATTTTCTCTTCATTCATTGGGTGCATTTGAGCTTGCTGACACTTTATTTCTTTTTCTTTGATAAGAAAACTATCTAATTCTAATATTATAACTTCCAATGGCTTAGATTAAACCGATGAGCTCATTATTATTCTATACCTAACAACTGATCTACCAAGATTAAACATTTTGGCTAGATAACTATTTCTCTATCTATCAGCATGAAATTTAAAGCATGAATGAATCAAGATTAAACTATTTGACCTTCATGGATTGTGGCATTTTTGAAAAGATGCACACATTCTCATTTTGCAAAGGCAAAGTAAAAAGTAGTGGCATTTGAATTTGCATCACCTTCAAAATCTATTTTTTATCTCTTTTTCGTGGGGTTCATATTTTATTTTCTTTTTTGATCCTTTTATTTTAGTCTTTTGATTTTTCTTTTAGGACTTACCCTCTTTACATTTTTTATTTTTAATATGGGAAAACATTTTGCAAAAAGAAAAATTATGTGCAATGTTACAATTATCACCCCAAGAAACTCTCCTAGGTTGTAGCTCAGAGATGCTCGGGAACATTACAAACTCAACTCAATGTTGGAAATGGATGAATGGAAGGAATGACGCTTGTTCAAGCCAGATAACCACTTCTACTTTGCTTTACTCTAGACATGCGTGAATACCCCCAGACTACAAGGCTTTAGACCACCAATTACTCACAGTTTAAGGATTGGGTGAATATGGAGAATACTGACCACACCAGACGATGCACAGGATCCTGTGATGGCTGGCTGCAACCAGTGAAGAGGTCTACAAATCTAATTCCCTAGTGCACAGACAAGATGACATCTCTCTATCACTAAGAGAAAAGAAACTTGATTAACACATTCACTGATACATGCAAGATTTAAACACAAAGGTAGGATGACAACTCCTCTAATGCTAAACATCAAGAGTTCAGGAAGAATGCATATCAAACACAGCCTAGAATAGAATAGAAATGAAAGTGAGCAATTAACAACAAAAGAAGCTTGTATTAGCTGAAAATGAAGACGAGACGTTGAAAGTTTCAAAGCAGTTACAGTCTCCAGAAGTTGAACCTTACATCAAAACAACAACCATCAACCTTGATTACATCTATTTTTGGGGTATATATAGAGTTTCATTACAAAGACGTTCTGCTATTTAGGCGTGGAGGGGTCATAATTGACCACCAACTTGCTTTAACTATCTGATGGAGTCTCTGGTGCAATTTTCCTGTTCCAGTGAACAAATCTAATCTTCTCAGGTGCTATGTTGTCCTTCTCGGGCAGGTGGACTGTTATATGGGATGCAATCCCATAACCATTGAATGCATTTACCTACTTAGCTTTGTACCTTTCCTTCTGTTAGGTAAACTTGACTTAGGATAGAGTCAAAGTTGACCAGGTTAAATAGTGATGGTTTTGGGGCACATAGTATTGTGCACCCATAGTATTCTACCCGTGGTATTATATGTAATGGAGCTTATAAAAGGCTGGAAGGACTTCATTGTAATGCAAGACCTGGAGGTGAGCGGTGAAGGCTCATTTGGTCAGATTGGCCAAGGTTTTGGCCAATGCTAATGAGATCTTATTAGGTTGGGTTTTTCCCTGGATTTGGGGTTTTCCCAGATAAAAATTTGTGTTTATGTGTTTATGGTTGTTGCTGGTTATTTTATATTTATTCCTCTCAGTAATTCTCCGTAATTAATTTGTGTTCTTGGGTAAATTTCTTAACAACTGGTTTCAGAGCCAGATATTGGCTTCAAAGGGATTCTTTAATGCCAGTGGTTTATAGTGCTTGATGAGATCAATGCAGCCTTTTTTACAGATCCGAGTCTGAAAATAATGGTGGAACAATTGTACGCAGAAGAACCTCGAGGAGAATGTGCGGAAAATGGTGTTGTAACTGCTAGGGATTGTAGTGCATTTGCGATATTTACCGATTTGGAACATGCTGACGAATTGTTCGGGATTCATGCGGCTATTTAAAGAAGGTCAGTAGAAGAAAATTGTTCATGCGGCTTTGAAAATTGTTCGCTTTCTGCTACGTGAGGCCACTGGTGTTGGAAACTACGAGGTTCTCGTCGGGCTCACAGATGGAACGGTTTGATATAAGTTTTTGAGCAAATCAAATTGAGAGAGGAAGGATCAAAATCACAGCAGCAATAAAAATAAAAATAAAAAATCAATGAAGTCAAAATGTAAATGGGCATACTACTGTAAGACTGGTAAGGCATGTGTACCTCTCGGTGGTAACTGGTAAAGTCTGGGTTAGACCTAGGTGATAGGGGGGATGTCGGGTTAACAATACCCTGGGTAAAAACTCTGAGGGGGTAAGAGCTAGAGTGAGCGGGATTGTCTCACATAGTAGGTTTGGCTGGAGTTAGTCAAGGAACCCCAAGTCAAGTTTAAGGGGGGAATTATTAGGTAAACTTGACTCAGGATAAAGTCAAAGTTGATCAGGTTAAATAGTGATGGTTTTGGGGCACATAGTATTGTGCACCCATAGTATTCTACCCGTGGTATTATATGTAATGGAGCTTATAAAAGGCTGGAAGGACTTCATTGTAATGCAAGACCTGGAGGTGAGCGGTGAAGGCTCATTTGGTTAGATTGGCTAGGGTTTGGCCAATGCTAATGAGATCTTATTAGGTTGGGTTTTTCCCTGAATTTGGGGTTTTCCCAGATAAACATTTGTGTTTATGTGTTTATGGTTGTTGCTGGTTATTTTATATTTATTCCTCTCAGTAATTATTTATGTTATGCAGTAAATTTCCTAACACCTTCTTGGCCATACTGCCTCTTGAATATGGTGGTTGAGGATCTATTACAAGTGGTACTGAGAACTGGTTACATCCGTCCTTCGGGTGCACGGAGTAGTTAAGGGACGTGAGTAGTCGGGTCGAATGGAGAGGGAAAATTGGCCTTTGGATTGGGCAGATCGATGGTGGGGATTGGTTTACAGAAGATATCGGGAGATATGGGAGCAGGGTGATCACAGGCTGTTGGATCTTGGGCGAACAGATCCAAGAGTCCCTGGGCACAAAAGATGCATGGAGTTTATTGGGTGGGGAGAGTGGGCTTGAGCGGTAAGCAGTATTGCTCACACCACTATCGGGGGTCGGACGGTAATCGTACACGACCGAGCGATCCCAGTCATCGCACAATGCGTGGCAGCGGTGAAACATAGAAACTGCTTTTTATCACGAGTTAACGTGCGGATATGTTATGGCAGCGGGGGAAGCGATCACCGTCCGATCTTAGTGGAGATGATCGGATGGTTGGTATTAATTTTCACGAGTCAGTTCGACTGAAGTGATAGGAGGGCCGTAATATCGACGGGGAGAGAGAACGGCCATGGTTTAAAGTCGAGGAAGGGTCATGGGAGCGCAGAGTCATGTGGACAGGGTCACATGATAGTTTGAGCTCCGCGCTCAGGGGCCTGAGAAAACATGGGCTTATACAGGGTTTTACAGGTAAAACAGAGGTAGCAGGGGCTATGAGAGTGTAAGCAGAGTGAGGGAGAATGAGAAGGATGAATGATGTGAGTCCTCTTTGAGCATGAACAACATGGCCAGGCCTGTATTTTACCCTTAAAATGTCAAGGTATGTAGCAGAGCTAACACCAGCTCCTTCTGGCGATGAGGTCCTCCCTATGAGGTCTCAAGAACTTGTAGATCAATGCCTTCCCTGTGAAAATCAGATTAGTAAAATTTCCTAGTGTTCCATTAGGCATGGAGTCTAACTGAGCTTATACTAGAAACTGATAAAATAACATATTTACAACCTTAAGGCAAAAAGACCTTAAGCAACATAAATTTTCAGAAAATTCCCATTAACTGGGCCATCAAAAACTGCTTCTCCTCCCATACTTTGCAGTATGAAAGTATTGTTCCCCTAGATCTGAGAAATTATGAAAGGTCCTGTCCAAAAAGAATCAAACTTCCCATGGTTACCTTTCCTCTCTTTCAGTGCGTCCCACTTAAGGACCAAGTCTCCAACCTAAAAATTATCTGTTTTGGCCTTTCTATCAAAAGCTTCCTTGATCTTCCTCTGATGTGCTGCATACTTTTCAACCAGCTGTTCTCTGATTTGGTGTACCTCTGCTAGATCAGTTATCCTTTTGGCCATATCTTCCTCCTCATTTTGCTCTTCTTGTAGGAACTCTACCACATGGAGAGTTAACTGAATTGGAAACACAGCCTCAGCGCCATATACCAACTTGAAAGGAGAATTCCCTGTGGATTTCTTGGTGGTTACTCTATCAGCCCACAGTGCATATTTGAGCTTAGAATCCCAGTTCTTTTTATTGTCTTCCAGCAGCTTTTTAATTATCCTTATCAGGCTTTTGTTGGAAGATTCTGCTAGACCATTGCCTTGAGGGTAATATGAGGTGGAATGAACCAACTTAATGCCCATTGAGTCACACATGTCCACCAATTCTTTTGCCCTGAAGGCTGTTGCATTGTCTGTGATTATTTTATGTGGACAGCCAAATCTGGTAAAGATATTCTCAGTCAAGAACCTCATGACCACATGATGATCAGCCTTTCTGGTAGGAATTGCTTCAATCCATTTAGTGAAGTAATCAGTGGCTACTAAGATCCATCTGTACTGGCCACTGGAACATGGATTGATTTCTCCAATGAAATCCAAGCCCCATTGCTGAAAAGGGCCATTTTCATGTATTGATTTTAGGGGTGGGGACTTCAATCACTGTTTCCCTCCAAATCTTTGGCACCTGTCGCAAGATTTAACAAATTAAAAGACATTAGAAAATAAGGTGGGCCAATAGTACCCAGCTCTGAGGATCTTGTGGGCTGTAGTTTTCCAATAATGGTGTCCTCCGCACATGTTGGAATGGAACTGCTGCATAACTTCCATTGACTTTTCTTTATCCAAGCACCTCAAAAGAATTCTAGAGGGGTCCCTCCCATAGAGAAGATTCTCATGAATGCAATATTTTGCTGCCCTGAGCTTAATAGTTCTGGCTTGGCTTGAACTAAGGCCTGGAGGAATTTCTAGCTTCAGCAAGAATTTAGCTATTGCAGAGTACCAATCATAAGAAGCTAAATTTTCTGCCAATGACTGGTTTTTTTCTGGTTTATTTGTTTCTTCTTCTGTTTGATCCCTTTTTGCATCTGTGCTTATGAGATTTATGTCCAACATTCTGCAATTTTCTTCAGCCAATAACTTGGCAAGGCCCTGACCTCTGACAAGCTTGGTGGGCTTTAATTCTATGTTAAATTCAATCAGCTTTGCAATCCATTTAGCCCTTCTTCCATCAGCATCAGGCTACATTAGAACATCTTTTATTGAAGCAGAGGGTACATATGCAATTATCTTGGAATGCAGAATGTAAATTCTGAAAGCCTTAAAAGATTTGATAAGAGCATATGCCTGTTTTTCAATGATATCATACTTTAGCTCAGCGTCCCTCAATGTTTTGCTGAAGAATTCCACTGCATGTTCTGAGCCTTCTTCATCTGCTTGCAATAAAACTGCTGCAAGGGTGTCTTCAGAGGCAAATGAAAATATATGAAACTCCTGGCTATAATCGGGAATTCTTAAAGTGGGAGCTTCCATAATAGCTTTCTTAATGGACTCAAAGGATTTTCTTGCTGAATCAGTCCATTTTATCTCTGACCCCTTTCTCAACATGGAGGTAATATGCCTTACAGCGCTGCAAAATTTGGGATAAACCTCCTTACAAAATTTATCTTGCCCAGAAAGGACTAAATATCTTTCTTTGATCTTGGAACAGACAAGGTCTGTATTTCTCTTACTCTTTCTGGGTCAATTTTGACACCTGCAGCAGAAACAACATGTCCTAATAGCCTACCCTCTTCTAAAGCAAACTGTGATTTCTTGGGATTGACTAAAATTCCAAACCTTCTGCAATTCAGGAACACTTTCTTCGAATGTTGTAAATGGTCATGATGGTTGCTGGAGTATACTGTTATATCATCTAGGTAGATAAGGACGAACTTATCTTTCTCTCCCACAAATGCTATATCCATATCTCTCTGAAAGGTGGCTCCAGCATTCATCAGCACAAAAGGCATCTTAGAGTACATAAAAGTGCCCCAAGGAGTGGTGAATGCAGTCTTTTCTTGGTCGTCTGGATGTACAGCAACCTGATTATAGCCTAAAAATCCATCCAGGAAAGACATCACTTTGACCCCTGAGACCTTTTGCAGCAAATGCTTCGTCTTGGGCAGAGGATAGTTGTCTTTCTTGGAGCATTTGTTTAAATTTTTGAAATCAACGCAGAGTCTGATTTCTCCACTTTTCTTCCTCACCACAACCAAATTGGCTACCCAATTTGAATATCTGAGAGGAACTATGATTTTGGCAGCCAGTAAATTCTTTATTTCCTTTTCAATCAAAGGGAGGAGCAAAGGATTTATGGGTCTCAGCTTCTACTTAAAATGGATGGTGTCTTTCTCTAAATGGATTTTATGTTGAATGATTTTCTTGTCATATGTTTTTAGGTCACTATATTCCCAGGCAAAGACATCAGCAAATTGCTTCATTAAATTATAGTATTCAGCACTTTGGGCAGCAGATAGATGAGTGGACAGATTTATATATTTGGGCTGATCTTGACTCCCTATATTATGCTTATAGACTGCAGATTGGTCTTATTTTTGGGCAACCTTATAAGGCACATCATTCTAGTCAAACATTGTTTCTAATGGAACCAGACCCTTAGGTATATGATTGCTGGGTAGTTGGACAATGCTATCCTTACCAATTCTGTTTCTAAGTTAGGATTGGGGACTTTGTTCCAAGGCTTCATTCTCTTGGTCAATTTGCATTTTAGAAAATTCATCAATGACTTGCAGAAATCTATTCACTTCATCATCATCCTCAAAAACTTTCCAATGTTGGACATTATCAGGCAAGGAGGGTCTATATTTCTGGACTTCGTAAACTAGTCTGGGAGGCATGGGAGGAATAAACATGCTAGCAGACATAGCAAGGGAATCAACAAGCTAATTTTTGGCTCTAGGGATATATGAGATATAAAAATTATCAAAAGACTCTTTAAGTCTCCATACCTCATCTCTGTATGCTTTTAACCTTGGGTGCTTTGCTTGAAATGTTTTATTCACTTGCTGAATGATGAAATCAACATCTCCAAACACCTTTATGTTCCTGATTCCTCTATCTTTGGCTGCGTTAAGGCCCAATAGTAGAGCCTCATACTCTACTATATTGTTTGTGACTTGAAAATCCAGCTTAAAATACAAATGTGTGCTTTCTTGTTCTAGAGATATCAGCACCACCCCTGCTCCTGCAGTTTCCCTGGAACATGCTCCATCAAAGAACATCTCCTAAACCTGACTTCCTTGCTCTCCCTCAGCCTAATTGACTGGTTTCTTGATCTACATTGTGGCCTTATGGGATTCTTCCATTTGGAGAATACAAGCTCCAAAGTCATTGTCCACAACGTATATGGGATGATTAGAATGCTTCTTCTCATCACTGATGATGTATGCTAGCTATGCTTCTCTGTAAAATCTCATGCTTTCTCCTCCAAAAACTGGGACAGTGGCATAAGATAGATCATTATGTAATGTCCCACCTAATCTCTTAATCCATCCTCTAGACAACAGCATGCCAAACTCGGGAGGGACATCTGCTACCACAATATCCATCATCATACTTTTCATGGGCAACTGAGTTAGGTTAATGGCCAAGTCTCTAATGAATCCTAGGAATTTTACTTTCCTTGAATCAAATGAAAATAAGTCATGATATGGTCTAGTAATATCAGGGCCTAACTCTTCCATGATAGCTTTAGGCATCAAATTGTGGTTGGCCCCTGTGTCTAGCAGGAAATTGTGGAGGATTTTGTCATGAATGGTCAAGGAGACATAAAATGATGGATTATTATTATGTGCAGGTTTGATCATAGGGCTAAGCACAACTACAGGCTTGTCATCTTGAAAATTGACATAGTCAATGGAGGTTTGTGAGGCTTTCAACTCAAGAGCCTCAAGGATAGGCTTTCTAAAAACTTCACTCTTTGCTAGTTCTATCAGAGGAATAGATATTTTTAACTTCTGGACTTCTGACTCAAAGCTAAAAGGGGAAGGGGACTTATCAAGACCTCTTACCTCTTGAGTTGGTGCTTTGAGGATGACTGAATCAGTTGTTGGCTTCTTTTGTCTGATATTCTGTTGCTCTGTATGGACAACAGCTCTTTGGGCAGGGTTTCTCCTTGACATTGTTTGCTTTTGGCCTCAGATTATACCTTTGCTACTCACCAGTCTGCAAAACAGCCTCTCTATCCCACTCTTGACTGGTTTGGTCCTGTAGTAATGATTCTTCATATGCAGCCAATGTCAAAAAGGTAGCACTACCTTTATCTTCCATGTAATGAATTTCATCCTCTTCTTCAAACTGCTCCTCCTCCATGACTACATTTTGGAAAGGAGCCTTAACTCTTTGTTCTTCATTTACTTCTTTACCCATTTGAATGATTTGTAATTATTCATTTGCTCTTTTGAATGGATTTGGATTTCTTGGAGCAAATGTGTTTTGAAACCTTGCTTTCCTAGAACTCTGCTCAACTTTCAGCTTAGATATCTCAGCAGCCAATGACTCTATCATTTTAGTCATTTTATCTAATTTAGGTTCTGAAGATGAAGCAGAGGAAGAAGAAGCCTCACCTCTTTGCCTCCTTCTGTCGACATGACTTTTAAGCTTTTCTACAGCCATAATATTTGATTCCACCTCTAGTGCTGCATCTTGCATATCAGCTAGAGTTGAACATCTTCTTTCTCTCAAAAGCAGGCAAAAATCCGAGTCAAAAGCATTGGCATAAGTGAGTTTGGCGGAGGTGGGGGTTGGCTTTACTTCAGCTGGTATCTTACTATACATATGGTTAAATCTTTTATTAAAATCAGGCAATGATTCCCCATTCTCCCTCTTCAGGTTTCCAAACTCTGTATGGTAATAGAGCAGATCTTTCCTATCTCCCCATTGTTTCAAGAATGCATCATCCAATGCTTCAATGTCTGCTATGGACCTATGGGGCAATTCCCTGAACCACTTTCTAGCCTCTCCATCAAGGCTCTGGACAAACACTCTCATCCACACATCATCTTCACTGATATCTAAGTTATCAACATAACTATAAAAAGACTCAAGGTGTTCTTCAGCTGTTACTCCCTCTGTACCAGTGAACTTGGGCATATATCTCTGATATTCTCCTGCAGGCATGGCGTTCAAAGGAACAGGCAAGACTAAGGGTCCATACCTTGAAGCTATGATTCTCTCCATCTTTATGGGAGCCTGTTGGCCTGCCATGACTAGGATAGGTGGAAGGATACTGGCAGATTGAATGGTAGGGAGTAATGAAATAGATGACAGACACAAAGGAATATGATGCACTGTTTGGGAGGCTTTCTTTGGACTTAGATCCAATGGGGAACTGACTGAACAAGGAGCTTTATGAATCTCTGAAGGTATTTCTTTACTAACAGTGCTAGGCTCTAAATCTTCAAACTGTATATCCTCAGCTGCAATATTTTCTTTCAGAGATGCATAAGATTTCTTAAACTTACCTGATCCTGATGCTCCTTTCTGTGAAGTTTTCTTCTACTTAGCAATCTTCTTAGGGTTAGGCACTGGGTCAGCTAGTGATTTTTGAGGATTTCTCTGGGTATGCCTCACAAACTAAGACAGAACTGAAATGTGGAGTCGCCACCAGGTTGGTTCTCCAGTAGAGTCACCAGATAGATGATTACAACCAGAAATGTGTCCAGACTTTGTCTATCATCAAAGCATGGAACTGTGTCGTTCTCCCAGGGAAGCTGAGCTTCAATCTCCTCTTCCCGGCAATGGTGTTAATTAATGTTATCACCCCAAGAAACTCTCCTAGGTTGTAGCTCAGAGATGCTCAAGAGAATTACAAACTCAACTCAATATTGGAAATGGATGAATGGAAGGAATGATGCTTGTTCAAGCCAAATAGCCACTTCTACTTTGCTTAACTCTAGACATCCGTGAACACCCCTAGACTATAAGGCTTTAGACCACCAATTACTCACAGTTTAAGGATTGGGTGAATATGGAGAATACTGACCACACCAGCAGATGCAAAGGACCCTGTGATGGCCGGCTGCAACCAGTAAAGAGGTCTGAAAAACTAATTCCCTAGTGCACAGACAAGATGACATCTCTCCGTCACTAAGAGAAAAGAAACCTGATTAACACATTCATTGATACATGCAAGATTTAAACACAGAGGTAGGATGACAACTCCTCTAATGCTAAACATCAAGAGTTCAGGAAGAATGCATATCAAGCACAACCTAGAATAGAATAGAAATGAAAGTGAGCAATTAACATCAAAAGAAGCTTGTATTAGCTGAAAATGAAGATGAGACGCTGCAAGTTTCAAAGCAGTTACAGTCTCCAGAAGTTGAACCTTACATCAAAACAACAACCATCAACCCTGATTACATCTGTTTTTGGGGTATATATAGAGTTTCATTACAAAGACGTTCTGTTATTCTAGGCGTGGAGGGGTCATAATTGACCACCAACTGCTTTAACTATCTAATGGAGTCTCTGGTGCAATTTGCCTGCTTCAGTGAACAAATCCGATCTTCTTAGGTGCTCTGTTGTCCTTCTTGGGCAGGTGGATTGTTATATGGGATGCAATCCCATAACCATTGAATGCATTTACTTGCTTTGCTTTATACCTTTCCTTCTCGACAATACTACCTCTTGAATATGGTGGTTGAGGATCTATTACAAGCGGTACCGAGAACTGGTTACATCCATCCTTCGGGTGCACGGACCAGTTAAGGGATGTGAGTAGTCGGGTCGAATGGAGAGGGAAAATTGGTTATTGGATTGGGTAGATCGATGGCGGGGATTGGTTTGCAGAAGATATCGGGAGATATGGGAGCAGGGTGATCACAGGCCATTGGATCTCGGGCGGACAGACCCAACGGTCGCCAGGCGCGGAAGATGCATGGAGTTTAGTGGGCGAGGAGAGTGGGCTTGAGCGGTAAGCGCTATTGCTCACACTGCTATCGAGGGTCGGGCGGTAATCGTACACGGTCGAGCGATCCTAGTCATCGCACGACGCGTGGTGGCGGGGAAACACGGAAACACTTTTTATCGCGAGTTAACATACGACTACGTTATGGCAGTGGGGGAAGTGATCACCATTCGATTGTAGTGGGGATGATCGGACGATGGGTATTAATTTGCATGGGTTGGTTTGACTGATGTGATGGGAGGGCCGTTAGATCGGGGGGGAGTGAACGACCATAGTTTAAAGGCAAGGAAGGGTCACGGGAGCACGGAGTCACGTGGACAGGGTCACATGACAGTCTGAGCTCCGTGCGTGGGGGCTTGAGAAAACATGAGCTTATATAGGGTTTTAGAGATAAAACAGAGGTAGCAGGGGCTATGAGAGTGTAAGCGGAGTGAGGGAGAATGAGAAGGATGACTGATGTGAGTCCTCTTTGAGCATGAACAACACGGCTAGGCCTGTATTTTACCCTTAAAATGTCAAGGTATTTAGCAGAGCTAACAATTACAAGACTAATCATAGCCAAATAAAAATTATGAATCCTATTATTATAGGACCCTAACAGGATCTACGCTAGTTCTCTAAATAGCAATCGCATACATACGCGGGTTGCCTTCAATAAATTCACGTACAAAAATCTGGATACGAAATTCAAAAGTTTAAGGATTTGAAAATATTGATTCATCCCCCCCTCCCCCCCCTAGTATTTTTCCCAACAATTTGTATCAGAGCAGGTCCTTCGGCAGAAGCTTGATCACTTGAAGGAGATCCATCAAGGAAATGGGAAAGAAGCAAAAGAAGAAAACAACTCAAAAGAAGAAAATAGTAAATGGAAGAAAATATTTAGAAGCATTATCAAGTATGGGATTTTTTTCTAAATGTGATCCATTTCCTTGTCTATGCAATAATGATAGTGATGAAGAAGATGATTTTGATCAAGAATGTCATTTACTTATGGCATTTGAGGATGAGTCTGATGATAATTTCATGGATGCCCTAGAAGAAAAGGATGTGTTTATTGAAGAAATATCTCAGCTTAAGATTTGTTTAGAAGAAGCTAAATTAGCAGAAGAAACTTTGAAGAAACAAATCAAAGAAAATGAAGAGCATAATGAGAAGCTAGAATGTGAAATAGTCAGTCTAAGGAAAAAAATTGAGAAAGAAAAAAATCTTAATCTTAGATTTTCTAAAGGATCTGAAACCTTGGATGAAATCATCAAAGTTCAACACTCACCTCTTATAAATATAGGTATTAGATACTGTGAAGAAACATCAAAGACTGTAAAGTCTTCTACAGAAACAAGAAGTTATCTCAATGCAGTAAAAAAAAGCAGTCAACATCACTCCATCCTACAACAAAAAAATAAAAGACCAAACACCTCCTAGGCAAACTCTTCTCTGTTCAATCAAAATAAGAACAGTATAAGGTATTATACTCCCGAATGTTTCTACTTTAATGGACAATGTTTTTCTTGTCACAATTTTGGTCACAAGGCTGCTCAATGTGTTGCTTACAAAACTATCATGACCAGGGAAACAAGAATACAAAAGAATGAAAAATATTCTCACACTGCCTTCTTTGCTCTTCAATATGAAACTAAATGCTCCTTTTTAAATAACTTTGGGCATAAAGAATTTGAATGCAGGAGCAAAGGGTGATCAATATCTCAGGATAATCAAATGGAAACAACATCTAAGGTATGGAAAAAGAAAACAATTGAATCTGAGAAGTGTGGTCTAGATTTATATGCAGGGGATCAATAATATATGTAGTACATTGATAGTGGATTCTCAAAACACATGACAGGTTATAAAGATAAGTTTATGTATCTTAATGAAATAAAGAAAGAAAAGAACACAACTCCTAGAAACAATACACCTGCTACTATCAAAAGAAAAGGAACTATTATGTTAAAAGGAAAGGTTAAAGCTGTAAATGTTTTATTTGTTGATGGGTTGAAGCATAAATTGTTAAGTGTCAGGAAAATGTGTGACCAAGGGAATGAAGTTGTTTTCAGATCAAAGAATTGTGTGGTCTGAAATATCGATACAAGAAAAACCATAATAAAAGGAACAAGAACTCCAGGTAATGTCTATGTCTTGGAAGGCGGTCTAGAACAAGGTTACATAAGAAAAGTAGAAGAAGGTTGGTTATGGCACAAAATATTGGGACATCTAAGATTGAGTCAATTACATAACTCAAGCAAGCTAGGAGAAATTCGTGATTTGCCAAACATCTCTCTACTAGAAAATACCATATGAAAATCATGTCAATTTGGTAAGAAAACCCAGGTACAATTCAATGCCAGAGAAGGTTCTGCAAGTAGGCCTCTTGAACTTATTCATACTGATTTGTGTGGGCCACTAAATAAAATTTCACATAGAGGTGAATAATATTTCATATTATTTATTGATGACTTTACTAGAATGTTTTGGATTGGTTTATTAAAGTATAAAGATGAAGCATTTGATACATTTAAAGTCTTTAAATATTTAGTTGAGAATGAGTTAGACTTGAAAATCAAATGTCTTAGATCTAACGGGGATGAGAATACATATCAAATGAAATTTTCAACTTTTGTGGACAACATTGCATCAAGAGGAAATTTTCTATAGCTAAGACTCCTTAACAAAATGGGGTAGCAAAAAGAATAAATAGAAAAATTCAACAAATTGCATTTGCCATGCTTGATGGGTCTGGGACACCTTGTATCTTCTAGGGTGAAGCAACACATACTCTGGTATATTCTTAACAAAGATCATATCCATGTGAACAATAGTAAAATACCTTATGAACGTTGGTATGGTAAACCCCCAACTGTTAAGAATTTTAGAGTTTTTGGAAGTAAGTGTTACATAAAGAATAATAATGATAAACTTGGAAAGTTTGAAGCTAGAGTTGATGAAGGAATTATCCTTGGATACTCCTCTAGAAGCAAAGGATATAAATGTTACAATAAAAGACTTCAAAATATTGTTGAATGCATTGATGTTGTGATTGATGAAGCATCCATGAGTATAAAAAAGGAAGCACCAATAGATGACAAACATCATCTTACATCTAGCCAAAATAATGAGGAGGAAAGAATCAATGAAGCATTAGATGAGGGAAGTGACAATACAAAAGAACCAGAAAAGACTCCATCAATATATATTAAGAAAAAACATCCAAAATCTCAAATTCTAGGTGGTGAGGAATCTGGAATACAAACTAGAAGAACTCTTGTTGGAACTACCACTCATCTAGCCTTACTATCCACAATTCAACCACAAAATGTAAATCAAGCTAACAAAGATGAATGTTGGGTTAAGGCTATGAATGAAGAACTTGACCAAATAGAAAAGAATCACACTTGGGAATTAGTTCCTATATCTCTTGATAAGAATGTTATTGGGACAAATTGGTATTTAAAAATAAATTAAACAAGAATGTAGAAGTAATTAGAAATAAATAAAAACTCATTTGCAAAAGTTATGCTCAAAAAGAAGGAATAAACTTTGAAGAAACATTTGCACTTGTAGCCAGACTTGAAGCCATAAAAGTGTTTCTTGTTTTTTCAAGCTTTCATCATTTCAAAGTCTATCAAATGGATGTTAAATCTTCATTTTTAAATGGAAACCTATAAGAAGTCTATATTGAACAACCTGAAGGGTTTATTCTAGGGAATGATGAAAAACTTGTTTGCAAACTCAAGAAGGCATTATATGGGCTAAAAAAAGCCCCTCATGCATGGTATTATCACCTTGACAAATATCTTCAACAATAAGAATTCACTAAGGGGTCTGCAGATAGAAACCTATATATAAAAGTGGATGATGGTAAACTTTTAATTGTTATTGTTTATGTGGATGACATCATCTTTGGTAGAAATGAATAATCCATGAGCCAAAGGTTTTCCTCTATCATGCAGCAAGAATTTGAAATGTTTTTACTTGGTGAACTAACATATTTTCTTGTTTTGCAAGTACAACAAGCAAAGAATGGAATCTTCCTCTCACAAACAAAGTACCTTAAGAAAATTCTAAAGAAATATGGAATGGAAGATTGTAAACCAGTTTGCACACCCATGGTGACATGATGTAGTCTCAGTTCGCATGATGACTCTCCTGCAGTCAACCAACTAGAATACAGATCCATGATCAGAAGGCTACTTTATCTTATAGGAGCAAGACCAGATATCATGCATGTAGTTGGGATTGTTGGACAATTCTAGGCCAATCGAAAGGAAAGTCATCTTTTAGAAGTCAAAAGAATCTTCAAATATCTACAAGGCACTCGAGACCTTGGTTTATGGTATCCCAAAGATGCATATCTTACTCTTCATGCTTATACAGATGCATATTGGGTAGGAAATGTGGATGATAGAAGAAGCACTAGTGAAGGAGAATTCTATATGGGGCCCCACTTAGTATCATGGTTCAGCAAAAAACAAAGCTCAATTGCTTTATCTATTGTAGAAGAAAAATATGTTGCTACTACATTGTGTTGCACACAACTTCTCTGGATGATGCAAACATTACAGGATATTCAAATCAATTGTTCTCCACCCATTTCCATTCTATGTGATAATACAAGTGCAATTAGTATTTCAAAAAATCTGGTTATGCACTCCAAGACCAAGCATATTCCAATTAAATATCAATTTCTAAGAGAATAGGTGCTTGAACTAAAGGTCAAATTGGAATATGTTCTCTCAAAAGAACAAGTTGCTAATATTTTTACAAAACTTCTTCCAAGTGATGCATTTGAATATCCAAGACAAAAATTAGGAATGGTCTCGGCTTCATCATTTTTTTGGATCTTCATGATCAAGGGGAGTAATACATGATGACTCCCATGGTTGTCTTTGATTTTCATGTTGCTTATGCTACTAACAATGCCTCTGGTGTAGTAACAGTGCATAGATACAGACAAAAAAGACTCACGGGGAGCTGAAGGTGTGAAATTTCAATATTTCACTTTCTATACGTAGATTTTATAAAGAAAAGTCGTGTGTATATGCAAGTTCTAAACTAAAAAATCGCGTATAACCTAGTATGATGAAGAAACAATGGGGCAGACTTGGGAAAAGGGTTTGATATGCTTCAGTTGATTATTGTTTAGCTTTCATGTTCTGATGGTTGATGATTACAGTCTATTGTTGATATTTAGAAGTTCTTTTGGCCTTTATAAGTTGTTGATACCTTGATGGATGACTGGTTGGTGAAGATACTTTGATGATTCTTACTAACATATGAGATGATATGATCAGATATGATAGTGAACAATTGGCACAGGTTCAGGGGGGGCATTTTTTATGCTTCTAATAATGGAATATGTTTGTGATGTTGCTTATGTTTGGCTAAAGTTCTTGATTATGATATCTCCTTGAGTTGCATATTGGTGAAATAAGTTCTTGATGAAGTGGTGTTGGTGTAATAATTCTTCTTTATATGAAGAATGATGTTGCTAAGACATGATTGTTGTTCTTGGTGTTGTTGACAGATGCTTATGGTGTAGATCATATGTATTGTATGATAGTTACTGATGACTATAATAGTCTTATTGAGGTCCTTATATTGGTTATAAATGTCATATATATCATTTGATGTAAAGGTCATGTAAATACTTATGATGTACTCATTGTAAAATTCAGTGATATATGGACTATTTTGGTCAAGTCATTTGGACATGTGATGCAATTTGTAACCCCGTCGTTATTGGGAAGTTGATGTAATAATGATGTAAAATATGTAAACCCACTGTGATTGGGTGATAGATGTAAGTTTGAGTCCTTGGTGATTTGAAAAGTCATATTCAATTGAGTAATAGAATCATGTACTTCACTATACATCCATAAGAAATTTTAGAATGTGCTAAGGGGGAGCAAGGTCACTATTCAGTACTCAGCAGTTGAGATCTACAACGCTCAAGAGAGAAGCCTTCATTCAACATTGGTCTACCATTTTCCCTCAATGCCAAAGGGGGACAGTAACCTGGTGTTTGAAAAGCTTGGTGCTTGGCTTAATGTGTTTTACAGGCATCTACAGGTTGTGGTGATCAAGCACCAAAGTGGTTGCCATCAAGTCGAAAGGGGGATATTGTTGGCATTATCACTGATGTGTTGTCCTTGATGGAAACCAACTTGATACAGATGTCAACAGGATCTGTCTACAGATGTGACAAAGAGTTTTGATAAAGGTATAATAGTTCAAAGGTAGAGGAATGACAAAGTTGAAATTTCAAGAAGTATACACAGATTCTTTTAAGAAAAATTGCGTACACACACATGTATGAAGAAGTAAAGGCATGTACAGTTTCTGTACCATGGTATTCTAAATACCAAGGGTCCTTACCATGGTATTTCCTTGTGGTATTAATCCCAACAAGATATGCTTTGATCTCGTATAAGAAAAACATCAGCTCGAGTATTGTTTTAACCTGTGGTATTGGATAAGGGCTAAGCTATATAAGGACATGAAGATGAAAGTGACAACATGTGCAACTGACGAATATTTTATGAAAAGTTAGATCTAAAGAAAATATGCATGTAATGGGTTGTTGATATTTTTCTTGATATAAAACTAAGTATGCACTCAGGAATTTGATGATGGATTAGATCCAATAGATCTGAGATGGCAATATCGATTATGAGGATATTTGGTCTATATTGATAGTGAATTGATACATGATTTTTATGTAAATGCCAAGATCTAGGTATGTCTGAAGTTTTTTGTTGAAACAAAGGTTTGAGTCAGAAATTACAGATCTATACGCGGGTTTTATAGTGTAAAAGGAACGTACACATGTGGGTGTGATACTGGTAAGTCACGTATATTTCCTGATCTATACACGGGTTTATTTTTTGAAAAGCGCGTATACACACAGATATGATTTGAGGAAAGCACGTACATAAACTAGGGTTTTGATGAAAATGGTGTATGATCAGTTTAAATAGCCTTGATGTGTTTCTGTTGTCTATCAATAAAGTATTCGTAATGATTTGGGCTTAAACAATGATGCTTTGATTATGAATGACTGATTGAAGAATGTTGAAGATACTTGTTGTTTATGATTAAAGTTCAGTGAAGGTTTTATGATTGTTTTAGAATGATCCAATGGATATGTGTATGATTCAGTATATATTTCATAATGACAGTGGTTCAGTTTTCAGAATTTATTAGTTTAATATTTGTACGCAGGTATTCTTCATGGAAAACGTGTACACACATGGGTTTTCTACTATAAAGTACTGTACATATTTTGACATATGGTTGATCAGGTTTGCAGTAACAGAATTTGGTTTCTGTGATATGTAGTATGTTGATTGGTATTCTGGTTACAGTGTTCTAACTGTTATGGTTATTTAAGTTCAATGATTTGGGTTTTAGTTGATTTGGTTGATTCAATGATTGGGTTTCAGTGATTGGTTGGTTATGTTGGTTCAATGATTAGTTGGTTCAATGGTTGAGTTATAGTGATAATTTTTAGTTTTAATGATTGGTTTTGGGCTTAAATGTTGATAGTGGGTCTAGTCTGAAAATTTGATGAAAAGTGACCTACAAGTTGTGATGTGTTGTAGCAGGTGGATCTAGTATGAAAATTTATGAAATGTGGTCCATGGAGGTGTTGAGGGTTGGAGCCTTCAATGAGGGAGTTGAAAATTCCTTCCAGTGTTAGCTGGTAAATTAGATCAGGGGGTTGGATCTCCCTTCTCGTAAGTGTCGGTAAATGAGATCAAGGGGTTGGAGCTCCCTTCCAGTGGGTGTTGGGGACGAGAAAAGGTTGTATCCTTCTATAGGTGGGTAACTATGTTTTGGTATGAGTCTGTGCCAGTACGATATTGTAAAAATATTTTCTTTATATTAAAAAGAAGACAAAGACGACGACAATGGTGGTTTTTTCCCACATTGGGTTTCCACTTTAAATCCCGGTGTTAATGTGTGTTACATATGTGGGATAGTTTATTTTGTAAGTACTGCACATGGTTACTGTCTATTTAATGTTTAATGAAGTACTGATGCATTGGTTTAAGATAAACAGAAGATGAATTAATTGAAAAATTAAGTTTACTGGATGTACGCTAGTTGTTTGAATAACAATCGCATACATATGTGGGTTGACTTCAATAAAGTTGCGTATATAAATCTGGATATTAAATTGAAAATTTCAATGATTTGAAAATACTGATTCACCCACTCCCCCGAACCCTCTTAGTAGTTTTCCCAACATTATGGCATATATAGCACTCCAAATGGCCAGGAGGATCAACTCTTTTTCTACTCATGCCAGATCTAAACCTTACATGAAATGTGTCACTCCTCCAATGGTTAGACCTTCAATCCATTGCCTTATGGCCAAATAGGTGACATGAGTTAAACTAAATATAAAAGGCATACTTATACATGTTTATCAATCTACATGGCTATTGATATTGCTACAATATATGTTGATTTCATCTATATGTTCTTCTCCAGCAGTTAGTTGCAACATGTCCAAATTTGTGATATTTATAACATTGTACCTCATGCATCAAATGAATTAAAGGACTTTGATTTCTTTGAAACCTTACAAATCTACCACGATCATCTCTAGGAGCAAAAGGTCTTCTGAATATAGGTGCTCCTTGATATTTTCTTCTCTGGTACTGGTTTTGCTTGTTTTTTAGTTGTTGGTTCTTTTGTTTCCTACTGGGATACTAGATATGCTCCTTACTTATTTGGTTCTCACCTTTGCTGCTGGTACTATTTTCTATAGGTTTCTTGGGCTCTTCTTTGGTGTTTTTACCTGCATGCAAACTAGACTCACCCTTTTGAAATCCAAGACTAGATTTATCTAATGGTGATCTTTGGATATCAAGAAAATTATCCAAGGCTACGATACTCTTATCCATCTTTAGCTGCTTTCTCAAGGAAACCACTTCAGCTTATAATTTCTCAACCTCTTCTACCTTCACATTGTATTGCCTCCTCATTCCTTCCTCAACTTTTTCTGATTCAGGCAACTTAAACTTTAAGTTGACAATTTCTTCCTTGAGTTTGGCCTCCTTGTCATCACATATCTGCAATAGTTTTTCTTGATCCTTTCATGTAGCTATTAGTCTACAAATATCAGCTCTAAGAACCTTAATATAATTCTCATCTTCACTAGGAATGTCAACATGATCAAAATTTATTTCATCAAAATTATAACTTAACAAAAAATCATTAATATTTATACCTTTGGGTTCAAGATTTTCAGATTTCTTCTCATCATCTAGTGAATCATGTGCACTAGAAGAATGAGACTCTTGCGGTTGATATTATTGTCTTTGAAGGCCCTTATTATTGTTCTTCTTCTCGTCTTTCTTCTTGTTTCTCTTCTTCTCATTTTCCAAATTGTTGTTGGTACCATCTCCAAATATGGATTCTAGCTTGTCCCACATTTGCTTGGCATGTTTCAAACCCACATATCTCTTCATATCATCATCATGGATATTCTTGTACATTATGCATCTTGCTTGTGCATCCTATTGCAAAACCTCATATGCAATTGGATCCTTGCCACAAACTTCACATACTAATCTCTAAATATTAGATCCATAAGATAATAATTGATATTTAACATTTTTGTGTGATACCTTGTAATTTGTAGTAGTGAGGACAACCATTTAAAAAAAAATCAATTTCCCCCAACAGACCCCATATCTACTCTTCAGTAATCAAGCTGCAACCAAGAGCCACACTCTAATACCAATTTTCGGAAACCTTTGAGTACTACTTGGGGGGGGGGGGGGGGGGGGTGGGGTGAATCAGTAGTGTGATCTATATATGATTGTGCGTTTTATTAACTTCACTTGCTGAATCACATACATATTAGTAGAAACTCAATAAACATGTGCATCACATAAACATAACTGGAAACCATAAGAATAAATATAAACAATAAACAATGCACACAATCACATCATCACACATAACACACAAGATTTATGGTGGAAACCCTTCCAAGAGAAAAACCACCCTTGTTGTTGCTGCTCTGTTTTGAATTTCTATTATGTCAAGAAATTTTTCTTTACATAGCTATCTAACTCCCATCAACATGGAGACTCAAACTCATATACAATATGCCAACATCGATCGGATAGGAGACTCAATTCTACTAATTAGTTCAGAAGAATTTGTTCTCACATGGATCTACAGACTACCATTTGCTAAAGGTCGCCATGATCAACAATCCTCGCCCAACTCCAATTATACTATCCAACTGCGATTGGATTGAGAAATTGTTCCTTTCGCTGAAACTTTGATATCACTACTCCCCTCTCATGAAGTCACTACTCTACACTATGCAGACCTCCTTTCATCTATTTTCAAATTGGATCCAACATTCTCTACTCAACAAGAATTCATCTCTACAATCATGCTCTCAACAACAAGATATCATCATCAAATTGAATATAGACACCACAAACAATGTGCTATCAACACTAGAAAATCAGTGGCCACATCAAATCTCAATACAGTTGAACCCTCAAATTAATATGATGTTGCATAATATAACTAACATCATAAGATACTATGGTATGTGCCAAATGCATCAACATCTCCTACAAAAACAAGTGTGAGAGTAACCAACAAAAACACTATCCATCAACATACAAAAAATCTCCAAATAATCTCTACTCCAATAACATCAAATATGATCTATTCTTTAGCATGATTTAGATATTCCCACTATGCAACCATTAACAACCATACACTTAAGCATATATTATCTCAATCTAATATGAAACATTCCTCCACTATGCATTCTTCTCTAACACACTCTCATCCTCAACCAACCAATGCTCAACTCCAAAACGATGTATATAAAATGTGTAGGGAAAAATTGAGCTTGGGACTAGGATCAAAAGTGCAGAAATTGGACCAAATCAATCCACTAACACCACCACTTGTGCACTAAATGATTTCACATAATTGGAGGACCTTTTCAAACCAGTTTCAACCTTTACCATTTATTCTGGAAGCCTCTAAGAATTTCCTTGCTAATTTTCTTTTGATTAGCATGAGGAATGTGGACAAAATCTCGTAAAATTCTTCAGATGCATGCATAACACTAGCTAAAATCGAATGGAACCTTCAGTCACTCTCATAGGTCTATCTCACGTCGACTAGGACTTTTCAGTCACGCTCATGAGCTTATAAGGGAGCGACTAGGGCATATCATAAGGGAAAACAATAAATCTCAGCTCTGAACCTTTGCCACCTATTGGGTCATCTTCTCCAGCTCCTATACAAGCATCCATACATTTGACATAACCTCTGACACATATGCAAGTGGATCAATCATGTCTCCCAAGTGTCACTGCCAAATTGACCTAGAAGGCCAACAAATAAGGTTGTCAAAGGTGCCAACAAGTCCTCCACTCTCCAACAATCATCTCCGCAAGCTACAACAACTCTAACAGTCTCACAATACTTTATAGTATCGTCATCAAGCCAACACATCACTGCAAAAATTCATCCTCATAAGCATAGACATGAAGACCTAAATGAATACCTAGTTTCCAACTCAACTGGTGTTCCATCAAACCATCAACCATACCAATTTCATCATCTGACCATCATCAGTGTGGCATCATACTATTGACATCAATTCCAACACAACCATCATAATGACAACTAAACTAGCTACAACCTTGCAACAATGAAGGCATCGAAACATCAGTTGGGATATAAGGGGTTGACAGCAATACCAACATGATCTAGCTTCCATCAAGAACAATACCAACATTAGCTAGATGGGTCCATGCACACCATAATGCGAACATTTATTGGGGTGATTTTCAATCTCTAAAACTTCCATGATAATCCTAGTATTATGAAAAGGGATGCAAACAAGGATTCAAGCTTAATCAAAATAGATAAGGTGCTTGGTGTTGAAGGAGTGCTCAACGATGGCTTATTTGGTCACCTAATGATGGTTGTTATCTGCAATGTGCTCCTTGAGATTGGTTATGGTCGGTCAGCGTGTTTAGCCAATGTAAGACTTTCCACATGAACAAGGAATTTGGTAGACACCCAATCCTTGCATGGGATCAGACTTATCTTTGGTTGACCAAAATAATTATCTAAGGGTTTTATGGGTTTGAATTGTAGATTTTCCTATAGATTCAACAACTTATGTGGTTTGCTAAAACACAAGACAAGAATCTACTCAACTCTTCTCAGTAGAATAAAAAATAATTGAATAAAACAGTAAGCAGAAAGAGGAAGAATATCAATCGCACATAACACAATATTTCTCTAGGGAAAGCAACTGCTAAAAAACCTGACTATCTATATTTCATTAACTAGAAGATATGAGAATAAAATACAATGCTTGTTCATCCTAAACAATTCTTGCACTAGGACAATCTAACTCTCTGCTTCCTAGGCTGACTCTAGCCAACACTTAGACAATTTACTAGCCTTCCAAGCCCCTACTTCCTTACGTAATTCCTGAGAGAATTAGCCTCTATTTAGTGTGAAAATTCCCTCTCCATAACTACGTAATGCAAACATAAGCCCTCAACTGATTGCATGCACCATCTGTACAACTCATAAAAGTATACAACTGATAGTACACTATTTGTAAACTCTAATCTCAACTGGGTCTTCCTCTGAACTGACATTCATGAGTTATTTATGAGTGAATATTCAATTAACTAGTGTGGTACTGGTGATGCACTGGTGCACTACTCCACTACTAGACCTCTACTAGTTCCTCCAATAGTTATAACTAATTTAACTTACTATAACTCAGTTAGAATAATTTTTCTAATTACAACTCAAAATAACTCAACCTGGACCCCTAAAATTTAGGTATCACTCTACATAACTCTAGATAGACTTCCAACTCGAATTCCTAAGTCAATTAAGTCAATTTAACTTAATTAACTATTACAAGTTACTATGAGAATAGAATTTCGATTTAATTCAAGGACAAATTAAATTCGAATCTTTAGATGTTATTTTTAACATTTCTTGTTTCCATTTTCAACACTCCCTCTCAACAAGAAAAGAATTCAACTCTATCCCAATCCGGTACCTTTGGAATGTTCTGCATGCAACACTTCTCTATAGCGTTGTTGCTACTGCAACTTCTGAAACCGAATGAAAAAAAAACATCCAACCTAAATCAATATGATGCATCTTTCAGTAGAGTCTCTGACTGCTACTAGCTCCTTCACTATCTACTGAAAACTCTACACTTCTGCTGCCTCTACACTGTGCCATCTACACTGCTTCCAACTCTACTCTATGCTCCCCAATATCTCACTGATGCTAGTCTTTTCCTCTATCACTTTGACATATGACTGCATCAACTGCCACTGGTCCATCTTGCTACTGTGTAATGTGGGATACCATAGAAAGGTAATCATCCATGAGACAAAACCTCTCAATGGACCCTGCCAAAGTTCTGCACTCTTAGGACTAATACTTCACATTGCCCCACCTCTCACCTGGAGGTATGGCTGCATGTGCTCCCTCTGCCCACTTCGCTTGAAATTTCCCCCTATTAGAGGTCTCTCTTTCAGTGAATGTCTCCACTTTGTCTCCTCTGTTCTTCTCTAATTATGGCTATTGCACAACTTTTTTAGGTTGCTTCTTCTTTGGTTAAGTGGATCTCTCCACTCGGTCTCCTCTTTTCTACTCTAATTGTGGTTTCTCCCCAACTTTCTGAGACCGCTTCTGAAGCTTCTTCTGGGGATGCATGTTGAGAGGTAACTCATTCACCATATTAACCACCAAGTCTCTAACCTTTTCCTTGATCCTCAAGGATTTACATGTATCTTCGACCTCGAGATCATTCATGTTCTTGAATCCACACTGATCTGTTTCACCTATCCTGTGGCGATGTGTTTAAGGAAAACCTTTCCTTTTCTAAAAATTACATCATATCCATGGTCTTCCAATACCACAATGGAAACAAAATTCTTCTTTAGTCCTGGAACATACATCACATCTTTGATTATGAGAGGGGAGAAAAATTCCCTCTAAAAGGTAATTGTATCAATCCCGATAGCATTATACCTCCCGTCATCTCCATACTCTATTTTCTACTTGAGGTCTTTCTCCTCAAAGTCACTAAAGAGATTTCTATTCCCCGTCATAGGGAACGAGGCACCATTGTTGAGATACCACATGCTTCCCATTACAGTGTTGATCATGCATGCAATGAGAGTGAAATTAAGTTTGAATTTGAAGCTAGAGCTTGACCTATTGCTGCTACTATTGGCTCCTTATTTCTTGCTTTCTTTTGTGGGAAATTTATGGCATAGTGCCTGTACTCGTCACAGTGAAAACAATTGACTTTCAAGAATTCCTTCTTCTTGTCACCTGCCTCACCTTGGAACTTATTTCCCTTGGATTTCTTTTCTTTTCTTACTAATTCAAAGTCCTCTTCCACTTCTCTGGAAGAGGTCCCTTCTTTGTTGTTCTGCCAAATCTCTTCCTGTACCAAATCTGACCACAACTTCTCACAATCTGGCAGCTTCTCCCTCCCATTAATAGAGTCCTTATAACTATGCCATCTCTTGGGAAGTCTTATAAGAGCTAGGCTCACCATATCGTCTTTGGCAACAGTCATCCTGACACTTCCAAGCTTATCTTGACAATGGGTGAACTTGGTCAAGTAATTGGGAATTGAGTCGCCCTTCTCTATCTTGATCGTTATGATTTTGTCCTTCAGTGCCAACTTCCTATGGTCACTACTATTCTGAAATAGGTCCATCAATGTCTTCTACATTGCATATGGAGTATCCTTACCATGGAGACTCGAGACAATGTGATCTCAAACTCCTTCTAGGATAATCCTTCTTGCTTTTTCCACACACATTCTCCATTCAACTATATCTTTAGCATCTGATGTTAGACGCATAGCAATGTCATGATATATGAATTCCTTGAGGCCATTGTCTTCCAGCATTACTTCCATCATGTCCTTCCAAACTATGTAATTCGATTTGCCCTCCAGGGCATACTCAAGTCACAAACCGTAGAATGACATATTTCTTCTTTGAAGCATGAACTTGCAAATTCAATTTCACCTGCACATCAAACTTGAAATATCCTCTTCTATACTGTCTTTAACTCCGATACCATGTAGATTTTCCTGTAGATTCAACAACTTATGTGATTTTCTAAAACACAAGACAAGAATCTACTCTACTCTTCTCAATGGAAAGCAAAAATGATCGATAAAAACAATAAGAATAATGAGGAAGGATATCAATCACACATAACACAATATTTCTCTAGGGAAAACAACTGCTAAAAACTCCGACCATCTATATTTCATTAACCAGAATATTTGAGAAGAAAATAAAATGCTTGTTCGTCTTGAACAATTCCTACACTAGTACAATCTAACTCTTAGCTTCATAGGTTGACTTTGGCCAACACTTAGCCGATTTAATGGCTTTACAAACCCCTACTTCCTTGCACAATTCCTGAGAGAATTATCCTCTATTTAATGTGGAAATTCCCTCTCCATAATTACGAATCTAAACATAGGCCCTCAACTGATTGTATGCACCATCTGTACAACTCGGAAAAGTATACAATTGATAGTACATTTTCCCTCAACTCTAAGTTCAACTGGTTCTTCCTTTGAACTGACATGCATGAGTTATTTATGAGTGAATCTTCAGTTAACTCGTGTGATATTGGTGATGCACTGGTGCACTACTCCACTACTAGACCTCTACTAGTTCCTCCAATAGTTAGAACTATGTTAATTTACTATAACTCAGTTAGTATGAATCATCTAATTACAACTCAAAATAACTCAACTGAGGCCCCTAAAATTAAGGGATCACTATACATGACTCTAGATAGACTTCCAAATCGAATTTCCTATGTGAATTAAGTCGATTTAACTTAATTAACTATTACAAGTTGCTATGAGAATAGAATTTTGATTTAATTCTCAATTTAATTCAAGGACAAATTAAATTGGAAGTTCTAGATGTTATTTTTAACATTTCTTTTTGCCATTTTCAACACTCTCTCAACAATAAAGGAATTCAAATTTATCCCAATTTGGTAGCTTTGGAATGTTTTGTATGCAACACTTCTCTCTAGTGTTGTTGCTACTCGAACTTCTCAAACTGAACAAAAAAAAAAAAAAAAAACAAAAACAAAAACAAAACAAAACAAACAAAACAAACAAACAAACAAACAAACAAACAAACAAAACACAAAAAAAAACAAAAACAAAACAAAACAAACAAACAAACAAACAAACAAACAAACAAAAAACAAAAACAAAACAAAACAAAACAAACAAACAAACAAACAAACAAATAAACAAACAAAAACAAAAACAAAAACAAACAAAAAAAAAAACAAACAAACAAACAAACAAACAAACAAAACAAAAACAGAAAAAAAAAAAAAAAAAAAAAAAAAAAAAAAAAAAAAAAAAAAACAACAACAACAACAACAAAAACAAAAACACAAAAATCAAAAACAACAACAAAAATAAATAAATAAAATAAAAATAAAATAAAATAAAAATAAAATAAAATAAAATAATAAAAAATAATAATAATAATTCCAACCTGAATCAGTATGATGCATCTATCACCAAAGTCTCTGACTGCTACTAGCTCCTACACTATCTACTGAAAACTATATGCTTCTGCTACCTCTACATTGCTTCCAACTCTACTTTACGCTCCCCAATATTTGATTGCTGCTAGTCTTTGCCTCTGTTGCTCTAAAATATAACTGTATCAACCGCCATTGATCCATCCTACTACTATGTACTATGGTTTCCTTAGCAAGGTAATGATCCATGAGACAAAATCTCTCAATGGACCCTACCAAATTTCTACACTCTTGGGACTAATACTTCACATCGCCCCACTTCTCACCTATAGGTATGGCTGCATGTGCTCCCTCTGCCCACTTGGCTCAAAATTTCCCCCTATTGGAGGTCTCTGCTTGAGTGGATGTCTCCACTCAGTCTCCTCTCTACTTCTCCAATTGTGGCTGCTCCACAAATTTCTGAGGTTCCTTCTGAGGCTGCTTCTTCTCTGCTTAAGTGGATCTCTCCACTTGGTCTCCTCTCTACTTCTCTAATTTTGGTTGCTCCACAACTTTCTAAAATTGTTTCTAAGGCTTCTTCTGGGGCTGCATGTTGAGAGGTAATTCATTCTCCCTCTCAAACACCAAGTCTCTAACTTTTTCCTTTCTCCTCAATGCTTTTCATTAATATTTGACCTCAAGAGCATACAGGTTCTTCACTCACACATCAATTTGTTTCACCTATCCCATGGTGACATGTCTAAGGAAAACCTTTCCTTTGTTAAAAATCACATCATAGCCACGGTCTTCCAATACCGCGACGGAAACAAGATTCTTATTTATTCCTGGAACATACATCACATCTCTAATTCTGATAGGGGAGCCAAACTCCCTCTGAAAGGTAACTATACCGATCTCGGTAGCATTATACCTCCTTTCATCTCCAAAATCCATGTTCTATGTGAGGTCTTTCTCCTCAAAGTCACTAAAGAGATCCCTATTCCCCGTCATAGGGAATGAGGAACTGTTGTTGAGATACCACATGCTTCCCATTATAGTGTTGCCCATGCATGCAATGAGAGTGAAATCAAGTTCAAATTGTGAAGCTAGAGCTTCATCTGCTTCCACTACTACTGGCTCGTTGTTTCTTGCTTTCTTCTGTCGGAAATTTGTGACATAGTGTCCGTACTCATGACAGTGAAAACAATTGACTGTCAAAATTCCTTCTTCTTGCCGCCTGCCTCTCCTTGGGACTTCTTTCCCTTGGCTTTATTTTCTTTTCCCGCTATGAAAATTCCTCTTCCACTTATTTGGAAGAGGTCCCATCTTTGGTGTTCCACCGAATCTCTTCCTGTACCAAATCCAACCACAACCGCTCCCAATCTAGTAGCTTCTCCCTCCGATTAACAGAGTCCCAGTAACTATGATAGCTCTTGGTAAGTCCTAGAAGATCTAGGCTCACCATATCATCTTCAGAAACAATAATCCCAACACTTCCAAGCTCATCCTAACAATGGGTGAACTTGGTACAGTAATTCGGAAGTGAGTGGCCCTTCTTCATCTTGATATTTATGGCTTTTTCCTTCAATGCTAACTTCCTATGGTCACTGTTATTCAAAAACAAGTTTGTCAACGCCTTCCACATTGCATATGAAGTATCATGACCGTGGAGACTCGAGACAATGTGATCTTGAACTCTTTCCAGGATAATCCTTCTCTCTTTTTCCACACACTTTCTCCATTTAGCTAGATATTTAGCATCCGATGGTAGAGTCTTAGGAATTTAATGATCTATGAATTCCTTCAGGCCACTGTCTTCCAACATTGCCTCCATCCTATCCTTCTAAGCTATGTAATTAGATCTGCCCTCCAAGGCATACTCAAGTTGCAAACTGTAGAATGACATATTGCTGCTCTGGAGTATGAACTTGCAAATTCAATTTCGCCTACACACCAAACTCAAAATATCCTCTTCTATACTATGTTCAGCTCTGATACCCTGTAGATTTTCCTGTAGATTCAACAACTTATTTGATTTTATAAAACACAAGACAAGAATTTACTCTACTCTTCTCAGTGGAAACCAAAAATTATCGATGAAAATAATAAGCATAAAGAGGAAGATTATCAATTAAACATAACGCAATATTCCTCTAGGGAAAGAAACTACTAAAAACCTTGACTATCTATATTGCATTAACCAAAATCCTTGAGAAGAAAATACAATGCTTGTTCGTCCTAAACAATTCCTGCACTAGTACAATCTAACTCTCTCCTTCCTAGGTTGACTCTGGTCAACACTTAACCAATTTACTAGCCTTCCAAGGCCCTACTTCCTTGTGCGATTCCCGAGAGAATTACCCTCTATTTAATGTGGAAATTCCCTCTCCATAATTGCGCAATCCAAACATATGCCCTCAACTGATTACATGCACCATATGTATAGCTCAGAAAATTATACAACCGATAGTACATTGTCCTTGAACTCTAATCTCAACTAGGTCTTCCTTTGAACTGACATGCATGATTTATTTATGAGTGAATCTTCAGTTAACTGGTGTTGTACTAGTGATGCACTAGTGCACTACTCCACTACTAGACCTCTACTAGTACCTCCAACAGTTAGAACTAGTTTAAATTATTATAACTCAGTTAGCATGAGTTATCTAATTACATCTCAAAAGAACTCAACCCGGACCCGTAAAATTTAGGGATCACTCTACATGACTCTAGATAGACTTCCAAATTGAATTTCCTTCGTCAATTAATTTTGATTTGATTCTCAATTTAATTCAAGGATAAATTAAATTTGAATTTCTAGATGTTATTTAAATTCCATTTTCAACATGAATACAATATTAATTTTTTTCTTGGCCAACATCTTTGCAATGATATTGGTGGTATATTTTATGTAAGGGAGAGTGATATTGGGCTAGATCACTCTCCCTTACATGAAAGTTACCACTAGTATCATTTCCAAGAGGTTGTGGAAGAATAATATTAAGATCGTATTTAAACCCCATAAAACCATTAGACATTTATTTCGGTTAGCCAAAGATAAGTTTGATCTCATGCAAGGATTGGGTGTCTACCAAATTCCTTGTTCATGTAGAAAGTCTTACATTGGGCAAATAGGTCAATCAATCACAAATTGCTTTAAGGAGCATATTATAGTTAACAACCATCATTGGGTGACCAAATCAGCCATCGTTGAGCACTCCTTAAACACCAAGCACCTTATCTATTTTGACTAAGAAAGAGTCCTTGCTTGCATCCCTTTTCATAATACTAGAATTATCAGGGAATATTTAGAGATCAAAAAACATCCTAATAAATTCAACAAGGAAGATGGTTATAAACTTAGTGACTCATTGAAAATAATAATACATCAACTTACTCTATAATCATCCTCTAACCCCTCCTCCTGTTCCCCCTCCCCCTCCACTGCCCTCTCCTTTTTTCAATTTCTTTACCTTTTTATACTCCCTTACCCTTTTGTTTCCATCCTCCCTCTTGGTTTCATTATTATTATTTTTAATTATATCTCTATTATCCCCTAGTTTCGATATTCTTATTTTAATCTCTCTTCTCTCTCAGTTTTCTTTTTCTTCCCCCTTTAATACACTCTTTAATAATATTTACATATATTATTCATTTATTAAATTTTTTTATAAATGATAAATCATGTATGATTATTTCATTTATTATATAATATAATAAATCACGACATGATATATTATATATCATATAATAACATTTTATTTAACCTACCTAATATATATTCATTAATAATATAATATACAATATATGTATATATCCATTAATAATATAATATACCATTATGTCCATATTTCAGTTTATCTCATTTCTCTATTTATCTAACAAACTCCCTCCCCCGGTCTTTCTTAAAAATCTTCCTCTTTTTAACTGTTTATTATTAATTTTGACCATTTTAATTCAGCTAATATTTTAATAATCCTTTTGATCTTTTAATAATCCATTTAATAATTTAATATTTTGGTGATTTTGACCATTTATTTATTTTAATAGTTATATTTTTGAATGTTGCTCTTATTCCTTGACCAATCTCTCTCTATTTAAGATCTAATCAACATTCATGCTTATCATATGTTTGCTTTCTAATCTCTGATGATGGGTGGAGTGTCCACCTAAAACATCGGACATGGTAAACATCTACACAGGTTTTTCCAATTTTTTTGACAATATCATACATTTGTGGAAATATCCACTCAAAAATCCTTATTTTCACCATAATCAAAAATCCCTTCTTTTCCTCTAACTTGACCAATAACTTTTTATAGTCCTCTATCACTTGCTTTGCACTATGGAAATATCCACATAGCATGCAAAGTTAGGTACATAATTGTTGACCCATTTTCATGTATCACCTCAAATAGATTGAAACCATCATCATTTCTTTAGCTATCATGTATTCTTATGGTTTCCCTTATGAATTCCATACTTAGTTATATCTCCAAAAAAATTGTGCAAAACTTTTCATCTCGAATAATACCTCCACACTCTACACAAATTTCGCCCCACACATACCCCATCCCACATTACTCTCATACTTAAATGTTTTCACAATTATGATAAAGGCTTTTCACAACCATCTCTCCACACAACCATTCTTCCACACATCATGTTCCTCCACCGTTTTTTTCTCCACATACAAAGGTTTGCACCATAATGTCATAATTCTATGAATGTAAATTTTTTTTTGCTTATGAGCCATACTTAGTAAAAAACCATGAAAATTTCCATTTTATCACTTTGAGGCTAATTGAAATCTCATATAATGAAGTTCGATCTTCAAGGTGGATATATGGCATTATGTGGAACAAATCTTTCATCACACCATGAAAGATGTGTCATGTGTTATTAACTCCTCATTATGATTATCGCATGTCCTTATGAAAGTGGTTCATAATGAAGGGATGAATTAATAAATGTTACCTATAAAGTGAGCTTTTAAATAGCTAAGAGATTTGTAAAATCACACTTTGACTTATCATGTATATTGAAGTGCATTGGAAGAATAAAACAACATAGCAAGCAAAAGAAAGAAGGAGCCATTTTTGGAGATGTAACTAATTCACCCGCTTAACAAGATAACAATTTCCATTGATCAATGATATATCAGTGGTATTTGAATTTAACACATAAGAATAATCTCAATAGTACAATTTGGACTATAGGCCTTGCTAATGCTAGATGTGTTCTTGAGATCTTTGATTTCAGAGAAATGTTTTCCTAGTGGACCCACTGATTTGACTCTAAGACTAGAACAATCAAAGTTTCTTTGTAAGGAAATAATTCATTCCTTCTAACTTTGAAAGAATTTAGGAATATTTTGAAGCTACTAGACCCGAACGTAAAACTCAAGCTTCCATAGGCTAATGGTTTCCTTGATTCTCAAAGTGGTAGATGGAATGTCTTTCAAGAATTTATGGTTCAATTTGTGCATTTTCCAACTAGCCTTTCTTCTATCGACGTCTTAGTGCTAGTGGAGCCCAACATGGAATTTTCTTGTTGTTTGTTTGTATTATGGGGTTTGATTTAACATTTCACATATCCAGGTCAGTCATATACCTCTTGTCTTTTTCTTTCAAGAAAGGGAGTATTTTTCACTGGGCAAAAGTAATCTATAACGATAATTATTTTCAATTAGCAAATTATTTAAAAAATAAAATATTTTTCATGAGTGATTATTTGGTGATAACAACAATCTATTTAATGGCCTACCCCCTAAAAATAATATGAATCTTGAATTAGAGTTAGTACAATTTGTATATCCTATTTTATGGAGAAATAAGGTGTCATTTTATTTCTATGCTATTCAAGATAAATTTGTTAAGAGTTTAGATATATGTTAACTAGAGTTGAACCACAAAGGTTGAGTGGGAAAGCACGTGATTTCTTAAGGGGAAAATGAGTATACATATAGGATGAAAATTATATATGCATAAAACAATATAAACTTTGAAATGAGAACTCGGGACAAAAAACCCCATAAAAACATCAAAAATAGTGTTAAAAACGAAAAGTGTTGATGCTGGAATAACACTTTTTTTTTTTTTTTTAAGGTATTTTTTCAACATGTTTTAAAAATGGCAGTGAAAACCAATTTTTTGTGCAAAAATTGTCCAAAAACACCCTCAAAACGAAAAGTGTTGATGCTAGGATAACAATTTTTTTTTAAAGGGTACAATTTTAACATTTCGAAATAATGGCGTAAAATATTTTATCGTGACCCCGAAAAACATTTAAAAAAAACAAAACATAACACAAAACAAAAAAAATAACAAAACATAAATTAAAATATATACTAAAAACAAAACATAAAATAAAAATAAAAAACAAAAAAATCAAATATATAAAAAAAAAAGACAAAAAAATCAAATGTCAAAAAAATAAAAAAAATCGATCATAAAAATGTAAAAAAAAAAAAAACAAAATTAATGATAAGAATTAAAAAACTAAAAATAAAATAAAAATTATAAACAAATAAAAAGTAAAAAAACATATTTTAAAAAAAGGAATATATATATATATATATAAAGAGTAAACCATAAAAAAAAAAAAGTTGGTAAAAATAGAAAAATTTAAGAAACCTGAAAGAAAAAAAGAAAAATAGAAAATTAACAAAAGAAAATTAAAAACTACTAAAATTCAGATTAAAATGTTGATTACTAAAAAAAACAAATATAAAAATATATATAAAAAAAGACAAAAAAAAAAAATGTTATATATATCTATATATATATATATATATATATATATATATATATATATATATCATAAACCATAAAAGAATTTGGGCAAAAATAAAATAATTAAAAAAAAACATATATATAAAATTAAGTAAAAAAAAAAAAAAAAAAAATTAAAAAATATATATATATATATATAAAATTAAGTAAGTAAAAATAAAAAAACTAAAAACAAACACCAACAAAAACTAGGAAAAAAAATTAAAAATTAAAAACAAATTAGATTAAAAAATAGAAAATTAACTAAAAAAAATTTAGAAACAAGTAAAATTACTTCGCACCGTTTATATATAAGACTTCGCACCATTTATATATAAGACCAAGCAGGTTTCAGAAGGCATCACTCAACTACAAACCACCTCGTTACGCTTAGGATCATTGTGGAGGAATGTCGTAATGATAAATCTAATTTATTTTGTTGCTTTGTCGACTTTAGAAAGGCTTTCGATACGGTTCCTAGATACATCCTTTGGAATAGATTAGAAGAGCTAAAGGTTCCTCTCGAGTTGAGATCTGCCGCTATAAGGTTATATGAGAATGTAATTGCCAAACTAAAGAGCAATGAGGGGTGGCCGAAAGATATTAAGTGTAACATCAGAGTTAAACAAGGTTGCCCCCTCTCCCTTACCCTATTTGACATTTACATCGATAAGCTCGAAGGCTATTTAGAGGAAGCAGGATGTGATGGCACGATCTTAGCTGGGATAGTCGTCATCCTTCTTCTCTATGCTGACGATATTGTTTTTTTCGTAAGGTGCCCATCTGATCTTGATAAGAAACTCAGGCTTCTTAAGGATTTTTGCTCTACCATGGGTATGACTGTTAACACTGACAAAACAAAAGTTATGATTATCAAATCCAAGAAGGACACTTACGCTAATTTTATGTATGACAATAATAACTTGGAGGAAGTGTATTCTTACAAGTACCTAGGAATTTATATTCATCACAAGCTCAACTGGAACCATAGCATTGAGAAAAGGATTAATGGGGGGTGGAAAGCTTATTTTGGTCTTGAAAATAATTGTAAAACAGCGAACCTCGTAATGTGGGATAAAAAGAAGTTCCTCTTTGAAACTTTAGTCACTCTTGTTATCTTATATGGCTGTGAGGTTTGGGGTTGCAGCATCTCCAGAGAATCATGGAGAAAGATTGAGCAAATCCAGAAGCGTTTTATAACTTATAACCTGAAAATTAAAAGTAATACACCCTATCCTATTCTCCTTATAGAAGTAGGTCTTTCCCCAATTGAGAGCCTATCTATGATTAGGTTTCTTCTATACAAGCACAAACTCAATAACATAGACGATCATAGACCTCCTAAGATAGCTTTAAATTCTAGCCAAAACTACCTAAGGCTCAATCGAGGGTGGCATAAAGACACAAGGGCCTGGTTAAACTATTGGGAGATCGATGAGAATGATGCATTGCAAAACATAAATAACATTAAAGATATTGTCACTTCTAAGTTCAAAGAAAAAATGTGGTGTGAGAAAGATTTAGCGGCTAAAAGAAAATTAAGTTATTATAAGAAGGTCATCAACCCCACCCTAGAAGATCAAAAGTATCTCTCTATTTTAACTAGCTCAAAGAAGAAAATTAATATACCAAAGATTAGAACGAATTCTCATGAGCTCCATAGTGAAATAGGTCGTTGGGAAATTCCTAAAACGCCATGGATGGAAAGGATCTGCCATATATGTGAGAATAGGAACATCGAGGATGAAAACCACTTCCTCTTAGAGTGCCCCACATACAACCACATTAGATCTCAGTTTCACAATCTTTGTTACAATACTGACCTTCCTAGCCTTTTACAATGTCAAAATTATAGTGAACTCGAGAGGCTTCTCTCCAAGCTTTTTGAGCATAGGAATAAAATCTTAAATCAAAATAAACAATTTGTTTCTTTAGGTCCGATAGACCAATGTTTGGTCTCAGTGGACGTTAACTATCATCATCATCATCATCATTAATATTAAAAACATTTAAAAAAACCTAGAAAAACAAAAATAAACTCAAATTATAAATAGTAATAAAAAAAAATGAAAATGGCATAACATATATGTATTTTCAAATTAAAAAAAGAATAAAATAATAAAAAACATTTACAGTTTATAAATATATATGTATTTTTGATTTTAAAAAAAAAATTATTTTTTATTAAACTTACATTTTTTATTTAAAAACAAAAAATAAAAAATTTTAAAATTATTTTTTTTTAATTATTTTTTTTTATTTAAAAAAAAATTATTAAATTTTTTTTAAACATTTTTTTTTTATTTTTTTTTTAAATCATTAAAAATTTTAATTTTTTTATAAACCAATTTAAATTTTTTTATTTAAAATTTACAAAATTTAAAAAATTATTTAAAAAAAAAATTAATAACATTATTAAAAAAATTTGTTTTTTTTTAACGATTTTATTATTATTATTATTATTATTAAAAAAAAAAAAAAATCATGGCCCCTCTGCTCGCCCATCACCCATGGTGGCACGGCCTGGGCGGAGGGCTTGCACGCAGTCCGTCTGCCCAGGGCCGCGCCACCACGGGCGGCGGGCAAGTAGAGGGGCCACGTTTTTTTTTTTGTTTTCTGTATATATATATATATATATATATATATATATATATATATATATATATATATATATATATATATATATATATATTAATAATAATAATTGGTTTAATAAATTTTTTTTTTATTTTTTAATAATTTAAAAAAAGACGTTTAATTTATTTTTTATTTTTCCTAGTTTTTGTTAATGTTTTTTTTTAATTTTTCTATTTTTACTTTCTTAATTATATATAGATATATATATATATATATATATATATATTTCCAACTTCTTTTATGGTTTATGAGATAATTATTATTATTATTTTTTTTAACATTTTTTATTTTGTTTTTTGTCTTTTTTATATATATTTTTATATTTGTTTTTTTAAGTAATCAACATTTAAAAAAATAAAAATAAAAGAACTGGAAAATTCGTTAAGTAGTCATAATTTAAAAAAAAATTAGACATAATAAATTTTGAAGTGTGAAAAATAAGTCCTCTAAAAAAAAGGTATGCTGCATCAACACGTTGCATCAACACGTTTCAAAATCAGCATGAAAATCACTAACATTTAAAAACAAATATTTATATTTGATACATAAGAAAATTTAAAGTGTCAAAAATATGCTCCCAAAAAAAAGAATTGTATTCTGCATTACCACTTTTCAAAATCGGGTCACGTTTTTACTACCCCTACGAAACGAGTAATCGTATCGGTTATTTAAAGTGCCAAAAACTATGCTCTAAAAAAAATATGTGTGTTCTGCATCGCCCCTTTTCAAAATCAGGTCAATCTTTTGCTATCTCTACAAAACGGGTAATAGTATAAGTTCCCGTTTCAAAGTTTACGTTGTTATAAGGATTTGTGGTTATTAAGATAGAACCTTGTTAATGCATCTTTTTATTTGTGATATTTTGTTGTAGAAGCACATACGCAGTAGTGTTCTTCATCAATTTTACTTTATAGGAAAAAAAAAGAATAAATATATTTTACTACCATTTAAAATTAGAGAAGTTGTGTTGAATAATTCTTCACATTTGGAAAAGTTATATGAAATTGTTTTAGCTCCTAGAGACAACCCCTGGGTTGAGGAGAGACCAGTTCCTAGGACATATTAATGAGTGTTTGCAGGATTTACTGAAATTGTTCACTTACACTCAACATTTAACACATTTTAAAAACATAATTGGTTCATAACCTATTTCAAGAGGGGAAATGAAATTGATAGTAAAGTAGACTCATAAAAGAATTAATATCCAACTCTAGTGGCTAAAATTACAGAAGCACATAGTTCATTTTCCATTGTAGTAAGTGAGTTAGAAGACTATGAAGAAATGAAATCAAATACACAAGGCTAAATGTAGAATCCAATGCACCAGACTTTGACAAGAAACAACTGAATGAAACAATGAATAACATAACATATTACATGGAGTGAATATAGGGGATGTTAGGTCTTAATAGTCATAGGCATCTTAAATCGGAATTTAGAGTTAGATGAATCCATGATCACATAAAAATACACCCAGCGGCTACAATTACATGTCATATGAGAATAAAAGGAAGATAAATGGAGTGAACACATAAGAAAAATACATACTACAACTTCATGTGAGCCAGAATCGCCAAATTCTTTTATTAATATTCAGCCAGAGCATACATTTTTCATTCTCTTCATTCACATTGCTAGATCCCCTTTGAAAACCAAATTTGGAACCTTTCAAAATGTGTCATAAAATATTTTTTATAGGGTCTCAGGATGGGTACCCCTTATGAAATATTCCTTCCTTATTTCTCAATGATTCATCAAAACAAAATGAGAGTGCTACTTGCACAGTTGTACTGATAAAAACCTAACTAACTCGATTTCATTTATTGAAATAAAATAACAAAAAACATAAAACAATAAGATTTCATTGTTGACATAATCAGAAAAATCTTCATTCATGGCAAACAAGTTCTAGAGGAAGGGTTGTTTGAATGATGATATGGAGTCGTCGAGGGTTGATGAACTGCTCACGTCTCTACCACAATGCTGGATTCGGTATAGGAGCATGAAAGAAAATATGATAGGAAACGTTAAGGCCTGTGAGCCCTGCATAATTTGACTTGGAGAGAAACAAGGTCTTCACCTTCCCTAAGAGTTGAAAATCTCTCCTTAAATAGTTCACCATTATCGTTCCCTTTAAGGAGGAGGTCTTATAATGGGAGGAATCAACTCTACTCTTAGCCTTTATCAGCATTTGACTGTATTGTTCCCATGGGATTAATCCTCCTATGAGGTCCCAACAACTGGGTAGTCCTACTCGAACCCTCTACTCTAACTCTGAATCAAAAGCAATTAGATCCTTAAACACTTTCTCCAAACATTTCTTAGCTTTGGGTATGGAATCTTCTTTCTCGACCATTTTGGATACCTCCATGATTATAGAAACCCAATATACCACATCCATTGATCACAACTCACTGAGTAGTTTTTCATTGACATATTGGATAAACCTTTTAGTTGTCTCAACATTCTTTTCACCCTCCTCCTTGCCAGATAAGATGAAGAAATCATAATCCTTGATTACAACTTTTTTCTCTGCCATCAGTGTTATATACTCCTAGTTTCTCTTCATCTCTGTTATCAATCCATCCCATATTTTTTTTTTTAGCCTGAAGGAGAGACAGGTTTCCTTTCAATCTGAGTTTTAGTTCAAGATTTCTTGATTTCTTGTTTACAAAAATTTTCTAATAAGTTTTGCTTTGGCCTTTGCAGCCTCTAGCTGCTTCTCCTTTTGTGGAAGAGCTCATTTGGTATTGTCTAAATATACATGTACCTTCTTGAGTTCTCCTTCTGAGAGTTGTAGCTCAGTGAGATTTTTAGTGAGTTGTTTTATAGTATTCTATGGATTCTCTGGTATGAGCACTACACAAATGTGGGAGTCGATTTTCTGTTGAAGCTCGACTCCTTGTTGACCTAGGTCCACCACTTCGTTATTCCTATCTATTAGCTCATTATCCATGATCTCTTTTTCTTCCTCCACCTGTGCTATTTCTTTGGATTGCACATGTTCGCTAGCAAGAATCTTCATCTTATGCCTTAATTCTTCGATTTCAATTTGTGAATCCTTAATAAGAGTTTCTAAGATAGCTTTGTCTTCCATGTTCACTCTAGACTTCACAATAATTTCCTTGAAGTTCTGATTTTGTATGTGTAAGGTTATAGAGTTAGCCGTCTCTTATTTTAGCTTCATTGCAGCCTTCTCCAACAACTCTTTAGCTTTACTAGTGGTCATGGAATTCCTTTTTAGCTCATTATACAACATTTCTCCCACCTACCTGTGAAAGTTGATCTATCAGGCAGAGGGACACTTTTCAGGTCCAGAGACACATCCAAAGCCTTAAACTATGAGCCTGATGGGATGGATTGTGCCAAGGGGTTGTGTAGCGAAAACTTCATCTGATTCCTCTACAAGTCCATGGTAGCCAAGAGTCTAGTCTAGTAGGGGACCGAATGTGATTCCAACTATTGTTCCATCTCTTTCCTCACTTTATTGTTACTTTCCTTTGCCACCTTCCCTACAGGCCAATCAGAATTTTTCATTATTGAACTTGTTATATAACTCAAAAGGGCTAGCTCTATAGATGAGGAAGTAGAAGCTTGTTGTGGGTCTTTTAGGGTCACCTAGAAGCCTGGTTAGTCTAGATTTATCTCCATCAACCTAGTTTCAATATCCTCTTCCTCTGCTTCTTGGGTCTTAGCCCTTTTGCTGGTGTGAACGTCCTCCATCTCCACATCTCTGGTCTCATCCACACTCCTTTTTTGTGTCTTGTCCTTTGTTGCTAGAGTCTCAATCTCCATTTTTGTTTTAATAGGCCATGAATCAAAGTTAGGTTTCCACTCAATATCAGTCATGTATTCATGATCATAGGTTGAAGCATTAAGGAATTTTATTTTTTTGAAATGACACCATGGGGGTCATAATGCAAAATATCTCCCATTTCAAAATTCATTTCTTTCAATAGATTCTCAGCTGCCTGAAAGGCCTCCCTGGTATTGACAATGAAAAGGCCTATAGGTTTTCCAAATTTGAACATATAGCCTTTCTTAGAAAGGACAAAGTGGATTTGATCCACATGTAGGCTTTGTATAATAAACACAAGGGGAAATATTCTCATTGGCAAGAACACAGGTATACAATAAGCAGGGAGATGACACCCATAAACCCTGATTTTAGTGTAATTATCAAACAAATACCAATCACCCACCCTGGTGTCCTTACTGATATGGAGGATCTGTTTTTACTGAGGCATGATTCTTTGTGTGGAGACATTATGAATGATTTTATATGCAGTATCCATATAAGAGGATATGAATTGAGAGAAACCCCTCATTGTTGGGTTTATTCCTAACAACAACATCCCAATCAAAGAAATACTTTCTCTGCTTGTTTGAATCCATTAGAATAAGACCCAGGCACTCAAATTCATCAACATGAGTGTATAGGAACAAATAAAACATTATGGAATAGTATCTGAAGAATGAGGTGATAGCAAAGTGGTGAACCTAGAATTTTATGGACTCAGCCGGGAAGGAAGGTATGTCAAATAGATGGACTGGATGCATCATCTCTATCAAAAACCCTATGGTGGCTTTATTAGCAACATTGGCATCATATTCCCCAAACAAATGGGAAATTACAGTGATGATGGGTTGCACTGCCTCTATAAATGTAGATATTTGGAAAGTATCGACAATAGGAAAGGATTGGTGGCCAGGGGCCAAAATCATTTGCAAGAAGGTATGTTGTTCCCCATCTGAGAGGGCAGCGTAATTGTAAAATAAGATGGTTTTAGTGAATTTTACTAGCTCAGTAGAGACTGGGTATACTAAATATTTTGAATCGGCTCTGGGGTCACCCCCAAGATTTTGGCTCTAGTAGAAGATAGGAAACAATTCTTCTTGTAAATGTAAGATGCATCCAGCCATGAAATAAAATTGGGGAAATGATAAACAAAAGGCGCAATTTCATAATAGAGCCCTGATTCAACTATTATGAAAGGGTCTTCCCCCTGATGTGGTGGTCATACAGGTTGAACCGAATGTCCGATAGGTGATAAGGAAAAGATGGGTTGAATATTTGTGCCTCTCTGTCCATTAGTGGCTTAACATAGGACGAGGTTTTTGGTTCCCAATATTTGGGGGTATTTGGGACCTGTTTCTTCATTTTTAGCATGGAGACAAAAATTCTAGGTGGGAAGCTAGCAGGTTACTTGGTTGACCAAGTGAGAGTTGGTGAACGAAGTTGGTGAAAGATATGGAGCAGTCTAATGAATGAATGATGTTGCGGCCCAATCGAACAGCGAGAGAAATCGGCTACAGGAAGAATGAATTTAAATTCAAACAACTAAACGGGAGGGGATTTTGTAGGTGGAGAGAAATGATCATCTAACATCATATGAGGTCAACAAGGGGAGACACTTGGCGCTCGCTTCTTGGTGTTGTCAGTGATTGGATTCATGGTAAGAATTGTCCCCACCTCTCTCTGGTGGGTGAGGGAGCGAGAGGAAAGATCAAACCGAGACCCCATAAAGTTAATCAGGGTTGTCGATTGACTGATCCTACCCCAATTAATTTTCGACTCCAAGGGGTGGCGCTCATGTATTACTCGTGCAAGTTCTCCTTGTGGTGAAGTAAAATTATGAGTTTGGACACACATAATTCCTCTAGCCCGATAATGGGTCTAACCACAACCGATACATTCTATGGACTATTTCCTTAAGATAGAACCAATTAAGAGAGTACGCTTATCCCGTTTGATGATGACCTTGCTTACTCGCTCCAGCTATCTCTCGTTTCCTTCTTCAAACACCTGAAACAAGTAAACAACATCAAACAACAACCGTGATAATAGACATATTGTAATTCAACCTACTTAACAAGTCAAGAAGTATTAAGCCATAAACATGTAATATGACACATTATATAGGAAATCAATCGATAGTTGCATATATATTGAATCAAGAAGACATTACAAACATTGTCTTGACACTGTTGTTCTCCTCCGATAAAACCAGGTTTCCACACACTTCCGTTAGCATTCCATGATGGCCTCAAAAATGATAGTTTTAAGGCTCTTCCCTTTAGGCTTCACACTAAACCAAATTCACACTTCTCCCTCACACAACTAGAGAGCTACAACTATGAATAACTTTTTGTTTACTCCAAACTTAATTAGCACTAGCACACCCACATTAACACTAGCTTGTGCTTAGGAAAAATGGAGGTTTATATAGCATGAATGGATGGGAGATGGTTTCTCTTATCATGGGAGAAGGTATTATCTCTTGAGGTAGTTCCATCCTTATAGGGGAAAGGAGCCCAAACTGACATCCTCGATCCCATCCGGCCAAACCATTTACCAAACTTCTGTTATGAAGCTTCTAGAGCTGGAAGTTTCAGCTCCTTATTTAAAAAACTTTCCATAAGAGGATCCGCGTGACCGGAACAAAGCTCAGTCGCTCTGGTTGGCATTAGGGACAATGTTAATCCCTACATATCAGCATGAGGAGGACAAAGTTCATTAACGACAGTCTTGTAAACTAGGAAAAATAGAAGATTTTGGTGAAATGGTGCAAAAGGGAATTGTTTTGCTCATAAGAGGGACACGATGGGAGTTTCTTCATGAAGGGAAAGCATGTAGGGTTCACTGTAGAGGTCCTCCAGGATCAAGGAATGGGGAGTACAAGGACAGTGATAAAATGTTGTGTAACAGATGCCCCCTAAAGCGTGAAGGCTGAACTAGAGTGAGGGATGAAATGCTTTATGAATCAATGTAGGGAACTGGAGTCTGTCGTTGGAAAACCTACAAACAAGTACAGATACATATACATAAGTAAAAACTCTATCAAATGATACATGAATCATGGTATGGACGCAGCCATCCAAAGAATGATCATGTAAATGGATCCAGGCATGGGTGTAGCCATCCATTAAAGAGGATCATAATGAAACCAAGGTATGGTCACAACCATCCAATAATGAGAAGGATCACATATGATAACTCATGGTATGGTCACAACCATCCATCTGAAAGAGACATGTATAATAACATAATCATGTCACATCACTTCGCAACTTGGACTTTTGTAATCTAAGCCAAGGGTCTTGCGCTCCAACATGACCCGATAAAAGTACAAATTCTAACATGTGAATAGATGTGTTGATGTCAAACATGCTAGAAGTTCACTTGATTACTAGTCAATGATGTAAATTGTTAACAAGCTCAAGAGAAGCCACCAATAATAAGAATGTTCCTCAAGGTACTATCAGCACAATCCACGGAATGTGAATAGAGGAACTAAAGTCTAACACCCATGAAATCACTCGATTGAAAGCCAATGATGTGAAATTATGGTCGCGTTCGAATAACTAGCCATTAGGGCATGCAAGCTCTAAGGTACTGGAAGGGAGTCTCTTGGTCAACTTCTCGAATAATGAGTTGAAGTCAACAAAAAGCGGCTGTGTTGAAGGAGGGCCATAATGTATCCCACATCATCGACACGAGACAAAGGGATGCAAAATGATTTAGAGAATTAGAGGTAAGTGTAACTGCAGAAGGACAACTCTTGAACATATCGGTGACACGACTGGAAGTTTGGTAGATTTTGGATCCATAGGATCGGTGGTCATGATGACATGGAAAAGATCAAATGAAAGGAAAAAAATAAATGGCCAAACCTAGGGAGGTCAACGATACAAAGGAGGATATCCCATCCCGACATGAAGTAGAAAGTGTCATGTTCAAGAGTGAGCTGCCGACCCAACTGATTAGATTTCCAGAATTTCCCCCACCACTTCTGGCAGGTACCCCAATTATTTTTAATTGCAAGCTTGAAGGGGATAACATATTCTTGCACTATAAGTTCATCCTTCAGACGAATCCGACCTAGTAAGTTTAATGAGCCCTAGGAAGGAGAAGCTCATGTTCGTCATGGTGACGAATCCAATGTTGTTTAATATTTTAATGAGTCTGACAAAGGTGTAACTCAGTATCTTTTTCATGTTTAGAGAGTTTGAAAAATACATGGAAAATAAAACTCCACATGGTCCCTTTTCATACATTTGTGTCTCTCGAGCCCGAAAAGGTAGAAAACAATACTTGAGAGAACCGCTTGACCATTTCAATCAAGGAGTACCTTTTTCATAAATAGTGCATCCCTGCGTGAGAAAGGGGTAAACTTAAACTGGGTGCACGACGTTTCGCATCCGTTAATGAGTTTGAAATGACAAGGTCTTGGCTATCTTTTCATTTTTAAAGGGTTAGAAAAGAGCTTGAAAGCAAACCCCCCATTTTATTCTCTTTTATGAGTCAAAAGGGAAAAATACTTGACAATATTTTCATATGAGTTTTATGAGTCGAGAAAAGAGCTGAAACGTGATTCGACATCATCATCAAAAATCCATCACCTATCGTTTCATAGAAAGGTAAAGTGCATTATCCAATTATTGAGGCAAAATAGGTCAAAACATTTACAAAACCTAATATTTCATGAAAAACTGAATAAAAGGGAGGAAAAGTAAATATTTTTTACCATTTACTATTTTACCTTGCTATGAAAGACTTTTCACCCACTTTTTCCCTAATTTTTCTGGAGCAGATTGCGGGAGATCTGGGAGGTCATTCATTAAGCCGCTAGATACAGGTAAGAGCCAAAGCCCTAAGCTCCATTTTCATACAATTTATTCCTGTTTTCATCCATTTTTTGGATTTTTGAGGGAGGTTTTGTCAAAAGTTTTCGCCCTTAGTCAGCGCGACTTCTGGGCACAAAATTACCAGCCGAGAGTGATTAAAATGACCTATCGTGCCATCGGCACAACTATTTTTAAAATAGGCGCGTCTGAGCCGTGAATAGGGAAAAAACCAATTTCCCCTCAAAACCATCGTTGGAATCTGAATTTTATGGGCCAAAAATGAGTATTGACTTAAATATATGGTTTTTTTTAGGAAGGAATCGTCGAAAATGGTAGACTGGAAAGAACGTGAGAACGAAGATGTGGACACTTAGGCACTGAATGGTCCAAATTCCTGAACACTTTGAGGAACTGTGGGATCCTCAAATTATTTCTCACACTAGGGATGTGGGCCCAACCTGAGCTGCTTCGGTACCTGATTAGTCTCTGGAAATAAATCGGGAAATATTCATCATTGGTGACTAGGAGCTGGAGTTAGAAACTTTAGATATATTTCATCATAGGACTGTCCCAGAGAGGGGAACCAGTCAACTTATATGGGTCATGACCGATTGGGGAAAGCATATCCATTTTGCTTGCTGAACATTGCCCTAGAGCCCTCAAATCCAAGAGCGACGAGTTTGAGATTGCCATCATTCGAGATCTGACACTGAGAGTGCTACTATTGACTCTCAATAGAGTGGCGGGGTCCTAGGTAGGGCATGAGACTAATAAGTTGAAATTCCTATATGCCACCAACTGTACGGCATCAACAATCTTCAATTGGGTAGAAGCCATGAAGATCAACATAAAACACCCGCTTGACAAAAGCTAAGGTGGGGAATCTGAATCAATTTTGCTTCGGATCCGTACGAGTGACCTTTTTCTTGGAATGGGTGTCACTGTTCTAGTACCAGTTGAATGAGATAGATCCTTCGATGCCACACAACCCACGGATGGCTCGCTGGAGTCATTTGATGCATAGGATCACTGGGGGCCAGCACATGTTTTATAGGCCCATCTTCTTTTCGTGGCTACGACGAAAGTTGATCATTGTGGAGGACTGGCCATATAGTGGCACTGACTTTCATGGAGATCTGGACATGTCGTTTCCAGATGGAGAGGATTTTGACGATGAAGGTAAAAAATAAATTTTTTTATCTTGTGATTTTTTTAGTTGTTTTGATATATATGTGATCATAACATTTCGTTTGACAATGCAGATGTTGGACCAAGGGTCTTGTTGGGATGTCCCCAATAGCAAGATGCATCACTCGCCAGTTTTATGTCGTCGCTCCTTATTAGGAGGGGAGTGACAATGAGGAGGAGATCATGAGGAACCTTGAGGGGTTGACTCGTGGTATCCTAGAGTATGCTCGGGTGGGAGACATTCCTCGCCAGTACCAGAGACACACAGTGGGAGTATTGGATCGGATCCACCGATTGCTGACTCGTGTTGCACAAGCCATTTCATGCTACCATGATCACCATGTTGATTAGTTCCTAGGTCCAACATTTTACATTTTTGAGGCCTGCGTGCCACAGATATATGAGGCCTGCGAGTCGCCGATGTTATTTTGAACACACATATTATTTTTTGGGGTTTTGATGTATCAAACATTATCACCATATATATATATATATATATATATATATATATATATATATATATAATATATATATATCTATATATATATATATATATATATATATATATATATATATATATATATATATATATATGTTGTACTTTCTTTCTTAATATGGTACAAATGATTTGTTTTATCTTTTCACATGTTTCATAAATGTCTATCCAACACATAATTAGCTAATGCATTTGTCAATGTATTCATGCGTCTAGGAATATGATAATATGTAATGTAATCAAAATTCCATTCCAATAGACGAATACGGAGATACATTATCAATATCTGAGGGTTTCTGATAGAATATTGCCCGTTGAGTTGAAGGACGACAAGTTGTTAATACAGGTTAACAACCAACTCTCGAATGTCAAGAGAAATGGCTTCTGACAACAATTCGATGACCGCACTATATTCAACAATTTTATTAGTTGTGAGACCTAAAAAAATACCTTGAAGATTGATCAACTCACCGTGAGGGTCATAAATAGCCCATGTTGGGGATGATAGGTTCCCGGTACTACAACAAGCACCATCAGCGAAACTAATGTGAGGAGTTACAGACATCTGCAAAGCAGGGAAAAACATAGTAAACAGGAAAGTTGTTTGAAAACTAATACTCCAAAGCACATTACACAAAAATGAATGACACACTAATGTACACAAGTAACCATGCAAGATGACCTAAGCATAGTACTTCTTGAGGTAAAGCCCATTGCGGGGCTTGTCCAAAGGATTGCCAACATAATCAATAAGCTCATAGGCCCCCTTTTACAAAACACATTTCATAATGTAGGGCCCATGCCACATGGGCTCGAACTTGCCTGCCCCTAGCTTATCATTAGCTTGGTCATATAGTAAAAGCAAATCACCCTTAGAGAATGCATGGGGGGAGACCGACCGATCGAAATGGGACTTGACTCGTTTCTTTTGTGGTTCGATAACAAAAGTAGCAAGACGACGAGTCTCATCCTCCATTCTAAATATAAGAGGCACTCTTCCTGAGGTGATGTTTTAGGGAGAAGTTCGATAGCTAGCTTGAGTGAAGGAATCTTGCATTCAATCGACAATGTTGCTTCCAGACCGTAGACAAGATGGAAAGGTGTGAAACCAGTTGCATCTTTGGTCGAGGTTTGGTAAGCCCACAGAGCTGAAAAGAGCATGAGATGCCAATTTGACTTGTGCATCCCAATAGTATGTTGAAGCATTGTAACCAAAACCTTGTTCACAGCTTCAAATTGGTTGTTGGCCTGAGGGTAATATGGGATTGAGCCATCGTGGCACAAACCCAATGCAGAGGTCAGCTCAGTCATCATGTAATCTCAGAAATGGGAGCCATGATCTGTGACAATGGCTTGAGGTACGCCCAACGTAGAAATAACATGATTGAAAAGTAATTGAGCCACCGTTTTACCATCTGCAGAGTATGTAGGCATCGCTTCAGCGCATTTGGTGAAATAAACCACATCAACAATAATATAACCATGCCCCCAGGCTGAACGAGGGTTACATGTCATATAGTTGATGCCCCATTTGGTAAAAGGACCAAGGGTAATGATGGGGTGTAGGTGAGCGGGTGGGGCATGCATCTTGCGTTGGTAAATTTGGCATTCATGGCACTTGTGAATAGCAAGGATGTAGTCCTTGAAAATGGACGAAAAAATAACCAGCGCAAAGGATTTTTTGAGCCGTATCATAGCTAGACATATGACTACCACATGCCCTGGAATGGCAGTCATTGAGAACTCTCTTAGCCTCCTCAAGAGTAAGGCATTGGCGAAGAACTGAATCGACACCAACATAGTATAAAGTATCACTAATAAGATGGTAGGGTTGGGAGTGATGCCGAATCCGTCGGCAATCATCCTTAGTCAAGGCATACCAGGATGTGGATGTCTGGAGATACACGATAATATCACTATACCACAGGTCAAGGGTGTTGATCAGGAAAAGAGTCTTGTCTGGAAGCTGTTCATCTACACCAGTAGGGAGAGACGTAGAAGGAAGGGAACAAATCAACTCAGAAAAAACTAGTGACTTCTTAGATTTGGCAGTAGTAAATACCAAATCGAATTCTTGCAGGATGACAATACATCTATAATACTTTCCCCCCAGCAACTGACGAGTCAGGATGTAGGTCATGCGGTTGAATTCAGAAATCATAGTAGTAGTGCGTAAGAGGATGTAGTGCCGAAAGCATTGAACAACTTGGACAGTAACCAAAGCCAACTTCTCGACATGGGCATAATGTGTTTTGGTGTCGATAAGGTTACGACTAAGGTAGTAGATAACATGTTCATTGCCTTCGTCATCGTATTCGAACAAGACCATAGCAATGGTGCTAGGGGCTGCAGCTAAGTAAAGGAGGTAATCTCGATGATAATCCGGGGGATGCAATAAAGGAGCATTTACAAGGACATCCTTAAGGTCATCAAAAGACTTTTGGGAAACCTCGTCCTAGGCAAAGGGCTTTCCTTGTTTGAGCAACCGGGTAAATCCTGTGGCTAGCCCAGCATGATTGGGTATGAAATGACAAAGGAAATTTGCCTTTCCTTGCAGGCTCTAGAGTTGGTGCAATGAAGATGGAGGAGGTAAATTTACAATGGCCTTGACTTTAAGCGGATCAAGGCGAATACCGTCCTTGGAAATGACAAAGGCGAGGAGTCATCCAGATTCTACATAGAAAACACATTTATGCAGGTCTAACCAAATGTTGTAGTGTCTACAATGAAGAAAAATATGTCGAAGATGGTGAGGCTGATCTTGGCACTCATGAGAATGAGTAGGAAGATCATCCAAGTAAGGTTGGATGATGTTGTGAATATCATGAAATGCATAGGACATCACCCACTGAAAGGTAGCCCCAAAATTTTTGAGGCCGAAAGGGAGCTTTTTGTACGCGAATGTACCCCATGGATAGATAAAAGTTGTCTTTTCTTGATCGGTCGGTGCAATGTTAATCTGGTTGTAACTAGAAAAACCGTCCATAAAGGAAAAAATTTTGTTCCCAGCACATTCATCAATGATCTGATCAATGAAGGGAGTAGGGTAGTTATGCTTAGGAGAGGCATGATTGAGATCACGATAATCAACACAAACATGGATCGTGCCTTGTTTTTTGCCACTGTGATAATATTTGACACCCAATCTGTAAGAGGGATTGGATAGATGAATCCAGATTTGAGAAGATTTTCAACTTCACCCTTGATCGCGGCGGCTTTCCTAGGGTGCACTAGGTGGAGCCATCGGCAAATGGGCTTCGCGTGAGGATAAGTTGGCATTTCATGCACAACAATGCTAGGAACAATGCTAGACAATTCTTCGTATGACCACGCAAACACATCACAAAATTCTTGAAATAGATGACTATAGGTCTTGATCTCATACGAAGAACAAGTTACCTCGATATGGACATGTTCAATGATACCAGGCTTGATAGAAATATCAATTGGCATCGTTTGGGTAATAATACCCAAATTTCTTTTCGACCATATTTTATGAGTTAGGGTTGGTGTCGGAAGTAGGAGGGAAGGAAACTGAGAAGAGAACTCTTTGAGACCGGTAGACATGACCATCGAGTGAGGCACGAATGAGGAACGATGATGAGTGTCGTTCCAAGGTGGTTCCTCGAGAGACATTACTTCCATGATACTTTCTTCAGCAAGAAAAGTCTTGGCTAAGGGATCAAGAGATTCCAAAGTGCCAAGCCATGGGGATTGAGAATACGTATAGAGAGAAGTCCTCTAAACAGGAGAATCAAAGGATACAGAACTCAAGGTCAAAACAATCTCCACGTAATTGATTTCGGTAGGACTAAGTGGCATAACCTCGCCCTGGGTATCAACATGGTCTGGTGAAGGTATGACCCAATGATTAGATTTGACTGAGATCATGTTGACAGAGGCAACATGAAGAGGTGGGAATGGAAAAATTCCCTTCAAGGAAGAATCTTTAAAAAGACCTGCCCCCACACTCGCATAGGGAGCACCAGTGTGCTTGACATATGGAACATTGCCATCCAAGGAGGAAGAGGCAAAGAAGGATCACTGGTTGACAATGAAAATCTTCCCTTGATGGGGAAAACAAATCACGCGGAATAGGGAGGAGGCTACAGCATGCATGGCATGGTGTCGAACCGTAAAAAGGGTCCTTTTCACCTCTATTTTCCTCACATTAACTTGTCAATCCAGGAACGATTTGTTATCTCAAAGAGTGTACTCAGTTTGAGGCAGTCATTTGTCAGAGTAATGCTAGTAGTATAGTGCTAAAGAAAACACAAGAGTAAACGGATGCTTAAAATAAGATCTAATTACAACAAAGCACTTTAAGACTTAAATCATGCATTCAGATGATTAAGTAAATTATCAGTCAAGGGTACAGTAACAATAACTCATCCCTCTGTAAACTGATGTAACTGAAGACAATCAAGGAACAGATCATCAACCTGGGAACTAGACAATGAATGTCAATGCTCACTACAGTTTCAGATCATTCAATGCAATGGCAATGCAAATAACAAGAAATGGAATAACAACTATAATTGAAACAGCAACTAGGAAATGGAACAACAACTAGTCTTGATAAACAATGAAACCTTACTCTAAGAAAATAAAGGCAGCAATCGTATCCTACAGAAATCAGAGAGCAATCCTTACTCTAAGAATAAATTGGACAACAAACGGAAATAGAACGGCAACCAATTAGCAATGAAATATAGAACAACACTTTGCACCAGTTGTGAATGTACAGTAAACCGAAATAAATAACACACACAACACACCTTGATATTGAGAGAAACAGTAATCTAACTTCGATACCACAAATATTAATCTCAGTTATAAAGGATAACGATCACAATTCATAATGGAACAACAATGTCAATTGAACAACAATTGTAATTAAGTATAAACCATAAATGAATACAGTAATACCAACTTAAGAATAGTATAGCCCAGTAACTCTGTAATTGAACAACAATAGCATTCTGTAAAGAACAATAATGTTACATCAATGATTTAAAGGAACAATAATGCGTTATAAAGTCAGAATGAACAATACAACATTCCTGTTACAGAGAACGATATTGTAAATATAACAAAGCTGTAATATAAAATAACAAAACACACCAGATTACCGATCAAAGCTGATAATGAAAACCACACATGAATTAAAGATAATGGTACAAGAGCAAGTGTTCCACCAGGGCTGGGCCCTTAGCCTCTAGGGATACACCGCTTGAGATTATTCCAGGATCAAAGATGGAACAACAACCAGATTTATATTAAAGCATCCAAACAAAGTTACAGTGGATCACTTCTCAATGAGAGTCAATGATCAAAGTTTTAAATACAACAAGAAATTACATAAGAGTAACAACAACCGGTCCCCTGGGCTAGCAGTGCTACCCCTTTTTATAACAGTCGAGCGAAGATATCAATGATGCAAAAATAATTAAGATTGTGATCCCTCGAGATCCTTTTTCGACAAACTATTAATTCTGATTATCCCTTTGTTCTCTTGCGCCAATTCGATATCTCCTTTTCCTTTCCTTGGCTGATGCGCTTCAGTTTGGATTTCCTTGTCTGCATATGGTTTCCTGCCACAGGGACAACAGTTAACTCTGCCCTGTCTTTTTCTTTGGGATGGCAATCTTTCGTTTTTCCATTTTTCTGCATAAGAAAGTGGAAATTATTATTTATTTTGCATTACATACAAATCTCATAGATTTTGTGAGAATTTCTTATTATTTACCTAGTTCATGATGCAAAAGGATTATGAATTTTTAAAGAAAAGATGACAAAATAATCAATAAAACATACCTTCTTCAGTACTCCACACACCCCCCTGCTTACTCTTTTTCATGCCCTCATGAAAACATTATAGTTGACATGTAAGGCAGTGAGAAAGTAGGCTGGAGACGGGATCTCATGTGGTGGTCTATAGCCATGATGCCTAACTAGGTGTTCAAAAGGATGGCCTGTCTAGCCCTCAGGAATCTCATACAGGGCTTGGTACCTGAGTGCAGGGTGCCAAATAATCAGACTCCTAAACCTATATCCTAACCAAGATGGCCCTACCCTCAAGGTAAGTTCACCATAGAGGCTCAAGCGATCAGCGACTAACTTAAATTTTTCATAATTAAATGGTTCCCTGAGTTGGATATTCGAATTAGAGGTCTGATATCGAAATTTAGTAGCTACAATGGCAAGGTCCTTGATGGTAAAGAAGTATTCTATCCCTTGTCGATTGATTGCTGTATGAATGGGTCCTAGTGCTTCAATAATGCCCGGAGTCCTCATGAGACTCATGTGTTATTCCATAACTGTAATGGATCTTGTTACAGGGAAAAGTGTCTATATAGAACTGCTCTATCCCACTAAGGTGTGACAGCTGCCTTAGAAACAAACAGAGAAAAGCTACTTTTGTTTTTCATTTATGAATTATGGATAGAGAGGAATAGAAAGACCAACCTCTGTCTTGCGTTAATCTCCTGATTTGATCCCTCTCTTCTTTGATAGTCCTCAGCTACCTGCTCCCTTGCACGCCTAGCTTCACAAAGTACCTGTAAGATCACAGAAGCATAGCACTATACAAAGACATGGATCTATAATCATAAACAATCTAGGATCAGATGTAAATTAACCATATAAATGTAACAAGCATCAATGACACAAAAGCATGGAGGAAAACTCAAATAGCTTTTATTGATAAAACAAGAAAAGAGCCAAGAGGAGTTACAACCAGTTGTTCTGACCTAGCATCAAGCTCCCAGCAAAGAAGCCCCTCTTCACCTCAAACAAAGCTTAGATCACCCAACAATCTGATGTTTGTCTCAAGAAACCAACAAAAATTCCCTACAATATGCAAAATTCCAGCCTCTGGATCTCTGGGATGAGGGATCCATATATAGATATCTGTAAGGGGAATGAGTCATCTTGTGATTTGATTAGTGTCTTCTCTCTGATAGTTGTTGCTTCCACGTGGAGACTGATGGCCTCTTACTCATCCTTGGTCGAATTCAGTGAGGCAGGTGTCACAGGAGAAGATTCTGGAAGCTTCCGTTGCCTCTCCACCTCGCGGAATGACACTGCCATTTGTCATTTCTCGCCCATCGCACCCCACAGAACGGAATTTTGAAATGCAACGCACCCTCACAGTGTATTTGGGTGAGATGCAACGCACTTAGCCAGTGGAGCAGCTGCAATGATCCTGTTTTGACCAATTCTGAGCAGTTTCTCATGGAGCACTTCTGGGAGAAGCTGTAATCTATTGACCTTGTTGCTTTAGGGGTTAGAAAAACACTTTTAGGGACTTAGGAGCCCTTGGTTTATGGACATTTCATGCTTGGGGTTGTAGGGCCCAAAAATGTCTATAACAGATCTCTAGGCTCAGCTCTTACCCATAAGTCTAATCCATTTTCTTGTCTTTGGAAGGAATTATAAGCTTTAAGCCATTTGATTTGATTAACTCCAAATGAAACAAATGCCTGTAGTTGGATATCCCCAATGAAAGGGCCGGGGTTCTACTCTGTCTCTTGATCTAACACGAGGTTATGCAGGTAGAATTCACACAGTAGTCTTTGAACCTTTACTCCATAGTGCTTACAACAATTTATAAAATCATCAATAGTATTAATTTGTATAGGGGATCCTGCTTTGACAGCCTTACTTTTCAATTGCAAATATCGTTCCATTGAAAACAAGGCATAATTCTTAGCAGGGGATCTATATGTTAGGATGTCAGTGTACAAAGAGCATAAGGTACCCATCTGCTTGATAACGACATATAACCTATGAGTTACCTTTGCAACTTTCTATTCTTCCTTTTGCCAACCTTCAAAAGCCCGACTTTCGAATAGATTGACATTCCTTAGCTATTGTTGTAATTCTTCATACTTTTCTCAAGAAACTGTTTGTTCTGTGAGTTTTTCTACTGCTTGTTGAGCTTGCATCAAACCCTCTCATAGGGTTACTGTCCTCAGATCACTGTCCCACGTAGTAGTGGCAAGTGGAAGATTTACTTGAATCTTCTTATTGCATCGCCTCGTGTTTATAGTCTGCATTCCTTCAGAGGACTGTGCCTCTGTCTGAACTTCTTTGTCATAGGTCGATATATCATCTGTTTGCACTTCAACATGGGCAACAGTTGAATTCCATTCCTTTTTATTTTGAACGAAAGTCTGCACTTCAACAGGTGTAATAAACCTTAACACACAGTAACTAAAATCTGAAATACACACAGTAATTAAAATCTGAAATACAGAAGCCTGAACATTAAATCGGTACATACTTTAACTGCTGCTGATCCTGCTTCTGTCTGGTGAATCTGCTGCTGGTGATGCTGTGGTTAATTTGATCAAATTTTCGAGAGGCCAATACCTCCCAACCGGATGGAGCAAACCTAGCTGCTCAATCCAGAAAGCTTCTCCACAGAATCTCTCTGTCCCTCCGTGCCCAGAGCCTCAGATCACTCAAAGCTCTTCAATGGATAATCCCCTTCTCCCAGTTTCCTCTGGTGGATTTATGCTTCTCATCCTCTGCTGTCCCCCTCCGGTTTTTTTTCCCCCCTGCATCGGTCCAGAATAGCGATATATATAGGCAAGCTTAGCGGTGGCCACCCTCCTGCTTCCAGCCACCGCTCTTCTCCCTCTTGACACCTTCCGCATGCAATTCAATTCCCTCATATCCTGTCCTGGCAGCGCCGCTCTGCTATAACTTCTCAGTTGGTTGGGTGCGCCATCATTAATGGTTTCAGTGATGGTTCTGGTAGGTTATTGCATACATCTTCATGAATCTATTTATTTAGCTTATAGCATATGGACTTTATATATAATCTGTAAGGTTTCAATTATATACTTTATAATATCTCTATTTATAAAGTTTCATTTACACTTTATAACTTTTACATTATATAAGGTTCCATATATATATATATATACTTTATAACTTTTACATTATATACGGTTCCATATATATATATATACTTTATAACTTTTACATTATATACGGTTCCATATATATATATACTTTATAACTTTTACATTATAAAATTCAATTATATATTTTGTAAATTTAATATATATGTATATATATATATATATATATATATATATATATATATTATAAAGTCTAATTATATATTTTATAAAATTTTAACTTATATATGTTTTAAATTTAAATTGTATTTATAAAATTAACATACTTATAGTTTAAAATTCCTCACAATTGATTTTACTATAAGTTTAAAACTTTATAAAATGGATTAATTTAGCTGGGTTGTTACAACAGGGTTTTGAACAGCAGACTGTTCTTCAACAGTATTTTGAACAACAAACTGTTCTTCAATAGGGTTTTGAACAGCAGGCTAGATGTGGGTCCTCTGAACCTTTTTCTTGGGGGGTCTCACCAGAGTGGTTGCATGTCTTACCTCCGAAGTCCTTTTTTCTCTCTTTCTCATTTTCAAAACCCTGATTTGTTGTCGAAGTCATGGTATCACATTCAGCAATCTTTGATGTTCTTTCCATAGTCTTCTAATTTCTTTTGTTTTCGTAGAAAGAACAGTTGTCTATTTAGTTGAGCCTAGGATGCCACCTTGGCCAATTCCCTAGTTTTCTTCTTGGGTGCTCCTTCGCTGTTTTATTCGAATTGTTCAGGAGTAAAAACCCTAGCTGGATCTGTTGTTTCTAGGGTGACTTTTTTTTCCACCCCTTCTTCTGCCTAGAATTCGTCCAGTGTAGTCTGGCTGGGAATAGATTGTTCCTTCTCTGTATCAATTTTCTCTCCTGTCATACTTTCATCATGAATAGGATGATTCTCTTCTTCTACTTCCTTCTCGCGTAATTCTTCGGGTGCATTTTTGTCTTGAGCAGAATGCTTTTTTGGTTCGTATTCAATATGGAGGCCTAGTGGGCTGAGAGGTTGGGCATATTCGCCCATATTGGCCAGAATTTTGGCTAATTCATCCTCTTGCAATGGATTTTGCAATGGGCTATCTTTGCATTGCTCTATTTCTTCCTCCTCCTACCCAGGCTGCTCGGCCTCTTCCTCCATTTCTCCTTCCTCATTTCCTTCCAATACTTTCTCATTCTCTTCTCCATCCAATTGCAGGGGTTGCTCATCCCCTAAATCGTCTATCTCCACTAGTTGGCTAGTATCCCCTTGGGAATTTTCAAGCCTCCCTCTAATCCATGCCAATTTGACTGATTTCCTCTGTTTCAATGGTCTATCTGGTGTAATGATAGCATGCTTATGTTTTGGAGCTGGCATAGTCAAACCCCCTTCTATCATGGCAATTAGCTCTTCCCAGCTGCTCTGTTGCTGAGCAAGACTGTGGCTAACTATTAGCCGTATCAACCCATGGTGACTTACTACCGCTTCTACATGTTGTGACTTCTTCATACTTCGGGCGACATCATGAAGTAATGAATTTAAAAATGCAGGTAAGTTCACAAAGCATTTTTGTTTTAATACAACTAAGAGTTTAAGGTGTCGTGGTCTTACCACGTCTTTCCTGCCTTCACAGGTGATGTAGCTCTGGATGATCTTCGCCAATTCTGCCCATGGCTCGCCCAATGCTACTGGTAGGACTCCCTTTCCTCTGACTGTCAGGTTTTGGCCTTCATCTTGGAAGATCTTCATGATCTTTCGCAGTCTCTCCTTCTTTAGAGTCCACATAGGTCCAGTGGCTGGCAGTCCCAAGACCTCTGCAATTATGTCATCGGTGACTGCTATGTGTCTCCCCCTTACTATGGAGTGATATTCTTGCAAGTTCTACAAGAATTCTATTGCTACAGTCTCGTTGGATTCCTGTAAACGATTAAGATAAACTAGCCATCCTGCCCTTGCCAGGATTTCCCGTGTAGCATCAAAAACTGTCAATACCTATGGTTCTCTCTGAATTGATCTTCCTCCCATGCTTTAGGTCACTATAAAAACGTAGAGACAGAAATGGAACAACAAGCTGTTCAAACTGTTAGAAATACAGAGGAAATAACGAAACAGCAGGGCTCGTTCAAATCCTGGGTTACTTACTAATTGCTACAGAGCATAATATGGAAATGGCTTAGGAACAACAAGCCATGCAGATTGAAAAACAATATACCGTTGAGCCTTGCTATTTCCAAGTAAACAATTTTCCGAATAATAGTCTGACACGTATACCAGTAAATTATGAGGTCACTTGCCTCCCCCCTGCAATGTGATAGGCCACCCTCGGCTGTCAAATGAGGGAGTGGCATGCCAACTTGCCATAGTACAGAGTCATAAAGGAACAACGTATACCGAAATGCCATGTTTTACAAAAGGAGTAGATTGCCGAAATCAAGGTGTATAGTAGGATCGCTTAACAAATAGGAGAATGCTATGATAAGATGTGAGGGTGGGAGGATAGGATAGTTGACGTACAAAAAACGTCTGATGCGGTCATTATCAACTTTTTTTCTGTCATGATTGGCTGTAATAGATTTTCATGTGTTTAATGGTTCAGGGAAATGATATACATAATCTTATGTGACCTATTACAAAGGTATAAGACAAATAAGGGTGTTAATGATTACTATTGGTGTATAAAGAATGTGACTTCAATACCATTAACAGAGCTCTATTGCCAACAGGTGTCCATAACCTTGATAGAGTTGTTTGTTTCACCCATGGAACCATGATCCTTTGTGTATGCTTAGGAAGTGTTGTACAATGTCAAAATGGAGACCATTATGCTGGCTTGGTAACCAGTTAAACCATAATTCCATTCACTAGGAAGGAGTGAAAGGTGGGCAGGCCAGCTCGTGATGAGACCTCCTGTTCCAAGGACTCTTTATTTTTTCTGATGTGCCTCTTGGATCATATCCCTGGTGTGGTGGCCATAGTGGGAATCCAACTTCACTTTCTTCCTTATGATCATGGTAGGCTGGCTCTTGATGAGACCCCCTATCCTGCATTTGACATCCCATAAGTTATATAGACATTTTTCTCTTTTTTCACTCCTTAAGAGTAGGAATGGTGGAAGAAGTCTTAACATCTCAATAGAAAAATATACCCTTTGTTCTTATTCCTTAATAATGATGAAAGAAGATTATGGAAATTTAAAAAAAAAAAGAACCTCCATGATAAAGATAAGCAATCATATCAGTATTAGTAGGATAATGATAGCAAAAGTGACAGATAATTGCATCCTTTCCTCTTTCCTCTTATCAATTCAAAGAAATTTCCTGTAAAAATAGCGATTTCATATGATTTATTGATTTCAGTATGCTCTAGTTTCGTATCCATTTCATAAGTGTATAGCTATGCTCCAAAAAGACTCGAAATTATCATATATTGAGAAGAACGACAGTTGTCCTTTAATTGGAACAACAAGGAGAACAAGCATCAATAAAAGGAATACGAGAATGTTTTTATTTCAAGAAGGAAGAGCAAAAAGTACAAGTGATGTTCCTTTGGAAAAGGAACAGCAAAAAATGCCATTGTCATTCCTTTGGAGAAGGAACAACAAAAAATGCAACCGTTGTTCCTTTGGAAAAGGAACAACAAAAACCAAAAGTGTTGTTCCTTTGGAAAAGGAACAGCAAAAAACACAAGTGTCGTTCCTTTGGAAAAGGAACAGCAAAAACCAAGAGTGTTGTTCCTTTGGAAAAGGAACAGAAAAAACCAAAAGTGTTGTTCCTTTGGAAAAGGAACAGCAAAAACCAAAAGTGCTGCTCCTTTGGAAAAGGAGCAACAAAAAAACGCAAGTGTCATTCCTTTGGAAAAGGAACAGCAAAAACCAAGAGTGTTGTTCCTTTGGAAAAGGAATAGCAAAAAACAAAAAGTCCAAAGGAACAGCAAAAATGCAAGTGTTGTTCCTTTGGAAAAGGAACAGAAAAAAACGCAAGTGTCGTTCCTTTGGAAAAGGAACAGCAAAGTGAAAAATGAATAGGTAATACAAAAGGTGTTGTTCGTTCGGAAGAGGAACAACAAAATGAAAGTGTTGTTCCTTTGGAAAAGGAACAACAGAAAAACAAAAGTGCACACAAATGCTATCCCTTTGGAAAAGGAACAACAAAAACAACAGTGTTGTCCCTTTTGAAAAAGGAACAGCAGAAAAATGCAAGCTGAAAGAAAGGAATCAACAAGATAGTGAAGGTGTTGTTCCTTCTAAAAGGAATAGAAAAAACAATAGAATTACTGATTCTTTGAAAAGGAACAGTAAAGTGAAAAAAATATGTACAGAGAATAATTTATGCTAACAAAGCAAAAGAATTATGTACAAAATGTAAAAACAGTTAAATCACTTTAATGAACCAGAGGTGAGGAAGATTTCTCTTCCTCCACCAAAATTTTCATGTCGGAGTCTTCGTGGAGTTGCTGGTAGAAGGATTCCCGAGTAAGTGGTTTGCGGTATAGTCGAACTCGGTGGCCGTTTTCCTTGAAGGTATGTCTAGATCCGTCAATGGTGATTAGGGTAAGGGTGCTATTATGATGTACCTTTTGGATTTCGTATGGCCCTAGCCAATGAGTCTGAAGCTTCCCGGGAAAATCCTGAAACCTGGAATCGTATAAGAGCACCCAATCTCCTTCATGGAAGACTTTCTTTTTAATGAGAGCATCATGCCATTTAGCTCGCTGTTGTTGGATTAATGCAGTGTGTTGAAGGGCAGAGAGCCTAATCTCATCTAGCTCATTGATCTACTGTAATCTATTAATCTGTGCCTCGTTTAGATCTAGACCAACTTCTTGTGCTATTCGCAATGTTTGGATTTCGAATTCTATGGGAAAAATGGGTTCCTTTCCGAATACCAATTGGTATGGTGAATAGCCAGTAGTGCTTCTCCATGTTGTTCTGTAAGCCCACAAGGCTTCTGGTAATCTTGTAGCCCACTCACATCTATGTGACACAATGGTTTTTGTCAAGATTGCTTCTATTATTTTATTGCTGCTTTCTACTTGACCGTTTGCCTGTGGGTGGTATGGAGTAGTAATTTTATGTTGGATATGATAGTTTTTTAGTGTTGCGGAAATCTTGTTACCAGCAAACTATGGTCCACCATCTGTAATTATGTCTCTTGGAAGCCCATATCACACAAATATATGAAACAGGAACTGTATGACGAAATCCTCTATAGCTCTCGGCAATGCCTTTGCTTCAACCCATTTGGTGACATATTCTGTTTCCAACAGAATATGTGTTTTCTGGTTCGAGGATGGGTTAATTGGACCAAAAAAATCGAGTGCCCATCGCTCGAATGGTTCAATAACCAGCTGTGTATTCAAGGGCATTTCATCAAACTGACCGGGGCATCATGTTCTTTGACAACTGTCACAAGATTGAATGAACTTCTTTGCATCTTTGAAGATCGTGGGCCAATAATACCCTGTTTGCAGCACCTTATGTCCAGTTCTTCGATCGGCAAAGTGTCCGCTACATGGTCCATCGTGACAAGCTTTCAAAATGTCAAAAATTTCATCCTCCCAGATGCATCTCCTAATGTGCATATCTGCTCCTGTATGGAACAGGTAGCCCCCAATCTAGGAAAATCGAGAACTTCGCTGGACAATCTATTTTCATTCATTGGGGGTCAGATGTTTTGGTAATTTGCCTACTGCTAAGTAATTTTCAACATCAGCATACCAGGGTGTTTTAACAATGACAGCAAACAAATGCTCATCTAGAAATTGATCTTCAACTATTGTTGCATCCACAGGTTTGGGCATGTGCGAAAGAAAGTCAGCTACAAGATTTTCTTTTCCAGGGCGGTCCTTGATTGTGATATCAAATTCCTGCAATAAAATCAGCCATCTAGTTATTCTACCATTTTTGATTGGTTTATTTGCTAAATACTTTATGGCAGAGTGATTTGTATACAAGCTAATAGGATATCCAATAATGTAATGCCTAAAATTATTGATAGCATGTATTACAGCTAGAAATTCCTTTTCAGTAACGGTATAATTCAATTCAGTAGGGGATAAATTCTTGCTAATATAATAAATTGCATATGGTTTTTTATCTTCTTCCTACCCAAGGACTGCTCCAATAGTTGTATCTGAGGCATCTGATGAAATTTGAAATGGCAGGTCCCAATTTGGTCCTCTAAGGACTGGGGCTGTTGACACAAGCCTCTTCAGATCCTGGAAAGCATGGTCACATTTTTCTGTCCAAAGAAAGTCAACATTACTTGTCAATGCATATAGAGGTGCAACAATATGTGAAAAATGTTCTATAAATGTTCTATAGTAACCAGAAAATCCAAGAAAACTGCGTACCTTTGTTTGAGTGGTGGGAGTGGCAATTAGTAAAATTATTTGAATTTTGGCTGGGTCTACCTGTATGTCAACTGCTGAGATATAATGGCCTAGAATAAGTCCTTCAGTCATCATCATATAACATTTTCATGGCTCAAACAGAGCCTAGTGGCAATGCAGCGCCTGGAGAACTTTTTCTAGTGTGTCCAATACTGGGTCAAAATCATCTCTGAATGGTGTAAAATCATCCATGTATACTTCGAGTCCTTCATTTATTAAATTTGAAAAGATGCTAAGGATAGCCCTTTGAAATGTGGCAGGAGCATTGCATAAGCCAAAAGGTAGAACTCTGTAGGCAAATGTTCCCCAAGGACAAGTAAAAGTGGTTTTGTCTTGGTCTTCAGGGGCAATCTAAATCTGATTGTATCCACTGAAGCCATCTAAGAAAGAAAAGAATTTCTTTCCTGCCAAAGTGTCTAATACTTGGTCAATGAATGGAAGGGGAAAGTGGTCTTTTTTTGTTGCTTTATTTAGTTCTCTATAATCTACACAAATCCTCCACTTCCCATTCTTCTTTGGTACCACGACAAGTGGAGAGACCCATTTACTATCGGAGATAGGATAGATGAAGTTCACATCTAAAAGTTTTTGAAGTTCAACTTTTACAATGTCTTTTAGGTGAGGATTAAGTCTCCTTTGTGGTTGGCAAACAGGTCTCACATCTTTTTCTATGTAAATGTGGTGTGTACATAACCGAGGATCAATTCCTTTCATATCATGATAGTCCCATGCAAATGCTTCTTTTTATTTCCTCAGTAGTTGGATGAGCTTCTCTTCTTGTTTGGGAGTCAGGTTGGCATTAATGTTTAAAGTCTTTCCTGTGTTAATTTCTACAATTTTACTATTTGAAATAGAGGTAGTAGGTATTGTTTGATCGTGTGTATCTTTAAGAGGATCTTCTTCTAATTCATTATCAAATGTTGCTTCTATCATGTGACATTGTATAGGGGATCTAGTTTTAGTTTGGCTAATAAAATTGTTAATGTCATCATCTTCTATTTGGTCTTTGAAATCGAGGGTCTCTTCTATGGTTAATGGAGATCTAATATTTTTGGTAAGGTATGATACAAGATGCTTGTTAGTTTTTATTATTGTGACACTTGGCTGCACTGGGGGATATAAACCTAGATTCTTGATATTTGCCCCCATAGCTATGGTCATATTGCCTTGTCGGCAGCCAATATAAGCATCGACAGTTGCAAGTCAAGGTCTACCTAAAATCAACGGATGTCCATCAAGTCGGCTTTTGGGGTTTATTATCCAAAAATCGGCCGGATACTCCTAGGAGTCAACGGATACCATGAAATCATGTAGTGTGCCTTCTGGCCGAACCATAGATCGGTCAGCTAGTTCTAATAAAGTGGAGGTCAGTTCTACTGATGTAATGCCTAGTTTTTGGCAAGTGGTGGTTGTTAAGATATTAATTGCAGCTCCTAGATCAACTAAGGCATTTGAGAAGGTTTGTCCATTGATTTGTATGGTTACTATTGGATTTCCTAGGTCTTCGTATTTAATGGGTGTTTCTTTCCCTGATAATAAATCGGATAGAGTGGCAACTACTTGGACTTTTGGGTTGCTTGTTATTTTCCTCCTTGGTTTCTTTATACATAACTCTTTGATAGTCTTTGCATATATCGGAATGTCTTGAATGGCTTGGAGGAGTGGGATTTTTATGTACAAGTTTTGTAGTTCTCCTAGAATGTCAAAATCAGAGTATTGTATAGGTCGAGGTATAATTAGGCATTCTGGGAATGAAGGAGAGGATGTGGTTGCTGGATTATGAATTTTTTGTCTGGTCACTTCCTCTTCTTGTGGGGGTTGTTCCATAAGTAATTGATTTTCAACTTGAGCTGTTTTATCTCCCTCTGTTTCAATGATACGCCCAGATATTAATTGAAGATCATTACACTCCCTTAGATCGGTTCCTATGTCTGGTGTCTCAATTATTTGAATGGATTGGACCGGTCTATTATTTGGATTGGGGTTGGGTTGGGCTAGGAGTTGTGGTCTTAAGTTAGGCTGGGGGTTTTGTTGTAATGTTGGCAGTGTAGTTGAGGGAGTGGGATGGTTCCTACTGGCTGATTCATCAATCTTTGCCAGTTTGTCTACCAGTCTTGACTCTGTGAAGTAGGAGGAGCCCATTGTGCTGGATACATTGTTTTGCCAATATGGTGGGGTATAGGGAAAATTTGGCCAATTGGGTTGGCTTGCTTGATTTGGCCATGGAGATGATCAAGGAAATGATTGTTGTGAACAATTCGGGAGGGAGGTTGATTTTGCCACATTGTATTATATTGTTGAGCATGATATTGTGGAGGCTTGTTACACTAAAAAATGTCACCATGGCTATTTACAGTTGGTATGGCTCTATCAACAGTCATACTACCCTCTTAAGCAAGTCTTATGCCTCTGCTATCCATGTCAAACTCCAAGAAAGAGAGAAAGTCTTTATAAATATGTTTATCTCTGGGTATGCAGGTTCTCTCAAACCTTGCCTGCGGGTACGCACCTATTGTTCATGAGGTCTGCGTCCAAGGACGCTCTGTATCTAAAGGGGCAGGTGCGTCCCTCTGAAAAGGTTAAAATGCGCAAGTTTTATCTTCAAAAACTTACTTGTGGTCATTTCTAGAGCATTCTAGAAGGTTGTTCGACGTGTATTGAGCGCCTCCAGATGGTTCATGCACCCCTACCAAAGAGGAACTTATCCCATCAATAAGGGAGTGATCCCATCCAAAGAGGGGACTATCCCATTGATGGTGGACCTGATTAACTTCCTCTTGAGCACTATAAATACAGGCATTGGGCCAGAAGGAGAGAGGTTGAAAGCTATACATTTCTAAGGGTAAATGCTGCAGGAATTAGGACTCCCATTTAGAAGCTTGTGAGGAGAGATTGCCATCTTTGCTTGTTCTATTTGGAAGTGGGTGAGCTTTGTCAAAGTAAAGGAAGACTCTTGTGGACCCTGGAAGGAGCTTGCACAACACCAAGGCTCAGGTTGTAATGGTTCCTTTTGATTACCTTTAATGCAAATTGGTCCATTCTTCTCAATAACTTGTTGTTTATGGGTTATTTCATGTACTCCTTGGTCTATATGTTGAATATGCTTTGTTTTATGTTATAATCAGGTGCTATTTAATTGTTTGACTGTTGGTGATTGCAGGTTTTGGAGAAAAGGAGGAGCTCATCCAGATCAACAAAGCTTGGACTTCTACAACAGCGTTTGGACAAAGGTAAGAACGAAACACTTGATTTCTCATATCATAATGCATGTTTAGAGAATGATAGCTCCAGTTTGTTTTGTTTGTCATTAGAATGTCTTAGACTTCTAGGAAGGTCGGTTGTGTCCGCACTCTTGACTGATTCCGTGTGACAAGGCTGAAAAGAAGAAGCTAGGTCTGAAAACGTACCTGATTGTCGCGGCTGCCATTGACGGTGCTGATTAAGTAGATACACTAATTCTGGATCTTCTTCTACTTCCTTGTATACTGCTTTAAATCCAAGAAGTGAGGGGCAGCTTTCCGTGGAGTGGTCTTTGTACAAATGGCGCAAACTTGGACTACTTCTAATGGACACTCCTTATGGTTGTGTTTCTTTCTGCATCTGGGACAAAAGATTGCCAAATTCTGTTATGCTTCTGCTTGCTTTTGTTTGGCCTACATAATATCAAGTTGTGTTGTTAGTGTCCCCAATATGTCAGTTTTAATTTTTTTTAATAAATTTCCAATTTCTGCACAAGTTACTCCTTTTGTCGAAAATTTCCAAACTGCACAAGTTACTGATGGTTTTTGTCGAAGTTCTGTTATCTCTTGCAAACTGATCATGTTCTGATGGTTTTAGTCTTGTGCTACCTCTCGAGCTCCTGATACATAAATCAATAATGTCAGAAAAATTTTCTTAATAAATATCTCATTTCCCCATAATATTTAGTGTTTCAATCCATTGTTCCTTCATTACTCTAATTAATGTTGTTTTTAATAGATTATCAGGTAAGGGTAATGATGCATAAGGAGATCTTTGAAGATTTTACTGGAAGTGCTCTACATATTCTTCTAACGTTTCATTTGGTCTAGCTACCATCTGAAATATTTCATCTTTTAAATCTCTAGACCTGCAATAGTCCTGATATTTTTTTAGAAAAGACTCTTTCATTTGGTCCCAGTTATTTATAACACCACCACCTAATCCCATAAACCATCTTAGAGCAGCCCCTTTTAATGTGGAGGGAAATAATTTCAGTTTCTGGGGGTCGGTGGTATAGTCATATCCTCTACATAGCATGTTAAATTCAAATAAAAATGCATCCGGATCTTCTAATGTAAGGCCATGGAATGTAGGGATATGATGAAGAGGAATTGCTTTCATAGGTGCATTAGCTGCAGTATCCACAATGGGGTATTGCAGTGTAGAGGTTTGGGTGTTTGGCTAGTTCTAGGCCATTTGGTCAAATATATGCCAATAACCTTATGGGATGTCTAGGAGGGTATTCCTAGGTTGTCGAGGGGGAATGGCTCTAATAGGAATGGACTTAACAACGCTTCCTTTATCTGGGATGATGAGAGTGTGTAATGTCTGGGAGGGTTCAGGTTCATGAATTTTTTCAACTTCGTTATAAATAATTTTTGCAGCACTTCCCTTATCTGGGCTGCTTAATGGTTGTATTACCCCAAGAGGAGATTTTGGTTCTTCAGTTTCTCCTGTTTCTCCTCTTCCTTCACAAATATTGCTAAGGTTCCCTTCTTGCAATGATTTTGGGCTAGAATTTTCAATTTCTTGAAAATCTTGCTGTTCGGTTTGACTATGCACCTCAGCAAAGGCTACAGATGGTGATCCTGTGGCCTGAAGGGAACTAGTAGGCTATCTAGAAGCAAATTTTCTAGGTCCTACCAAAGGCTGAGATTCTTCTTTTTTTAAGGATTTTGTCTATAAAGGTCGATCGGCGAAGGGTTACCGGCCCCTTAGATTTATCGGGCTTGGGTAGAGGTTTGGGATTTTTTTCAGGCTTTTTCTGCTTAGTCATGCACTCAAATCAACTACTAAGTTCTACCCAAACAAAATAGCAACAAATCTGTAGGAAATGTAGGATGAATAAGTGAAATAATGAAGAAAACAAGAAACTCAACAGAATAACCAAGACACGAAACTGAATAAGAAACTGAATTGGAATTTGTATTCAACAATGAATCTCTACACATTACATTTCATGGGCATTAGATAGTTTTTATATCATCAACTGTCATTACATAACTAATTATTCAGTATAAAACTGTCTAGTTACATTTGACCTAAAGTTACTAATTCGTTGTCAAACTAACAAACTCCACCTTGACAACAATTTTCCTAATTTCTTGCCCATGCCCATTCATCATCTTTTCTGCAAGCCAAGAGAAGCTAAACACCACCGCAACTTCTCTACTGTAACTGGATTTGTGAACATGTTTGCACAATTCTCTCGTGTATGGACCTTTTTAAGAGCTACTTTTCCGCCATCGATCACATGTCTCAGAAAATGATACCTTACATCAATGTGCTTGGTTCTGCTGTGATAAGCAGGATTTGTAGCCAAGTGAATAGCGCTTTGACTATCACAAAGTACATTCACTTTCTCTTGCGTTCTTCCAATCTCATCGAGCAGACCCTTTAACCAGATTGCTTCTTTACTGGCATCTGAAGAAGCTATATATTCAGCTTCGGTAGTGGACAACGCAACTGTTTCTTGAAGCTTTGACATCCAACTAATTGCTCCACCTGCAAGAGTAAAGACATAACCTGTAGTAGATCTTCTTTTGTCCAAATCACCTGCATAGTCAGCATCTACATATCCATAGACTGATCCTTCACTACCATTGAAGACGATGCAATGGCCACTTGTGCCTCTTAGATATCGAAGCACCCATTTCACTGCTTGCCAATGTTCTTTACCTAGATTTGCCATGAACCTGCTGACAACTCCAACTGCATGTGAAATGTCAGGTCTTGTAGATACCATCGCATACATTAAGTTTCCTACAGCGTTTGCATATGGTACATGAGACATATACTGCTTTTCTTCATCAGCTCTAGGACTCAAAACTGAAGAAAGCTTAAAATGGGAATCTAAAGGAACATTAACATGTTTCACATTATTCATAGAGAACTTTTCAAGTACCTTCTCCACATACTTCTGCTGTGACAACCAAAGCTTACCATTTTTCCTGTCTCTGTGTATCTCCATGCCCAAGATATGTTTTGCTACTCCAAGATCCTTCATATCAAACGTCCTAGAGAGTTGAGCCTTTAACCTGTTGATCTCTTCCATGCTTTTTCTTGCAATAAGCATATCGTCAACATACAAAGCTAAGATAATGAATATGCCATTGAAAATTTTGAAGTACACACAATGATCATACTCACTTCTTATAAATTTTGGCTCACCATGAAGGAATCAAACTTCTTGTACCATTGTCTGGGAGACTGCCTCAGACCATACAATGATTTCCTGAGCTTGCAAACTAATCTTCTGTTGTGACCTCATAAAAAACCTTCTGGTTGTTCCATATATATCTCTTCATTCAAATCACCATGTAGAAAAGCTGTTTTAACATCTAACTGTTCTAACTCAAGATTAAGCAACGCAGTTAGTGCCAACACAGTACATATAGAAACAAGTTTTACAACTGGAGAAAAAATCTCATGAAAGTCTATACCTTCAACCTGAGAATACCCTTTTGCTACCAGTCGCGCCTTATACCTTTCAATACTACCATAAACTTTTTGTTTTAGCTTGAAGACCCATTTACATCCAACAACACTTCTCCCTTCAGGAAGCTCTATAAGATCCCAGGTATTGTTCTTGGCTAAGGAGTCCATTTCTTCTTCCATAGCCATTTTCCATTTCTCACTATCTGTATCATCTACTGCTTCCTGATAACAAGAAGGTTCCCCATCTTCAGTAACCAAAGAAAAATATGAAGCAGAATCCTCATACCTTTTGGGAGTTTTCCTTTCCCTTGTAGACCTTCTCAGAGCGACTGGTTGCTGAACTGGTTCAGAAACTTGCACTGGTTCAGAAGCTTCAACGGCTTCCTTTGTGTCTTCAACACCTTCTTCTCCAGAAGTCTCTCCTTCCTTTCGACTGTCACCGAAAGGTCTAGCCTCCAACTGAACTCGTTCACTCGGCGATACCTGTTCCTGTTCAATTCTTTCAACATTTGATTTTAACAAAGAGGATTCATCAAATGTTACATCTCTACTAATGACTATCTTCCGCAATGTAGGATCCCACAACCTATATCCTTTCACTGCATAGTCATACCCAACAAAGACATAACGTTTCGACTTTGGATATAATTTTGAACGCTGATTTTTCGGAATAAGAGAATAAGCATCACAGCCAAATATCCTCAAATGTGAATAGTCACAAGACTGACCTGTCCAAACTTCTTCAGGAATTTTACAATCAATTGCTACTGAAGGTGACCTGTTCACTAAATAACAAGCAGTAGATACTGCTTCTGCCCACAACTCCTTTTGCAAGTTAGCATTGCTGATCATGCTTCTGGCTCTTTCCATAAGAGTCTGATTCATACGCTCAGCAACACCAATTTGCTGAGGAGTATAAACAACATTTTTGTGTCTCACAATGCCCTCATCCTTACAGTATTGTTCAAATTCAACAAAGTGAACTCACCACCATTGTCAGTTCTTAGACATTTAATAGATTTTCCTGTTCTTTTCTCTACCATTACTTTAAATTGTTTAAAGACATTTAATACATCAGCTTTCCTTTTTAGCATATAGATCCAAACTCTACGAGAGTAATCATCAATCAATGTTAAAAAATACAGTGCACCTCCATATGACACAACAGGGGAAGGCCCCCACAGATCAGAATGAATGTAGTCTAAAACATCTTTACTATTATGATTTCCAACTTTAAATCTCTGTTTACACTGTTTTCCATACACACAATGTTCACAGAAATCTAAATTTAAGGATTTCAGACCGGGAAGAGATTTATGTTTCATCAGTATATGAAGACCTTTCTCGCTCATATGACCCAATCGTTGATGCCATAGACGAGTACCTGCTTCTTCCTTTTCTGACGTAACCGCTAGTTCACTGACCTGAGTACTTCCTTTTAACCTATAAAGATTTCCGACCTTTTTTGCCTTCATAACCACAAGGGCTCCTTTAAAGACTTTCAAGATGCCATCCTGACCTGTAAACTTATAACCATCTGAATCCAACACTCCCAAAGAGATTAAATTTTTCTTCAAATCAGGTACATGTCTAACACCAGTTAATGTCCTAACTGTGTTATCATACATCTTAATCCCGATATCTCCCATCCCGACAATCTGACATGACACATTGTTACCCATAAACACAGAACTACCATTTACATTTTCATACGAGGTAAACCAATTTCTATGTGGGCACATGTGATGCGAAGCACCAGAGTCTAACAGCCAGCTATCAAAAATCTGAGAGACATTACATTTAGGTGAAGTTTCATCTATCACACATAATTCTTCAGCGGATAAAACTTCGTCTATCATACCTGAATCGACCTGATTCGCTTCGTTCTTCGGGTTTTCGGATTCCTTCTGTTTCCAACAGTCCTTCTTCAAGTGTCTAACTTTACCGCAGTTCCAACATTTTACCTTACACTTCTTGCCCTTTGATTTCGACCTGGAAGACCCCCTTGGTTTTTCTCCTCTTTCCTTTGAGCGTACTCTAGCGACCATGGCTTCTGATGCAACTGTTTCGGTGCTGGATTTCCTTCGTACTTCTTCAGACAGAAGAGCTCCCATGACTGATTCAAACTTCAAATAATCAGCAAAGCTGAAGCTGATTGAAGTTACGAAGTGATCCCATGATTCAGGCAGAGAACACAGCAAGGTTATGGCTTTATATTCTTCCTGTACTTTTACTTCCATATTTGTTAATTGACAAATTAGTGTATTAAAAACATTCAAATGTTCTGCAATGCTTGAACCTTCTTTCTTTCAAAGACTATATAACTGTCGTTTCAGATAAATTCTGTTGGTTAATGATTTTGTCATATAGAGGTTTTCAAGTTTTTCCCACAATCCTGACGCCGTAGTCTCTTCAACAATGTTGAAGAGAACTTCATCCGCTAGGCATAACCGGATGGTACTGAGAGCTCGGGCATCCAAGTCCTCCCAGTCTGAAGTAGTCATGGTTGCAGGTTTCTTAGTTGCCCCATCCAATGCCTTGTGAAACCCTTGTTGCACAAGCAGATCCTTAACCTTCAGTTTACAAAGAGAAAAATTTCTCTTTCCGGTGAATTTCTCCACCTCGAATTTTGCATTCGACATCTTGGCCATTTTCCCTCCTTCCTAAGGTTTCAGTATTTCTAGGAATTATTTATAATTTTGTTTGTCTTTCTAAAAAAATGTAAAAAAATAATTCCCAACTCAACAGTTTTTTTTAATTTCAGATCCTTTGTTTCCTTTCCCCCTTTGTTTTTCTTCAATTCAAAAATTAAAATCTTTCCTTCAACTTACTCACATCGACCCCCTTTTTTTATTTAAAAGAATTTTACTCTCACTGCTTTTTGAAAAAAAAGTTCTGAGACAAAATTTCTTTCAAAAAAAAAAAAAAACCCGGATTTTCCGAACAAGTTCTGGTCGCCAACACTGAAAACAGAGGTTTTTCCTCTTCTGAACAGGTTCTGGCAGCCAACACAGGCTCAGTACGGCAATCACGCAGAGGGTTTGATAAAACACGCAACTGGCAGCACGCAACAGCACCTTCAGCCTTCACGCCCCCTTCAGCCTTCACGCAGCAGGTTGAATTCTCACGCAGCGCAGGTAAATTCACGCCGGCAGCACCAATTCTTCATGCAGGGTCTTCACACGGCTGCAGGTTCCCAGCACGCAGGGCAGACTCTGGATTCTCTCTCTGGAATCACGCGCAGGGTCTTCACATGGCTGTAGGTTCCCAACACACAGGGCAGACTCTGGATTCTCTCTCTGGAATCACGCGCAGGGTCTTCACACGGCTGCAGGTTCCCAGCACGCAGGTCAGGTCCTCAAAAAACTGCCAGTTCTAGATTCACGCAGGCTGGATTGCCTGTTCTTCAACGCACAACCTCTTTTTCTTCAACGCCCATGCTCTGATCACGCTCAGGGAGATTCACGCAGGTTGCCTTTTTTTTTTGTTTCTCGCGGGCAGATTGCAATGCACAGCCGCCTTTCTTTCACGCCCAAGCACCGCCCTCGGAGCTTTGATACCACTTGTAGGATGAATAAGTGAAATAATGAAGAAAACAAGAAACTCAACAGAATAACCAAGGCACGAAACTGAATAAGAAACTGAATTGGAATTTTTATTCAACAATGAATCTCTGCACATTACATTTCATGGGAATTAGATAGTTTTTATATCATCAACTGTCGTTACATAACTAATTATTCGGTATAAAACTGTCTAGTTACATTTTACCTAAAGTTACTAATTCGTTGTCAAACTAACAGGAAAGTGAGCAGGGGAGTAGGGATATTACATACTCCACACGCAAGTTCTTACCTTTCGTTTTTAAAACCCAGTTCTTTCCTAACAGGTTCTTACACTACTCTGGAAAAGAAACAAATGGCTACACTCTTCCCCGGCAACGGCACCAAAATGTCGAACCGTAAAAAGGGTCTTTTTCACCTCTATTTACCTCACATTAACTTGTCAATCCAGGAACGATTTTTTATCTCAAAGAGTGTACTCAGTTTGAGGTGGTCATTTGTCAGATTAACACTAGTAGTATAGTGCTCAAGAAAATACAAGAGTAAATAAGATCTGCTTACAGCAAAGCACTTTAAGACTTAAATCATGCATTCAAAAGATTAAGTAAATTATCAGTCAAGGGTACAATAACAATAACTCATCCCTCTGTAAACTGATGTAACTGAAGACAATCAAGGAACATATCATCAACCTGGGAACTAGGCAACGAATGTCAATGCTCACTACAGTTTCAAATCGTTCAACGCAATGGCAATGCAAATAACAGGAAATGGAACAACAACTATAATTGAAACAACAACTAGGAAATGGAACAGAAACTAGTCTTGATAAATAGTGAAACCTTACTCTAAGAAAATAAAGGCAGCAATTGTATCCTACAGAAATTAGAGAGCAATCCTTACTCTAAGAATAAATTAGATAGCAAATGAAAATAGAATGGAAACCAATTAGAAATGAAATATAGAACAACACTTAGCACCAATTGTGAATGTACAGTAAACTGAAATAAATAACACACACAACACACCTTGATATTTAGAGAAATAGTAATCTAACTCCGATACCACAAATATTAATCTCAGTTATAAAGGATAATGATCGCAATTCATAATGGAACAGCAATGTCAATTGAACAACAATCGTAATTAAGTATAAACCATAGATGAATACAGTAATACCAACTTAAGAATATTATAGCCCAGTTACTCTGTAATTGAACAACACTAGTATTTTGTAAAGAACAGTAATGTTACATCAATGATTTAAAGGAACAACAATGCGTTATAAAGTCAGAATGAACAATACAACATTGCTATTACAGAGAACGGTATTGTAAATATAATAGAGCTGTAATATAAAATAACAAAACACACCATGATTACTGATCAAAGCTGATAATGAAAACCACACACGAATTAAAGATAATGGTACAAGAGAAAGTTTTCCACCAGGGTCGGGCCATTAGCCTCCAGGATACAATGCTTGAGATTATTCCAGGATCAAAGATGGAACAACAACCAGATTTATATTAAAGCAGCCAAACAAAGTTACAGTGGATCACTTCTCAACGAGAATCGATGATCAAAGTTTTAAATACAATGAGAAATTACATAAGAGTAACAACAACTGGTCCCCTAGGCTAGCAGTGCTGCCCCTTTTTATAACAGCTGAGAGGAGATATCAATGATGAAAAAATAATTAAGATTGTGATCCCTCAGGATCAAAGGATCCCGAGGGATTCGCCAAACTGTTAATTCCAGTTATCCCTTTGTTCTCTTGTGCCGATTCAATATCTCCTTTTCCTTTCCTTGGCTGATACACTTCAGTTTGGATCGCCTTGTCTGCATATGGTTTCCTGCCACAGGGACAACAGTTAACTCTGCCCTGTCTTTTTCTTTGGGACGGTAATCTTTCGTTTTTCCCTTTTTCTTCATAAGAAAATGGCGATCATTAGTTATTTTTCATTACATACAAATCTCATAGATTTTGCGAGAATTTCTAATTATTTACCTAGTTCATGATGAAAAGGGATTATGAGTTTTTAAAGAAAAGATGACAAAATAATCAATAAAGCATACCTTCTTCAGTACTCCACACATGGGTCCAGCTTCAGCCGAGTAGAAGATTATAATTGAGATTAGCATCAATAATATCTACCTCGACTTGTACTGTCTTGCCCTATAAAGTAATGGCAAGGTTAGGTAAGATACTGAAGGGTCCTGAATCATGCCCATTGAAAGCTTCCAAAGTGTTCAGGGATTGGTTCAAAGTAGGAGAACCAATGGCCTTCCAGCATATGATTGACATGACGCAGGTGGAAGCACCTTCATCGATGACAGTCTTGTGGATGGTCTTCTCATTGATAGTTACCTAAATGAGAAATGCAATCTGATGAGGTAGGCGCGGAACATGGTTCTCTAGATCAAAACATATCAAATTGGAATTGGTAGGATCAATACCCCCGATAGCTAACAACAAAGATTTCCGCTAAGATGGACAGCTTTGGAGCACCTCGAGAGCCGACATAGCTGACAGTGCCTGAGCCAAATCCTCAACAATATTATAGTGTTGAGTGGCTCAAGCATTGGGATTGTACAAGGCTTTCCTTAGCACACCTCAAGAGGGTGGTCGTATAGCAAAATCGGGGTTAGGGTGCTCAATATGAAGAGGGCTAGAAATTAGGGCAGAAGAAGAAGGGGTGGCCTCTTTCTCTTTCTCGGTTGTCGGAGCAGGAGTTTGGTAATATTTTGATCTAGTAGCCACATTAATAGGCGTACCCATCATGAAAACTTGAGATCCTGAGGAAGCAAATGATTGAGGTTGGTCTATCATTTAGGTCTACTGAGAAAGAAATGGCTCTTTCAGGATAGCTGGGATCCCTTTGAGAAAATGACTAACTTTGGATCGTCGGAGACAATCCTTGGTATAGTGATCCTCCTCGAAGATGAGGCACAGATACTTAGGCTTCCGTTGTGACGAATCACCAATAGACGACTTAGGAGGACGCTATTTTGGGGCATCATATTTACCCTTGCCTTTGCCTTTCTTCTTACCTTTTGAGGATTTGTCTGCTGTGGTAGACTAGACAGCGTGGACCTCTGAGGTTTTACCAGGGCTAGGTGGATTCTGGGAGGAACTATTGGAAGTAGTGTTTGAGACTGACTTCTATTTGGAAGAAGATTTAGCAGGGGCATGGGACATTAAACCAATTAATCCATCAATAGGAGGTGTAGCCTATGACTTCGATGTCGTGGGATTAGATGATGGCCGCAGAGCATCGGATAATAACTCATACAAAGTTCCAAACTGAGAGTAAACGAGATCTAAGTACTGGGCATGAGAAATGGCTTGTTCTTCAGTAACGCACCCACCCATATCTATATCGCGAGCAATTGGAGCTACGAATGACTTAATGAACCATTCGATGAGCAGCTGATCAATAATCTCGAATTTGATCAGGCAACGTCTACGTCTCCATTCATTGATGTGATCATAGATGTGTGTCGTGGTATCTTTCCTAAGCGACGTGAGTAAATAGGTTCCAATTTCATAGCGAACCGACAACTGGAAATGCATGAGGAAAGCCATGGCTAAAGAATTAAAGTCCTGGTAAGTACTTCGAGGAAGCTTGATATACCACTTGGTTGCAGCACCTGTGAGGGTTTGTTTGAAAAGACAGAGATGAATAGAATCGTCAACGTAAGAATTCAAAGAGCACCAGAGGTGATATGTCATCACATGGGCTTGAGGCTCTCCTTTTGCTTTCCCATCGAACTTAGGACAATCGCTCGGGATCTTGGAAGAAACCAAAGGCTAGTATGATGAATGAAGGATTGGATCATTCATAAGGGGAGACACATCTGGCAACTCGAGTGTGGCCAAGAATGATAATTGAGTATTAAAAGGCATTGGAGGTTGGTAAGTAGGTCCAATCAGAGGAGCCCATCCCTGCTGGTAAGGATTTTGGACCCATAGTGGGGGATTTTGGCCATATGGCATTTGATTCTATCCCCATTGTGGGTTACCTTGGCCATAGGGAGGATTTTGACCTTGAATACCTTGGAATTGTCCAGTCATAGGTTATTGATAAGAAACATATGGGTTAAGAGGTTGTTGAGCCTGTTGACCTTGGACATATGGGTATTGTACCTGTTGTCCCTGAACATATGGGTTTTGAACCTGTTGCCCCTGAACAAGAGGATTTTGGACCTATTGTCCTTGGGCATAAGGATTATACACTTGCTACCCTTGGACATAGGGATTATGTACCTACTTCCCTTGGCCAAAAGGATTTTGTACTTGTTGACCTAGGACATTAGGATTTTGGGCTTGCTAATGCAGGACTTGACCCTGGCCTTGTTCTTGCAAGGGTTGACCTTGCTGATAGGTATATAAGGGTTCTTGCTATCCGGGTTGGTTCTGCTCTTGCAAGGATTGACCTTGTGGCTGTTGTTATGCCCCTATACCAATAGGTGTCATATATCACTATTGACTTGGTTTAGTTTTGAAATATGTTCATACCATTACTTGTTGCAAAGGTTTTCCATATTTGTAAAAAATCAAAAAATCAAAAAATTAAAAAATATAAAGAGGGTATACCCCAGAAAAAGAATAAAAAGGTAAAATGAATAAAGAAAAGGTCAAAAAAATGAAATAAAATGAACCCCAATGAAAAAGAAAATACCATGAAAGTGTGCAAGTCCAAATGCCACTGCTTTTTTACTTTTTGTATAATAAAGATTGTGTGCAATTTGTCATCTATGCCACAATCCATGGTAACCAAACAGTTTAAACTTGGTAATTCCAAGTTTAAACTTGGTAATTCCATGTTTTCAATTTCATGTTTATAGAGATAGAGAATAAAATTTGACCAAACTGTTTAATCTTGGCAAATAAGTAGATAAGTAGTGTGAAAAAGGAGCTCAACAGTTTAATCTGAGCCCTTGGATGTAATAAGTGTAGATTTGGATAGGAGTTCATATGTAAAAGAAAAGAAAGTTTGATAAGGGTTTTCTAGTCTAAGTGCACCCTAATAAAGAAGTGAAAATGCTAGGTTAAGTAGGTAGGGTGAGTAGATGGTAGTTGCAAAATAAATTTGTGATGAAATGGTTAAGTACAAAGCTTAAAAATTGTAATTTTCATCACTGAAAAAAACATGTAGCACATGGAAGGCACATCAACATTCAAAGTCACAATAATTAACTTCCCTATTCATTTCCCCTAAATTTTCACTAATTCCCTAAGTGCTAAAGGTAATTGCCAAAGTTGGAGGGGCTCAGAGCATTTCTCTAACTTTTGGAGGGACCAGACCCTCGGCCCAATAATTGGAAATGCCTAAAGTACTTAAGTTCCTTTCATCAACATTACCCCCCCATAAAATCACTCATTCCTTTAATAATTTTTCCTAAGTAAAAATCCTATTTTACTTAGGTAAATTGAATAATTCCTCTTAAAAACCCTTTTATGTAATTTAGCCTAAGTTAATATGTTGTATGATGAAATACTTTTGGGAAACATTAGACTTAGCGCTTTCCCATACATTTGGTCATATTAACCACTAATGCTATTATTATGTAATTCCTGAATAAAACAACATTACCCACGCTCGTATTATTATATTATACAAAACCCCAAATTTTTACATATCTCGCCCCAATGGTTAAATATAACCATAAATAAAATAATAAACGGGATTAATTAGCTAATCTGTAGTTAATTAAGAACTCGACCTCCCCGCCATGCTAATGAGAATTAATTAAGTCATCAAGACTAATTAATAACTCGGTGACCAATCAAATCGCCCCGATATGATTAAGTCTCTTAATTAATATTGGACCCGCCCCTGTTATACATCAGTCATGTCATTGCCCTGACTACCGTCCGATCGGATCCTTCAGATCTGACGGCCCTCGCTCATATCGCGCAGGCCTTTTGGTCAACCTTTAGCGCGTGATGTGAGCGGTTTTGTGAATAGTGCCGATGCTATGTGTCGAGCAACGTATGGAATCGCGCAGCTCCCCCCAAATACCACTTACCCTCCATAAGCAGTGCGATGAAACCCACTTACCGCCTCCCGCTAACGACAAAATGTCAAGTCACCCCCACTGACGTAACCCGTCCGTGTCATGAAACCTGCCAAAAACTTTGACTTTGCATAAAAAACAAAGTATAATCCTTTTTCGTCCCTTATTCTGAAAAACTCATGCATGCAACCAGTACATAGAAAATCAACCTACTCGTACCCAAACCATCAACCACCTTGAAAGTTGTTGCCCGACGTCGCTCCAGTCCACGGTGTGCTTCCAGTCAACCAGTACACCATTACCAGTCACTCCATAACAGGTATTTACCAGTTTCCTTCTAGAAACCCTGATTAAATACTAAAATTCCACTACAATTACGTTGAAACCCAAAATTCTAGTGTAATTTAGCCGCTAGACTTGAAATTAAAGACTCCCAGGACCTCTGTTACACCTATTTTACACTCAAAAATCCCCATTTTCATTTTTGAATCCACAAGAACCTGAAATGGAAACCCCCGTGGCCCTCAATGTGGCTCTAGCCTCCACTCCTCACAGGGACTTAGACCACCTTCCCTTAGCTGATAGAGACTTCCAAATCAAAGACCTCACATTTGATGACTCCCTCTTAAGACTACACTGCAAATATCAAGACCTTTACCTCAATGGTGCTGACAATATTGGTCTATGGGAATCAAATCTCCCAAAGTATCAATTCCCTTATGTGCACATTTTCCCAGACATTTTCCACCAATGCCATGCTAATTACAACCCTAATCTCAGAGCTGTAATGTCCCCCGACCAGCAAATCCTTTTTCCATTACAGCAGACTCCATCAATGAAATATTGTAGTTGCAACCTAGTCAGAACCTAACCCCTCTGTCTATTGCCGATTTACTTGACAAATATTCCAAACTGTCCAGCTCAGAGATTGCTAGAGTTTGCCAAATGTTCATGTTAGAATAATACATTTTGGAAAACCCTCCACCCTACATGACAGGCACTTTTACAAGCTTAGGGAGTGATATTATTACCATGGTTTCCTGTATTCTTGGTTTCACAACCAATGAATATGTGGATGAAATGACCTTTGCATATATGACTATCTTCACCCCTGGCTAGCCCCTTGCTGCCAAGTATGACTATGCTGCATTCATAGCTGACAAAATCCATGATCAGTTCATGAGATTGGAAAATGAGAGAGTGTTCAAGTATTCCACAGTCTTGTATCACCTCTTCCCATATTACCAAACTAACAAATTTCTGTTCTCTGTGAATAAGCTTGATACCAGAGGTAATCCCAGATCAATCATTTTATGGACTTCCATCTTCCACTACTCATACACTTCTCCCTATTCATATAATGAATTCATAGATCAATTTGTCTATCTTGTAACCACCATGCTGACAAGACATTCTCCCCCAAGAATCAGTGATGATATCAAGAGAATCCTGCAACTGTCAAAGAAGTACAAGTTAGGTAACTGGTACTTGTACCAGAATCACACTGAGATCCGAATCTATGGTTGTGAGCTCCCTCCTTTCAAGCTGCCTAAATATGTCCCTATGAGATTGTTTGCCTTGGAATATTATAGGCAAATGATAAAATCTGACCAAATTCATTTCACCAAGGAAAAGAAAAAAGCCCAATTGAGGATCAAAGACCACTTAGGCCCATTTGTGTGCAACAATAGAAAAGCAGGGAAGAAAGCAGAAGAAATCATAGAAACAACAATGAAACTAAAGAAAAGCTTTGGTTGGGCTTATGACCCACACGGTTTCATTTGTGATAGGAGAATAAAACATAAGCTATCACCCTATATCCATCACAGAATCCCTGAGATAGAACAGTATGCAAATTTGAATGAATGGAGGGAAGGGACTTTGATAGATCAGGATAGTGATCAGGTTGAGGTTGACAATGTGATGAAAGATTTGGAGAAGAGGCTTGACCTAGACTCTTTTGAACAGGTACCAGCTGAAAATTCTCAAAGGCACACATAGGCAACTAGTGCCTCCACAACAGAAAATTCTCAAAGGCACACACAGGAAACTAGTGCTCCCACAGCAAAGCCATCATAGGAACAAAACCAGGAAACAAGTGCTATAGCATCAGTATAGCCACAAGCATCAAAACAACCAGAAGTATCAGAGCAGCCTAAAATCTCTGAAGAACAAGCTCCACCACAGCCACATCCAGCTCCAACAAACATGGGAAATCCCCCAGTTGTGCAGACTCCTCTGAATGAGGAAAAGAACTTGAAAAGAGATAGGGAAGTAGCTACCCCTTCTAGCAGACCTGCAGATCAAAACTTTGCTAATAGACAAAGGTTGAATCCATATTCAAAGGAAGAATACATCAAGGAAACTATAGAGAGTATGAGGAGGGAAGCTAGAGACAGTCTACATACATTCCCAATAGGTGGGACACCTTCCAGCTCACAAAGGCAAGAGCTAGAGAGACAAACTAACATAGAAGTATCATCTTTCAAATCTCCATCTGAGAAGATCATAGAAATAAAGGGAAAATTCAAGTATATTAAAGCAAAAAATGACTAGTTTAAGGCCCAAGCCTATGCTCAATACTTAAAGATGGCTCCCACAAATCAAACGAGATTGATGTCAGCTTTTGACATCAAAGAAGGAAAAATGCAGATGAGCTTTCTAAAGCCCACAGTGCAGCAGCCCAAGTCCTTGGCAGATTACCTCAAAATTGATTTTGAGGTCTTAGCTAAAGACATCCACCCCATAGACTAGATAGAACGACACAAACAAATAGAGGAGATGGTTTATTCTACATTGACTAGCAAGGAAATGATGGCACATAGGTTGCAAAATTCACTTAGCAACACTACTACCCAATTGCAACTGGAGAAGGCCTCCTCACAGGCAAAGGACAACATAATCAAATCATGGAAGGAGCTAATTATTGAGTTGGGCCATGACCCAAAGGATGTCAAGGCAGTAGAGAGCCTAATAAAGAAGAATAATGAAGATATAGTTGCACTCAGAAAATAGTTGAAGTTTCCACCACTCTTTCATCCTCAGACTGTTGAGGTTATAGAGAAGAAAAAATGAAGAATAAATTATGGACTTAGTCCTTAAGTTAAATGAGAAATTAAAGGAAACAGAGCAGGAATTGGAAAAAGCAGTGCAGTCATGGTAGAGTGAGTCAACCACACAGCCTCAAACTGTAGTGCCTATAGTTTCAACAGTAGTTTCCTCTACACTGACAACTGTTTTAGCACCAAACATTCCTTTGGCAACAGTTGCACCAATAGACACAACAGGTACATCACAGACAAGTACACCAACACAGAGCACATAAAACTTGATTAAGTCAATGGAAGAAATGAAACTCCAAGTAATAGAGTTGTAGAGAGTAAAAGAGAAATTCACTACTTTGGAGAAGAAATATGATATATCAAAGATCAATTATGCAGAAGAGATAAGGAAAATCAAAGTCATGGCCCACCAAATTAAAGCATTGGAGAAATATCTGACATTTGAAAAGCCTTTGACAGACATTAGAAAGATATTGTGGACCAATATCATTGATTCCATCAATGATATTTGGTCATCCATTCAGATTATTTTTTAACAGATTGATTTAGTAAAGCTTGCTCTTGAAGAAATTGAAAAAACCAGAGAAGAACTAGGTAGAAAACCTGAAGAAACCATCAGATTAATGAACTTTCTGAATAGTAAAAGCAGGCAACAGTTGGAACAATTAGACATTGAAGATAGGACTGCTACCATCCTAGAAATAAAGAAAGTATTGACCAAGAGAAATCTGATGCAAGGTCTAGAACGTAGGTGTCAAAGCATGCAGGAAGATATAGATGAATTCATGAAGAAATTTGACATCCTAAGAATGAAAGGACTCCCCAGTCCTTTGGTCATCAATGATAAATTAATGGTTCAGATTGATTACATTAACAAATTGCATCAGTAGGCTGATAGTCAGGCCAGTTCATCTGCAGCCAAGGCATTGCCCACAGGGAAAGTTCTCTATGATGGTTTGGAGAACCCTTTTTACATTGAGCATGAAGTGAAACACTTATTCCCAGTGCAACCCAATTTTTTGAAATATACAGAGGCTAATGAAATCTACAGAAAATTGACAAGGATGAATATACCAAAGGAAGATTGGTGGACCAACAGGACATACATCCTATAAATTACAATGGTAAATAGTAAGGTAAATAGAAATATTTACCACAATAAATTTTGGTAAAAGGATGAATGCTGGTAAACAGGTAAAGAGTATCAGTTACAAGTGAAAGAGTATCAGTTAAAAAGATCAAATCAAATGTCCAACATAGAGTTACTAGGGCAACAACAAGATGCAGATTCGTAGAGTATGCCTCTAGCTCCTTCAACAAAAATAGGGACAACAAAAATCAGTTCATTATCTGTCACTATATTCGAGACCATCTATCTCTATATTTGTGTAAAGAGATATTTTGTATTCCTAGAATAAATCTCATTTAGTTATGAGATATTTTGATGTAAATTTTGTGTAAATACTTCTTTTTTCGAAGTATTAGGGGTGGATTATACAACATTTCTATAGACATTTTCTTCTGGAATTGAAGTGCTATTGTACCAACATTTGTATGGCTTGCTGGATCAAGGAATAAAGCTAAGGCAGTTTATAGGATACTTGTGTCAAACAGAAATCAAATAAGTATTCTATATCTCTTGTGTTTTATTGTTTCCCTTCTGTTTATTAATAATCATATGTGTTTTCATGAAATCTGAATGATAAACAAAATAATGATATTTCAGAAGTTGCTTTGCTGCAATCTATTTTAAAAGGTTTATCTTTCTTAATGTTTTCTTCTAGACTATCATAGTTAGGGAATTCTTAAATGCTCCCTTGCTTTCATAGTTTATCACAGTGACCCATTTAACAAAGAATACTTAATTTCTCCTTGTTAATGAGTACCCTCTATTCTGCATATTAAACCTGGTTAAAGGATTCTTCATTGCCCTTTCTCCCTGTTTATTACCATTTCATCCATCCATCTAAACTTGGCATTTGCCTTTTGTTTTACTACCTTGCCCTGTGAGTTTTCCCTTTAGTGATTGATCTGATCTAGTTTAGCCATCACTCTATTGACTCCATAGCCCAATGGCTTGAAGGCCTTGCTCTATCCATCTGTTCCCAGAATTCCACCACTCTCAAACAAACAACCCTAAACATTAATAACTAGCCTAATATCACACCAAAACAAAGCTAAATTGTAAAGAGAGAGCCCTCTCTGAGTATAGATTGGCTAGATTTTGTACTTAAAAGATTGGTTTGTGGTTACCTCGGACCCCTTTCCTTCTTCTAATAACTTCTAAGGAAAATTTGAGTGATAATAGCTGCAAAATTCGTCCCTCGGGCTGCAAAGGTTGGCCCTGCGAAGACATAGGCTGGGAGGTTTGTGGAGAATACTGCATCTGTTGCTGCATGGTTTGCTACAACTATTGCGAGGGTTGCCCCTGCATTTGTTATAGTTGACCTTGCTGTGATATCATTTTCCCTTGCTATTACGCGAACGACCCTTGCTACAACAAAGGTTGCCCTTGTTGCTGCATAGGTTGTCCTTGCTATTGCAAGGGTACTTGAATAGTGCCTGGAAAATTTCATAATTGAATCTTGCCATATCCACCCTGAAAAGTGGATGAACTAGGCTGAAAGTGCTACCCAGACTGAAGGACGTAAGGCAGATTGACCATTCCTTGAGAACCATATGGAACGTAAGGAGTTTGGTACTGAACCTTAGCCTCATAAGGTTGCTCATACTGGAAATTTCTTGACCCAGAAGGACCAACGAGATTTTGAACCTGTTGGTACTAGACATTGCTTGATCCATCAGGGTTTTGAACAATGCCAGAAGAAGGTCGGTTCATACCAAGCTTGTGAGCCTATGAAATACTCACATTGGTGGCACCTGACACCATAGAAACACTCTTATTATGCCCCCCAGGCAGTGGCACAGCCTGGCCACTTACTGGAGGGATCAAAGAACCAACAGTAACATTCTTTGAGGCCACCGGTTGAACTAGACAGGTGACTGGGACGAATGATACAAGAGGGTTTGGAATAGTGGGTTGCACCGAGACTGAGGTAACAGCTTGTTGGGAGGTCGAGTTCACAATGAACAGACCTGTAGTAGGCATGGCACCAGATGCCCAAATAGGGTTATGGTAAAGTGATGAGGCACTAGGTGTACCTGAAACCAATTGTGCCAAGGATACATAATTAGGTGGAAATTCCTGATGCACACTGATGGGAATGCTCCCCATATAGGGGAAACCTTCAGGAGGAAAAGGATGTTCTTCCTCCTCGACAGTGTGTGGAGTAGAAACTTCTGACTCATCCGGAGAGGTGACTAGAACATCGCCTTCAGGTTCCATAGCTGGGAACAAACGACAGCAAATGACGAAAGAGGTACGAGGGGATAATTCCAAAGGAACACCCTTATGATCGTATGGATTGTACAGGCATTGCAATGATATCACAATAGGATCAGACAAAGGATTCGGAGGATAGATAACCAGTCCAAGCTGACCGTTAGTAGTTGGTGAACTCTCAGGAGTTTGGACAGGATTGTCCGGAGATTCTAGGCCATAATCAGTAAGTGACCCAGTATCTGAAGTAGGCGTAGGACGAGATGACAAAGGTTGAATGCTCAAAATGATTCCGAGTTCAACACCTTGGTCCTCGAGTTACTGGTAATTCATGAAAATAATCCTCAGGTAATCTTTTAGATGGAGGAGAGGAAGATGAACTAGGTGGTTCACCCACAATGACCTTATCTTAGTTAATAAGAAAAGAGAGAGATAAACTTCAATGATTTAAAATTTTCTTTTAGGGAAAACTCACGATTTGGTCTAGAAAAGACTAACAGGATGTTATAAGATCGTGGGCAATCAATTTTTTAGACGCATAAATAGACTCATTCTCTTTCATGTTTTAAAAGTTGAGAAAGAAACAAAGATGACTCTATCTCTTTTGATTGGAAATGAGCTCGAAAGGACAAGTGCTCGGATGATATTTTAAGTTTAATGAGTCAAAAAGATAAAATGACTGCTCTGGATGATCTAGGTAAAAAGGATTACCAGGCAATCGTGAACTGCAGAATACCTCTCGGTGCATCGTGAAGTACAAGAAGGAAATCTCCTCGAATGTTGTGTTCGATGTATCATGTTTTCAAGGCAACCGACTTGGCTTCCTATGGATAAAGGATTGTAGCCTAGAGGGGTCTCTCATTATATACTTGACGGTATGGGGAGCACAAATCTGTACTACCGCTTTCTAGTGCCAAAGATAACGATAGCTGCTAGGTTTAAAGATGCCGGAACACGTCTCTAGCCTAGACCTTCTAGATGTGATCGATAGATTAAATGTGCCTTAGGTTAATTGAGTTCATTTTAAAGTTTATCTTGAGTTATGTCTCTTTCAAGCCTTAGAGATGTGACTCTAAAAACCATAAATGCAGCTAAATGAGACAAGACCCTTTTAGTTCGATGAATTGTCTACATTAGAGGGGGTAGAAAACACACAATCAAATGCAAACAACCAAGCAACTAAAAGCAAAATATTTTTTCACTACTTCAATTTTTGAGAAAATAAACTAATGAAAAATACATTCCAATTCCTAATTTCTTGACAAGTACAATTCTAATAGTCCTTTCAAAAGCAAAGAGAGTTATTTTTCTTTTCAAATGCCAATGAAATCCTAGCTTTCAATGATGCTAACTACTGTAGCATACTGGTGCAAATGAAAACAAAAAAAGAGAATCTCTTTCAAACTAATGAAAAAATGAATTTACCAAAAACAAGACAAGCAATGTGATCCATGCCAGAAAAGAAACGTTTAGACAAGCAAACGAAAACTTTTCAAACTTGTGTAATGGAGGTCAAAGCCATAGAAGGACCGCAAACGAAATGCAAGGAGTAAATGCACCAACAACTCGACTCACTGAGTTCACAATTAGCTGAATGGATGAAAATCTAGATGCCCTAGTGTCACTAACCATCCAATGACACAAGAAAACAAGTGAAAAGATGACAAATCAACAAGCAAACAAACCAAATGAAAAGCAACTTTCTAGTCAGTGAGAAGACAGTCTAAAAGGCTTACAAGGTCGAAATCATGAGAGCAAAACACACTGGCCAAGATTTGGGGCAAACCCTAATCTTCACTTATAGGCATCGATGCAACTGCCTAATTGAAAAGAAGTGCCAGAAGGAGGTCGGCACGACTGTTTCTCATCATATCGCACTGATCGGCGTGATTATCAGCAAATTAAGCGCACTGAGTGAGGAAGCTGAGAAAGAAAAAACAAATTGGGACCAGACTTGCTACTATGAATTTCAAACTCAGACCAGTAAGCAAAGGAAAACAAACAGAACCAAAGGGAAATGGAGAAACTATAAAAGTTCACACAAAACCATGAAATTCCAAGCAAACAAACAGAAGGATTGACTCCCTAGTATGGTCACCAATTTGTGGTGAAGTAAAATTATGAGTTCTGACACAAACAATTCCTCTAGCTTGATAATGGGTCTAGCCACAACCGATACATTCTATGGAATATTTCTTTAGCTTAGAACAAATTAAGAGGGCCTACCTCTTAGTACGCTTACCCCGTTTGATGATGACCTTGCTTCCTCGCTCCATCTATCTCTCATTTCCTTCTTCAAACACCTGAAACAAGTAAACAAAAGCAAACAACAACCGTGATAATAGAAAAATTGTAATTCAACCTACTTAACAAGTCAAGAAGCATTAATCCATAAACATGTAAGATGACACATTATGTAGGAAATCAATCAATAGTTTCACATCTATTTAATCAAGAAGAGATTACAACCATTGTCTTGACATTGTCATTCTCCTTCGACAAAACTAGGTTCCCACACACTTCCGTTAGCATTCTATGATGGCCTAAACAATGATAGTTTTAAGGCTCTTCCCTTCACACTTCACACTAAACCAAATTCACACTTCTCCCTTACACAACTAGAGAGCTACAACTATCAATAGCTTGTTGTTTACTCCAAACTTAATTAGCACTAGCACACCAACATTAACACTAGCTTGTGCTTGGGAAAAATGGAGGTTTGTATAGCATGAATGGATGGGAGATGTTTCCTCTTCTCATGGGAGAAGGTCTTATCTCTTGAGGTAGTTCCATCCTTATAGGGGAAAGGATCCCAAACTGACATCCTCGACCCCATCCGGCCAAACCATTTACCAGACTTCTGTTACGAAGCTTCTAGAGCTGGAAGCTTCAGCTCCTTATTTAAAAAACTTTCCATAAGAGGATCGGTGTGAGTGGAACAAATCTCAGTCACTCCAGTCAGCGCTAGGGACAGTGTTAATCCCTGCATATTGGCATGATGAGGACAAAGGTCATTAGCGTCGGTCTTGTAAACTGGTAAAAACAGAAGATTTTTGGGAAATGGTGCAAAAGGGAATTGTTCTACTCATGAAGAGGGACACCATGGGAGTTTCTTCATGAAGGGAAAGCATGTAGGGTTCACTATAGAGGTCCTCCAGGATCAAGGAACGTGGTGTACAAGGATAGTGACAAAATGCTATGTAACACCCCCCGTAGTGCCTCTGAGGGTCAATCAGGTGGAGATGAACGAAATTCCACCCCCAGATCTTCTTGACCTTTAACATGATATCATTCCCCTTTATTTTTCACCTATTCCACTATTGCACCCACTCAAGGAGATATTTTTCTGATGCGATCTCTTGCCTAAAGATGTTTAGTGCACTCTTAGCACCAAAATTTTGTCTACTTTGGCTAATCTAAATTTATCTACCCATCTTTGTATCAGGGATGTCAAATGAAACCTTTCGACATCCATACAAAAAGGTATGCAAGATAACAACACCGACTGTAATTGGGGACAATGCATTGCAAGTGATGCATTGAGAACCTACAGAGTAGTGCCTTACCCATTGGGCATGGAGTCATTTTATTCAAGTACACATAAAGAAAAATAGAAGTATTAAGAACATAAAACATTATTGGTATGTACAATGGCTCACTGGTATATACAATGGGTGAAAATGGACCTCTTTAATGCTGAAAATAGAGCTTGAGAAACTGCCCATTCACAAGCAGTCCAAGCACCTCACCATCCAAATTTTCCAGTAAGAAGGTGTTGCTTCCCTTTTCTTCAGATATATTGAAAGGTCCAAACCACAAGAGATCAAAATTCCCATGCTTTCCCTTATCTTCTCTTCTAACATCCCATATGAGTACCAAATCTCTTAGCTATAAGGGTTTGTACGCTGCCTTTCTTTCAAAAAGGGATTTCATCTTTTCCTGATATTTATGTTGGGTTGTGTTATATTCTTTCCACGACTAGCCCACATAGTTAACCGGGGCTTAGATGGGGGAAGGTCATAGGGGGTTTGAGGGGTACTCATAACCCCACTTTATGGGGTCTAGGGCAGCACCCTGGAAAATTTTGGTTTTGGACCCTATGTTAGGTTGGGCGGACCCACCTATGGTTTTGTGCATGATTTTCGCACATGTTTTTTGGACGCGATGTTTTTCGGTCCATGGCTTTGGGCGCGATGGTTTTCGGTCCATGGTATTGGTTTCTTTGGCATGTATAAATATGTATTATAACATTGAAAGGAACATAATGAAAAATCAAGTTGGTAGTCCCAGTTTTGGGATCCAGGGGAAAATCTTTGTGTATATGTGTTTTATGTGTTATTCTCTCACATTGTTTATTTTCTGTGTTTTAGAATTTGTATGCAAGTAATTTCTCTATAGGGTTAAAAACTACATTTGGTATCAGAGTAGTTTTGGCTTCAAGGGGACACCTTTGTTGCTGAGGGGTTTTGCTCGGGCCTATGGTAGACCCTGTTCAGTGGGAGATCTACGAGATCGATTATAGTGGTGAAAGAAGATGGCGAGAAGTGGAAAGATAGAGATTGAGAAATTTAATGGTCAGAGTTTTGAGTTTTGGAAACTCAAGATGGAGGATCTGTTGGTGGATAAAGATCAGTTGATCACGGTAGATCCAGGTAATAAACCAATGAGAGTGTCCGATGAAGAATGGAAGAAGTTGGATTGGAAGGCAAAGAGCACAATACGATTGTGTGTCTTAGATTCAATATTGTTGAATGTATCAGGGGAAGCTACGGTGAAGGTTTTGTGGGACAAGTTAGGGACTTTGTACCAATCTAAGTCTCTGGTGAATAAACTGTTCTTGTGGAAAAAGTTGTATAACCTGAGGATGAAAGATGGAGACTCGGTGACAGAGCATTTGAATTCATTTAATACTGTGGTAAGTCAGCTAGCATCTGTTGATATTAAAATTTTAGATGAAGATAAGTGCATCAGTTTGTTGTGTTCTATACCAGATTCGTGGTATAGTCTGGTTATTGCAATAGGTAGCAATGCAACTACTTTGCAGTTTGATGAAATAGTCTCATCCTTGCTGACGGAGGAGATGAGATGGAAAAATATGAAGAGCCAGAATGGTGATGCCTTATCTGTACGAGGACGGTCCCAGAACAGAAACAAAAATAAGTCATCTAGTGGCAGATCTAAATCTAGAGGGAGATCTAAATCTCCAAGAAAACTTGTAAAGGTGGTGTGCTGGAAATGCGAAAAGGAAGGGCACTTCAAAAGGGACTGTAAATCTAAATCTCCTTGTTATTGGGAAAAACAATGTCCATTCAGAGCTACTAGTCCCACTAAGATGGGTAGCTATCTTAGAAACAAACAAACCAAAGTTACTTGTATTTTCCTTTATGGGAGATAGATGAGAGAGAAGCAGAGGGTACCAACCTCAGTCTCGCTAGTCTCCTTGCTTATTTCCTCTCTCCCTTGATAGACCTTTCGCCACTCCTTTCTCACTTGTCCCGCTTCAAAGAACACCTGTAGAGTCAAAGCAGAAAAATACCATCAAAGCGTAGAGATTTATAACCATAAACAATATAGGATCAGATGTACATTAACCATACAAATGCATATACAAATACAAGATTAAGAGATATACAAGTATATGGAGGAAAACTCAAATAGCTTTATTGATAGAAGTAGTAGAAGAGAGGATTACAACCAAGTTGTCTGATCCAGCATCATCCTCCTAGCATGAAAGCCCTCTTCACCTCATAAAAAGCAAGATCACCCAACAATATAATGTCTCAAAGAGAAACCAATAGCACTTCCTTACAAATTACAAAATTCTAGCCCCTGGATCTCTAGGATGAGGGATCCATATATAGATGTTTGCAGGAGAGTGAGTCAGCTTCTGGGATTTTGACTAGTGTCATTTCACTGATAGTTCTTGGTTCCACTTGGAGATTTCATGATCTCTTACTCATCCCTGGGTGAATTCAGAGAGGCAAGTGTCATATGAGTAGTTTCTAGAAGATTCTTTGAGTTTCCACCTAGAAAACTGCCTCTACCATTTGTCCGCTCTCTCTCATCACACCCTACAGAAGGGATTTTTAGTATGCATCACACCCTTTGTGTGTAGAAGGTGAGATGCATCACACCCTTAGCATGGAGTAGTTTGTATGGTCTAGTTTTGACTAGTTCTAAGCAGTTTTTCAGGGAGAACTTTTGGGAAATGAAGTAATCAGTTGACCTTGATCCTTTAGGGTATGAAACAACACTTTTAGGGGTTTGAGATCCCTTGGTTTATCGACATATGTGATTGGGTTTGCTGTGCCCAAATATGTCTATAATAGTTGCCCCCTAAAGCATGAGGTCGTAAATCTTCTGATGTCGGGTGAAATGCTTTATCATGAGGATCCGAGGTTTTTCGAACTGGAAGGTGACCTATAATAAGATACAATACAATACATTATCTTCATAATATTTTCATGATCTATTTGAGGTAGGCTTTCCCATGCTTAGCTTTATAAATTCATTTTCATGTACATAGGACAGACGATCGTCTGTGTGGCAGACTGATGATTCTGGTAGAGTCATCATCCCTTAGCTTGGATGATTATCTGTGCAACTATGATGTACATTTGATGTCTTTATTTTCCTGAATATATCGCAGCCCAGATGGATGAAACTAGATCCAGGGTCTTCAAACTCGTTCAATCTTTGCCCGAAGTACAAGTCGATCCATGTGAAAAGATGTTCTAAGGTCGAACATGGAAAGACATCACCTGATTACCAGCTAATGATGTAAGTTGTTAATAGGTGTGAGAGGAATCACTGATAATGATGATGACCCTCAAGGTACTGCAATACAATTCACATGGTGTGAATACATGAGTCGATGTCGAACACCACACAAAATCTTTCGGTCGAAGGCCATTGATGTAAACCTGTCGCCGGAAGTGAGAAACTTGCCATTGAGGCATGCAAGCTTCAAAGTACTGAAAGGGTTGTTCCTAAGTCAACTTCTTGGATAATGAGTTGATGTTGACAAGAAGTGACCCGTCGTAGGAGGGCCTTAATGAATCCCACATCTACAACACGGAATGGAGCAAATGATTTTGTGGAGGTGAAAACGATCTGATGATACAAGGTTCAGGGTGGCGGTCATGAAAAATGGAGAGTGAAGGTATTGCAGCAGATGAGGTGTTAGTTAGGTTGGTGAATTCTCTGAGCAACTTCTCTTGAACATATCGGCGACACTGAAATGGATTGGTAGCGTTAACCCCAAAATGGATGGTACAGAGGACCAATGGTGATATGACCAGTGAACAGAATAACCCAACCCAACTCAATCATGGTGATGGAGTGAAAGTGTCATGTTCAAGAGCGACCTACTACCAATGAAGTTATTCAAGTTTTCTTTCCTTTTTCCCTAGTCATTGTTGACTAGTACCTCTTTATTTTTGTCAAGCTCGACGAGGATAACATATGCTTGTTCTATAATTTTCCCTTCGGGAAAACCTGTCGCTATTTTTTAACGAGCCTAGCGACAGTGAAACTCAATCTTGTCTGCATGGACAAGTTTGTCGCTATTGTTTTTACGAGTTTAACGACAAAGATAACTCGGTCATTTTCAATTTTAGAGAGTCTAAAAAGAGACGGAAAGGAAACTCCAGTAGTCCTTTTTGTAATATAATCCCTTAAGTCCGAAAAAGTATAAAATAATACAAAAGGGATGACGTTTCAATAGTTTTAACGATCCGAATAAGAAAAACGCTTGATCTTTTTGTGTAATGATCCCATAGGTCCAAAAAGATTAAAATATAGAGGAGGGATGGCACTTCCAATCACTTTAACGAGCTGGAGAGGCCAATTGCTTGGCAATCTTTTCATATTTTACAAGTCTAAAAAGAGCTTAAAGGAGACTCATTTTTTGAGGAACGAGTGATGTTTTTGGATAGCAATTGGTTCCAGGTAAGGTTTGGAACTTTTCAATCACGGCAGTGTAAAGAAGGTGGCTAATAGAATCGCTCGTCACAGTTGCTCCTCAAAAGGGTAAACAATCAAATGGAGGCATATGATCAGCTAAAAAAGAGTGGAGGTGACGGTAAGAACACGACCAAGGTTCAAAACCTGATAGCTATGCGATCACAAAGGTTATTTACCGAAGGTGGGTTCATTTTTTTTTAATGAGCTTGAACTCTGGGGAAACATATGCTCATTGCTAGGTTTATTTTTTAACGAGCTTGAACTTCGCATAAACTTGCTCATGCCAGTCGTATAATAAGGATGTCTCATTAGTAGGTTCATTTTTTAGGGAGCTTGCCCCATGCGAAACTTTGCTCCGGAGCCTTTTGTATGCAAGTTAGAAATGACCGACCTCCAAGGTTAAAGGGTTGAGAGCCTACAAACTAAGAAAATAAAAGGTCGATTTTCACTCGCAAGAAAAAGGTTTGCATGCCCCCAGGTATAAAGAAGAGTAAAGTTTCTAGGTTACCATACGGAATTTCTTGCATTAGCAAGATTGTTCCATTCGCATTTGCAGACAAAACACTTCCTTGGCTCTGCTTGAAATAGACAAAGGTGAATGGTGGGAATTTCCAATCACATAACCTTTGACGAAGGAATCATTTTCCAGTCTAATCCCATTTTCCTAAACAAACGGGTGTGTCAGATTGGTCATATATCCTACGAGGAAACACATCTTATATTTGGGGTTTTCCTGGCAAAGTAGACTAGGGCGCATGCCTCCTGGGTTTAGTCACATTCACTAAATCACTCACGATCATCAGGTGGATGGACTGGAGGTTGATGAGACATTCCTTGTGCAAAAATACCATTTAGGGATGGCATTTGACTAGTAGCTGTGTTTAAACCAGGGAATGAAAGTTGGTCAACTAGCTGGACCATTCGGCCTTCATACGGAAAACACATCACTCGAAAGAGTGAGGAAACAATAGCTCCCATGCTGTAAATGTAGTCACGCCCAAGGAGTAGATTGTAATCTAGAGGCTCTTGGACTACAATTACATTTAGATGAACAATTTTCCTTCTCAAAGTTATAGGCAAATTTGGAAGGATCCCTAAAGGTCGACTGGTTCCTTTATTGAAGCCTAATAGATTTCGAATCTCAGGTAGAATTGATGGCGAACCAAGCGCTTTCCAAGCAGTTGAGGAAAGGATACTCACAGAAGCGCCTTCATCTATGATAGTACCAGCCATGATCATTCTGTAAGCTTGTACTATGATACAGAATGGTACATTGGATGGTAGGCAGGGCCTCCCTAGTAGATTCCAATCGAAGGAAACGACTAGATTGCTTGGAGGAGGGACAAAATAAATGACCGGATGAATCTCAGACGAATTTCCTTCCCGTGGTAAAGGAACAGGTAGATTGCCCCCATGTTCATCGGATTCTGTGTTAACAAAATGAATTTGAACGGTGTCGTTATCATCCTCTTTGGTGACTGTATCATCTAAAGGTGGATCTTCTAAAGACAAGACTGGGTCGACTGCCATCTCGACCTATTGACTTTGGTCTGGTGTGGACTCAGAAGGTTTATCTTCAATGATAGGCATTTTGACCGAAAACAAAGGTGTGTCAGTTGGTTTTCAACTAGCGACGGACTCGGCAAGAGTTTCTTTTATCTAGGAGGAAGTCGCTGCAGTGAAGCAGGATGGTTATCTAAGGCTATTTTAGTTTTGTCCAGGAAAGGACAACGGTGGAGGGCATGATTGCCTTCACACAATCTACAAGGAAATTTAGATCTTCCTTTCTGTCCATTGACTTTGTTTTCACTAGTTGATGGTGTGCTTTCAATATGATCGTCAAAGGTTGAAGACATCGGATTGTGCAAGTGGGGAGACCAGTCCCTTAAGATCCGCGGGATGGAGGGACAATCTAGATGATAGTGGTCTCCTTTACAAATGACACATGGAGATTTAGGTTTGGATGGTGCAGTGTGTGGATTTTCACCAGAAAATGCACGTCGTTGGCTTCTTCTTATTCTTCTCCTTCCCTTTCTTCTTCTTCTCAGTTACTTGGTTTTTAGCATTACTAGCTTCACCAAGTGAAGAGGAAGAAGGAGAGGGAGAAAAAAAAAAGTAGAAGGTGGTGGAGCAACTTCAGTATCATCTGGTTGCTAATTTGATTGTTGAGGATTTATGGTGTTTTTAACGACAGAGGTCGAGAAAAGCCATACTGGCAGGCCAATTGTGAGTCCTGGAAGGGACAATGTAGCCATGTGTGGAGCACCAACATCTCCCCAAGAAGAGAAAGGACTAGGATTACCCCCAAGGGGAAATCCTTGATTGTTGGACTCCATTTTCTCAACCTAAGACCAATGAGGGAACAGTCATGTTATTCCGAATTAAAATAAATTTTATGACGCTTTGACACAACTTGCTTTTTCAATTTTTAAGAGTCGAGAAAAAGCTAAAGATGACTTTAGTTGCCTTAGATTTTTAATGAGCCTAAAGTGACAAGTGCTCAGATGGACCTTTTATTTTAAGGAGTCTGAAAAGGAATGAAAGTAACTACTCTAGAAATCTAGATAGAGGGATTACCAAACCAATCGCAAAACTGCAGAATAATTTTTATGGTATGGCTGTCAATCTTTGCGAATGCTATGTTCAGTGCATTGCGATCGATAGGGCAAAAGACACGGATTCCTAAGGATAAAGGATATTAGCCTATTATGGTCTCCCAATATATACTCGACAGTACGTGGGAGCACAAGTCCGTACTGGCACTTGTCGTATCAAAGAGGAGGAATCACCCAACCTATGATGAAAACGATAGTTACTAGGCTTTACAACGCCGGAATACGTCTCTAGCCTAGACTTCTAGATGTTGTGTGTTAGGTTCCAAAGAATTTTTATGTTCATTGAGGTTTATTTTATAGTTGATCTTTCTTAAGAAGTTTACCTTTAAGTTTCACTGCGTGATGTAGATATACAATTCCTAAACATGCAATCTAAGATGATAAATCCTTTCAACATAGAGTAGAGAGCACACACTAGATGCACTTTTCCTAAATCAATTTCCGCATGCAGTCTAAATTCAAATGCACATGCATGTATTTGTTTTTCAGTTCCCTTAATGTGAGAATGACAAAAAGAAAACTAAGTACAGATCTGAACTATTTTCTTTCAAAGAAACAGTACTAACAATTTTCTCTCTTCGAAACAAAAGGAATACTAAGATGAGACTTTGCAATTTTGAATTTAAAACTGCTTTCGACACTTGAAATACTAATATTTTCAAAATCAAGTACAATGGAAAAAGTGTAATCGACTATCTAAAAAAGACTTTACGACACTCTTTTTCTTGATTGAAAATGACAATTGCGACACTTTCAAATCAAAAGATGATAGTTCAATTAAGCTACTTTTTGCAAAGGAGAACTGTAAATGATGAAAAATACATAAAAAAACATTCACAATTCTTTATCAATGGAGGTTGAATAATGCAAAGGAAGGTTTCAACAGTGATATACTAATCATAGACAACAAAACTACTGAATAAAGCTGAAGACAATGAAGAAAAAACCAAAACCTAGAGGTAGAAACAGTCCTACTCAATCATCGCACCTGTAACACAGGGAAAAAAGGATGCATCTCACTTGCAACACATAGGAGGTGCGATGCATCCAAATTTCCAATGAGAGATAGTGCGATGGTCCAAGGATGAGACTGAGCTTGGTTTTCACTCACATTTTGCAGCTAAGTTCAGGGATTTAGGTTGAGCTAATGATAGACAGTAGACACAAAGTATAAGGGTTGATCTAATGAGGTTATTGAGCTACCATCAGGGCACTTAGGATGTTTGCAAGTCAGATGTTCAGTTCATAAACCAACCGGAGATTGATTGAAGCAGTGTTGATCTACTTTGCAGTTGCATAGAAAAAGCAGTTTGAAGGCTAGCTGGCTTAACTTCAGGCACCGTCTGTACTTTATAAAGCAAACAACAGTAACAAAAAAACAAACTATTCACTCCCCAGCAGAGTCGCCATTTTTTTATCGGGAAAACTAGTGTCCATTCAGAGCTACTAGTCCCACTAAGACGGGTAGCTATCTTAGAAACAAACAAACAAAATTTATTTGTGTTTTCCTTTATGGGAGATAGATGAGAGAGAAGTAGAGAGTACCAACCTCAGTCTCGCTAGTCTCCTTTCTTGTTTCCTCTCTCCCTTGATAGAGCTTCACCACTCCTTTCTCACTTGTCCCACTTCAAAGAACACCTGTAGAGTCAAAGCAACAAAATACCATCAAAGCATAGAGATCTATAACCATAAACAATATAGGATCAGATGTACATTAACCATAAAAATGCATATACAAATACAAGATTCAGAGATATACAAGTATATGGAGGAAAATTGAAATAGATTTATTGATAGAAGTAGTAGAAGAGAGGATTACAACCAAGCTATCTAATCTAGAATAATCCTCCTAGCATGAAAGACCTCTTCACCTCATAAAAAGCAAGATCACCCAACAATACATTGCCTCAAAGAGAAACCAACAACACTTCCTTACAAATTATAAAATTCCAGCCCATAGATCTCTAGGATGAGGGATCCATATATAGATGTTTGCAGGAGAGTGAGTCAGCTTCTGGGATTTTGATTAGTGTCATTTCACTGATAGTTCTTGGTTCCACTTGGATATTTCATGATCTCTTACTCATCCCTGGGTGAATTCAGAGAGGCCAGTGTCATATGAGCAGTTTCTAGAAGATTCTTTGAGTTTCCACCTAGCAAACTACCTCTGCCATTTGTCTGCTCTCACTCATCGCACACTACAGAAGGGCTTTTCAGTATGCGTCGCACCCTTTGTGTATAGCAGGTGAGATACATCGTACCCTTAGCATGGAGCAGTTTGTATGGTCCAGTTTTGACCAGTTCTGAGCAGTTTTTCAAGGAGAACTTCTGGGAAATGATGTAATCAGTTGACCTTGATCCTTTAGGGTATGAAGCAATACTTTTAGGGGTTTGAGAGCCCTTGGTTTATCGACATATGTGATTGGGGTTGCATTGCCCAAATATTTCTATAACACTCCTAATGAAGGAAAGGGATCTGATGATGCTCCTTATGTAGAGGCAAAAACCACCTCAGATGAAGGTGGGGGTGTGTACTTGGCCTCTTCAAGTACACATGTAGATCATGAGGCATGGTTGATTGACTCAGGTGCATCCTTTCACTTCACTTCCCATAGAGAGTGGTTCTGTGAGTATGAGAAATACGATGGTGGTGATGTCTTCTTAGAGGATGATAGGATGGCTAGAATCATTGGTTGCGGAAAAGTAAAGTTGAAGTTTCAAGGTGGAAGGGTTAGAACACTTCCGGGTGTTCTGCATGTTCCTGCATTGGCCAGAACTCTGATTTCTGTAAGCAAGCTAGATGATGCAGGTGTAAAAACAATGTTCGAGAAGGATACCTGCAAAATGGTTCGGGGAGCACTGGTATTGATGCGGGGAGTTTGAATTGGAACTCTGTACAAGCTACAAGGTAGCACTGTTATTGATGGGTGCAACAGTTCTGTGGTTCCTGAAAGTGGAGCAGAAAATCTAGTGGTCTCTGGAGAGAAGATCATGTTGTGGCATCAAAGGCTTGGACATATTGGACAGAAGGGCCTTCGAATACTTCATGGTAAAGGTATGGTAGAAGGTATGAGTAATAACTCTCTGGATTTTGATTTCTGTGAAAATTGTGTATATGGGAAGCAAAATTGGGTGAGTTTACCCTTTGGTAGTAAGAGGGCGAAACAAATATTAGAACTTGTGCACAGTGATGTATTTGGACCTGTGAAGGTTCCATCACTAGGTAAGTCTATGTACTATGTATCATTTATAGATGACTTCTCAAGGAATACATGGATATATTTCCTTAAGAAGAAATCTGAAGCCTTTGACAGGTTTAAAGAATTTAAGGCTCTCGTGGAAAATCAGACAGAGAAGAAGATAAAGGTGTTGAGGACAGATAATGGTGGAGATTTTTGCAACAAGGAATTTGAAGAATTCTGTAAGAAGTGTGGTATAGCACGACAGAAGACTACTCCATATACACCTCAACAAAATGGAGTTGCAGAAAGAATGAATAAGACGTTGATGGAAAGGGCAAGAAGCATGCTCAGTGGTGCCGGGTTAGGACAAGAATTCTGGGTAGAGGCGATGGAGACAGCATGTTACCTGGTCAACAGATCACCTTCATTAGTGTTTTAGGATAAGACTCCACAAGAGGTATGGACTGGTAAGAAACCATCTCTTTCACATCTGAGGGTATTTGGATGTGATGCATATGTACATGTTCCAAAGGGGAAACAAACCAAGTTGGATAGTAAATATGAAAAGTGCATCTTTATTGGGTATAAGGATGGTTTAAAGGGTTATAAGCTTTGGAACCCAGTAACAAGGAAGGTTGTGTACAGCCGAGATGTGGTCTTCAGAGAGGTGAAAGATGTTATTAAACATGAAGTCCAACCAAAGGAACCTGCGAAGATAGAGTTTGAGCTAAAGGAGGACGAATCAGACTCTATAGCAGAGGAGGAATCAAAATATGAAGAACCACAAACTCTGGGTGTAAGAAGATCAGTTCGAGAAAGAAGGCAGCTAGAAAGGTATAGTCCATCTGCTTTCTATTCAAATTTTTCTTTATCTATTATTGATGATGATCCCAGAATTGTGAAGGGAGAAGTAGATTCAGAGGATGGCAATCTCTTGGAAGAGGCCATGGTTGATGAAATGGAATCTTTGCACAAAAATGAGGCTTGGGATCTGGTGGAGTTTTCGGCTGGAAGGAAACCCATTGGCAGCAAATGGGTGTTCAAAAAGAAGACAAATGCAGAAGGAAAAGTGGAGAAATACAAAGCTCGATTGGTAGCAAAAGGTTATTCCTAGGTGTCGGGAATTGATTTTGGTGATATTTTTTCTCCTGTTGCCAAGGTAACTTCTATTAGTACTTTTATCTGTTGTTGTCACTTTTGATTTTGAGGTAGAACAAATGGATGTGAAGACATCATTTCTTCATGGGGATCTGGAAGAGGAAATATACATGAAGCAACCTAAAGGCTTTGCAGTGAAGGGTAAGAAAGAACTGGTATGCAAGTTAAAGAAGTCTCTGTATGAGTTAAAACAATCACCAAGGATGTGCTATCAGAAATTTGATACATTTATACGGGTACTTGGCTTCACCAGAAGCAAAGAAGATTATTGTGTGTATTTTAAATTAATTGGTGATCGTGTTATTTATCTTGTCTTGTACATGTATGATATGTTGTTGGTTGGAAATGACAAAGAAATTATCCAAGATTTGAAAACCCAATTATCCTCCAAATTCGACATGAAAGATCTTGGTGCTGCAAACTATATTTTGGGCATGGAAATTAAAAGAGATTGGGCAAAGAGGAAGCTCTAGTTAAACCAGAGGAAGTATGTCGAGACAATACTGTAGAGGTTTAATATGCAGGATAGTAAACCAGTGAAGGTTCCTATTCCTGTAGGTGTGAGGTTATTTGCTGAACAGTGTCCCAAGACACAAGAAGACAAACAGGACATGTCTCGTGTTCCGTATGAAAGTGCAGTCGGTAGCCTGATGTATGCAATGGTCTATACTAGACCAGACATTGCACATGCAGTGGGAGTATTGAGCAGGTTTATGTCAAAACCAGGGAAGGAGCACTAGACAACAATGAAGCCGGTTTTCATGTATTTGCGTGGCACTAGTGATTATGGTTTGTGCTACCAAGGAAGACAAGGATTGGATAGAATGTTTGATATTCGTGGCTTTGTTGATGCAGACTGGGCTAGAGATCTGGATCAGAGAAGATCTACAAGTGGGTATGTGTTTAACCTATTTGGAGGTGCAGTCAGTTGGATGAGTAAGAAACAATCTGTAGTGGCACTATCAACTACAGAGGCAGAATACATGGAAGCCACTCATGCAAGCAAGGAAGCAGTTTGGTTGCAGAGATTGTGTTCAAGTATGGGGTTAGTACAAGGAGCTATAAGAATAGACTGTGACAGCCAAAGTGCAATTTTATTGGAAAAAAACCCCGCATATCATTCAAAGACAAAGCACATTGATGTTCAGTATCACTTTGTGAGGGATATGATAGTAGACAAAAAGGTGTTGCTGGTAAAGGTGGACACTTTGAAGAATACTGCAGATGCATTGACAAAATCTGTGAGCTCTAAGAAGTTCCCTTGGTGTAGAGAAACAATGGGCATTGCAGGGCTGGATAAATGACTAAGCTCTCTTGTGGCCCCCTATGGAAAGAAAACAACAAGTGGGATAATGTTGGGTTGTGTTATATTCTTTCGACAATTAGCCCACGTAGTTAACCATGGGTTAGAGGGGGGGAGGCCACAGGGGGTTTGAGGGGTACCCATAACCCCTCTTTATGGGGTCTGGGGCAACACCCCAGAAAATTTTGGTTTTGGACCCTATGTTAGGTTGGGTGGACCCACCTATGGTTTTGTGCATGATTTTCGCACATGTTTTTTGGACATGATGTTTTTCGGTCCATGGTTTTGGACGTGATGGTTTTCAGTCCATGGTATTGGATGCTTCGGCATGTATAAATATGTATTATAACATTAAAAGGAACATAATGAAAAATCAAGCTGGTAGTCCCAGTTTTGGGATCCAGGGGAAAATCTCTGTGTATATGTGATTTATGTGTTATGCTCTCGCATTTTTTATTTTCTGTGTTTTAGAATTCGTATGCAAGTAATTTCTGTACAGGGTTAAAACTGACAATTTAATCAGATTCCGAGTTACTTTCCCTCTATTTTCTTGTAGTTCTACCAACTAATTTATTCTCCTGGTCACAAAATTGGGCTTCTCCTCAACATCCTGTAGAATTTTAGCCACTGGCATGGCTAGTTGAATAGGGAAAATTATAGCCTTTCCATACACCATCTGAAAAGGAGACTTCCCAATTGAACTCTTGGTGGTAATTACGTTACCTCACAAAGAAAATTTCAGTTGTGAGTCCTAGTTTTTCTGATTTTTTTGATATCATCTTTTTTAGAATCCTCACAAGAGTTTTTTTAATATTCAACCAATCCATTTCCTTGTGGATAGTAGGTGGTGGAGTGGCCCACAATGATGTTATACTTTTGGAAGAAACTAATAAACTTGGTTGACTTAAATACTTGAGACTTATCAATGATAATCTTCCTTGGACAACCCAATATATCAAGAACATTCTACTCCATAAACTTTATGACCACTACATCGGTTGCATTTCCGGTTGGGATGGCCTCCACCAATTTTGTGAAATAATCTGTGGTTGTAAGTAGCCATTTGTGCTAACCAATGGATGGTTGATGTATTTCTCCAATGAATTATAACCCCCATTGTTTGAAAGTCTCTTCTACAAAGACAGGGATCAAGGGGATGGGTGCCAACCTTTGTTTATCTGCAAAAAATTGACATTTCTCACGGACCCTAACATAAGTATGAACGTCAATGAATAATTTTGGCCAATAGAAACCAACTTTGAGGATCTTATGGGTTGTGGCTCTCTAACTGTAATGTTCCCCATATACATAGTTATGGAATTCATCCATTACTCTAGGAATATCATCTTCTACCAGACATAATAATAATATCCCCACCGGGTCCTTCCAGTACAACTGGCCATTTGAAATAACAAATTTCTGAGCTTGTAGCCTCAAGGCCCTATATTTAACTTTGTCAAAATTCAGTGGAAAGTTCAGAAAGAGTAAATAATGGACAAGATACTTATACCAATGTGAGACTAGGTATTTCATTTTGATTTTTTGGGTTGAGGTCTCAATATTCTTTTGTTCCTCTTCTTCTCTACTTTCTCCTTCTTGATTTGGCAACATATTTATGCCCAAGGCCTAACAGTTAGCCTCAGACAATATTTTAGCTAATCCCTACCCCTTGATCAACTTAGTGGGTTTGATATCCATGTCATATTCTTGTATCTTGGAAATCCACTTGCCTCTCTTGCCTTCACTATCACCCTGCACAAGGATATCCTTCACAACAACTATAGGAACATAAGTTATTATATTCGACTACAGGACATAAATTTGAAAGGCCTTCAAAGCTTTGACCACGCATAATATTTTTTTCCTAAAATATCGTATTTTAACTTAGCATCTTATAACACCTGACTGAAAAATGCAATTGGTTTCTCTTGTCCTTCATTATTTTTCTGCAATAAAACAACTGCCACTATGTTAGGAGAACCAAAAGAGAAAATGAGGAATGGCCTCTGATAGTATAGGTTAGATAAGACTGGGGTTTCTGAAAAATCCTTTTTTATTATATAGAATGACTCTTGAGCTTCTATATTCTACTTGACTTCCCTATCCTTCTTCAATATTTCAGTGATCTCTTTGACAATTTTAGCATAATTTGGTATAAATCTTCTTAAAAAAATTATTATGCCCAAGAAAACCTGAATTTCTTTCCTATTCCTTGGTAATGGAATATTGTTAATAGCTTCCACCCTTTTGGGATCAATCTTCACTCCTTCCTTTGCCACAATGTGGCCCAATAGCTTCCCTTCACTTAAAGCAAACTGAGATTTATTTGGGTTTAAGGATAGACCATACCTCTTGCATTTTTCAAAGGTGAGTTGCAAGTATTTAATGTGTTCTTCATCTATTTTGGAGAAAACAATGATGTCATCCAGGTAAATCACTACAAATTTATCTCGTTCTCCAATGAATTCTATATCCATTACTCTTTGGAAAGTAGCTCCAACATTTATTAGGCCAAAAGGCATTCTAGCATACATAAACATTCCCCATGGTGTAGTAAAAGTTGTCTTCTTTTGATCCCTAGGGTATACAACGACCTGATTGTATCTAGAGAAACCATCCATCATGGACATTTGAGTAGACCCTACTACTTTCTATAGAATGTAGTCCATTTTAGGAAAAGGGTAGTTATCTTTCAGTGAGGCCTTATTCAGATTTAGGAAATCAACACGTAGCCTTATTTCTCCATTTTTCTTTCTAATGGGAACTAAATTTTCTACCCAATATGAATACCTCAAAGGCCCAATAATATTAGCCTGTAATAGATTCTTCACCTCCCTTTCAATTGATGGAAGCAATAGAGGATTTATCTTCCTGAGCTTCTGCTTATATGGCTTCACAACATTTTTGAAGGGAATTTTGTGTTGTATGACACTGGTGTCAAAAGTTTTTAAATCATCATATGACCAAGCAAACACATCCATATATTGCTTTAAAAGGTCTAGATATCTTTGTTTGTATTCTTTAGGAACTCCTTTAGGAAGCTTGATTACTCTAGGATTGTCTTGTGTGCCAATATTACAATCTTCCACATCTTCCTCAATTTGTTGTTCAATTAGCTTAGCAGCCACATCATTTGAGTTGAAAATCCTTTCCAATGGAACCAACCCTCTGAGGATGGTATTTCCCTTTAGCTATAAGATTTTATGACCAAAAATAGACTCCCCCATAAACTTAAAAAGCTTTTCATATGTTATCTCCTCATTCTCTTGATCAATCACTGAGTTTGAGAACTCCCCAATAACCTCCATAAAGCATTTGATCTTCTCCTTGTCTTCATACACCTACAAATGATTTACATTGTCTAGTAATGAAGGCATGTACCTGACCTCAACCTCATATCTGAGCAATGGGTTTTGAGGGGGTTTGAAATCGCTAGCAACAATTTCCAAAGAGTTAGCCATCCTATTTCATTCTATGGGCAAGAAATTAATATTGAAGGCTAAGAAAAATGTTTCAATCAAATCCCATAATTTGTTCCTGTAAGACTTCAATATTGGGTGTTTGGTCTAACATTGATTCTTTACTTTCTTCACCACCAATTATTAGTCGTAAACATATTCAAGTAACCATTGTTAAGGTTTTTGGAAACTTGCATTCGTCACAACAAGGCTTCATGTTCAGCTACATTATTCGTATAGATCTTTGTATGGTTTTGTTATGTGCAGTCCCAATTGTTCCATCACAAATAATGGAATTAAGTTATGAGATGCTTTTGAGTCAAGCATACAATTAGGTAGTAGAAGGTCATGAATTACCAAGGTGACATATAATGGAGGAGTGGAAGGGTCCTACTCCTCCACATGGGATCCAAACATAACCATATGCCTTTCTTCTTGGAGGTTAAGGTTGTTTTGCATGGGAGTAGTGGTAGGTGACCCCATAAAATGAGACACTTGAGATTTATAATTGGGTTGTTTCAATAATTTAGTCAAAGGGACAAATATCTTGAATTTCTCCAATTCTTTTTTAATACTGAAGGCAGAGGGATTCCTATCAATTTTAACAGACTCACTGGGTTGTTTTTTCTCATTACAAATTGACGTCATCTATTTTGGAGAAAACAGTGATGTCATCCATGTAAATCACTACAAATTTATCTCGTTCTCCAATGAATTCTATATCCATTACTCTTTGGAAAGTAGCTCCAACATTTATTAGGCCAAAAGGCATTCTAGCATACATAAACATTCCCCATGGTGTAGTAAAATTTGTCTTCTTCTGATCCCCAAGGTATACAATGACCTGATTGTATCTAGAGAAACCATCCATCATGGACATTTGAGTATACCCTACTACTTTCTACAGAATGTAGTCCATTTTAGGAAAAGGTTAGTTATCTTTCAATGAGGCCTTATTCATATTTATGAAATCCACACGTAGCCTTATTTCTCCATTTTTCTTTCTAACGGGAACTAAATTTGCTACCCAATATGAATACCTCAGAGGCACAATAATCTTAGCCTGTAATAGTTTCTTCACCTCCCTTTCAATTGATGGAAGCAATAGAGGATTTATCTTCCTGAGCTTTTGCTTATATGGCTTCACAACATTTTTTGAAGGGAATTTTGTGTTGTATGACACTGGTGTCAAAAATTTTTAAATCATCATATGACCAAGCAAACACATCCATATATTTCTTAAAAAGGTCTAGATATATTTGTTTGTATTCTTTAGGAACTCCTTTAGCTAGCTTGATTACTCTAGGGTCGTCTTCTGTGCCAATATTACAATCTTCCACATCTTCCTCAAGTTGTTGTTCAATTGGCTTAGTAGCCACATCATTTGAGTTGAAAATCATTTCCAATGGAACCAACCCTTAGGGGATGGTATTTCCCTTTAGCTATAAGATTTTATGACCAACAATAGACTCCCCCATAAACTTAACATGTTTTTCATATGTTATCTCCTCATTCTCCTAATCAATCACTGAGTTTGAGAACTCCCCAATAACCTCCCCAAAGAGTTTGATCTTCTCCTTGTCTTCATACACCTACAAACGATTTACATTGTCTGGAACTGAAGGCATGTACTTGACCTCAACCTCACATCTGATCAATTGGTTTTGAGGGGGTTTGAAATCACTAGCAATAATTTCCAAAGAGTTAGCCATCATATTTTTTTCGATGGGCAAGAAATGAATATTGAAGGCTAAGAAAAATGTTTCAATCAAATCCCATAATTTGTTCTTGTAAGACTTCAATATTGGGTGTTTGGTTTGACATTGATTCTTTACTTTCTTCACCACCAATTCTAAGTCCCAAACATATTCAAGTAACCAATGTTAAGGTTTTTGGAAACTTGCATTCATAACAACAAGGCTTCATGTTCAACTACATTATTCGTATAGATCTTTGTATGGTTTTGTTATGTGCAGTCCCAATTGTTCCATCACAGATAATGGAATTAAGTTATGAGATGCTCCTATGTCAAGCATACAATTAGGTACTAGAAGGTCATGAATTACCAAGGTGACATAGAATGGAGGAGTGGAAGGGTCCTACTCCTCCACATGTGGTCCAAACATAACCATAGGCATTTCTTCTTAGAGGTTAAGGTTGTCTTGCATGGGATTAGTGGTAGGTGAACTCATAAAATGAGACACTTGAGCTTTATAATTGGGTTGTTTCAATAATTTAGTCAAAGGGACAAATATCTTGACTTTCTCCAACTCTTTTTGAAGACTGAAGGCAGAGGGATTCCTATCAATTTTAACAGAGTCAACAGGTTCTTTGTTCTCATTACAAATTGGCTTTATCTGTGGGGGGAATTTCTTGGTTTTGGAGGCTCCATACTCATTTGGAATGGGATTGGAGGATTCTTTTTTGGTAGGTGAGACAAGGTTGAGTGGTTTCTTCCCTTTATCTGTTGGCTTAGGGGGACTTGGGTGAAGAGTTTCTTCATTCTGATCTTGCCCCCTGGACCTTTTCCTGGATGACCTGAGATCATATTTCTTGTGTAGTTGGGCTTTCATGAATTCAACAAATTATTTGAAATGTCCATCTATATCATCATCATCCAATGTGGCATCCAAATCATCCCCTTCTCCTTTAGGTGCTTATATTTCATTTTCTCCCTCTGAGAGAGAAGAGAATTGGTTTTCTTGAACTTCTATAGTTTCTTCAACAATCTCCTTAAGATCATCTTCTAAATACAAAGGAGGTTGAATATGATCATGTTGATCCTTTCTCTCCCTTTGTAAGAGTTGCAAGGGAGGCCTCCTATACTGGGGGTTAAAATTTCTGTTAGGGACTAGTTGGCTCTGTTGAGGAGGTTTTTTGTTCTCCAACTCTAGTTTTATGAGTTTTTTGGACAAATTCCTTATTAACTTGTTCATCTCATCTAGATTATGTTCTTGAGTTTCCTTTACATGACTTGAAGAACTAGCTTCCTCCTTTCCCCTCCTCTTGTCACCATATTCAAACTTCCCTTTCTACTTTCTAGTGGAGGTGAAATTTGATTCAAATTCCAGGGAATTTGTTTGAATTTGGTCCAGAGTATGAAAATTTCCTTCTCTGAGGGTAAACCCAAACTCTGGTTCAAAATCTCCAGAAAAAAACCACTTTAGCAGCAGCTTGTGGGGGTTTAATTTCAGCATGAAGGCTATTATATAATTTATTAAATCTCCTTTTAAATTTAGAGACATCTTCATTATGCATTTTATTCATTACATTAAAATTTGTTAAGATATACCCATGGTCTCTTTTCTCCCCCCCTTTTTTAATGAAGGAGTTCTCCATCTCCTCCCAAGTATTAATAGAAGCATCAGGTAGGACCTTGAACCATTTCCTAGCCTATCCATCCAAAGGCTAAACAAAGAGTCTTGGGACAACATCCATATGTTTGAGCTTCAAATTCTCAGTGAATGCATAGAAAGTGTCTATATCCTTTTGGGCCGAAATATCATCCTCTCTAGTGAACCTTGGTAGAATTTTAAGGTAATCTTGTGGCATCCCATTCAGAGGTTGTGGCAAGTTGAGTGGAGCATATCTATTGAATAGAAAACCAGGGACAACCATGTTTTGCAATGGAGGTGGTAGAATATTTACTACAGGGCATTGTTGAGGATTTATATGGATTGTAGCTAATTGGACCTGAGATGAAATGTTAGCAATGCTTTGAGTTAGACTATTTATGAGGATATCTTTCATTTCTTCAACTTCTAGGAATGTCTAGAATGTGAAAAGAGGTGTACTAACAGAAACCACTTTGGATTTGATTCTTGAGGAAAATGAGCTAAAAGGATGGCAATGAATATTCCAAGGCTCTAGAAGAGGACTTAGGGTAGTTTATCTCAGCCTCCTGAGAGATGGAAGTTGACACTTCAAGAAATGAGATTATAGGATCTGGAGAGATAGGAGTCCTCCCTTTCCAAACCCTCATGAATATGATTCTTTTAGGGTCAGATATAGGGGGATTTCTCTATTGAGAAGTGTCAGAATGAGTATGGGGACTTTTTAAATCTAGGGTCATCGAATCAAGATTTAAACAATGGAGTCGCAAGGTGATAGATCTTCAACCCACACCCCTTACTACTCACCTAACTTAGGGGTGCACAAGTGTCGTACACAGGGAAAATATTTTGATTTGTCCTCCGCAATGATGCCAAAATATGTTGTAGCTCCTAGAGACAACCCCTAGGTTGAGGAGAGACAAGTGCCTATGACATCTTAATGAGTGTTTTTAGGATTTGCTAAATTTTTTCACTCACGCTCAACATTTAACACATTTAAAAAACATAATTAGTTTAGAACCTCTTTCAAGATGGAAAATGCAATTGATAGTAAAGAAACTCATAGAAGAATCGATATCCAACTCTAGTGGCTAAAATTACAGAAGCACAAAGTTCATTTTCCATTGTATTAAGTAAGCTAGAAGACTGAAGAAATTAAATCAAATACACAAGGTTAAGTGTAGAATCCAATGCACCAGACTTCGGCAAGAAATTGATGAATGAAACAATTAACATCATATCAGATGGCATGGAGTGCATATTAAGGTTGTTAGGTCTTTATAGTCACATGAATCTTAAATCGAAATTTAGACTTAGATGAATGCATTATCACATAAAGATACACCCAACAGCTACAATTACATGTCATCTAAGAAGAAAATGAAGATAAATGGAATGAACAAAGAAGAAAAATACATACTACAATTTCATGTGAGCCAGAATCACCAATTTTTTTTATTAATCTTCAAACAAAGCATACATTTTTCATTCTCTTCATTCACGGTGTTAGAGACCCTTTGAAAACCAAATTTGGAACTATTAGAAATGTATCATAATTTTTTTTATAGGGTCTCAAGATGAGTACCCCTCAAAAAATATTCCTTCTTGATTTCTTAATGATTCATCAAAAGATAATGTGTGCTACTTGTAAACGTTGTACTGAAAAAACCTTAACTAACTTGAGTTCATTTCTTGAAATAAAATATTTATAGAAAAAATAAAACAGTAAGGTGTATTGTGCATGGAATCCCCCCACAACATGGTTTGGGGCTCAAAGCCTAAGTTTTGAATAATATTGTTGTAAAAACTCTGCGAATTGCTGGCACGGAGCGCGAATTGTATGTTAGAGTCATAGGGTTGTCCGCTCTAAGTTTTGAATGTAGTGTTGGCCTACCCATGGTTCGTGGACCATGGGATTGTATAAATAGAGTGAGGCTCTAAGTTTTAAATAAGTTAGGGAACCAATAGATGGAGTCTAAAAGATAGCGAGCATAGAGCAATAGTCTAGTATCTTGGGTCATAGTAGTAGGAAGAGGCTCTGCATCTAAGTGCGCAGAGGCCTAGTAGAGTCTGTAGCTAAGTGCACGAACCCTTGCAGCTGAGTGCACAGGGCAGAGTTGAGTCTGTAACCAAGGAAGAAGAATAATAAAGAGAAGTTTTATTTGAATTCCGTGTATCCGTTCTTATGTTATTACATGTTTGATATCAAGTGCAATTATACTATTTATTTACTGCACACTTTTGTATGAATGGTGAATATTGTTATGTATAAATGAAAGCATACAAATAAGCTAAGTTAATCAACTAATATTGGGTTCCTAGTAAGGATTTGGATAATAACACTGTTCAGCCCCCGAGTAGGGCTGCGCGAAGGCAGCATCACTAGCTGCGAGGTACTGATAAGTGCGCGTAGCGACGTGCATGCAGGGTCAAACCGTGGACCACTTGGAACCCATCAGACATCCCCAGGGTGTGGAAACCTGGTTCTAGCACCCTCCCATACTACTTCAGGTGAGACCTCAGTCCATGCTCCGTGAACTGTTGCTGAAAGGGCCAGTAGTACCGGGATTTGTTTGGCTAAATCATCTCTGAACCTGGGTCAGGCCCCAACAAGCCAACAAATGGTTCTGTTGCCGGGACCGCGATCTACATAAGGGATGTCTGATGTCGTGTAACTAGAATCCAACAAAGAAAGAAATTGAAGGGTGGTTAGATAGAAATATTCACGAGTTTGCGACACAGGAAAACAGGAATCCGCGATTATCAAAGGAATAGTGGTTGGAGCGCTACTTATATATGGAAATCCATGAAATTTTCTTTGCATCTTTTCCCTCTGAGTTGTATGAGTGGATCGCGAAGCTAGCAGAAAATCAGGGAAGGTGTAGGCTCAACAAATCAATTGTGTGGACTCTAGAATTAGTGCGCAAACTAGAAGTATCGCAAGAAAATATCACACGCGTTGTGGACCATTGGCTCGATCGAATTATAGGGGGGTTTATCATTGAGTTCGTAGTAGACACAACAGTCAGCTATAGTTAGGTGAAATGATGCTTCCTCAAAGGACCGCGAGGTAAGTACATTAAATTTCTAAACACTTAGATTGAGATGTTATTGTGTGAAAAGTAGGTTATGCGAATAAATTAATGTTTGGGGCTACGCGAAGTGGGAGGATATATAGAAACGGAGGTAGCGTAGAGATAAAGAATACCCCTTGATTTCACCTCGGCAGGAAAGTGAGGAAGGGCTCATGAAAGTTTCTCCGAGAAGCGTGATTAGTTTGATAAGGCAGCAAATTTCGTGCATACCACCTCCACCTACACCGCCACCAGTCTCACCATATTCACCTCCATCTCCGCCAACACCACCTCCGCCACCACCATAGTTCAATATGGCGAGCACAATAAAATTTCCAGTATTCAGAGGAGTAGGTAACGAAGATCGGGACCAATTTTGGTTCGTGGTAAGGGTCATATGGGAAGCACAAGGAGTCGTGCATGACAATATAAAGAAGGCAATGTTGGTGAGTACGTTGCAGGATCACGCACTGACATGGTACATTAAGCATTCTAATGACCATCTGAAAGCGAGGATCGTAGATATCCAGGCCACGTTGAACAGGGAATTTAGCAGGCCAAAGTTGGAGACACGATTGATTATCGGGTTTAAGGAGATCACAATGCTTCTAGGTGAGACCCCATGGGATCTGGATCAAATTCTAAAAAGTATGATTCGTGAAGCCAACATGACCTTGACAAATGGGTAGCACCTCGCATGGTTTGTAGCGTCACTAACTCCGCATCTAAGAACGACATTGTCGCAGTAGAAGTTATCCACCTAGGCTGAATCTTTGGAGATTACAATGGGACTACACGAAACCCCAATACAAGATCCTAGCCTGGGAGTCCAAAAAATCCACACACAACTGCAAAATTTTTGTTTGGAAATGTAGAGCTTGAAACAAGACAGGACAACTCACCCAGAAGTGCACGAGGAGGTATGGTGCATAAAATGCAAAGGCCAGGGGCATGACAATGACCATTGTCCAGTCTTCACGAATTACTTAGCAGGAGGAGGGTCGATGCCATTAAGACCAGAGGCACAAGTAGGACCGAGCGCAGTGCCTACATTATGGTGTGCGATCTGTCAAATAGGAGGAAAACATGCTACGGATAATTGTCATCTATTGCAGAAGTATACACAGACGTCCCAACAATTGTTCTATAATTTCTACAGGTCGGTAGGCCATGATGAGCGCACCTGCAAAAGTTACGAGCTAATGATGGATCAGACTCCTTCCTATAGGGTGCAAGCTGAAACATGAGCCCTCAACCCAAATGTGGGAATGGCATGCACTGGATTTCAGGGGCGCAGATGAGGTCGAGGAGGATTGGGACCAGGAAGGGGTCACGGACAACTAATTTGTTACAATTGCAGAGGGCTAGGGCAATATTCCTGCGATTGTATGAATCCAATGAGAACATCATGTTTATACTGTACTCAGTTTGATCATGAGGCAAAGGATTGCCCTACACTGATAGCGAGGCTACACGAGAAAGGGGTACTCCAGCCTCCCCCGACTCAGAATTTGCAAATGATGAGGTCTGAGCCACGTGAAGAGGACCCAAATGTAAACATAGTGCTCAGAAGCGGTATCACGATAGGAGAGGACAAAGGTAAGCAGCCTGAAGAAAGTGCATGGGTTCGCAAGGCTCCTACAAAGGAACCTAAATTCGATCTGGAGCACGCGAAGGAGACATTCATGGAAGCTAAGAAGAGCTTCATGGAGGCCTCCACTTTAGGTAGTAAGGATCAACTAGAGTTGGAGATGGATCCTTCAATGATCACTACCTTTCTGGAGACATGTATGAAACTGTTGCGTGACAGCAAGGCTATGAAAGGGCTGCAGGAACTTATCACTAGGTGCACTGGGTCAGGAGAACCGCGCGTAGTCTGGAAACTCGGAAAGCACACATCATGAATAGGAAGGGAAATGATATTGACTGCGTAAATCAAGGAGTATGAAATGGATCAAGTAAATCTAGATCTAGGATAAAACGTGAATGTACTACCAAAATAAACATGGGAACACATGGGCAGACCCGCGCTACAATTGTCTCCTATTCAATTGCGAATGGAGAACCAACAGAAGATCTTACCCATGGGAAAATTGCAAGGAGTAACGGTGGATATTGAAGGTGTGAGCGCGCTGGCAGATTTCGAAGTGATAGAGATTGTCAATGAAAACAATCCCTATCCCGTGCTACTAGGAATAGACTGGGCCACCGATATGAATGGAGTAATAAATCTAAAAAAGCGCAAAATGATTTTTGAGAAAAAGTCACTACGCGTAGTGGTGCCTTTAGACCTTGCAGAAGGAGCGTGCTACACAGAGCCAGTGCACGATGACGAGTTAGACTGTATCTACAAGAAAACAACTTGGCAACAGGATTGGGTGAATCCTACAGTGGATGGCCTGATTTTGTGGGAGCGTGAAAGCTCCTACACATCAGATTCAGATGAGGAAACAGAACGATGGCAGAACTGGTTACATGAGGTAACCACACTAAATTGCAACATGATGGTTAGATCATTTCACTGCGTGACAACAGAGGTAAGGGATCTACCTATGTATGATGGGTTGATAGCGATGGATGAATTCCTAAAAAAATTTGAAAGTGTAGTGCCAGAACAATAGCGGTTCAATGACCTGAAATGGGAACTACGCACGATGCCCGCAAGGTGGTGGGGTACGCATCAGAGAAGCATTGAGGATTGACATGGATGTAGAAGGATGATGCACCTATGATTTGGGAAAATGCAGATGCAGCTAGTAGACAGGTATGGTGGACAGGATGATCTACGTACACACCTCGCGAAATGGACCAAGGTCTATGGGGAAGAGCCATAGCCTGAATGGGTACATTTTTTCTATCATACCTTGGATGTCATACCCATGAATTGGTATATTGAGACGGAGCTCCACCATGGTACGAACAAATGGGATATATTGCACGAGGGATTTCTATTAACTTTCACATTGGAATATTGTTGGTGGGCTACTGTTGATGATGCACTATGGGCAATAAAAGCAGCTATCTTCAAAATACCCTAGGAGCCAATGGAAGTACTTCAGCCAGAATGGGTGACATAACTGAGCTGTGTGCTAGAGTGTTACAACGTAAATGTTGAGGAGGATGATGAGGACCCACGAAATATTAACATTCCAGAAACAAAAGGTTGTTGCGAGGTTCGAGGACCATTGATTGAGGATCCCGACATCACCGCGCCGCTAAAAACAAAGCAGGTAAACATTGGAATGGAGGCAGAGCCGAAGTACGCAATGCTTGGGGACTATTGGGATGATGCCACGGTGGATAAGGTTGCTGAGTTACTCCGCGAATACCAAGACTTGTTCCCGACCAAAATTACAAACTTAAAACGGATTGTTGGCGACTTAGGGATGATGGAGATCACCCTGAAACCTGACACGAAGCTGGTTAAGCAACGGCTTTACTACTTGAATCCAAAATATAAGAAAAAGGTCCATGAAGAATTAGACAAAATGCTCACAACTGGAATTATTGATTCAATGGAAGAATCCGACTGGGTGATTCCTATGGTAGTGCAGGAAAACAAGTAGAAGGGCAAAATAAGAATATGCATGGACCTTAGGAAGCTGAACGATACCTGCGTACATGATCCATTCCCGACACTGTTCACAGATGAAGTACTGGAGAATGTTGGTGGCTATGAAGAATACTCATTCATGGATGGGTTCTGAGGGTACCATCAGATCAAGATCACGTTGGAAGACAGGAGAAAAATGACCTTCGCAATGGAATGGGGCTGCTTTCAATACACCATTATTCCATTTGGATTGAAGAACGCGCAAGCCATATTTTCACGCATCGTTGTGCCTACGTTCAAAGAATACATCCACAAGTTCTTAGAGGTCTATTTGGATGATTGGATTGTCTTTGGATTAGTTAAGCACCATGTATCAAGCTTCTGTTTGATGCTGGATACTTGCCGCCGACACCAGATTGTGCTGAACCTTAAGAAGTTCACATTCCTCGTTCCCTTTGGAAACCTGCTGGGACATGTGGTCTGCAAACAAGGACTGATGGTGGACCCTACAAAGATTTCCATTATTCTAAATTTGGAAACATCGCGAAGTGTTAAACAACTGTGCGCTACCTTGGGACACACCAGATACTACAGAAAGTTTATCAAAATATATTCCCAAATCATTGCACCGATGGAAAAATTATTGAAAAAGGATGTTACATTTTGCTAGAATGACGATTGTATGAAAATTTTGGATGTCCTAAAGGGGAAATTGGCCTTCGCTCCAATCCTATTCTTCCCAAAATGGGATGTGGAGTTTCATGTCCATGTTGATGCATCATGTATCGTGCTGGGAGCAGTGCTCACATAGGAGGGCAGGGAAGGTTTGGATCACCCTATTGCATTTGCAAGTCGAAGGTTATCCAAAGTAGAGAAGAACTATTCCACCATTGAGCATGAAGGGTTATCGATGGTGTATGCACTCCAAAAGTATCGACACCATTTGCTCGGAGGACATTTCAAGACGTATACCGATCATTCCATGCTGAAATACCTAATCAATAAGCTTGTGTTGGGGGGGCGCACATGCAGGTGGCTCTTATTGTTCCAGGAATATGATTTTAAAGTCATAGTCAAGCTGGGACACCTGAATGTAGGACCAGATCACTTGTCACGAAATGAGACGGGCAAGGAACCCACTAATTTGGAGGAGGGACTACCTGATGCACAACTCTTTATGGTGGGCGTCCCAGATGGGAACTTCAAAGATATAATCCATTTTCTGACAATAGGGATGGCCCGAAGGAATATTCTATCCAACAGAAGAACGAATTGGTGGTGCGTGCGATAGATTTTTGTATCATCGCGGGGCAGCTATACAAAATGGGAAATGATGAGATATTGCAAAGATACATACCTGAATTTGAACGAAGCCAAATCCTCGTGGAAGCACATGGGGGTGTTATAGGAGGACACTATGCAGGACATGTAACCACACATAAGATTCTTCGTGCAGGATCATGGTGGCCAACCCTACACCAGGATTCGAAAGCGAACTATAAGGCCTGCGATATATGTCAAAGGACTGGAAAACCATTGCGGAGGGACGAGATGTCATTAAACCCACAAATGACACTGCAGCCATTTGAGAAATGGGAAATATACTTTGTGGGACCAATCAAACCTTAGGGAAAGATGGGTGCACGCTAAATCATCAACGCGACAAAGTACCTGACACGACAGGCAGAAGCGTAGCTGGTCAAAGACTGCACGGCCACCACGGCTACGGATTTTTGTTCGAAAATGTGTTGAGCCGATTTGGTTGTCCGAAAATCTTAATGAGTGATCACGGAACACATTTCCTAAATGAAACCATCATCATGCTCACAGAAGAGTCCTAGGTGTACCATCAGAAAAGTACACCATACCACCCACAAGCTAATGGGATAGTAGATGCATTCAACAAAATACTGGAGACGGCGTTGGCCAAAGTATGCAATGCGCAGAGAAATGATTGGGACCTGTGCATACCTAACGTGCTATGGGCTCACAAAACAACATGCAAGAAACTGACGGGACAGATGGCTTTCCAGTTAGTTTATGGCGTGGAAGCTGTCATGCCAATGGAATATATCGTACCTAGTCTGTGAATAGTAGTGCTTACAGGCATGACGGACCGTGAAGCTCTAGAAGAAAGGCTCGCACAATTAGAAGAACTCGATGAAGAACAGTTTTTGGCTAGATTTCATCAGTAGGTACAAAAGCAGCGTGAAAAAGCCTGGCATGACCGCCATATGAAGTTGTGCACCTTCAAGGTAAATGACTTAGTGTTGTTGTATGACAATAATTTTGAAAAATTTCTAGGAAAATTCAGAATGCACTGGCTGGGATCATATGTGGTTAAGGAGGTCACAGATGGAGGTGTCGTCCAGCTATTCAAACTAAATGGAGAACCCTTCCCAGGCAAGGTAAACGACAGTCACTTGAAGCCCTACACGAGTGGGCCGACTATCTGACTAACTGGCTAAAGTACAGTCTTCGCGACCCGAGGATCCGAACAAGGGCATAGGACTATAAACATATGCAGTGGATGCCAGTACAGATGTAAGGACACAATTCAGACACGGAGGAATGAATGAAACAAGTTCAATAAGCAACAGCTCAGTGTGTGGCAGACATTACCACCGTATGGGAACAGTTGGAGGGACTCCGCACCAAAATCGCCACGCCAACAGAGTGACTCGAGGGTGACTCATGATGTTTGTGTTGGGGGCCTATTGGGCATGGAATCCCCCCACAGCATGGTTTGGGCTCAAAGCCCAAGTTTTGAGTAATATTGTTGTAAAAACTCCGCGAATTGTGAGCATAGAGCACAAATTGTATGTTAGAGTCATAGGGTTGTCTGCCCTAAGTTTTGAATGTAGTGTCGGCCTACCCATGGTCCACAGACCATGGGATTGTATAAATAGAGTGAGGCTCTAAGTTGTAAAGAAGTTAGTGAACCAACGGATGGAGTTTGAAAGATAGCGAACATAGAGCAAGAGTCTAGTATCTTGGGTCGTAGTAGTAGGAAGAGGCTTTGTAGCTGAGTGCGCAGAGGCCTAGTAGAGTCCGCAATTGAGTGCGCGGACCCCTGCAGCTGAGTGCGCAGGGTGGAGTCGAGTCTGTAACCAAGGAAGAAGAATAATAAAGAGAAGTTTTATCTGAATTTCGTGTATCCATTCTTATGTTATTACATGTTTGATATCAAGTGCAATTATATTGTTTATTTACTACGCACTTTTGTATGAATGGTGAATATTGTTATGTATAAATGAAAGCATACAGATAAGCTAAGTTAATCAACTAATATTGGGTTCCTAGTAAGGATTTGGATAATAACATTGTTCAGCCCTCGAGTAGGGCTACACGAAGGCAACATCACTGGCTGTGAGGTACTGATAAGTGCACGTAGCGACATGCACGCAAGGTCAAATAGCGAACCACTTGGAACCCATCAGACATCCCCAGGGTGGGGAAACCTGGTTCTAGAACCCTCCCGTACTACTTTGGGTGAGACCTCAGTCCGCGCTCCGTGGATTGTTGCCGAAAGGGCTAGTAGTACCGGGATTTGTTTGGCTAAATCATCTATGAACCCGGGTCACACCCCAACAAGCCAACAAGGTGTCATGATTGACATGATCAGAAAAATATTAATTCACAGTAGACCAGTTCTAGAGGAACAATTGTTGGATTGATGATCTGGAGTCATGGAGAGTTGAAGAATTGGTCACATCTTTGCCACAATGTTGGTATCGGTATAGGAGCATGAAATAAAATGTGATAGGTGACCTTAAGGCCTGTGGGTCCTGCATAATTTGGCTTGGAGCAAAACAAGGTCTTCACCTACCCTGGCATTTGGAAATCTCTCCTTAAATAGTTTACCATTGTCTTACATTAATATTAGGTGATTTCTCTTCCATTAGTGACTTCTTGTGAGTACCTTTTACTTGTTTAGATTAGGATCTTCTTCATGTTGGATTATTATTGTTCTTGTTCATCAAATAGTAACCAATCCATGAACATAATGTTAATCTAGGTTGTCATTGATGTCAATATACCAGTGTTTGTGATGGCAAATTCTTTGATACATGATTGCCCATTGATGCCAATTTATCATAATGCTCATAGTGATGAAAGTTCGATATATGATGATATGATGAGATGGAGGACAGTTGAACAACAATTGAACAACAAATGACACAGGAGGTCAATTGAACAACAATTGAATAGAAAATGACGTAGGAGGCCAATTGAACAACAATTGAATAAAAAATGACGCAGGAGGTCAATTGAATAACAAATGACGCAGGAGGTCAATTGAACAACAAATGATGCAGTAGATCCAGTAGAGCAACAACAATAATAGAGGAGTAAAGAAGAAAAACTATCGAAAGAGTGGAAGAGTGAAGAGAAGTCACAGGAGCAAAAACTATCGGAAGAGCAAGGGTAGGAATGTACGGACTTCCTTGATTGTGGCTGAAGTCCCGCACTCAATCCTAGCCATTGATCTCATAGTCAACCCTTAGATCATGGTCAACTGTGAGGGTTAAGGCCATTTTTAATCCATGTGCCAGTCAAAGACCCGCAAACTGTCGATTGCGATAAGGTTGTGGATCCGATGAACTTATCAACAACTGTTTATTGAAATATCGCATCCACCGCATCAAAAGTATTGAAGCCTTGTTGTTACATTGAAATCCTCAGATTGTGATATGTAATATGGAGGAAGTAATAGACCATGGGAACCCTTTCGATAGTATATAATATCAGCAGAAATCACATCGGCAATTCTATTTTATGCCACCACTCAAAACCTCCGATTGTGATATGTAATATGAACCCGATAGTCCATTACATATGCCTTAAGTGTGGAAAAATGTGCAACACGAAATGCTAAATTTAGAAAGTGCTAAAAATAGAACTGCTAAAAATAGCACTTCTAAAAATAGCAATTTGGACAATGAGCATTTTGGCCACCTTGGGTGAGAGGTGAAACTGTTAAAAATAACATTTTTGGGTCACTTCCTATTTATAGTAGTCCCTGGTCTATCTATAGGAACTAAATTCGAATTTGGTCTTACCAGCAGTTTGGAATTTGGAATATTAATTAATTAATTCTCCATGAGTTAATTAGTTAAGGAAAAGCAAACTTGAAGTCTTTGTGAGAACATGTAATTATTTCTCCACTAATTAGGGAATGTGTCCTTGATTTTCTCCACTGATTGAGGAATTAAGGATGAGTTCTATATTGAGAGGAACAGTTGACTTAGTTTAACTTAGTCAAGTTCAGTTAGATTAATTTAACAAGTTGTTAAATTAATGAGATATAGTTTGTTGATGCTTGCATGCATGTGACAACTATTATTTTCAGGTAACTATGTATTCACTCATGGATAACTGATGCATGTCAGTTTTGTCAAAGACCCAGTTGAGATCAGATGTGGGACAGTGTACTATCAGATGCTAGGATATTTCTAATAAGTATTCCTTACACGGGGAAGGAAATAGGAGCTTGGACCTGAGGTGCAGCCTTTATATACAGGGCTAGGTAGTCCATGAGCTAGATCATCAGAGTACATAGAGAGCATGATAGATTTTGAGCTGATTCTTTTTGTATGTTGTTGAGGATTTCCACTTGATTGATAATACAAAGATGGGGTTTTAGGCTAGTGCTTTTCCCGAATAAATTATTCTTTGTTATGTGTGATCGATTCCTTCTTATCAGTTATATGTGTTCATGCTTGATGTTGCTCATGGTTAATTAAGTTTCTGCTAAGTTTATGGTAGATGTAGATCTAGTATTATGCTTTAGTACATTTCATATATTAGTTGGATCTACAGGTGAAATTTCTACATGATATCAGTGAGATAACTGATTTGTAGAGAAAATTCTACATGGTATTGAAGCACAGGTGATCAAGGAAGAACAGTATACAAGAAGGAATTCGAATTTTATTATTCGGGATATAGATCTCAAGTTCTTATGACATCTATTTCACCGATGGCATTCTATGGTATGAGGCTTGCGTATGCCCTTGATGGCAGCTCAAACTATATAGCTTGGAAGGATCATATGGAGGCAGTATTGGAAGATAACAGCCTCAAGGACTTCATTGATCAAGAAGTCCCTAAGCCTACTGATGCTACTCAACTGGCAGAATGGAAGAAGTGTGTGTCTAGAACTAGGAGAATTCTCTTGGAGGGAGTGCGAGATCACATTGTCTCGAGCCTCCATGGGAAGGAGATTCCATTTATGTGGAAAAAATTGAAAGATTTATATCAGAATAGTAGTGATCAGAGGAAGCTGGCACTGAAGGACAAACTTCGAAAGATCAAGTGTGAAAAGGATGAGATGATCTCTATGTATCTGACCAAGCTCATCACATGCAGGGATGAGCTTGCAAGTGTAGGGGTCGTGACAACCGATAATGATATGGTGAGTCTAGCACTCCTTGGCCTTCCTAAGAGCTGGCATAGCTACCAGGACTTGGTTAATGGAAGGGAGAAACTGCCAGATTGGGAACGACTATGGTTGAATTTGATGCAGGAGGAGATCGGACAGAGCACCAGAGACGGTTCTTCATCCATGGAGGATGAGAACTGTGCCTTAATGAGTAAGGCAAAGAAGGGGAAGGAGAAGGTTTCTCTTTTCGAATCTAGTTCTTCCAATGGTGGGAAGAAGGTTGACAAACCGAAAGTGTGATGCTTTTGTTGTCATGAGGTGGGCCATTTTGTTACAAATTTTCCACTGAGAAAATCCAAGAAGGGATCCGGGGAAGGATCTAAAGGTGAGGCACTTGCTTCACAGTTCGAGTTAGATTTCACACTCTTCGCATGCATGGTTTCATCCATGGTGGGAAGGGGTTGGTTTCTTGACAATCGAGCTTCTTTCCACATGACCGGTGACAAGAGTTTGTTCAGTGCTTTGGAGGAGAAAGATCTCTAGATACTCATAGCGATGGGTAATGATGAAAAGTATAGTGTCTCAGGTGCAGGCACAGTTAATTTTTAGAGGGAGCATGGAGTTCACCTTACCTTGACCGATGTCAAGTATGTACCAAGACTAAAGAGAAACTTGGCATCGATCGCGATGCTGGAAGACAGAGGCTATGATGTAGTCTTCAGTAAGGGAAAGGTTTTCCTTAGACGCATCATCACTAGACAGGTGAAGCAGATTGGTTCATGGGTCAAGAAACTGTATGCTCTTGAGGTTCAAGATGCATGCAAAGCCTTGAGAAGCAAGGCAACTGATGGAGACTTGGTGGTTGAGAGGGAGATTATATTACCTCTCAACATGCAACACCATAAGAAGTCTCAGACGATTATGGAGGAGCCACGATTGGTGCAGTAGCTTCAGGAGGTTGTGGAGCAGCCACAACAAGGGAAGCTGAGTGGAGATCGAGTAGAGACATCTACTCATGCAGAGAGCTCTAATAGGGGGAAACTTTGAGCCAGGTGGGCAAAGGGATCACATGCAGCCATACTTCCAGGTGGGAGGTGGGGCGATATAGAGTGATCGTCCCAAGGAGGAGGGGCAGGATCCTTGAGGTACCCAACCTCTTGGATGATACCTTGCTACGGGAGTCCCGATGTGGAGTAGCAAGAACTGACTGATTGGGTAGTGACAAATGCGGATGGAGTGGCAGAGAGAGCTATAGTGCAGGGAATCCCAAGACAGTGCAGAGCATGCAAGTTGTAGCAATGCGAGAGGCACAAGTGTGTTGCACAGTGCAGGGTAGCACAGAGAAGGGTGCAACAATGCGAGATGCATGGAGATGTTGGAGTAGCGCAGAGATCAGAGAGGGAGCACTTGTTAGCAACAGGTAGAGCTTCAACATCAAAGTATGTTTCTAGCCCAACAGAGTGGTCAGTTGGGAGTTTAGTTTTTTTTTTTTTTTTTTTTTTTTCGAGTGTTGCTGGAGCAACCACACTTGGTAGATGTGTTGCATGCAGAACATTCTAGAGTTACAAGATCGATTTTGATAGGAAGCCTTTCTTGTTGAGAGGGAGTGTTGAAAAATGTGCAACAATAAATGCTAAATTTAGAAAGTGCTAAAAATAGAATTGCTAAAAATAGCACTTCTAAAAATAGAAGTTTTGTCAATGAGCATTTTGGCCACCTTGGGTGAGAGGTGAAACTGATAAAAAGAACATCTTCTAAAAATAGCATTTTTGTGTCCCTTCCTATTTATAGCAATCCCTGGTCTATCTATAGCAAGTAAATTCAATTTTGGTCTTACCAGCAGTTTGGAATATTAATTAATTAATTCTCCATGAGTTAATTAGTTAAGGAAAAGCAAACTTGAAGTGTTTGTGAGAACATGCAATTATTTCTCCACTAATTGGGGAATGTGTCCTTGATTTGCTCCACTGATTGAGGAATTAAGGATGAGTTCTATATTGAGAGGATCAGTTGACTTAGTTTAACTTAGTCAAGTTCAGTTAGATTAATTTAACAAGCTGTTAAATTAATGAGATATAGTTTGTTGATGCTTGCATGCATGTGACAACTATTATTTTCAGATAACTATGTATTCACTCATGGATAACTGATGCATGTCAGTTCTGTCAGAGACCCAGTTGAGATCAGATGTGGGACAATGTACTATCATATGCTAGGATATTTATAGTAATTATTCCTTGCGTGGGGAAGGAAATAGGAGCTTGGACCTGAGGTGCAGCCTTTATATACAAGGCTAGGTAGTCCACAAGCTATATCATTAGAGTACAGAGATAGCAGGATAGCTTTTGAGCTGATTCTTTTTGTATGTTGTTGAGGATTTCCACTTGATTGATAATACAGAGATGGGGTTTTAGGCTGGTGCTTTTCCCGGATAAATTCTTCTGCGTTATGTGTGATTGATTCCTTCTTATCAGTTATATGTGTTCATGCTTGATGTTGCTCATGGTTAATTAAGCTTCCGCTAAGTTTATGGTAGATGTAGATCTAGTATTATGCTTTAGTACATTGCATATATTAGGTGGATCTGCAGGTGAAATTTCTACATGATATCAGTGAGCTAGCTGATTTGTAGAGAAAATTCTACATTAAGATGATATCGCGTCCACCACATCGCAAGTCTCTTTAAAGACTTCCCACATTGAAATCCGCCAATTGCGATATGTATGTGGACCCACTGCACCATTATAATATGTCCTAAAGAAATAGCGCATGTTAAGAGTTGCGATTGCGGGACCTCTGAAAGTTGCGATTGCGATTAATGACATTGATGTGGGACCTCATTGGGTATGGTCTCTCCTATGAAATCCTCCATGAAGAATGAGTCTATTGTATGAATATTGAAAAAAAGGGTCTCTCTGATATAATTTTAATATGCAACATCTATTGTAATTTAGTCTGTCTTCCAAATGGACGTGTCTTTTGAGTATTGGTGAACTCGAAGAGACAGAGGAAGTCGAAGATTAGGAAGCCGGAGGTTGAGCGATTGAAGAAGGAAGCCAAAAGGTTGAGTGAGCGTAGAAGGAAGCCAAAAGGTCAAGTGAGCACAGAGGAAGCCAAAGATCAAGTGAGGGAAGAAGGTCGATTGAGCGCAGAGGAAGCCGAGGATCAAGCGATTGAAGAAGGAAGCTGAAAGGTCCAGCGGAAGAAGAAAGGAAGCCAAAGCGCGAGCAAAGAAGGAAGTCGAAGGGTCTAGTGGAAGAAGAAGGAAACCAAACGTCAAACATTTTGTTGACTGGGTTATTTATTGAAAATCTTGGACCTGTGTTTGGTAGTGATTTCAGATAACAGTTCAAAAGGACGCTCTGCGGATCTAAGAAGATTATCTGAGTATGAATAGGCTAGGGTTGTTTCTTAATTGAATGTACAATATGAAACTTCAATAGTCACTCCTCTCAAGAAGTCATTCTTGAAGCAGTTACTCATGAAGCCTCACTCCCGAAGCATTTACTGTGACAGTAAAAACAAAGGGTCGAAACAGAGTTGTTTTGAGAAGACATTGAGGCCTAGCACATATATCTTGTTGATAAATATCAACAGATCTTGGAGACATTATTGGAGATCATGATGGCTAATTGGAATCATCATGAGGTAACTTTCCAAACCTTGTGTTGGCAATATGAAGAGTTGTGAAGACTCCTTCATATGAAGACAGGTTGTCATTGATGATGTAGCATGGAGACTACAGTGAAGCTATAGATTGACAGAATTCAGTGAAGAAGATTTTGGGAGCAGAGAATTACTACCAAACATATCTAGACAATATATAGTAGAGGGTTGGATCCCTTGGGGTTGGTGCCTCAGAATTGGAAGGATTGGTTTCCTTAGAGTTGGTACTCCTAAATCCAAGGTTGGTGCCTTGAAGGTTGGAGCCTCACAAAAAGTCCAAGTTGGTGCTTGGTAACATGTTGGAGCCTTATATATATTGTATCTGATTTATTGTAAATATTATATTAATAAAATCATTTATTCCTATTGTTCATTTTGTGTTCTAAATATAAATTATTTAACTGGTAAAAATAACAATTGAAAAGGAATACTGATTCAACCCCCCCCAGTATTTCCAGCAATTGGTATCAGAGCTAGTACCTTCACTCAAAAGCCTAATAGCTTGAAGGTTGATCATTAGAACACAAATGGCGAAGCCAAGGAAGAAAGTCTCCAATCCTCCTAAAGATGTGTCTCCCTCTACCACTGAAATAGAAGTTAATCAATTTGTGGAGGCTCCATGGTTCAATGGAAACTTTGATATATGGGAAGCAAGAATGAGGAATTTCTTAAAGACTCAAGGAACTGAAGTATGGGAATCAATAATTACTAATAACATGATGAATAAAGAATCCAAGGAGTACAATGCAAAAGCAATGAAGGAAATCTTGAATGGGCTACCAGATTCTATAAAGAACAATTTAGGAAAATGTTCGTCAGCAAAGGGTATATGGGTCAAACTTCATGACCTTCACTCAAAAGGATCATTGACCATGACCACCAGTCAAGAAGATGATGGAAACCAAGAAGGAAATCCAGAACCCATCATAGAAGCTGAAGATCTCCTCACTAAACTTATGGCTGCCATGGAAGAGATTATCAATTTGAAAAAGGAAAACGAGGAACTTAATAAGAAATCACTAGTTGGTGACGAAGACCAAACAAGGAAGAAAGTTGACCTCGTCAAGCTTCAAGTACAATAAAGGGATGAAGAGCCTGCCAAGCTTAAGAAGGAATTTCATCAAAGAAAAAGAAAGCATCATGAAGAAGTCATATCCATGACAAGTCAATTGGATAAAGCAAAGAAACGGGAAGATACCTTATGAAGTCAACTTGAAAAAAGGCAAAAGAGCTTGAACAAACTTGAAGAAGAGATTGGTCAGTACAAGGTAGAGGTCTCCTCTCCCAAATCTCAACTACAAGAAGCAAGAAAGCTAGAAAAAGGAGTTGAGAAGACAATGGAATCATTGGCGATCATAGAAGGATAGGTTGATGAAGCAGAAAAGGAGAGAAACACCATGATATGTCAAATAAAAGAAAAGGATGGATAAATCTTCAAATTAAAATCTAACATCAACCTTCTCAAGGCCAAAACATGTAAAGCTACAAGGATCAAGAAGAAATGGAGAGTAGTCTAGAAAAGGAAAATGATATCAAAATGAAGCCAGATATCATCTCCCTTAAATTAGAAGCAAATGAACCAATACGTATTAAGGAAGAGATTGAGAAACAACTTGCTAAGAAGAATAATGATTTCGAAAAATTGGAAGAAGAGATTGTCTCCCTCAGGAAAAAGGTTGAAGGGATGGACAAAACCTTGAAGTGCTCTCAAGCCTTGGATGACATGCTCAACCATCAAAGATGTCCATTTGATAAATTAGGTCTCGGGTATGTAGGTGAATCCTCAAGCAAGAATGATAACGCTTCAAACAAAAAGGATGTGAGGAAGATAGAAATAAATGTTAATTCTCACAGTTCCAGCAAAGGCAAGGAGAAGAGTCAAGGCAACAATGGAAGAAATCTCGCTCCAAGAAGAAATGTATATGTTGTCAAGGATGTAAGAAGTAATAATTATCATCAAAGGATATCAAGGTAGAAAGGCTTCAGAAGTACATCAAGGAAATCTCCATCTCCCAGGTACCAAAGTTTATTTCTTGGTTATTTTTATTCTTGTACAAACTTTGGACACATGGCAAAAGATTGTAGGGCTTATAATGATCACTCTCAATCTCCGAGAAGCAATTTCGCAAGAAGAAGTCATGAATTCTTATTCATGAACAACAATTTTTTTGAGACATGAAGAAGGGATAATGTGCTAGTTGATGATGAGGAAACAATCCTTCTATCTTGAGTAAAAAGAAGAGCACCACGTCAGGGGGAGTAACATACCCATAAAAATATACTATTCACAAAGAACAGAAGTAGTTCGACAGGGGGAGTTCTTATGCACTCCTTTGCCATTCATGTCAAAGGGGGAGAGAAGAAGAATATTGCAACCAATGAAAAGGGGGAGATTGTTAATCTAGGTTGTCATTGATGTCAATATAGAAGTGTTTGTGATGGCAAATTCTTTGATACATGATTGCCCATGAATGCCTATTGATCATAATGCTCATAGTGATGAAAGTTCGATATATGATGATATGATGAGATGGAGGACAATTGAACAGTAATTGAACAACAAATGATGCAAGAGGTCAATTGAACAACAAATGACACAGGAGGTCAACTAAACAACAATTGAACAGCAAATGACGCAGGAGGTCAATTGAACAACAATTGAATAGCAAATGGCGCAGGAGGTCAATTGAACATCAGGAGGTCAATTGAAAAACAAATGATGTAGTAGATCCAGTAGAGAAACAATTATAAGAGAATAGTAAAGAAGAAAAACTATTGGAAGAGCGAAAGAGTGAAGAGAAGTCACAGGAGCAACAACTATCAGAAGAGCAAGGGTAGGAAAGTGCGAACTTCGTTGATCGTGGCTGAAGTCCTGCACTCAATCCTAGCCGTCAATCTCATAGTCAAGCCTTAGATCATGGTCAACTGCATGGGTTAAGGCCATTTTTAATCCATGTGCCAATCGAAGTCCCGCAAACCGTCGATTGTGATAAGGTTGTGGATTTGATGGACTTATCAACAACTGATTATTGAAATATCGCATCCACTGCATCACGAGTCTTGAAGGCTTGTTGTTACACTAAAATCCTCAGATTGTGATATGTAATATGGAGGAAGTAATAAACCATTGGAACCCTTTCGACAATATATAATATCGGCCAAAATAATATCGACAGTTCTATTTTATGCCACCACTCAAAACCTCTGATTGCGATATGCAATATGGACCTGATAGTTCCATTACATATGCCTTAAGATGATATCGTGTCAGCCACATCGCAAGTCTCTTTAAAGCCTTGCCACATTGAAATCCGTCGATTGCAATATGTATGCAGACTCTCTACACCATTATGATATGTCCTAAAGAAATATCGCATGTTAAGAGTTGTGATTGCAATTGATGATGTGGATGTAGGACCTCATTGGATACGGTCTATCCTATGAAATCCTCCATAAATAATGAGTCTATTGTATGAATATTAAAAAAAATGGCCTCTATGATATAATTTTAATATGAAACATCTATTGTAATTCGGCCTCTCTTCCAAATGAACGTGTCTTTTGAGTATTGGTGAACTTGAAGAGACAGAGGAAGCCGAAGATCGGGAAGCCGAAGGTTAAGCGAGCGAAGAAGGAAGCCAAAAGGTCGAGTGAGCTTAGAAGTAAGCTGAAAGGTTGAGTGAGCACAGAGGAATCCGAAGATCAAGTGAGCAAAGAAGGTCGAGTGAGCGCAGAGGAAGCCGAAGATCAAGAGATCGAAGAAGGATGCTGAAAGGTCCAGCAAAAGAAGAAAGGAAGCCAAAGCGCGAGCGAAGAAGGAAGTTGAAGGGTCCAGCAGAAGAAGAAGGAAACTGAATGTCAAACATTCTATTAACTGGATTATTTATTGAAAATCTCATACCTGTGTTTGGTAGTGATTTCAGATAACAATTCAAAAAGACTCTCTGCGGGTCTAAGAAGATTATCTAAGTATGAACAGGCTAGGGTTGTTTCTTAATTGAACGTACAATATGAAACTATGACATTCACTCCTCTTAAGAAGTTATTCTTGAAGCAGTTACTCCTAAAGCCTCACTCCCGAAGCAGTTACTATGACAGTAAGAACAGAGGGTCGAAATAGAGTTATTTTGAAAAGACATTGAGGCCTAGTGCAAATATCTTGTCGATAAGTATCAGTAGATCTTGGAGACATTATTGGAGATCATGATGGCTAATTGAAATCATCATGAGGTAAATTTTCAAACCCTGTGTTGGCAATATGAAGAGTTGTGAAGACTCCTCCATATGAAGACAGGTTGTCATTGATGATGTAGCATGGAGACTACAGTGAAGTTGTAGATTGACAGAATTTAGTGAAGAAGATTTTGGGAGTAGAGAATTACTACCAAATATCCAAACAATATATAGCATAGGATTGGAGCCCTTGGGGTTGGTGCCTTAGAATTAGAAGGATTCGTGTCCTTGGAGTTGGTGCTCCTAAATCCAAGGTTGGTGCCTTGACAAGACAGGGTTGGTGCCCTAGAGGTTGGAGCCTCAAAAAAATTCCAAGTTGGTGCTTGGTACCATGTTGGAGGCTTATATATATTGTATATGATTTATTGTAAAGATTATATTAATCAAAACATTTATTCCTATTGTTCATTTTGTGTTCTAAATATAAATGATTTAACTAGTAAAAATAACAATTGAAAAGGAATATTGATTCACCCCCCCCCCCCAGTATTTCCAACACATAAATAGACAAGAGACACAGCATGTAGGCTATAAGTTAGGGCCAAAACCTCTCACTCTTTGAGAGGAAAACCTACACAAATTCTTCTTATAGAGATTCCAATTGACAAATACCAAGGCCAAGACACTTGACCTATTAGTTACACTAATACCAAGCCACAAGTCCTCTAGATTGTCTTCTCTTCCTATTGACTCCTCTTTCTCTTTGATCCTTTAAGCATTAAGACATTCACATCAATGAGATCTCATCTAGATCTCTTCTCGTGAGACCTTCTTACTATCATCAACAATGATCTTTGGTTGTACCAAACTGTCATGTCTTCAAGGTTGTTTCTCTGCACTTGATGTGATACCTAGACAAAGAGACTCTTCATTGTAGGAAGCATCTTGTTTTCCCTTTATCTTCCTTTAGAAGCTCATGTGATCACATTTGAATATGTCTTGCTTCCACTGTGTACCGAGCTTAAGAAATATTCGAGCTATGTTATCTTGGCCCTTCAATACTCTTTGCTATCACCATGATCTGAACATAAGAGGAACTTGAGTTCCCTACCCAATCTCCATTCGTGTGCCTTAGACCAATCTATTTTCTCACATCCAAACTCTGTAATTATTATGTGAAATTGAAGAGGTTTCAAAATTCTTCTCACTATGCTAGAGATCCAAAATTTTCTATTCTACCCAACTGAAAAACTCAAAGATAGATGCGAAATATTCTGCCTATGGAATAGGACGAGGTGGGTATATATAGTATTTTTTCCTATATTTATAAGCCAACATGAGCCTATGAACCATTTTGTGTGCATAATGTGAGCCGACATGAGTTATTATTTCATCTTGCAGGCTGACATAGGAAGAGGAGGATTGTGCTTGTCTTTGGAGGGCTATTTGCTAGAATACATTTGACATATCTTTATACATGACATTGACCTTTTGACAAATACTAAGGCTCTTAATGGGAGCCATCTAAAAATAAACTTCTTTCTCATGAAACCCATGAAGCAAGGCATTAAAAAAATAATTTTGTTTTCTTATTTACTTCATTTACAAAATCACAATTACAATGTCATTATGAAGGCTGAACATAGTTACATTTTACAACACTCTATCTTAATTAGGGAGGTATTCATAATGGTAATTGTTAATTCTCAATATGAATGATTTCTCATAAGAAGAATCGGATTGGTAACCCATTTTTTAAGCACCATATAAACCATCATTCTTACATTGCAAGGCAGTGAATAACAACTCTATCTCTCCACAAGACCTGAGCTCAATGATGGAGAGACCAATGATTTATAGACACTCTCATCATTGTCTCTCTCAGATTATATCCTACATTGGTACTAAATATATGTTCCATGAGGATTATTCTTATCTTGGACTCCCCAACCCTTAAAGAATATCGGTCCTCCATGACTACTCTTCTATTGGATTCCCTATATCATCCTCAAATAGTATCAGATGCCAAATTATTACCGAATCCTCTCATTTTCTCTTCCTAGGTGAAGACCAGAATGATGTGTCTATCCATCCCTCTCAATTAGGAAGGACATATCTATTCCAATAAAGGAATTTACTCATTCATACACAAGGAATGTAACTAAGCTCCCGCTTGGCTTAGGAATTTCCAAGTTTCATCCAAGTAAGAAACTTTCAAGGCTCCCTCTCAAAATAGGGACCTTCAGCAGCTTCTCAGGTGGAGATGATTGGGCAACCATTTGTTTTAAGAACTACTTTCTTTGGTGTCATGAATTTCTTATTTTTTGTGGAGTCTTCATCTTTAGGGGATTTCTTCATAGGACATAGACCATCCATCACTTCCATCCATCAGCCATGTCATCATTCATTTCATCAGAAAGTGATTCATCAGTCTTCATCTGGCATTACTTCATGTTTTGCTACCTTCACCAAGCTTTATTTTCTAGAAGGTTCTTGCATCCTTCTACAAGGTTCTTTATAGAAGACATTCATAGTTCTTCCCTTTGGTATCCCTGCATAAGCTCATCCAAATAGTTGTTCAAAAATAAGAGATGTACACTTAAATAAAAATTACCTTTGTGATGGTATTTCATTATGACATATTCCTATAGGTGTCAACGTCCTGCATACATGTTGACACATCTCCCAAAGATATCCATTGTCAAGGGTCTCCATTTTTTTCAGACTTCCATCAGAGTCTTCAAATCTTTATGAGATATTTCCTAGTCAAATATTTCTTTGTCTTCTGGATGTTGATTTCCTTTACCATGGTTGCATACCTCACGATCTCTTCCTTCCTTCCACACATTTCATTCCAGGAGATTCCAATTAGAGTTCCTTAATTGTAGTCAATCACCTTAGATTCCATATTAGGACATATTATGTTGATTTCATCTAGTGTGGCCTATTGCTTTCTGCATCTTTTCATAGGAGGATATCCTTCTTCCTTTCATATGCTTCTCAAGATAGAAGTAGTCATCCATGTTACTTTCAATCATATAACATGACATTATAGTATTTAATATAGGCATACATACCTTATTTACCTTTAGTTCATCTAGGATTCTTTAAGCAACTTCCCTGATTGAAAATATCTTCAACCTTTTGATCTGCTTCATCTCTTATGTCATCATACCATCATCCCATGAACTCCATAAGTTGGAGTTCCTAATGAAACACTTGCTTCCTCTCTATATCGGTGAATCCCTCGATGAGGATTCTATCAAATAATCTTGAGGATATCACATATCCTTATTCAATGGATGTTTCCCTTTTGATTGATGTATGATGAGACTTGTCCTGAATGACTTCTTCCTTTGATCTTTCAATGAGGTTACCAAGGGCTATATCCTTCAAAGTTGACTATCATACATTCTTCATATTTCTTATCGTGATGTCACAAGTTCTTACTTCTAATGATTTTATTCTTCCTTCGACTTCCTTCTTTCAACTTCCTCCACTTCTTTGGTGAAATGGACTTCTTCTCTATAATTATTGTTATTGTCCTTCTTAAGCTAAGGAAAATCTTTCCTATAATGTTCATAGCATTGAATCTTAGCTATGTTACTCTTTCCTTTCAACAAAATTTCCGAATCCTTTGTTTTGATCCTTCAGCACTTTTTCCCTCAACTTGTCTTGTTCTATCTTGCATAGAAACCATAAGTTGTTGAATGGGATAGCCTTATTATCCTCATAGACATTGTTTTCTTGTTTATCAGTTAGTGAATTTAGAACAATGAGGATTATCTTTCCCAGATCTTGCAATTGAGATCTTATGAAGATAACCCTTTATCCTTTGACACATTCAACTTGTGTAGATCATATCTAAGTGATGTGACCTTCTTTATCACATATTCAGAGAATATCTCTACCATCCTATCATATATATCTCTTTGATTTCTCTAATAAAAATATATAGGGATGAGGGATATTTGACTGATTACATAGGAATCCCTTGATCCCGTTGATCCCTTTCCATGTATTCAGGGGAGACCTTTCCATTGATGTGTTCAATGAATTCACTTTCTTCAAGGACTATGTCTATCCTCCTTTTCCATGCAAGGAATTTCGATGACCCAACCGGCTTATAGATCTCCTTGCAAACATGGATTCATTTTACCAAATTGATTAAAGAATGAAAGATACTTACTTGAAAAGTGAGGATGAAATATTCAAATTGATCAATTTGATGATGGTTGAAGAATATGTATTAGTGCTCCTTTTGGATGATCTTCTTCCAAATGAAAAACCCTTCTTTAGTGAGAGGATATTGCTCCTTTTATGATGACAATGCCTTTAGATCTAGCTCTCCTTGTTGATGGTGATATATGAGTATGTTTTGTTGCTTCCTCGAATGATTTTCTACAAGGATAAGGAGGGGATCCTTGCTGAAATGATAGGGAGATTTCCTTATATCTTTGAAGATGATGATAATGCCTTCTCGCCTTCAAGATACTTCAACTTAATTTGTAGTGTAGATTAGAAATGCTTCTAGGATTTTGAATCCAAGATGATGTGATCTTCAATATTAAGGTACTTCGAGCTACATTTCTTTGTATATAACTTGATGAGGGTCTTTGTGGTCTTTTGATGATGACTATAGGATTCAAAACTTTTGTTGTTATAGAATTCTTATTCAATCTAGGGTTTAATTATTTAATGTAGATCTTGATCTTTTTCTTTGATAACCTTCAACTTACTTTGATGACTTTATTGAAACTTGATCCTTCAGTGTCTCTTTGATTAGATGCCCTTCCTTTGACTTCAATACCTTAGCTTGGATACCATGTTGAGAAATCTAGTGCATTAGCATTAGGTGATTTCTCTTCCATTAGTGACTGCTTGTGAATACCTTTTACTTATTTATACAAGGATCTTCTTCATGTTAGATTATTAATGTTCGTCTTCATCAAACAATAACCAATGCATGAACATAAATAGACAAGAGACACACCATGTAGGCTATAAGCTAGGGCCAAAACCTCTCACTTTTTGAGAGGAAAACCTGTACAAATTATTCTTATAGAGATTCTAATTGACGAATACCAAGACCAAGACCCTTGACCTATTAGTTACTCCAAGACCAAGCCATAAGTCCTATAGATTGTCTTCTCTTCATGTTGACTCCTCTTCCTCTTTGATCCTCTGAGAATTGAGACATTGACATCACTAAGATCTCATCTAGATGTCTTCTCGTGAGACCTTCTTACTATCATCAACAATGATCTATGGTTGTACCAAATTGTCATGTCTTCAATATTGTTTCTCTGCACTTGATGTGATACCTAGAAAGAGAGACTTTTCATTGTAGGAAGCATCTCGTTGTCCCTTTATCTTCCTTCAGAAACTCATGTGATCACATCCGAATATGTCTTGCTACCACTGTGTACCAAGATTCAGAAAGATCTAAATTGTGTTATCTTGGCCCTTCAATACTCCTTGTTGTCACTTTGATCTGAACATAAGAGGGATCTGAATTCCCTACCCAATATACATTCTTGTGCCATAGACCAAGCTCTTTTCTCACATCCGAACTCTATAATTATTCTGCAAAATCTCAGAGGTATCTGAAGTCTTCTCACTATGCCAGAGATATGAAATTCTCTATTCTACCCAACCGAAAAACTCAGAGATAGATACAAAATATTTGCCTGTAGAATAGGCCAAGGTGGGTATATATAGTAGTTTGTTTGTATATATAAGCTGACAAGAGTTTATGAACCGGTGTGTCTCCATAACGTGAGTCGACCTGAGTTATTATTTCATCTAGCAGGTCGACATAGGAAGAGGAGGATTTTTCTTGTCTTTGGAGGGCTATTTGCAAGAATACATTTGACATATATTTATATGTGGCACTAACCTTTTGAAAAATCCTAAGGCTCTCAATGAGCGCCATCTAAAAAGAAAATTCTTGCTCATGAAACCCATGAAGTAAGGCATAAAAAAATAATTTTATTTTCTTCTTTACTTAATTTACAAAATCACAATTATAATATCATTATGAAGACCAAACCTAGTTATATTTTACAAAAATCCCAACAACTGGGCAATCGTGCTTGGACCCTCTGCTCAAACTCTAAATCAAAAGCAATTACATCCTTCAATACTTTCTCTAGACATTCCTCAGCTTTGGGTTTGGCATCTTCTTTCTAGACCATTTTCGAGACCTCCATGATTGTCATCATCTGATCTACAACATCTATGGACCTCAACTCACTGAGTGGTTTTTCATTGACATATTGGATAAATATTTTAGATGTCTCAACATTCTTTTCACCCTCCACCTTGGTAGATAAGATGAAGAACCCATAATCCTTGATTATAATGTTTTTCTCTACCATCAAAGTTATATACTCCCAGTTTTTCTTCATATTTTTTATCACTTCATCTAATATTAGTTGTTTAGCCTGGAGGAGAGACATGTTTCCTTTCAATCTTCCTTTCAGTGCAGTGATTTCTTGATTTGGTGTCTGTAGATTTTTGTTGATCAGTTCTACATAGGTATTGGCAGTCTCTAGCTGCTTCTCCTTTTGTGCAAGAGCATGATTGGAATTGTCTAAATCTACATGTACCTTATTGAGTTCTCCTTCTAAGATTTGTAGCTTAGTGAAGCTTTTAGTGAGTTGTTTTGTAGTATTTGTGGATTCTCTAGTATGAGCACTACACAAATGTGGGAGTTGATTTTCTTTTGAAGCTCAGCTCCCTATTGCTTGAGGGCCACCAATTCATTATTCACATCTATTATCTCCTTATACATGATCTCTTTTTCTTCCTCCACCTGTGCTAGTTCTTTGGACTGCACATGTTCACTAGCAGGCATCTTTAGCTTATGCCTCAGTTCTTCGATTTCAACTTGTGAACCCTGGATAAGAATTTCTAAGACAACTTTGTCCTATGGATTCACTCCCAACTTCACAATTAGTTCCTTTAAGTTCTGTTTTTGCATGTGTAAGGATATAGAGTTAGCCATATCTTGTTTAAGATTCATTGCAACCTTCTCCAACAACTTTTCATCTTTACTAATGGTCATGGCATTCCTGCTTAGCTCACTATACAACATTTCTCCCACCTACCTGTGAAAGTTTAGTTTTTCAGGCAAAGGGGCACTTGTTAGGTCCAGAGGTACATCCAAAGCCTTAAACCATGAGCCTGATGGGAGGGACTTTGACAAGGGGTGGTGTAGTTAAAACTTCATCTAGTTCCTCTCATGGCATCTAAGAGTCTAGTTTGGTAGGGCACAAAATGTGATGCCAGTTGCCGTTACATCTCTTCCCTCACTTTCTTGTTACTTTCCTCCATCACCTTCCTTGTAGGCCAACTAGATTTTGTCATTTTTGAACTCATTGCATAACTCATAAGGGCTACCTCTATAGATGAGGAGTAGGGTCACCTGGAAGCCTAGATGGTCTGGCTTTATCTCCATCAACTTCGTTTCAATATCCTCTTCCTTTGACTCTCAGATCTTGGCCCTTTCGTTGGTATGAATGTCCTCCAGTTCATGACATCTTCGGTCCCATCGACACTCCTTTTATGTGTCTTGTCCTTTGTTGTTGGAGTCTCAATCTCTAGCCTATATTCATGATCATAGGTTGAAGCATTAGTTCTTTTTATTTTATTTGCAATGACACCATGGGGGTCATAATACCAAATATCTCCCATTTCAAAATTCATTTCTTTCAAAAAATTCTTAGTTGGTTGAAAGGCCTGCCTGGTATTAACAATGAAAGGGCATATAGGCTTTCTGTTGTAGCGGCTACAACTACCCTCCAAAATTTTGCCTTAGCCTGTTTTGGAGCCTCCCTACCAACCTTACACAACACTTTGTCTTGTTTCGTCAATTACTCAAGCTTCAAGTGTTTTCCTCGCACAAAGGCAGCCTGTTGATCACAGTTGATCGATTCCCCTTATAGGCTGCTCACCCAGACTTGGTCCAGCTGCAGGCTGAGCAAGTTGCCCTTGAAATTTTTTCAATTTTGGAGGGCAACCATCCTTCCCTCCAAGAATTGCACAATCCTCTTTGACAACCTGTTGGGCTCCAGGATTGTGCAATCCTACCAGCCAACCCTCCCAACAGGATTTGTGCAAATTTTCGTAGCAGTAGGCTGTTTAGCCCAGTATTTTCACAAATCTAGGTAGCAGTCAATTGCACTGCCTAGAAATTATGCAAATCTCCTGGGTAGCCAGCCCAACTCCCAACTAGAAATGTGCATTTTTCTCCAGTAGTCGAGCAGTCTCTTGCATGTGCAGCTGAGTTGACCAGTTCCCTCTAGAACTGAGAAAAATAGACTTACATGCATGGGCTACTTCTCCCAAGACAGCATACAAAGGCATCCCTTGTTTCATGGATTTGTGTTTAGCAGTTGGAGGTTACATGCAAGGAGCAACTTTGAAACCTCCCACCAAGTGTCACTTCCCCTATATTCATGGCATGCATGTCACAACATCGATGTGACCAAAACTCATCAACCAGATGCTGCAGATCTCATTCCTCACATCAACCTTGTAGCTCTAGCATCCCACATCACATCTAGGAGCAATCAGCACATTCAGCTCAACTGTTTTAGGGTGAGCCCGCTTCTCATGCCTTGTGCTGCATTTCTGTCACTGTTTGTGTTTTCACTTGTAGGAATATTGTTTTCTTGATTTCTTTTAATGCTTTCTATCGTTCACATATATACTATCTTTTCGTAGCTTTGTTTTAGTTTTCGTTTCTATCTCACTATTGTCGCATGCATGAAACTATTTTTCACGGACGTTCGCCCCACCGGCAAACTGCCTAACCCACATGCATGTTGATCTGTTTGCTGAATCTTTCATTCATGTTTTGCAAGCACTATTAATCACTTATGTTATCACTTAGTGTCGCCATGCATTCACTGACTTACATGCTTTCAGTTGCCCGTCAGCGAGTCGGGCCAACCTTGGCCCGGGCTCTGCCTTCACCAAGGTTGCATTGCACAATCTAGGGAAGGAAGGCTCACCTTCCTCTCTAGATTTGCACATTCCTGCCCAGCATTGGCCTCCAGGACTGTTTTGCATATTTCTGGAGGACAGTGGCTTCTTGGCCCAAGAAATTGTGCAAATATGTCCCTGGGCAAATAGTCCTTCCTAGCTGGAATTGCGCATTGCACAATCCCAGCAATCAGCAGCCACACTGGACTGTGCATTGTGTAGTTCCAGTAGTCAGTCAGTCTCCCAATAGCCCATACTATGCCTTGTATAGTCTTGGCAGTTGGTCTCCCGGCCGAAATTACGCAACCTTCATGATCATTCACCCAGGTATGTTGCAAGTCAGTTCTCATGTTCATTTTAGTTTTCAACTAATAGATTGCTTGCCATGAGTGTTGCCATGTATCCAGGTATCACAGGTGTTCATCTGCCTCTCAGCAGTACAGGTACAATGGTTTCCAAGAGAGCAGAGACGAAGACACCATTCAGAGCACACTTGGGGATGCAGTCGATCAAGTGTCTATGGACTTGCCTACCCACGAAGACATCAAGTTGTTCGTAGAGAAGGACATCAAGATATGACAGCAGTAGCATCACAGCAAGCAGCATCATGAATAGCAGTTGAAGACAGCATACCAAATGCAATGAATGCAAGAGGAGGGTTGTTGACAACACGAAGGCGGAACAAGGTTGCAAGCTCAAGCAGGTCCATTGATGATGAAAGCAAATTTGGAGACTCCGGCTATGAAGTGATGGTGCGACATGAATATTGCGCAAAGGTAGAAGATGGGACAAAGAAGGAGTTGCATGTGCTGAAGAAAAAAATTGGGAAGAACATGAAGCTGCACAGACAAACGAATGAGTTGCAACAGGAACAGGAACAACAGTGGGCGTAACATGCACTCACAGATGAAACTCTGCCCATACAAGTTAAGGATCTATCTCAGCAACTGATATAGAGCATACATGGTGAGTAGTTTTGTTGATTGCATGCAAAGGATTCAACAACATGCATGTCGTTTAGCGCACGCATGCAATCCAGCCCATTCAACACACTCACCAACGCGAAGACAAGAAGAAAGTACAACTGGGGCTGAACATGTACTTTGGAAAGTTGATACGCATGACCACCAGCACACACTTGAAAATCAACATGGACACTATGCATAATTGTGTTGCCAGTTCAACCATACTTAGTAAGACAATGTGCATGTTAGCATACGAGTTAGATGAAGGGGACGAACCAATGCATTATCTGCAATGGAGGGAAGAGTTCACTTAGCAAGATGTCACCATGAGGTGCAAGCACACCATCATGGATGACCAAGCTTGGAATCATCTCACCACCTTCACCATCACAAGCATGCCATAGAGTTGGTCTCACCATAGAAAACTGAGTGTAAGTGATGTCCTGCTTGGCTTGCTCAAGCCATGTTGTCTCACATGAGTACATGTGCATTGTAATGTCATGTCAAGTGTAAGTCAAGTGTCCAGAGTTGGACATAAGAGCCATAGAGTAGGTGAAGAGTCATGAGGGTAATTGAACTGTCACAAAGGGGAATGTCAAGGGTCAACCCACCCTTTGCTGTAAATATTCCCTCATAACTCATTGTATAGGCTTTTGGTCGGCCAAGATTCTACTAAGACTATTTTGGAGAAGGCTTGGATAGTATTGTAATGTGCCTTGGCTTCTCCACTGCAGGGAGCTAGTACATCTCTTTGGAGGAGCAAGAAGATGTGGTTGTAACGTTCCACTATTGGGGTTAGCAGGTTTACATGGATGTATTGTATGATTGTGACTTACACTTCTTTATATAATAAGAGCCAACACATTTTCATGCATATGTTGTTATTGTAGTTGGACTACTCCAACTGCGTTAATGATATGTGTTGTTTAACTTACGTACGTGTGTATGAACTGATTCACATGAAATTATATGAAACTTGTTGTTAATGTTTTGCATATGTTGTTAATGGTGTCACAGTCCATGTCAACTGCTCTGCTGGACATCAGATAGACCTTTCACTTGAAGCTTGCTATAAAAACCATCACACTCATCTCAGATTGATCTGTGAGTGTTATACATGTTACCTTATCTTGTATGATGTGACTACCACATCTGAGTGGATTACTCCGCTGAAAGTTGCGCATGTCCTTTGTGTTGTGTGTTCCTAGCCGAGTTGGGACTGATCCCTTTCAACCTGGAAGTCACTTTCAGATCCTTCCCCCTTCTAAGTGTTGGAACCTCTCATACACCTTCCTTGACTCACTGCATCAGTCACAGCCTTGCTACTAACAGAGTTATTATACTTGCCTCTGTGTGACACTGGGTCAAGGCATTACCTTACAACCCACTGCTAGGACTCCTACACCAAACGGTCTTAGGTCTAATTGGGACTTCTTACCAGGGAGATCCCTAATGAGCCTTGGTATTGCAACAATAATGTTGCAACTCCCAAGGCTACCGACTTTATTTATCAACCCAGGGTTTGTACAAACTTAAGAGGTATTGGCACTATATGAGCAGCATACAATGTGTCCTTCCTTTGCTATCATGATGTAATGGAGTGCATGTACTAAAGTCAAATCCTAAACTAATTGCAGAGAATGAAATGTTCAAAATGGAACCTTAACCTATTGCAAGAAAGAAAGTACATGAAAAGAGACTGAAATCAAATGCTAAAACACCATTTTCTAACTAACTGCTAAGAGGCTTTGCTTCAAAAGAATACTAAGTTAACATGTATGCAATCCTACTGTCCTAAGCATGCATATTCAAACCATCAAACCTTTTACTGTTGTGTGTTAGGGCCTAAATCTACCTCAGGCTAAAGGAAGGCAGGTCTAGGGTAACATCAAACCACGCTTAACCTGGTAGCTAGCCCTACCAGGTCGGGAGAGGGCTCTCTCCTTGTCAATCTCAATTAGAATATTGGAAACTAGGGCTTGATATGACTAAAATGAATATTGATTTTAGGCTAGGTATAGTAGATTAGGGTTTCTGGTTTGATTTTATATTTTGATTGTTGGATCAATTGGAGAAGGCAGATTGGGTCCGGGAAATCAACTCAGGATACAGTCATGTTCTATGGGGCGAGGTTGTTATAGACATATTTGGGCACTGTAACCCCAATCACATATGTCCATAAACCAAGGGCTTCTAAGTCCCTAAAAGTGTTGTTTCATACCCTAAAGGAGCAAGGTCAGCTAATTACATCATCTCCCAGAAGTTATCCCTGAAAAACTACTCAGAACTGATCAAAACTGGACCATACAGACTGCTCAGTGCTAAGGGTACGATGCATCTCACCTGCCACATGCAAAAAGTGAGATGCTTACTGAAAATCCCTTCTATAGCATGCGATGAGTGAGAGCAAATAAATGGCAAAGGCAGTTGGCTAGGTGGAAACCCAGAGAATCTTCTAGAAATGGCCCATTTGACACTTGCCTCTCTGAATTCGCCCAGGGATGAGTAAGAGATCATGAATCTCCTAGTGGAACCAAGAACTATTAGAGAGAGGACACTAATCAAAATCCCAGAAGCTGACTCACCCACTTGCAAACATCTATATATGGATCCCTCATCTTAGAGATCCAGAGGCTGGAATCTTGTATTTTGTAAGAAAGTGTTTTTGGTTTCTCTGTGCAACATTGTTGGGTGATCTAAGCTTTTCATGAGGTGAAGAGGGCTTTCATGCTGGGAGGATGGCGTTGGGTCAGACCAATGGGTTGTAATCCTCTCTTCTACTGCTTCTATCAATAAATCTATTTGAGTTTTCCTCCATATGTTTGTGTATCTCTAAATCTTGTCTTGATATATGCATTTGTATGGTTAATATATATCTGATCCTATATTGTTTATAGTTATAGATCTCTATGCTTTAATGCTATCATGCTGCTTTGACTCCACAGGTGTTCTTTGAAGCGGGACAAGTGAGGAAAGAGTGGTGGATTTCTGTCAAAGGGGAAACGAAACAAGCAAGGAGCCAAGCGAAAGACTAAGGTTGGTACTCTCTGCTTCTTTCTCATCTATCTCTCATAAAGGAAAACACAAGTGACTTTAGTTTGTTTGTTTCTAAGATAGCTACCCATCTTAGTGGGACTAGCAACTCTGAATGGACACTAGTTTTCCCGATAACAAAATGGCGACTCCGCTGGGGAGCGAATAGCTTGTTTTCTTGTTTATATTTGTTTGCTTTATAAACTACAGACGGAGCCTAAAGTTAAGCTAGCTAGCCTTCAAACTACATTTTCTATGCAAGTGCAAAGTAGATCAATGTTGCTTCAGTCCATCTCTGGGTTTTGTTTATAAACTGAACAACCAACTTGCAAACATCCTAAGTGCCCTGGTGGTAGCTCAAGTAACCTCATTAGATCAACCCCTATGCTTTGTATTTACTAACTATCATTAGCTCAGCCTAAATCCCTGAACTTAGCTGCAAACTCTGACCAAAACCAAGTTAAAGTCTCATCCCTGGACCATCGCACTATCTCCTTTTGATAGTGTGGATGCATCGCACCTCCCGTGTGCAGTAGGTGAGATGCATCCCTGTTTCTTTGTATTACAGGTGCGATGATCAGATAAGACTATTTCTGCCTCCAGATTTTGGTTTTTTCTTCATTATCTTCAGCTTTATTCAGGAGTTTTACTGTTTGTGATCAGTATACCACTGTTTAAACTCCCTTCCTTTGCATTATTCAGCCTCCATTGTACAAATAATTGTGAATGTTTTTATGTATTTTTCGCCATTTACAGTTCTCCTTTACAAAAAGTAGGTTAATCAAACTATCATCTTTTGATTTGGAAGTGTCGCAAGTGTCGTTTTCAGTCAAAGAAAATAATCCTACTCTTTTTTATGGTTGATTACACTGTTACTCTTGTATTTGATTTGAATTAATAGTATTTCAAGTGTCAAAAGCAGTTTTCAAATTGAAGTTGAAAGTGTCGTCTTAGCCTTCCTTTCGTTTTTTAAATTTGAAATCACAAAGTGTCGTCTTAGCCTTCCTTTCGTTTTTTGAATTCGAAATCACAAAGTAGTCTTCCTTTCATTTTTGAATTCGAAATTGCAAAGTATCATCTTGGTCTTCCTTTCATTTTTTGAATTTGAAATCACAAAGTGTCGTCTTTGTCTTCCTTTTGTCTTTTGAAGAGAACATTGTTAGTATTGTTGCTTTGAGAGAAAAGATAGTTCAGATTTGTATTTAGCATTCTTTTTGTCACTCACACATTAAGAAAGTGGAAAACAAATACATGCATGTGCATTTGCATTTAGACTGCTTGTTGATTTTGATTTAGGACAGTGCATCTAGTGTGTCCTCTCTGCTCTATGTTGAAAGAATTTCGCTTCTCTTTCCTTAGTAGCTAGGCTTTTCATTACAAAAAGAAGAGTAAAAAACTGTTTATCATCTTAGATTGCATATTTAGGAATTGTATATCTACATCACACGGTGAACCTTAAAGGAAAACTTATTAAGAAATATCAACTGTAAAATAAATTCAATGAACATAAAAATGCTTTGGAACCTAATGCACAACATTTAGAAGTCTAGGCTAGAGACGTATCCTAGCGTCATAAAGCCTGGTAAATATCGCTTTCATCATAGGCTGGGTGATTCCTCCTCTTTGAGACGACAAGTGCCAGTATAGACTTGTGCTCCCACGTACCGTCGAGTATATATTGGGAGACCACAATAGGCTATATCCTTTTTCCTTAGGAAGCCATGTCTGCCACCCTATCGATCGCAATGCACTGAACACAGCATTCGGGAAGATTGACTGTCGTACCGTAAAAAGTATTCTGGAGTTTTGTGATTGGTTTGGTAATCCCTCTATCTAGATTTCCAGAGTAGTCTCTTTCATTCCTTTTCAGACTCCTTAAAAGAAAAGGTCCATCTGAGCACTTGTCACTTCAAGCTCATTAAAAAACAAAGGTGACTAGAGTCATCTTTAGCTTTTTCTCGATTCTTAAAAATTGAAAAACAAATTGTGTCAAAGCATCTAAAATTCATTTAATTCCAAATCACTTTTTCCCCTTTTTATTTTGAGTTGATCAAGTAATCTGAAATCGTGGAAGAAAGTCAATCGAAACCCTGTCATTCGCGGAGACTAACGAGTCAACCGTCTTTGACTCCGAAAACGAAACCCTTCCGGTCCAAACAAACTCGTTTAACTGGGTCAAAGTCTCCTGGTTTGTTTGAAACTTGTGTTTCAACATCCTCAGAGACTCCAGTTACTCCAACCATTTCTGGTATCCCTGCCTCTACATAAGAAGTTTTGCAGTCACAAGAGGACATTATAACTGATTCTAGTGTAACGATAAACACTTCTATTCTTGAACCGGCTCCATCTAGGGCTGATTTGGAAGGTGTCACCCTTCTAGCATCTGTCGCTGCGATATCCATACCTTCTTTGGCACCAGAAATATTTTATGGACCTGACGGTCCACCTCTTTCACCTGGATTGATTGCTATAGAAGAGATTACGGAGGATCTTCCATCCAGTACTCCATCGCATTTTGGAACTAGGATCCACCTATATCCTTCTACTTCAAAAGTTAGTCTCCCTCCATCGCAAGTTGCTGTAGAATTGCTAGGAAGTCTTTTGGATAGATTCAATATGACTGGACAACCATCAACATCTAGGACTGTGTCGTCTGATACAGCGGTAGCAGAACCTCCTGCCGCCACTCCGACAATGTTCGCTGGTATACCATCTGTCCCAACTAGCTCTCAACCGCTAGAGGAAGTCCACCCAAGGACTGTTTTGACAGTATGGTCTGTTCCCATTTGTTCGTCTGGAATAATATCTGGAATTTCTTATGTTGAGTCTTAGAAAATTGATCCTTCGCAACAGTATCAATTTGGGCAGTCTGGTCTCTAAAGGCCAATCTTTTCTTTGAGCACTGGATTATCGCCGTATGGGGGGCAGTATGCCCTTTCATTGTTCCCTTCGGGAGAACAACCATATGAGATTTCACAACAAAATTCGGGTCAAGTTGGAATCACATCTAGTGGTTGGGTGCCAATACTACCTCAACAACCAAGAGTTGTATACTCAATGCAACCAAGTCTACCTGTGTTGAATATCCCCACTACACCGGCTATTATGACGATGTCGCAAGTACAAGCGTTGCCTGTTGTATGCCAACCTCAAGTTTCTCAGGTCGTAATACAACAGCCTCTTGTCTCCACGACACAACCACAATCGCCGATTGGTGGCTCCTTAACTGGAGTGACTCAGGTTCAAATGAGTATTATTACCCCTTATCTTGGTCAAACATCCAGTATTGGGCAACATCAAATGGTTTCACAACCATGGCTGGTGCAACATCAACAACCGCAATTCTAGCAAGCTTACCGAGGACCTGAGCAACAAAACTTTACCAGTAATGGGCAGCTATATATTCAAAATGGTTATCATCAATCATATCAAAATGGTTATGTCCAACAACCTTATCAAAGTTATCGACATCAAATACATTATGCTGGTATGCAAAGATCCACAGCTCAGGCGATCCCATCTTATCCTGGGTATGCTTTGCTAAACCTGAATCAATAGTTGCCTTTTGTGGCGACTTTGGAGTTACCAGATCTAAAACGGCTAACAAACGATCCAATTGCTTATGCCCCTTGGTGGTCGGCGACTCCTCATAAACTTCCATCAGATATTCCTAAATTCAATGGAAATCCAGTTGAAGATCCGTCGAATCATGTGATGACCTTTCATCTATGGTGTTCGTCCAACACTCTCAATGATGATTTGATTAGGCTTCACCTTTTTCAGTGAACGTTAACTGGTCCGACAGCAAAATGGTACATCGAATTGCCTAGAGCTTCATTCAATAACTTCGGTGCCCTTGCCACCATCTTTTTAACCCGTTTTCAGTTACCAATAAGGTACGAAACATGAACAGAGCTTCTTACCAATTTCAAGCAGACGATGACCACTCACATATCTAATCATATTCATGAGTGGCGACGTCGTCGTAGAATGGTAAAAACATATGTTCCTGATCAACTGCTAGTTGAATGGTTTATTAAGTCATTTTTACCTTCTATTACAGAAGATGTGGCAAAGGGAGGAGTCGTCACTGAAGAGCAAGTCATTGCTCATGCGCAATATCTAGACTTGATCTATACTCAGTTTGGCATGCTCTACGACAAAATCCCTGATGCACCTAGACCAGAGCTTTCCATTCCTCCTCCTCCTAAATAAAACAAAGACTCTCATGCTGGCGATGGTGTGATAGGTACGACTAGTATGAAAACCGCAAAGGCTACATCAAAGAAAGCCCGTACGGTTTCTAGTCAAAATGAAAATGAAGAACTTCTCGCCTCGGAGGTTAATGCTGTGTCAATCGACAAAGGAAAAGAACCGAAGCAACCAAGAGGCAAGAAGAATAAGAAAGGGAAAAAGAAGAAGTAGGATGAGTCGTCTCCTGAAAAATCTTCTGCAAACCCTTCTGGGCAAAGGAAACCTCCTTCGGGATGTTAGATATGCGATGAGGATCATTGGACGAGAGATTGTCCACATAAAGCTGAAATTAAGAAATTCTTTAAGAATTTAAAAACTTCAGTGGTATTGACTGATCTATTTCCAAACCCAGAAACCAATCTGGTTGCTAGCGACAATGCTTCCCATTCCCAAGTGCTTATGTTGTCCATTTCAAAACATAAAAATGATGCTTTGATATCGACAAGGAATAAATATTACAGGAATCCACAGCTATCGAACAACAAGGCTACTAATCAACCTAGTAGTTCAACAACAACTTCGACCGAAGTTGTGCCACCCATCATTCCTGAGCTAATGATAAAGTTGCCAAAGGGAGTAGTACACAAATTGACATTTAATCCTCGTGCCAGAGTAGCACATAATTATAATATAGTAGAGGACCTGGCCCAATCGCCGTCTACTATGTCGACACTTGAGGTACTACAAAATTTCCCCTCTCAAAAGCAGGCTCTATTATCAGCAATAGGTGGGATTGACCCAGCGGATTCCAATCTCGTGGCCTTTAATCATAAAGGATATGAACCTCAGTTACCAGTTCAACTCGCTTTCCTCATTCAAGTGAAAGCCCTCAGCAAAACTATTCATTGAGCAATTATTGATGAGGGGGCATGTACATGTATTATGTCAATGAGTTGCTGGAAAACTTTAGGCTCACCACCCTTGTCGCGATCGTCAATGACGTTAAAAGCATTTGATGGATGGACATAAACTCCGTATGAGATTTTAAGTAACTTGCAAGTTGAGTTGGGAGGAAAAACAGTAGAAATTGATGTTGAAGTTATCAATGGAAACCTCGATTACAACATCCTACTGGGAAGGCCATGGATTTATGCCATGGCCGTTGTTGTGTCAACATACTTCAAAAAGATTGCATTTCCTTTTCAAGGAGGAATTACAATCGTCGACCAACAAACCTTTCTCCCCAACAGTTCACAAGTTATGGGAAGCATCATGATGATCCACGGAAGCTCTCAGTTGCTTCAAAATATCGGAGTAGGCCTGCTAAAAGACCCTACATTGATGGGTACTTTTGCCCTACCGCCTCCAAAAAATCTGGCAGAAGTGGCCATGGTGGGAACTTACAATATGGTATCTTCTATTCAGAAGATGTTTGAACATGATGTTAGCATGGATCATCACCAAGTATTGCCTCCAAGCCTAATATAAATATTGTAGCAATCAATGTTCTCGGCATGGGAGGCAAACCCAAATCAACTCTCATCGAGCATTTGGATAGATAGGTCTAAGGAATATGGTACCTTTTCAAATCCTTGCTCACATGTACATTCTACAGAAAAAGGAATTGTTCAGTCAATGATGATAGAGGGGGCACCATGGGAAGATTACCACCATTTTTCCCATCTTCCAGATTACAACGAAGATTCTCCAGTGACCTTAATCATCCTTCAATTTTTTATTTTCTATCAAATACTGTAAATACGATGGATTCTGAGTGAAATCTGTCCACTATTGAAGAAACTATCACCATAAATATCTCGACCAAACCAAATGTTGTAGAGAATATTCATGTCGGAAAATCTTGTTCTTCTTCAGAACTGGAAGTATATTACGCTCTCTTTCGCGAGTTCAGAGATGTCTTTGCATGGTCATATGAAGAAATGCCAGGCATTGACTCGAGCATAGTTGAACATGAAATTAAGATGTATCTAGATGTCAAACTAGTATGACAATGGCTTCGATAGGTGCACCCGAAGAAAGCTGCTACCATCAAGGCAGAAGTTGAAAAACTTCTCCATGCTGGTTTCATTTACCTGGTTCCTCTAACTGATTGGGTATCGAACATTGTTCCTGTGATGAAAAAGCAAGGAACGATTAGAGTGTGTGTCGATTACAGGGATGTAAATCAAGCTTGTCCAAAGGACAACTACCCTACACCCTTCATCGACCAGATAATTGATGAATGCACCGGATGTGAAATATTTTCATTTATGGATGGATTTTCTGGGTATAATCAAATAAATATCTGCCCACAGGACCAGTCAAAGACTGCATTTATTTGTCTGTGGGGCACATTTGCGTACTGCAAGCTACCTTTTGGTTTAAAGAACGTAGGGGAAAAATTTCAGAGGGCAATGAATTATGCCTTCCATGACATCAAGAACATCGTTCAACCATACCTCGACGATCTTCCAGCTCATTCGCGAAAGCGGACCGATCATCTGCAGCATTTGAGAGCAATATTTCTACGTTGCTGACACTACAAGATACGACTCAATATGCACAAGTGTGTGTTTTGTGTCAGTTCTGGTCGTTTACTTGGCTTTGTAGTTTCAAAGGATGGGATTTTCCTCGACCCGTGTAAGGTTCAAGCAATCATCGATCTACCTCCACCTTCAAATTTTCTTCAGATTCAGAAACTCCAAGGGATAGCAAACTTTCTGACGAGATTCATTCTAAATTATGTCGAACTTGCTAAAGGTTATACGCGTCTGTTGAAAAAAGAAGTACCCTTCAACTAGGATCACGTTGCACAAGCTTCCTTTGATGCTTTAAAGGAATCCCTAAAAAAAGCATCATTAATGTACGCTCCTGATTATCAAAACGACTTTAACTTGTATCTGGTTGCGGCAGATACGACCATCGCAATGGTTTTAGTTCAAGAAGATAGTGGAATAAAACGTCCTGTCTATTATTTAAGTCGAAACTTAAATGATACAAAAAGCAAGTACTCCTTTGTTGAAAAGCTGGCTCTCGCAGCTATTCAAGCAGTACAAATATTTCGACACTATGTTCTCTTTCGAAAAACTACCATTTTGTCAGATTGCAACCCCATGACTTACATATTGTCACGACAATTGCTTGGGGGCAAATATTCGAAGTGGATATCAATTTTGCAAGAGTTTGATCTGGAATTCATAAATCCAAATCAAAGAAAGCTCTAGTTTTCACGGAGTTACTATGTGACTTCCCATCATCGTCCAACGATTCAACATCCAAAGCAACAATCGTGGATGAATCTTTGTTTCTGATCTCTTCAAGCGATCTGTGGTATGGAGATATAATCATCTATCTCAAAACCCAAACATATAGGTATAATACCTCTCGATCAGAACAACGACGTACTCAATACCAAGCAAAAGACTACATGATCGTCGGTGATACACTTTACCTCCGTGGTATCGATACAGTTCTACAAAGGTGCCTCACCCATGAGGAGGCTGAAAAAGTCCTGAATGATTGTCATTCAGGCGCATGTGGGGGGCATCAATCTGGTTATGCTACGACATAAATATTTTACGAGCAGGATACTTCTGGCCAACAATGTTCAAGGATTACATAACCGCAGTCAAAAGTTGCCATGCTTGTCAAATCTTCAACTGTAAAACTAGAATACCACCCACACCTCTGCAACCAGTAGTTGTTGTTGGGCCATTCGCCAAATGGGGCATAGATTTCATGACATGTAACCCCACCTCGGCCAGGGGGCATGGGTATATCATAGTCGCAGTTGACTATTTTACGAAATGGGCTGAGGCGATGCCTACATTAAACAACAATGGCGAAACGGCTGCTCTTTTCTTTTTCAATCATGTAGTCTCTAGATTCGATGTTCCACAAGCTATAGTCACAGATCATGGATCGCATTTCCGCAATCACATGATGGTTGAATTGGCTGCCAAATTAGGACTGTCCCACGATAGCTCTACTCCATATTATCTGCAAGCTAACGGGCAAGTTGAGGCAATCAACAAAGTCCTAAAGCGCATGCTGCAAAGGATGATTGGAGTCCATAAACGGAGTTGGCACCTAATCTTGTACTCAGCCTTGTGGGCATACCGAACATCGGTGAGAAATGCAACCGGGTTTACACCCTTTTAGCTGGTGTATGGCCTAGAAGTGATCTTACTAGTTCAGTGCGAAATTTCATCCCTCAAGCTCGCAGTCGACCTTCTCCCCGGAACTTCAGAGGAGGAGGCTCGTTTCTTGGAATTAATCCAACTAGATGAAACCCGTCGTGATGCTGCCTTGGCTAACAAAGCACATAAGAAACGAGTCAAGGCGTAGTTTGACAAGAATGTGAAACCCCGTGTCTTCTCAAAAGGTGACCTGGTCTTACTTTACAACCAAGAATCCGATAAATTGGGAGCAGGTAAGTTCCAGTCTTTGTGGATGGGTCCCTATATTATTAATCGGGTATTAGAAAAAGGAGCCTACGAGCTAGTATATTACGACGGGATTCCACTGTCGCAACCCCGAAACGGGTTGTACCTTAAGCGTTACTATGCTTGAATCAACGTAGTAACCTCTTCATATGCTTTTGTTACATTTTTGTTTTCGTTAAGAGTGATCATTTTGGTTAGGTAATCCACTTTTTGAATTTTGTTGCAGATGTCAAGCCTATTGGAATCATTTGTTGGATATGCTAACAAAGCAAGTTGTAGTACGTAGAACCTATATTCTGCAACCTAGACCATCTTTGATCCAAGCGGTGAGTTAGTGAGTTTCAGAGGGGTATGCATTGGTCGATTGACGAACAACATCGCTAAATACAGTGCGTTGATAGAACTCCTCTTTGATGCCATCGCGCATGGAATACACCGACTTGTCGTCAAGCTAGACTCACAACTCATCATTCTACAGCTTACCGGCATCTATTCTGTTCGGAATCTAACTATCTATCGTATGTTCCTAAGGGTCAAGATTTTGGAGAGGTAGTTTGATTCTATTCAATATCAACATATTTCTAGAAACTTAATCACATTAACTAATTCATTAGAAAATTATGTGTTGGATAGACATTTGCAACATTGATAAAAGAAAAGCATTTCCTCAATATTTGCATCAGGATCATATAACTTAACCAAAATAAAGCTCCGAAAATCAAAAATATATATAATTGTTTATAGTTTGTACATAACGTTCTGTGTCCAGGAAAAAATCAGTCATATGACCCAAAAACTCAAAATGCAAGGGGGCACCCTAGTCTAATGGTGTTGGTGATAGCAAGTCACCGCCTGTGCAATCATGTGTAAGAGCCTAGTCCATCAGCTCGGCATGCTAGTGGTATGGCACTGTAATCTCAGAAGCAACTTGTCGGTCCTCACATCCGGAATACCAAGGGTGAGACGCTCGATCTAATCTTGCAACATTGCAAGAGTCTCGGCTACATCCAGATCGCGAAGGATGGCCCTCCCTACAGCCTCTCTTGTTGGAATGGTAGCTGCTGCTCTCAGGCGCACTGTTGGTCACACTGGCTCGATATCTGCATGATCACATGAGTTTTGATTAGTCTTGATAAACATTTAAAAAGCATAATAACATTGTAAAAGCAATAAACAAAGATATGGTCAAATATTTTTACCTATGACACCCCACTGCTCACCAGTGGGTAGCACCAAATCTGGGTCACCCCGGAAATCCATCCCAACATATGGACACTCAGCAGAAACCATCTACTGATGGTTGAACCACTCGAAGAAGGCATCAGAGAAGGAAACCTACAATTGACCAGCATGTTTGGCCATAAGGTCAACCCATCTCTGCATCCGTGGCTCAGTTGGTGGTGGCAAACCGAGTGAAATGTACTGTGGCTGCATCAGTGGGATCTTCTCCAAGGCGAAAGTGGTCAGAATAGAACCATAGCCAAAGTTCTTGGATCTTCCATTTTTCACCTTGGTAAGTTGTTCTTTTATCACCGTAAGTACTGCATCATAACAGTTGAATACCTTTGGTTCGAGGCATTCCAAGGCGCACTGCATATAGGACTTCTTGGCCAAGTCAAGGACCATGCTACCAGCCAATATAGCAAAGGTGAATAAAATAGTTCTCAAGGACTGGTCAGTGACATCTTAGATACTGATCTTGCCATCCCTGCTCAACTAAGATCCTTCTCTACAGTATCGGCGAATATAATCCTTCACGGATGTTACACTAAAATTTGTCACCATGACTATTTGCAGTTAGTATGGCTCCATCAACTCTCATACTATCCTCCTTGGCAAGCCTCATACCTCTGCTCTCCATGTCAAACTCCAAGAAAGAGAGAAAGTCATTAAAAATCTATATATCTCTGGGTACGCAGTTTCTCTTAGCCTTACCTGCGTGTACGCACCCCAAGTTCACAATACCTGCGTACTTGTACGCTCTGTCTGTAAAGCAATGGGTGCGTACTCCTGTAAAGGTCAAAAGGTGCAAGTTTCACTCCAAAAAAGTTACTTGTGGTCATTTCTAGAGCATTCTAGAAGCTTGTTTGACGTGTATGAAGCGCCTCCAGATGGTTCATGTATCCCTACCAAAGAGGAACTTATCCCATCAAGAGGGGAGCTATCCCATCCAAAGAGGGGCTTATCCCATTGATGGTGGACCTGAATAACTTCCTCTAGAGCACTATAAATTGGGCCAGAGGGAGGGGAGATTGAAAGCTGAACATTCCTAAGGGTAGATGCTACTGGAATTAGGACTCCCTTGTAAAGCTTGAGAGGAGAGATTCCCATCCTTTCCTAGCCTTATTTGAGAGTGGGTGAGCTGATCAAAGTAAAGGAAAACTCTTGCTGGACCCTAGGAGGGACTTGCACAACACCAAGGCTCAGGTTGTAATGGTTCCTTTTGTTTCCTCTTAATACAAATGAACTCATTTTTCTCAAGAGATTGTTATTCATGATTTGTTTCATATACTCCTTGGTCTGTATGATGGATATGTATTGTTTTATGAGTTTATCAGGTGCTATTTAATCTTTTGGCTTGTTAGTGAATGCAAGTTTCGAAGAGAAGGAGGAGCTCATCCGGATCGGCGAGGCTGGACTACTACAAAGCGTTGGACTAAAGGTATGTTAAGATCCCCTGATTACTTGTATTCTTAATGCATGTTTAGAGAAAGGTAGTGTTTATTTGTCTTGTTTGTCACTAGAAAGCTTTTGCTTCTAGGGAGGTCGGTTGTGTCCGCACTATCGACTCTTTCTGCATGACAAAATGGCGACTCTGCTGGGGAATCCATTGATGTGAATGTTTTTTCCTTTGCATGAAATTTTGATTTGAGAAAAGTCGTTTGTTTTCTGGTTTTTGGCTGTCTGACTGTGTATTTGGGTGGGCTAGCTTAGGGTTAAATTAGATTTTAGTTTTTCTTTGTTTTGCTAGAAGTACGCAGCCTCTGATTTGAGCACAATGCGTACTTGTACGCACTGTCGCTTTGTGCACAGAGCGTACCCGCACCTGTGCAAACAGATCGCCTGCGTACCCTGTCAAAATTAAGAAAATTTCAATTTTCTTCTTTTTGCCTTTTAGATTTTTGTTTTTAATTTGTTTTTTCTGCCCAGATCCATTGGTTTTCTACCATAAATCTTCACCTAAGCTTGTTTCGTCAGTGTCGAGAGTTTTAGTGAAATTCATAGAGATTTTGCCTTAGGGTTTGATTTTTGCACTGGTCCTGTAGTGACTTTGGCGTTAGAGGTTGTCAAACTTTGGATCTCCCTGGTTTTGTTCAGTCCTCTTAGGAGTCGGGCCTTTCATAGAATCCACCCTTTTGAGAAACCTACCTTTGTGTCTTCTCTTTGCGAATCTCGAAAAAGTTTGTTGATTGGACTTTGAATTTTATTCTTGAGAAAAAGAACAAAATATTTTGATTTTTGTTTTTGACTGGTTTTTGGTTCTGCATTAACTAGTCCTTAGTTACATTTTGACTGAGTAAAACATCTAGGAATCATCTTTAGTAGGCTTTTGCCTCGTTAGATTTACTTTTAGATTTATTTCTCTTAGTTTTGCTTTTGAGTGAAATTGAGTTGATTTGATTGCCATAGATTTTTTAACTTTGATTTTCGTTAAAGTAAGTTTTACATGCTTTATTAATTAGGAAAAAATATAAAAAATATTTTTTGAAGGAAAGTTTGCTTTGGTAGCATTTGAGTCTTTGAAAGAAAAAGGAATTTTCGTGAAGTGATTAGTGGTCATGTGTCGTATGTTTTGAAAAGATAAAGAGTTTGGTTTCTTTGATTTTTCATTTGCCAAGAAAGTTGTCTTTATATCAATTTTGCATTCTCCAACTCTCTTAGCTAGGGAATTCATTGAAAAAGGAAAAATTAGTATAAATCATCCTAAGTGCATCTTTTTAGTGGATTTCAGTCGAGTCTACACACCATCAGTTTCATCTCCACTACCTTTTGTCTTAAAGAAAGCAATAAAAATTAACGCTTAAAGTAAAATCAACGTAGTAACTTTTTATTTACTAGGGCTCTGAAACACCAATATAGATCAGGCTAGTGTCTTGGAGTAGGAGAGTAATTAACTCTCCAAGACAGCAAAACCAAACAAGTAGCTCATCTTGTGGTAGGATAAATCCAACTGTTTCATTTGTACTCTGGGAAAGCTCCTCTTAAAGGAGAAGCACAAGACCGTGTCCGAACTAGTGAGGGGATCAATCCTCCTTCATTGGGAAAGATGCCAGATACACACGTACTACAAACGGTAAACCTCGGATTATTGTCGAGGAGCCTGGGGTCACTTGTCGATAAACCTTGGATTATTGTCAAGGAGCCGGCAAGGGGATTGAGCTTGTTACTCTGCCCTTGCGTGCTATCGGGTCGTAGACTATTCCCCCAGGTGCATTTGTTGTTGTTGGTAACCTTAGTGACCATTATCTTTAGGCTTCTACCGAGGTGATGGTGGAGGGAAGATCCCACTGTACCTGGAGCAGACGTCGGCTAGACTCACTTGGATTTTCCGGGGGGTTCACTTCACTCGAGACGGTTAAAGTGGAGGAACTTGTGCCGGTCTATTCATTAAGCAGGTTGCGGGGTAACTGTTCCGCCCACCACTTCTGTACTGAATTCAGCGATGTTGGGTTTCATCTCCAACTAGTGTTTTCGGTCCGGAAGGCTACTGTTTGTGTATGGTTTGACGCCCTAGATTATTTAGGCATGTGATTCAAATTTGTTTGGTTCTTTAGAGACTTTAGGTGGTTTGCTTTGAGATTTTACTTTGTTTGCGTGTGCAGTAGTTAAAAGTTTTTAACTGTGGCTGAATTACCGAGACAGTCTCGTAGACTTCGGGGCAAGTCTCCTGAGATTGTTACCGTGGCCGATTTGTTGAGGAAGTCCCGCAGATTGCGAGGTGAACCTCCTGAAGAGGTCCCGAGTCATTACGAAGGTTTGAAGGTCCTTGTAACTCCTAGTGGCAGTAAAGTAGGTTCACCTGAAGAAGGAGAATCGTCGTTGGTAGTCCATCCAGATTACCAAGGTCTAGAAACAGGTTATAATCCCGAAGCAGTTGCAGTTTCCGAGCTTGCTGGTAGTTTTTCATCTACTAGTGATATAGGCGAAGAACCTGAAATATCTGAACCTGTTACTCCAACTTCTAGTGCACCTGATTCACCTAGGGTAGAAAGAGTCATCACCGAAAAGCTTCTTGCTGGTTTGATAGCTATTGAAGAACTTGCTCCAGAGGAAGAATTTGGCGTTTCTATCCTTGAAGATCAACCTACCATTGATCTAAGGGAGCGTGAATCCATCTTTTACAGTCCTCCTAGAAGTACTACTTGGTACCTTTCGTTAACCAATTATTTAGACAACTCAGGGATAAGTTTTTCTCCACCTCGTACTCCTTTTCCACCTGGAGGTATTTATACTCCTGTAAATATGTCTGGTCAGTCGTCCGTGTTCACTCAATCTCCTGAATCTTTCTTGTATGGCGGTCCTTTTGTTCCCTCTGGGTATCAGTCACTTTCTGGTACTTTTGCGGGAGCATCTCCTCAACCCATTGAACATGGGTTATTAGCTGGAAACAATGGTAATAAACCGTTGGGTGTAGGAGACATTTACATGATGTCAGGTTCAGTTCCCGGTTCTCAACCTCAAGGTGGCCAATTACCGCCTGGGGGGCAGCCTCAATTAACGCCTGGGGGGCAACCTCAAGGTACACAAGTTGCATCTGGGGGGCAACCTCAAGGACAGTATGTACCCATAGTACAATACATTCCTCAAGGTCAACCCCAGCCTCAATATGTACCCCAGGGTCAACCTCAGTATCAGTATTTACCTCAAGGGTATCAACCTCAAGGTCAAGGTCAACCCCAGTATCAGTATTTACCTCAAGGTTATCAACCTCAAGGTCAATACTCGAGTCAAGGTTATCAACCACCTCAAGGTCAATCATATGTTCAAGGTACGGGAACTGTGCCTTTCAGTTATCAATCCTACCCTCAATCCGGTTATGGATCTCAATATCCTCAACCTGTAATGGGTCAATACCCCGGAATGAACATAGTGTGGGATCCATCGCAAGTTCAACAGGTATTGCAGCCAAGTGTACAGTTGTCATCTCAAGCTGGACAACCCTTAGTTGCTGGTCCATCCCAGCAACCAGTCCAGTCTAATGTTCAAACTTCTGTACCTTTGATAGTTACTCAGTCGCCAATTGCACCTAGTACTCCATCTCAAACGACTGCTGCAACTACCGCAACATCTGCTTCTTCCACCACACTTGCTTCTGGAGTATCGACAACTCCAATTTCTACTGTCTCTGCAACTACTCCTCAGACATCTTTACCATTGTCTGGATCTACGATTCAAACTACGGTTCAGATGCCTGTAGGACAACCTGGTTTAAGTACGGTTGTTACTAGTCAACCACAATTCACTTATCAACCGTACCAGGGACAATATCAATATGGGCCTACTATCCAACAGCCGGTTTACCAGTATCAACCGTATCCTGGGTACTCTTATCAACAACCTCAGCAACCCCAGTATGGTCTGGTTAATCCTGGTTTTCCAGGAGGATATAATATCCCGAATGCGATACCTATTCCAAGTTATCCAGGATATCCTCCTCCTGGGACTGGTCTTGTGACCCAGAGTTTTAGGGATCCTAATCAGCAATTACCATTTATCGCAACTTTGGATTTACCAGACTTGTCGCGCCTAACGAACGATCCAATAAATTATCTTCCGTTCTGGCCGCCAATGCCAAATAAGTTGCCCAGTGATATACCCAAGTTCGAAGGTAAGTCTGGAGAGGATCCGTCCAATCATGTGATGACTTACCACCTCTGGTGTGCTTCAAATTCTATTTCGGATGATTCGATCCGCTTACGTATTTTCCAACGTACGCTCATTGGTCTCGCGGCCAAGTGGTACATTGAGTTACCACGGGCCTCTTTTGACAATTTTAGTCAGTTAGCTACCTCGTTCCTAACTCATTTTCAGTTGCCCGTCATATATGATAATGGCACGGAGCTACTAACTTCATTAAAATAGTCGACGTCCACTTATATTTCTGATCATATACATGAATGGAGACGTCGACGGCGATTAGTGAAAGTTTTTATCCCAGACCAAATCTTAGCTGAATGGTTTGTTAAATCATTATTACCGAAGATTACTGAAGATGTAGCTAAGGCTGGAGTAGTTACTGAGGAGCAAGTAATTGCTCAAGCGCAGTACCTTGACTTAGTTTACACTCAGTCAGGTACGTTACATGAAAAGATCCCAGATCTTCCAAAGTCGAATCAAATCACTGCTGCTCCTTCGGGATCTCATGCTGCTGATGGCATGATTGGTTCGGTAAATACTAAAAGTAAGAAGAAATCTTCAAAGAATTCCTCGCCCATTATAACATTACCAGATTCCCTGACAGGAGAGTCTTCTCCTGAAATTTCCACCAATATTCATGCTGTAGAGTCATCTACGGCTAAATCAAAAAACGGTGGGAAGAAGAAGGGTAAGAAGAAGAATAAAGCAAACAAGACTCCAAAGGAGAAAACGGAAAAGTCGGAAACCAATGACGAAAAGCACAAACCTCGATATCCTTGTCTTATTTGTGAAGAGGATCATTTTACAAGAGATTGCCCCCATCGGGCCGAGGTTGTGAAAATCGTCAAGGGTTCCTCAACTCCTGCTGTTTTGAAAGATCCATTTCCAAAGCAGGAGAGTAAGATGATAGGTTCTTCCTCGAGTGCCACTGAAGAACCCATATTGATGATGTCTCATGTAAGGATTGTGACTCGATCACACGATTATGGTAGTAAAAGTCATGTTGATGGATCGAAAGAAGCAGAATCTTCTCATTCAAATCCATCAACCTCATCTCTCGGTTCCGATCCACTACAGATCGAGAAACCTAACCCTGACTTAGTAATAAAACCGCCCGCCAAGGGTGTACTTCGAAGGTCTGCTTTCAATCCACATGCGAGAGCGGCCCAGAATTACAACATTGTTGAGGATTTAGCTGTTTCACCCTCAGCAATGTCGGCTTTAGAAGTGCTGCAATCATGCCCAGCACAGCGAAAATTACTTTTGTCAGCTATAGGAGCTATTGATGTTCAGGACCCGAACCTAATAATCTTTGATCTAGAAAATAGTACACCGCGTCTCCCTCATTAGATGGCTTTCCAGATTCCAGTGATAGTAAAAAACAGGCTTATTCATCGGACTGTAATTGATGAGGGAGCTTCCACGTGTATTATGTCGATTCAGTGTTGGAGATCGCTTGGTTCTCCTTCGCTGAACCAATCCCTGACAATTCTTAAGGCCTTTGATGGCCGTGGGTTCCATCCGTTTGGCATTTTACAGGATTTTCCTATAGGGGTTGAAGGAAAAACCATTAGTCTAAATGTGGAGGTGGTTGATGCCCCTCTGGACTACAACCTTCTTTTGGGTCGAAGTTGGTCTTACGCTATGACAGCGGTCATTTCATCGGTCTTCAGAGTCATAAAGTTTCCACATAATGGCAAGATCGTAACCATAGACCAGCTGGCTTATTTTTCATCCGACCCAGCCTCTTCAGAGAGTATCCAGCATGTCGGTAAAATGACTATCCCTTATAAGGATGTTGGTGTAGGATTAGTTAAGGATGTCGGTTTACTGGGAACTTTTCCTTTTCCTCCAATCAACGCGTGTCTTCATTTGCATCTATTCATATGATTACTTCAGACACTATTATTTATGACGATCCTTGGATCGTTCCTTCTGAATCTGAGATAGACTCATTTGGTGATGCAATGCCTTTGAGTCCATATGAAATTGCTATGAAGCAGTGCAGTCTTTTTCCACCCAAGTTCAACCAAAATCGACCAAATGAATGTGATCCGTGAGGAATCCCTTTTCGCGTCAACCTCGGAATTAATAACGTTTCCCGAAGTTGTGTCATCTGACGAACAACTTTGTGAAGTCCTGTGTGTAAACGATTTACCATGGGAAGATCTCCATCATAGATCTTCGTTTTTACCTAAGGATGATCGTTTTGAAAACGATTTCTCATCAATCTTTACAGCTGAATATGTCAAAGACGCTCAGAGTCCAATGAAACATCCTGATTCAGAGCTAAATTTGGGAAACGTTTCTCGCACTATTCCCATTGACATTTCAGTGAAGCCCGGAATTTTTGAACACATTCATATAGGTGCCTCGTGTTCAAATGCCGAAATTCAAACATACAAGGCCCTATTTCAAGAATTCCGCGACGTTTTTGCCTGGTCCTATGAGGAAATGCCAGGAATTGATCCCTCCATTGTTGTTCATGAGATCAAGACTTACCCGGACGCTAAACCCATTCGGCAACGTCTGCGTCAGATACACCCTCGGAAAGCGGCTGCAATTAAAGCAGAAGTTGAGAAGCTGTTGAAAGCAGGTTTCATTTATCTGATCCCGTTAACGGATTGGATATCGAATATTGTTCCGGTTAACAAGAAACAGGGAACAATAAGAATATGTATCGAATTTCGGGATATCAATCGTGCTTGTCCCAAGGACAACTATCCAACGCCCTATATCAATCAAATAATTGATGATTGTGCCGGTAGTGAAATATTTTCCTTTATGGACGGTTTTTCCGGTTACAACCAAATCAATATTCTACCTGCCGATCAACCAAAAACGGCTTTCATTTGTCCATGGGGGACATTTTCTTATTGCAAATTACCTTTTGGGCTTAAGAATGCCGGTGCCACTTTTCAAAGGGCGATGTCTTATGCATTTCATGACATCAAGCACATTGTGCAACCGTATCTCGATGATTTGCCCGCTCACTCCTTACATCGAGCTGATCACCTTGTCCATTTACGAGCAATTTTTATGAGGTGTAGGCATTATCGTATACGGTTGAACCCACACAAATGTGTCTTCTGCATAGAAGTGGGACGATTGCTGGGATTTGTAGTTTCAAAAGCCGGCATTCGCGTCGATCCCTCGAAGGTCGAAGCTATCATCAAATTGCCTCCTCCTTTGAGTCTGCGCCAACTCCAAAGTTTGCAAGGGAAAGTAAACTTTTTACGCCGATTCATTCCTAACTACGCCGAGATTACCAAGGGTTTTACCCGTTTGTTGAAACAAAATGCTCAATTCTCTTAGGATGAGATAGCTCAGAAATCTTTTGATGCGCTAAAGCACGCATTGACCCATGCACCGTTGCTGCATCCTCCCAACTACAACCAGGATTACTTTTTGTACCTCGCCGCCGTTCATTCCACCATTGGAATGGTCTTAGTACAGGAAGATGAATTCGACTCGGAACATGTGATATATTATCTTAGTAGGACGTTAAATCCCACTGAGCTAAAATATTCGCATGTGGAGAAATTGGCCTTGGAAGTTGTTTAAGCTGTCCAACGTTTTCGTCATTACATTCTTCTCCGTAAAACTACAGTCATTTCGGATTGCAACCCTATGATCTACATTTTGACTAAACAGTTGCTAGGGGGAAAGTACTCTAAATGGATCGTTATCCTGCAGGAGTTCGACTTGGAATTTGAAAAGTCTAAGTCTAAGAAATCTTTAGTTTTTGCGGAATTAATGTGTGATTTCCCACGTGCTGACACAGAAACTGTGGCAGAGGAACCCATTGCAGACGAATCTTTGTTTCTCATCAGCACTTTAGATCCGTGGTATGGGGATATAATCATCTATCTCCAAACCCAATCCTTTCAGCCCGAAGCTTCAAAGTTGGAACGTCGGAAAATTCGATTCCAGTCCCAACAGTAAAAAATTATTGGAGATACTCTTTATCGTCGTGGGGCGGACTTGGTTTTTCGTCGTTGCTTAACTCATGAACAGGCAGAAAGGGTTATGAATGACTGTCATTCTGGAGCGTGTGGCGGTCATATGTCTAGGTATGCCACAACCCAGAAGGTGTTGCGTGCTGGCTACTTCTGGCCGTCCATGTTTAAAGATTGTATCATTGCGGTCCAAAAATGCCACAACTGTCAAGTGTTTGATCGCAAGATGCGCGCACCACCTACTCCTCTCCACCCTATAATTGCTGTTGGTCCTTTTGCTAAATGGGGTATCGATTTTATTACATGTAACCCTCACTCGGCCGGGGTGCATGCGTATATCATCCTTACGGTTGATTATTTTACTAAGTGGGCCGAGGCGATGCCTACATTCGAGGCAGACGGCAAGACAGCTGAGATTTTCATATTCAACCATATTATTGCTAGGTTTGGTGTCCCACAAGCGATAATCACTGACCATGGGCGCCATTTTCGAAACATCATGATGACAGAACTTACAGGACAGCTTGGTTTGCGTCACGATAGCTCAACTCCTTATTATCCACAAGCCAATGGCCTGGTTGAGTCTATCAACAAAGTTTTAGTTATCATGATTCGACGAATCATTGGTATTCATCGGTCAAATTGGAACAACATGTTATTTTCGGCGCTTTGGGCGTACCGAACCTCAGTGAAAACATCAACACGGTTCACTCCTTTCCAACTAGTTTATGGTTTGGAAGCAGTGCTGCCCATTGAATGCGAAATCCCGTCACTTCAAATGGCTGTCGAATTACTTCTAGCTACTTCCGAAGAGGAGAAGCGTCTATTATACTTAGCTAAATTAGATGAGACTCGACGTGACGCTGCATTGGCAATCGAGACTCATGCAAAAAGGATGAAAGCTCAGTATGATCGCAACGTGACCCCTCGTAATTTTTCGGAAGGAGACCTAGTGCTATTATATGATCAAGCTAACGATAAATTAGGTGCTGGAAAATTCGTTCCTATGTGGCATGGGCCCTACATTGTCAAGCGAAAGCTAGCAAAAGGGGCCTATGAGCTGGTAGATTTTGATGGGGACTCTTTGGGTAAGCCCAGAAATGGACTTTACCTAAAGAGGTATTATGCTTAAATGATGGGTATGGAGATTTAATTAGGTTAGTTTTTCTTTCTAGCTGGTGTGTTTGTTAGTATAGACAGTGTGCTTAGCTTAGAGAGTGTGTTTTTAGCCGTTATTCTGGCTTATCTTGGTTTTACTCTTGATATTGCAGATGTCGACACCTCTCCAAACGTACATCAGATTCGCTGATGGTGCTTGTCGTAGTACACGGAATATCTCTTCCGCAGCTTGGGTTATCTATTCGCCCTCTGACGAGTTAGTTTCTATGCATGGGGTGAGCCTCGGTCAAACAACAAACAACATTGCAGAATATAGTGCAGTGATTGAGTTATTATCTGAATCTATTTCATTTGGGATTCGGAGTTTGATAGTGAGGTTAGATTCTGAACTCGTTGTATTACAGCTTAATAGAGTATATGCCATTAGAAATTCAGTGTTATTAAGGTTATTTTTGAGAGTGCGCCTCTTGGAACGTGAATTTGATTACATTGAATATCAGCATATTCCAAGGTCATTAAATACATTAGCAGATGCAATTGCTTCTCGAATGTTAGACAGACATTTGCGATAATCATACATGTAAATTCAAAAACATTTCATCATACATGTTTAACAAGATAAGCCGGTAATAATGATATATATATAGATAGGAGTGTGTCAAAAAATATACATCCTCTTCGATCATAGGTTCAAAAACACCTTATGATCGGCAAAAATGATAAGTACAAAAAACCAAAATGTCACATGTGTCTACAAAAAGTGACTAGCCAATCACTGGTGCTGCTCTCTATACGACACCACTGCCCGCGCTACCCTACACAGGAACCTCCTGAAAGGTCCTGGGACTGCGACCACATAGCGCTGAAGTCGGATAGGAATATCGTCTATAGTCGTCTCTGGTATGTCCGCCGTGAGACGCTCTAGGTCCTATTCCAACTCGGCTAAGGTCTCTGTGGCCGCATCCTGTGGGGCCGGTGCTGGTGCAACTGGTACTCTTCTCTCGAATGGCCGGAGATTGGCCTGACACTGTCGACCTACATCTGCATTTTGATAATTGTCACTGTCAGTTTTGAGACGATATAAAAAACAAAAACAAAAAAAAAGAGTAAATAATTTAAAAACTTGTGAAAAAGAAGTACCTATGTCGTCCAACTAGTGAAAGTAACCCGCAGGAAATCGGACAACTCCCGCTCCCTCATCAGGATGCCGGGCCATCACCGCAACCCATCGCATCAACTTTGGCTCCTGAGGAGGCCCAACTGCAACAGTGAGATGCTGTGGGATCAGCATCGGAACCCTCTCTAGGGCAAAGATCACAACTAGAGGCCCATACCCAAAGGTCTTTAATTGCCCGTTCTTTGCCCTAGTCAGTTGGCCCTTCATATTGGCCAACACAGCATCGCACCAGTTGAAAATGGTGTCTCGGTAGAAATCAATCGCCATCCGCATCTGGGACCCGGTGGCAATATGCAAAGCGGCTGCGCCGCAGAGTCTGGTAACTGTAAAGGCAATTACCATAAGTTCAGGCAGGGATATGTATTTGATTTCTATCCCTTTCTCCTGGTGCTGATTATTGCACCACTCTAGCCGGAGACTAGCAAGGGATTGGCCACCCGGCCTAGTCCCAGACAGAGTCAGTTGCTCGCCCCTATTAGGAAAACCAGTGAGAAAATATATGTCTGAGGGCTCTATCTTGAGCTGGTGCCCTCCGATGTAAAAGCATTGATCCTGAACGTTCCACCTTTCAACCAGCCATTCTAAGAATCGCACCTGGGCCCTCATGCCAGGTATGGCCCAGTATTTGTAGAGACCGCATGCCTTCAAAGCATCAATGGAAGGTTGATGATCTATTGCGGCCAAATCGACATCTTCGTGTTCTCTTTCGCGCCAATCAAGCATGGTGGGCAATCTACACACCAGAAAACATTCATTAGAATTCATTAAATCAAAAATTAATGGTTTAGTTTTGAGATTTGGGGTTTTAAATTTACTTTGTGCGGAGTACGCACCCCGCTTTCAGAAAACAGAGCATGGGTACGCAGCTGTTCTGAAGGTAGGCTGCGTACTCCTGCCATTTTCCCATTAACGAAAATGTCGGGGTACGCAGGTCGCCCATGGGGCACCTGCGTACCTCGAAAAGCGGATCTTAAAACCCTAAAGCCCCCAAAAAATCAAACTAGGGCTTAAAATGAAAATTCTAAACGGATGAAAACAAAGAAGAGGATGTTGTGAAATACCTGAAAGAGACGGTGCTCGATTCCGACGGTCGGATTCTCCGCAAGGTCCACGGGAAGTTTCTTGCCAAAAGCCCTTTTCTCTCCCTCAACAGTAAAATGGTAAAAATGACATGATAAAAGGTCTTTTTATAGGTTTTTTGGATAAATGAATGCTAAGTTTGTTTATTTTTCACCATGGAAGGATATTTTTCAACGCATTTTTGCTTATCTTAAATAGGTATGAGTAATGTGTCGTTTTTGTGCAGGACAAAAGGACTTTCAGGGAAAATTATCATTTTTCACGAACCAAAACATCAGAGTCATCTTTTAAGCCCTTTTTTGACTCCTAAAACATGAAAAGATTGCCGAGCGTTTCTTTTACACTCGTTAAAACGGAATTAAAAGACGGTCCCCTTATAGCTTTTTTCTGACCGTAAAAACAGGAAAAGATTGCCGGGTTTTTGTCGTTTCAAACTCGATACTGGAAATAAAACGATGTGTCCTTGATCGCTTTTTACTTTTCAGGTCAGAGGCACTAATCATGAAAGTACTCCTTGGTCGCAAGACTAAGCGGTTCTCTCAAGTATTATTTTATACTTTTTCGGGCTTGGGAGACACAACTTTACGAAAAAGTTCAACCTGGAGTCTTCTTAAGTTTTTTCAGACTCTCTAAAAATGAAAAACGCAGAGTTTCTCCTATACTGGACTCGTTAAAATTTCACAGTAAAGGACCTGTTCGATTACAAATAGGAACGGACCACTCCTTCTTAGGGTTCGAATCAAAACTAAGTTGGACTCATCCGAAGGATGAGCTTATAATCAAGCATATGTTATCCTCCTCAAGCTTGTAAAAATAAAGAGGTACTTGCCAGAAATGGTGGGGGAAAAGAGAGAAAAATGAGCCCATTTGTTATCCTTTGTTTCAGAAGAAGCCTTATCACCACTCTTGAACACGACACTTTGCATTCACCTGGGTTGGGAAATCCTTTGCCTCACAGTTGATCAAACCACATTGAAAGTTTTCAGCCGGGTATTAACTTTGGGTCAAATGTCACCAAGCCATCTGTCGTGTCGTTATGTGTTCAAGAGGTCTCTGCAATAAACATTCATCTGCAAAATACCCGTCATCCATTTTGACCATCCCTGAGTCAGTCCTTACAGCTACATTTCTTCAACTTGATCTATGATTTCGTGTTGCGGGCTTGCCTGCAACAGGTCGCTTTCTATCGACATCAGCACATTATCTAGAAAGATGACCTAGGAATCATCAGTACCTTGAAGTCTGCATGCATCAATGGCAGGTTTCTCGCCTTTGACGATAGTTTACATCATTGAATTTCGATCGAAGGATTCCGTGAAATGTTCGACATCAACTCATTCATTCACATCTCATGGATTGTACTGGGTACTTTGAGAACCATTGACATCACCGGTGGTCTCTCTCACACTTGTTAACAGTTTACATCATTGACTGGTAATCAAGTGGTTTCTACCATGTTCGACATCAACTCATTTATTCGCATGGATAGAATCATACCTGTTCGAGAAGTAGAAATGAAGACCCTGGATCTAGTTTCCACCATCCAGGCTGCGAGGAGTTTTGTATTCATTATACAGTAGGCTAACTATAAACAGATGGCTGCGTCCATACTGTGTCTACAAAAGTCTATGATTATGATGTACTGCAAAATCATTCCTGTATCAGAGCAGTAGATAGTCGATTAGTTAAAGTTTTCAATCTGAGTATGGGAATGCCTACCTCAGTGATGATATGATCATATATATGTATTTTGTGTTGAATACTTGCAGGTTCCGACTGAGCTCTCCACAAGATAATCCTTGAAATGATAAAGTACTTCACCCTTCCTAGATGATATGAAACCCTTATCTACTACAGGCTTCGCACTTTAGGGGGCAATCTGTTACACTAAAATTTCTCACCATGACTATTTGCAGTTAGTATGGCTCCATCAACTCTCATACTATCCTCCTTGGCAAGCCTCATACCTCTGCTCTCCATGTCAAACTCCAAGAAAGAGAGAAAGTCATTAAGAATCTATATATCTCTGGGTACGTAGTTTCTCTTAGCCTTACCTGCGTGTACGCACCCCAAGTTCACAATACCTGCGTACTTGTACGCTCTGTCTGTAAAGCAATGGGTGCGTACTCCTATAAAGGTCAAAAGGCGCAAGTTTCACTCCAAAAAAGTTACTTGTGGTCATTTCTAGAGCATTCTAGAAGCTTGTTTGACGTGTATGAAGTGCCTCCAGATGGTTCATGTATCCCTACCAAAGAGGAACTTATCCCATCAAGAGGGGAGCTATCCCATCCAAAGAGGGGCTTATCCCATTGATGGTGGACCTGAATAACTTCCTCTAGAGCACTATAAATACAGGCATTGGGCCAGAGGGAGGGGAGGTTGAAAGCTGAACATTCCTAAGGGTAGATACTGCTGGAATTAGGACTCCCTTGTAAAGCTTGAGAGGGGAGATTCCCATCCTTTCCTAGCCTTATTTGAGAGTGGGTGAGCTGATCAAAGTAAAGGAAAACTCTTGTTGGACCCTAGGAGGGACTTGTACAACACCAAGGCTCAGGTTGTAATGGTTCCTTTTGTTTCCTCTTAATACAAATGAACTCATTTTTCTCAAGAGATTGTTATTCATGATTTGTTTCATATACTCCTTGGTCTGTATGATGGATATGTATTGTTTTATGAGTTTATCAGGTGCTATTTAATCTTTTGGCTTGTTAGTGAATGCAGGTTTCGAAGAGAAGGAGGAGCTCATCCGGATCGGCGAGGCTGGACTACTACAAAGCGTTGGACTAAAGGTATGTTAAGATCCCCTGATTACTTGTATTCTTAATGCATGTTTAGAGAAATGTAGTGTTTATTTGTCTTGTTTGTCACTAGAAAGCTTTTGCTTCTAGGGAGGTCGGTTGTGTCCGCACTATCGACTCTTTCCGCATGACAACGGATTCGCCCCCACGGGTGGAACCTGATAGTGAGAGAGGGGCATCACACCTCGATAAACCAGTCAAGGAGTAGAATCCTCAACAGTCAAGGGGATGGATTTGCCTCTAATCTGGAACACTTGTTTGGTAGGATCCCATGCATCGAGGAAATATTGCAACAAGTTGATTTGTTGCCTCATGCTAGATATGTGGAAGAACTTGAGCAAGCCATAGTTCCGCAATGCAGTTACCGTACCCAGATCATGTAAGGCAACCATGTCCTCTTCTTCATGCTCACATTCATGCCATGTAACAACCATTTTTCTCTGATGAATCTCTGAAAAACAAATAAGAGAAGAATTAGGATCCTAATTTGGCAAAAAACAGGCAAAATTTCCATGAAAAATCAGTGCAAAAATTTTCCTCCTTGCGCCCATCGCACCCTAGCTGTGTACTGGGTGGGATGCATACTGACTAGCCAGTGGCCAGCCTAGTATGCATCACACCTTTCGATGTATACTAGGTGCGATGGGGGAAGAATGAATTGTTCAAACCCCAGAGGCTCAGAAAAGTAGGAAAACATGCTCAGAATTCAAAAAGGAAAGAATTAAATTGAAGAGCTCAGGTTTAGCTTCTACCTGGTCCAGACGGCATCGAAAATCATCCAAAGAATCTCCCGGAATCAGCTAATGAAAATCAAGGGGGAAAACACCTCCAGAGCTCCAACAATCCCAAATTCAAATGAAATGGCAAAATGAGGGGTAAAAACTACTTTTAAGTTACTTTTCACGTAATTCAAGTAGGGTATTAGTTTTTAAACTCATTTTTCAAGCATGTATTCTCATTTCTAATCAGTTTGATGGAGAAATTGAATAGGTAGTACGACCATCAAAAGAACATAGTGTTAATGGTGAATTGAATATCAATGACCATTATCACGAGCAGTTTTACGCGAAGTTCAAGCTCGTTAAAAAATAAACCTAGCAATGAGCATATGTTCCACCAGAGTTTAAGCTCATTAAAAGAAAATGAACCCGCCTCCAGTAAATAACCATTGCCATCACATTATTATCATCTTTTGAGCCTTGGTTATGTTCTTACCATCACCTCCACTCTTTTTTTAGCCGATCATATGCCTCCATTTGATTGTTTACCCCTTTTGAGGAACAGCTGCGACGAGTGATCCTATTAGCCACCTTCTTTACACTGCCATGACTAAAAAAGTTCCAAACCTTACCTGGAACCAGCTTCTATCCAAAAACATCACTCATTCCTCAAAAAAATGAGTCTCCTTTAAGCTCTTTTCACCTGACTCGTAAAATATGAAAAGATTGCTAAGAAATTAGCCTCTCCAACTCATTAAAGCGATTGGAAGTGTTATCCCTCCTCTAGATTTTAATCTTTTTGGACCTGAGGGATCATTACATAAGAAGATCGAGCACTTATCTTGTTTGGCTCGTTAAAACTATCAAAAATTCATCCTTTTCGTATTATTTTACACTTTTTTGGACTTAAGGGATTACATTACGAAAAAGGAATACTGGAGTTTCCTTTCCGTCCTTTTTTAGACTCTCTAAAAATGAAAAGGATCGAGTTATATTTGTCGTTAAACTCATTAAAACAATAGCAACAAACTTGTCCATGCAGGCAAGAGCAAGTTTCACTGTCGCTAGACTTGTTAAAACATAGCGACGGGTTTCCCCGAAGGAAAAATTATAGAACAAGCATATGTTATCCTCCTCAAGCTTGAAAAAAATAAAGAGGTATTGGTCAGAAATGACTAGGGAAAAATTGGGAAGAAAACTTGAAGAAACTTTATTGGTAGCAGGTCACTCTTGAACATGACACTTTCACTCCATCACCATGATTGAGTTAGGTTGGGTTATTCCATTCACCGGTCATATTACCATTGGTCCACCATACCATCCTTTTTTGGGGTTAATGCTACCAATCCATTTCAGTGTCACCGATATGTTCAAGAGTAGTCGCTTAGAGAATTCACCGACCTAGCTTGTGTCTCATCCACTGCAATACCTTTACAATTCATTCATTCATGACTGCCACCCTGAACCTTGTATCATCAGATCGTTTTCACCTCCACAAAATCAATTGCTCTATTCCATGTCGTAGATGTGGGATTCATTAATGCCCTCCTACGATGGGTCACTTCTTTCCGACATCAGCTCATTATCCAAGAAGTCGACCTAGGAACAACCCTTTCAGAACTTTGAAGCTTGCATGCCTTAATGGCAAGTTTCTCACTTCCAGCGACATGTTTACATTACTGGCCCTCGACTGAAAGATTTTGTGTGGTGTTCGATATCGACTCATGTATTCACACCACGTGAATTGTACTGCAGTACCTTGAGGGTCATTATCATTATCGATGATTCCTCTCGCGCCTGTTAACATCTTACATCATTGGCTGGTAATTAGGCAATGTCTTTCCATGTTCGACGCCAGAACATCTTTTCACATGGATCAGCTTGTACTTCGGGCAAAGATTGAACGAGTTTTGAAGACCCCTAATCTAGTTTCATCCATCCGGGTTGCGACATATTCAGGAAAATAAAAACATCAAATGTACATCATTGCTGCACAGATAATCATCCAAGCCAAAGGATGATGGCTCTACTAGAATCATCAGTCTGCCACATAGATGGTTGTCTGTCCTATGTACAAGAGAATGAATTTATAAAGCTGATCATGGGAATGCCTGCCTCAGCTAGATCAGGAAAATATTATGAAGATAATGTATTGTATTGTATCTTATTACAGGTCACCTTCCAGTTCGAAAAACCTCGGATCCTCATGGTAAAGCATTTCACCAAACATTTGAAGATTTATGACCTCATGCTTTAGGGGGCAACTGTTATAGACATATTTGGGCACTGCAACCCCAATCACATATGTCCATAAACTAAGGGCTTCTAAGTCCCTAAAAGTGTTGTTTCATACCCTGAAGGAGCAAGGTCAGTTGATTACATCATCTCCTAGAAGTTCTCCCTGAAAAACTACTCAGAACTGGTCAAAACTGGACCATACAAACTGCTCAGTGCTAAGGGTGTGATGCATCTCACCTGCCACATGCAAAAAGTGTGATGAGAGAGAGCAGACAAATGGCAGAGGCAGTTGGCTAGGTGGAAACCCAAAGAATCTTCTAGAAACTTCCCATTTGACACTTACCTCTCTAAATTCACCCAGGGATGAGTAAGAGATCATGAATCTCCAAGTGGAACCAAGAACTATCAGAGAGAGGACACTAATCAAAATCCCAGAAGCTGACTCACCCACCTGCAAACATCTATATATGGATCCCTCGTCCTAGAGATCCAGAGGTTGGAATCTTGTATTTTGTAAGTGCTATTGGTTTCTCTGTGCAACATTGTTGGGTGATCTAAGCTTTTCATGAGGTGAAGAGGGCTTTCATGCTGGGAGGATGGCGCTGGGTCAGACCAATGGGTTGTAATCCTCTCTTCTATTACTTCTATCAATAAAGTTATTTGAGTTTTCCTCCATATGTTTGTGTATCTCTAAATCTTGTCTTTATATATGCATTTGTATGGTTAATATATATATCTGATCCTATATTGTTTATATTTATAGATCTCTATGCTTTGATGGTATCATGCTGCTTTGACTCCACAGGTGTTCTTTGAAGCGGGACAAGTGAGGAAAGAGTGGTGGATTTCTGTCAAAGGGGAAAGGAAACAAGAAAGGAGCCAAGTGAAAGACTGAGGTTGGTACTCTCTGCTTCTTTCTCATCTATCTCTCATAAATGAAAACACAAGTGACATTAGTTTGTTTGTTTCTAAGATAGCTACTCGTCTTAGTGGGACTAGCAGCTCTGAATGGACACTAGTTTTCCTGATAACAGAGGTAGATAAGAGCTTATGTACTAGCAAAGGATTGAGATGGTAGAGTAAGACTGTTGAGGACTTGAGGAGGGAACAAGAAACTATGAATCCTCTTCAAACAGTGAAAACATTGAAAACTAAATGCATTCCCAAGACAAAGCACTGTAAATCTAGTGTATTTTGTCTATTCAACTTGATTCATTTAGTTTAGAAGAAAGAGAGAGATGTGGACACATATAAAAATTCAGAAAAACTCATTACAAAGAAGAAACAATACATAAACTCACTGTCACAAGAATCCCACAAAAATAGCTGTGAAACCTGGTTTTATTCCTTGCCAACTGCTGATACAAAATGTTCAATGAGTCCAACACTTCTGCCAAAGTCCAACCCTTACAAATGAATCAAAAGTACATGATATAGGCAAGGAAAATACTCAAGATAGCTATCAGGGTCGAATCCATGAGAAAAGGGGTGGTTTCAACCATATCTAAACTAAGAACAGGAATATAGGTAGTGGAACAGCTTGCCTCTAAAACCAAGGAAACCAATTCATTCAGCTCAAAACCACCTTTGACTTGATGTATCTACCCTATTAAGTGTTTCACATAAAGTTACATCATTTACCATGCTAATTTTACCAAGAGAGAAATAAAAAGTCAACTGTAGAGAAAATTAGGCGAAATCTGGAAAATCATGCAAAACTGGCAAAATTCATCCTATACGTAGCACCACTGATCCTATGCGCAACGTTTTTTCTAGGCAATTTTTGGAAGGCTTCCCGGAGTCCAAATCAGTTGTAGGATAGCTCGTTGGAAAGCTTGTCGAGTCTACTTTCTGGAACAACTTGAATTTCTGAATTTGGAGTTCATTTTCCACTCCAAGATTGATTCTCCCAAGACTGCTTCTTGTGTGGCAAAAAGGTGGTAGAGAGGACACTTTTTGGGTGTTTTTCCCTTTTGGAGACCTAGAACTTGTCCAAAATTATCAGCCATTTTTGAGCTTTCATATTTTTCCATGCTGATTCTAGAAATATAAACTTTTTTTTCAGGTGTCCCCAACAAAAGCGCAACGCTGGTGGCACTGTGCACCTATTAGAAAAGCTTGTTTTTTACATTAAAAATTTCAACATTGACAAAAATTTCTCCAAATTTCTTGAAATTTGGTATGATTGACCCTTGTTAAGTGCTTTGATGAGCCAATGATGCTTCAGCCAAAATCTTGATTTTATCTTGCTCTTTTTTTCTCCTCAAAGCTCTTTTTAGCTTGGCTTTTAGCCTCTTTGTCCTTGCATTACAAATATTTTTCCATGATGATCAAATCTTTGACACTCCTTGGATTTTGAGCATCCAATTCCATGACACTCACCTCTTGTGCCACCTCATGGTCCACAAGGACAAAATCTCCATACTCACTGTCCATTGGCTTGATTGACTATAAATGCTAGTGAGGAAAGAAAGGTAGTGTGGGTGAATGACGAGTATGAAGAGATTTTCAAAAGAAAGGGAATGAGTGGGATGAGACAGGGATATGAGTGAGATTTGATGTGATGTAGGGTTTGAGGGAATAGGGTATGAAGGGGATGACTAGGGTTTTAAGAAGTGAGGATATAGGGTTAGGGTATAGGGTTATGTATGTAAGTAGAGTTTTAGGGAAGTGTATATGAGGGAATGAGAATGGGAATGGGAATGTGTGTAGGGGTATATATGGAGGGTAGGGTTTTAATGTAGGGTTTGAGAGCAATGAATGAAGGAAATAAAACAACAATAAATAAGTGAACTTTCAAAATCTATGAGACAGTTTTGAGGAAAACTAGGGTTTAGTTTTTTGAGAGATGAAAATCACAAAAACTGATGAAAAAAACCCTTTTTTAATCAGATGGAGGGCTTTACTTACTTGACAAGAGGCCAATTTAGCAATTTGAGGAAAATTAGAATGATTTGGATCAGTTTGGAGGTCACTAGCCAGGTGCGCAGTGCCCTCTCACAGGTGCACAATGCCTTTTCTATGCGTAGTGCCAGTGTAATTTTACACTGGAAACCTTCCACCAATGTGCAACGCCTTTTCTATGCGCAGCGCCGATTGTAGGTGCACAACGCCTTTTTTCAAACCACTTTTGGAGGTCTTCCTAGTGTCCAAATTGGGTGTGTAATAGCTCATTGGAAAGCTTATCGAGTCTTATTTCTAGATAATCTTGAATTTTCCAATTTGGTGGTTAGTTTCTCTGTCAAAAGTCAAATCTCCCAAGACTAGTCAAAATGTGCAAAATGAGGCTACCTAAATGCATAGTGTTGTTGCAATCAACCTTTGAAGGTCTTCTGCAATTCCAACTTGAGCTCATGATAGCTCATTGGAAATATCTTTGTGTCGAGCTATTATTTGACTCATCAACTAAGTCGTTTGGCTAACCAAGCTAGGAGAAATCTTGATTTTCCCAAGGCCACTCCAGAAGTACATCAATTCTCCTAAGGCAACTGTATTTTTGATATTTCCCTAAAACCATGACACCTGTGTAAAAAGTGAAGGAGTTTTTTCTTCCTTGGCCTATTATGGACAAAAACCTCTCTCACATTTTCTAAATTCATTTTTTCTTGCTCAGAAACATCATTTGAGTAAAACCTATCCCGATGTGTGGAATAAGGGATTTGTAGAAATGAAGGGAAATGAAGGGGTTAAGAGGCTTCTAAATTCTTGAGAAAATTTTTGGAAATAGGGAGGGATGTTAGAAAATAGGGGAAAGTGGAATTTTAAAGATTGAGTGAGGGGAAGGGGTCCAAAAGGGCAAAACACAAGCCTAGCCTAGAAAAGTCAAATTGAAGCAACAAGCTAGGGTTTGTGGGAAAATGATGAATTTGAGAGATATCAATGATGAGAAGTGTTTAATAAGGTACATTAAGGATAGGGGAAGGTGTATGAGCATCAGGATGCAAGCTTTGTTGATGATTTGACCATCCAAGAGAAATTACCTTCAAAACCCTAGGAGAGGGAAATGAGTCTTACCCAAGCACAACTGAAACACGAACAAGGTGTAAAATGACCCATTGGAACTTGAAATGATGATGAAAACTCTCTGAATGATGGTACACTCATCTGAATGGTGACATGGACTAAAATTTGGACAACTTTGAAAGAAGTGAAAACAAATCCTAAACCTAATACCTAATGACCAAATTTTACTTGAAGACTCACTGAAATGACAAAATTTGACTTTGACACCTTAAAATCATTTTGTAAGAGCATGTTTGATCACTGGAGGAAGGCTTCAAAGACTGACACTAACATTGTGCATGAAAATGAATAAAATAAATATGTTTTTATTTTTATCTTTTTTTAATGTGAGAGTGTGAAAGCTAATCTCTTTTGGTGATGTGGCAGATGGCTTGGAGATGATGGTGAATGGTCAGAAGGCTTGGGAGACAAGTAGGGACCCTTTTCTAGCTTTGTAGAGGCTTTTTCCTCAATTCAGCCTCAAAAGAGGCCACTACAGCAAAACCTACAGGATCCCCTGAAAACCTATAAGACCCCCTAAAAACCTATAGGATACAGCCGAGAGCAAAAGGATGGATGTTGAAGGTGATGGAAAGCTTAGGGAATGTGTTTGGTGGATGGAATGGGGTAAGGGAGTGCCTAGGACCATTCAGAACTCAAAACCAAGGTTGGGATATGGTTGGATTTGCTCAACATGCTTGGAGGAGTTTCCATGAAAAATGATGAAATTGGTGAGGGTCTTAGTGAAAGTGAGGAATGATCATGGTCTGAGGGTCTCTAGTTTTGAAACACTTGCACTACATCAAACAATGATATTTGCCCAAAAATCATGTAAACAAGAATAATTTCAATAATATAAAAAAACAGAGTTTAATGAGCTAGTAGTCTACTTCATGCATGAGGAAAATTTGCAGAATAATATGAAATCATTGATGAGATCTACTGTAAGATTGAAGATAGAAGAAATGGAAATCAAATCCTTCTCTTTAAAACTAGCAAAATGTTGACCTAAGTGTGGAGCAAGAGGGTTAAATTGGTCTTGATATCATAGAGATCAAGTAGAGGCATAATACCAGCTTCAATGATGATTTTTCTCAATTCGGGCTCAAAAGAGGATTTCCTATAGGATGTACAGATTTACTATAATTCATCGAATGACCAAGCAAATCAAATCCAAATTGGGTGGGACAAATTTTGTTATTAACTATGATGTCTTAGTGATTCGGATTTAAACAGGACTACAAAAAATTATAGATATAACCATAAATACAAAGATGTAGCATAAATAATACTTCATTTCATTAATGTAAAATATTGAAATATGCTTACAAACAGAAATGGAAATAAACCAGCTAGGGTGATGGTAGCGTATCTCTGAGAAGAGATGTTGGGGCTACATGCCTCTAAAATTTGTTAGAATGAGGCTCAAAGGCCTATTTATTGTTTAGAAACAATGGAAAACCCTAAACATCCAAAAACCTAACCCTAGGAGATGAAATGCCAAATTGTGGGCCCCATTTGGGTAAATTGGTACATCAACTTCCTAGGGTCGTAAATTTGGTATATGATCTCTGTTTGACGCGCACAATACCTCGTTAGAAAGATCTATCCGAGAACTACAACTTCTATGTGACAAAAATTAGTCCATGACCCATGTTGTTCCCGGTTTTCCCAAAAAACGTCGTTTAGGGCCTCAAAATGGCTCTGGAAGTTGAGGACCCAAAAAACTACCAAAAATATTAAATTGTGCTACAAATAAGGAAACTAAAAAACTGAAAGAGATAGTTGTGGGGGTCCAAGTGGGATAGATGGGTGGCCACCAACATCCACCTGGATCATTCCTCCCCCCTTAGGAAGCAATGGTCCCCATTGCGTTGAGTTCCTCCATGAGATGAGGAAACTTCTGCTGAACTTGATCCCTGGTGAGTTGTTCTGCAATCTCTGATGTGTCCAGTAATGGTGGGAAGCATGGTAGAGGGTGGCCCACATTAAACACTATGTGCAAGTGAAGAATGGGGGAATGTTGTGATCTAAAGCATTGTTTCCCATAGACTTGATACTGGTGTAAGGACCATATCGAAGTAGTCTGAGCTTCTAATGGGCTCTTGTAAGGTGTTCTTTCTGTAGATGCAACTAGACTTTGTCGCCCACTTGAAACTTTTGTGGTACCTGATGTTGATCATGTCGTTGCTTGTACTTGGAATTTTCCAAAATGGAGCGATGATATATCGGACCGTTGGGTAGAGGTGCTATGGGAGTCAGATCGAATGAATGCTTGACCTGACAGTGCAACAGTACCCTTGTGGGTGAGGAGAAGATGTTCATGTATTCTTTCATGACCGTATCCCTCTGTTGCTGCTGCTACGTGGAATAAGCCTTTGTGAGGGTCGTGGATGTGACGACAATCTTCCCCTTACTTTGGGAGCGAACCAGATAGAAAATGAATTTCCTTGTCTAGGAGATGAGCTTGTTTCATTTCTTAGAAGTGATCAAAGAGGTGGTGGTAAGTGGGGCTACCTCTCATATCTTGTATAATGAATTACCCAAATAAATAATAACATCGCAAGGCCTTGACTCATACACAGCATGTCGCCTCCATAAGTATGGTTGGCCTAATATTACATCAAAAACATCAAGAGGTGCAACATCACACAATACCTCATCTGTGAAGGGCTTGATGCTGTAGGGAAGGCGTCACTATTGGCGGACTCGAAGATCTCGTCCTTGGTGAAGCCACCTAATATTGTACGGCTGAGGGTGTGGTGTAGTTGGTAGGCCCAACTACTTCATGACCTCTACTGAAATGAGATCCTTTTTGCTACCATTGTTAACAATGAATTGCAGCGGCGAACCCTTCACCCACATCTGTGAGTGGAAAAGATGCTCCCCCTCCTCTAGATCTTCAGGCTCATTCCTCTGGATCTTGGTGGTGGCAACAGTGGCACTAGGCTCTGCATCAATGATCTGCTTCCCTTTGCCATTCCCCTTGTCGGGTTCTAACTTAGGTTCCAAACATGCATCTGATTCTGAAGCCTTCAACTCGGCCACCAGCGACTGTCAGGTCCGACACTCACTTGTGTTGTGAGTGGGGCTCTTATGGAACTCACACCACTTTCTTGTGTCCTTCTTCGACTTCATGGTGTTGTTATTTTCTTTCGGCTTCGATGGGTTGTCTTGTGTCACCCCGCCTTGGCTTTGTCCTTTGTTCTTTGGACTCGCAAATCCAAAGTCTCACTTCTCTTGTTTAAACTTTTGCTCGATCTTGACAACATATCGGTACATCGTGTTGAGTGAGGAGATGTTTAGGAACTCCATCTCATCCTGGATATGCCTTTGTAGGTAGTTGTGGTATTTGAGTACCAAATGCATATCAAAATCCTTGATACCCAACTTTGTGCGAAGGGTATGAAAAATATTTGTGAACTCCGGCACATCTTGGTCCCTTCCCTATCGCAGCGTGGTCCACTTTATGTATTTGTCCTCATAGCTCTTGACAGGGTAGTACTACTCCTTGATGGCATCCCGAAATGAATTCCAAGTGGGTGTGGCTGAAAATAGTGAGCACATACTTTCATCCTTCTTCTCATTGTAGGTTTCCCACTAGTCCTTGACGTGGGGGACTACTTTGAGAAGTGCAAAAGTGATCTTTTCCCGGCAGGAAAAATCATGAACAACAAAATAACCATCTAGCAAATTTAACCATTTATCTATGGCATCTGTGTCTGTCTGTCCCTCAAATATGGGGATTTCAAAGTTAACTTGTACCTTAAATGGTGTGACGCTTCCAAAGTAGCTGCTGGAAGTAGCTGCGTCACCCCTGGGTAGCCACTAAAGGATCTGGGCAAAGCTATCCATCATCGCGTTCCTTTGTCACTCAAGGGCTTCTTCGAGCAAGATTTTGATAGGATCTCTTGCCCCCTCATATTTCTTTTCATCCACCACGGGAGGTCATCGGGGTTTGTGAGGCTGGTCTTGCAAAGGTTCGACCAGTTCAAGCCCTAACTCCTTAGATCCCGACCTCATTGGGGACATGCAAAGAAAAATGGGGAATTAGACCCCTCTGATACCACTGCTCTAGATTTAAACAGGAACACAAAAAATTATAGAGATAACCATAAATACATAGATACAGCAAAAATGATACTTCATTTCATTAATGTAAAATACTGAAATATGGTTACAAATAGAAATGGAAATAAACCAGCTAGGGCGATGGTAGCTTATCTCTGAGACGAGATGTGGTAGCTACATGCCTCTGAACTCTGATACAATGAGGCTCGAAGGCCTATTTATTGTTGAGAAACAATGGAAAACCCTAAACATCCAAAAACCTAGCCCTAGGAGATGAAATGCCAAACTATGGGCCCCGTTTGGGTAAATTGGTACATCAACTTCCCAGGGTCGCAACTTTGGCATGCAGTCTCCGTTTGACATGCACAATACCTCGTTAGAAATACCTATCCGAGGACTTCAACTTTTGTGTGAGAAACCTCAATCCAGCTCACCTGTTGCTCTCGATTTTCCCAAAAAATGTCGTTTAGGGCCTTGAAACGGCTCCGGAAGTTCAAGATCTGAAAAACTGTCAAAAATAGTAAATTGTGCTACAAATAAGGAAATTGAAAAACTTAAAGAGATAGTTGTGGGGGTCCAAGTGGGATAGGTGGGTGGCCACCAACATCCACCTAGATCACTTAGGTCCCCATTCCAAGTGGAACCACTCAAAAATACCTCTGTTAACCTATGCTAAAAAATAGAAAAACATTACTAGTCGAAAATCTAGAAATCTGAGAACTAGTGAGCTAGTAAATCTAAAAAACACCTAACCAAATCAAGTGAAAATGCAATGGGGTAATTTCTTTTATGAATTTTTTTTTTTTTTTATCTAATTCATGTGGAACCAACTCGATTGAAGCTTGTTAGCATGCTCTAAAAAGTAGCAGAAATTTACTGTCCGTTTCTAAAAAGAAGGTCCAGAAATCTAGATTTGGGAATAAGAAAACTAATCCAAGCATCTCAATGATTCCTATGAACTTACAAATCTTTTCCAAGGATGAAATAATGCTTGTGATCCTACAAAATAACTTTCATTAACGATTTAACTCAATCCTACAACAATAAATCATTAATACTAAATTCAGAAGTAGAAAGAAATAAAAACTAGAGATGCATGTGTATAAGCAGTGAAAAGAAGGAAATAAAATAATACAAAAATGGCTCTAAGGCTCCTTCGATGGCCAAGCCCAAGGAAACTCAGAAACCTATGGAGGAGAACAATATTTATAAATTGAACATGACACCAATCTTTATTATTTTCATCAATAGAATTACATCCCTGCAAAAAAATACAATGGAACTGTAGAAATACGAGTTCTCTCCTCAAGAACACTAATGAAAATCTACCCCTAGAGGAAAATTCGACTTGGTACTTATATAAAATGATTAGGAATCATTCCCCATGAATGGAGGAAGCTTTCCCCACCAAAATCCCTTGATTAGTGGAACACATTCCTAGATTTTCTCAATCATTGGAGTTCCACAATCTGTGCCACAATTCCATAATATATTGTTGATCCTCCTGTAATAGGGAACAAGTCCCTAAATTATTTCCTCTTCCAAATCTTCATAATCTACCGAATATTCTCATAATATTCCACAAAAATAAATAATATTAGGCACAAATATCCAATTATTCATAAACTTTCCTAATGAATATATTAAAGTTAAAAATAAATTATCTAATGCAGAAAGAGAGGTTTAATGTGTTGAAGGATGGTCATAGGCCTTAATTTATGTTTTAATTTAGAGGCATGGGCCTTAATTTATGTCTAATTTAGAGGCCCATCATACCCCCTTGCTGAAAATGTTGCTCATCGTCGGAGAAAATTAGTGACCTCATTGTGGCTCATCCATGGCCCTGGTGGCCTCTCTCTTGTGCATTAAGAATATTGGCTACAATTTCTGCAAGGACAAGCCCAAAAACGTATTTGTGCAAAGAAAAATCATTGTTTCTTGAGACCATTAGCTTGCTTTCTTCTCCTTATTCAAGATGGATTCTTGAATATATTTCAATTCGGAAAGGTCTTCCACACCCTTATCAACCTTCTACTATCTTGCTCCACCAGTTGCACACCTCTAACACCTTCAAAATGCATTTAGATGAGAACTAGGATATCCTATAGTAATTGATGTCAAAACTATAGGAAACCTTGTTAAAACTACAGGATACACTTTTTGAGCATAAATGATACTCTGAGGTAAGGGCATACCCTTACTTGACTTCCATGACTTTCTCCCATTTTTATAACATCTTTTAGGCCTTGGACAAAAGTAGAAAGAGATTAGAGACCTCTTGGAAACCATCTTTTTATCATTGCAGTTTGAGTTTTGTTTTCATGGTGAATGCCTCGTTTTCTTTTGTTGCCTTCTTCTTCTCTGTTGTGGCCTTGATGATTGCCTAATGGCCTTGGAGTCTTCTCTTTTGATTAGGTCTCTCTTAAGCTTTTCCATCTTGGGGTTTAGCATAATTTGTTCATTTCTTCCTTCTTGTAGCAACATTTTGCCTTCCTATAGTAGTCATTCCTCCTCTTTCAGGGTCTTCTAACAGTATGGGAGTGAAATGATAAAGAGGGATTCGATGATGATGCTAGGGCTCAAATGGAGTAGTGTAGGTTTGTGAAAATGGAGAGGATGCTCTGTTTGGTTTCTTTTTAAGAATCAAATGGGATGGATGAATGATGAATAGATAGTGAATATGAAGTGAATGGAGGGATTGGAGTGCTGTGGTGACTTGGCCTTTGCGAAAATTTCTTCTTTTAACTGTTGTCCTCATTCCATGAAATCATCACCCTTCATAATTTGAATTTTCAACATTGCATGAGTGAAGGAGTGATCTGAAAATGGAAGTACTTGAAAATGTGTGCAAGGTATCCATCTTCATTAATTTAAATGTGTGCAAAATGCTTCTTGTCTTGCGGAATAAACAAGGTGATTTTTCGTAACTATTATGAATTTATGTGTGAGGTCAATTAGCTTGCTGTTCTAAATGTCCCATCAGCAAATATGGAGTGTGTATAACATATGCTAGAAGTTTCAAAAGAAACCAATATGTTTCAGGAGGTTAAACAGTGTTTTTAATTGCATGTGCAAATAGGTGCAAATATGTATTTTTATTGTTTAACATATCAAATCAGATTTGTTCAGCAAGATATCTTCAGCATAAAATGACATAGATGTTTGATGAGAATTTCACCCCTCCTAGGCTACGTCTGCTGGATCAAGCCTCCCAAAATGAGCTTGTCCTCTTGTATTAAAATGCTTAAAAATGATAATACAAGCGTAAACATGCCTCAATAGGAAAATATGAATGCAAAAATAGATTCAAAAGACATGAAAAAGCTAAGAATGCCTTTCCAAAATCACTGAACAGTGAAAGATTACCTAATACAGTGCCTTCTCCAAATGGACCAACTGGCTCAAAAAGCTTCCCTGAAGATAAAATGGCTTTAGAACACCTCTAATACCTCTGGAACCTATCCCAATAGCTCTGGAATGCTGAAAATAGCTGAAAATGACTATTGGTTCACTTCAAATGGTTAAGCATAGCCTAACACAGCTCCAACTCCCTCTTGGCCCTAATGGCTCTCTTGGCTTCCCTGAAGCAAACGGGGCTGAAGATGAACTCTAATGGCTCCAAAATGATGAGAAGATATGAAATAAAAAAAAAAAATAGTCCAAAAAGGTTCTCCCATCAAAAGTTATGACCTCCAGAAGTTTTGTCCAGTTTGGCCTAAAAAAACTCCACTAAATGTGGAAGGACTGCAGTTAACTCTGCCATTTTGGCCAACTCCACCAGATTTGGCATGCTCCGCCAAATTAATTGCCAGTTAAACCATAACTTCCAGCACTTAAGACACGCCCATGTGATCATGTGGTCATCACCGTCGCGCCAAACCGTAACTGTCGGGTATAGGGTGTGGTTCCGAGCATTCTGGTCATGTGATTAAGGGGTTGGCCCTTAGGGGTTGGCCCCATTTCCGCCCAAATGGAACCTTACTAAACTTTAGATATAAAATTTTCCCTTTGGTTGTTAAAAACCAACGTTACGTGGGCCGGTCGGGCCTGTGGGCTGGCGACCACCGGACCCGGGGTCGATTCCTGCGAGCTCCATAAAAATTTTCCTCAATAAACCTTGTAGACTTGGGGCCACGTGGCAACCTCCAGGCAGGCCAAATGTCAGCTCCCAACTGGTCATCCAAACAAAATATTTCCGTGAATATTCTGGGAAATATTCCTCTGAATATTCTTTTTTTATATTTTTATTTTTAAATTCAAATTTGTAGTTTATTGGGCATTTTCAAAATGAGATAACTCCTCCATACGGTGTAGGATTTGAGTGCCATTCATGGCTATAGGATCGTATCGATGAGGCCTATCTAGTCGTTCAAGTTGCAAGTGTTTTTGAACACTTTCAATTTTTTAGCCTTTTCCATGGCTTGGACTTGAGCTCCTGATCACACCTCCCAAATGAGAAGCTTTTGGACCCCAAAAGCTCACTGAAGTGATGAAACTGAACTGAACAGTAAATGAGAGAATAACAACATCATCCTCTTCTGTGTAGCCTCCAAAAATTTTCCTGACTTGCCAACTGTCCTCATGGCGAATTTTGTTGAATGAGCCATGTACTTGTGTCGAATCCTGACCAAGTTTTCTCGCCATACAAATCTGACATTCTGAAAATAGTAATGACACTTGCTGAACTTTGTGCCCTCTTTGCTTGCATGCCTTTCCATCTCATGGAATCTTGCACTGCTTTGCACCGACACTTCGTTCTCTGCACCAATCGACACCAAATGCACCTTGTGCAACATACAACATCAACAACAAGTTGACAATGAAATGTGCTATACAATTGACACAACCATCAATGTAAAAAGTGTGCCCACAATCGACACAAGTCAACAAACATGTGTAACACAATCGACACAAGTCAATAATCAACAAGATACATCTTTACAATCACATGTCTATGTATCATGTACAATGAACTATATACATGTGAAACTTCAACTCTTCTTTTCAAATATCAACAATAGGTACATCATCCCAAAAACATGTGGGTGACTAAGAGCTAAACCAAAATAACATTGTTGCAATATAAGTGAGTATCATACCCATCTTTTACACCTCCATGGTGAACTTTTGCAACAACAAGGAAAATTCAATTAAAGGAATTTCAACTGAAACTGCTTTCACATGCAATCTTGCATCAAAATTTTCAACTGAAATACATGCATACCAATCTGAAATTTGCATGTACAAAATGAGTATGACTTACTGCAGTAAGAAGTTAGTCCACTTCCTACCAAGCCAACTCCATGGCATCTTCTATTGTAACAGCAGTTCTTCATGTGAATCTTTCATTTCCACATCGATAATGGCATCCATAGATCCATTTGCGCCAATATTTTTGTCCTCTAGCTGCATGTGCTTTGGACGATGAGTTGGATGCAAAGTCCAACAATGAGAAACATGATGTCCCTTCTTTTGACAAAATGTGCAACTTTCCATCACTTTCTGTGAAAGTTTTCTTTGCCTCTTCTGCTTCCTGTGTGCTTTCTTTTTCAACCAACAACTTGAAGCAACATGGTTAAATCCACCACAAAATGTGCAACAAAACTTTCTTTCATTTGAATAAGAAAAATTATCATTCTTTGTTGAAACATAATCAAATTGATCATGTGAATGTTTATACCTATTTTGCTGCATGGAATGTCCATCCTTTTTGTCTTCTAGAGACGATGAACTGGCGAAAGAGACAACTTTCTTTTCAACTCAAGCAAACTCATTCAAGCAACCATTTGCAACACATAAAATAGTCAATCTCTTACACTGTTTTAACACCCTTTTTTTTGCACAAAAAGGAAATGCTGAGTAAAAACTCTAGCTTCTAATGCTCTAATCCTGAGCTCTGATACCATCTAATCTGAAAATGGAAGTACTTGAAAATGTGTGCAAGGTATCCATCTTCATTAATTTAAATGTGTGCAAAATACTTCTTGTCTTGCGGAATAAACAAGGTGATTTTTGGTAACTGTTATGAATTTATGTGTGAGGTCAATTAGCTTACTGTTCTAAATGTCCCATCAGCAAATATGGAGTGTGTATAATATATGCTGGAAGTTTCAAAAGAAACCAATATGTTTCAGGAGGTTAAATAGTGTTTTTAATTGCATGTGCAAACAGGCGCAAATATGTATTTTTATTGTTTAACCTATCAAATCAGATTTGTTCAGTAAGATATCTTCAGCATAAAATGACATAGATGTTTAATGAGCAATTTAGCCCTCCTGGGCTACGTCTGTTGGATAAAGCCTCACAAAAATAGCTTGTCCTCTTGTATTAAAATGATTCAAAATGCTAATACAAGCGTAAACGTGCCTCAATAGGACAATTCGAGTGCAAAAATAGATTCAAAAGACATGAAAAAGCTAAGAATGCCTTTCCAAAATCACTAAACAGTGAAAGATTACCCAATACAGTACCTTCTCCAAATGGCCAAACTGGCTCAAAAAGCTTCCCTGAAGCTAAAATGGCTGTAGAACACCTCTACTACCTCTGGAACCTGTCCCAATAGCTCTGGAATGCTGAAAATAACTGAAAATGACTATTGGTTCACTTCAAATGGTTAAGCATAGCCTAACACAACTCCAACTCCCTCTTGGCCCTAATGGCTCTCTTGGCTTCCCTGAAGCAAACGGGGCTGAAGATGAACTCCAATGGCTCTGCAACCTGTACCAATGGCTCCAGAATGATGAGAAGATATGAAATCAAAAAAAAATTCGTCCAAAAAGGTTCTCCCATCAAAAGTTATGACCTCCAGAAGTTTAGTCCAGTTTGGCCTAAAAAAACTCCACTAAATGTGGAAGGACTGCAATTAACTCCACCATTTTGGCCAACTATACCATATTTGGTGTGCTTTGCCAAATTAACTGCCAGTTAGACTGTAACTATCGGCGCTTAAGTTGTGCGCATGTGACCACGTGGTCATGACCGTCGCGCCAAACCGTAACTGTCGGGTATAAGGTGTGGTTCCGAGTGTTCTGGTCATGTGATTAGGGGGCTGGCCCTTAGGGGTTGGCCCCTTTTCCACCCAAATGGAACCTTACTAAACTTTAAATATAAATTACGCCCTTTGGTTGCTAAGAACCAATGTTAGGTGGGTCGGTCGGGCCTGTGGGCTGGTGACGACCTGACCTGGGGTCGATTCCTGCGAGCTCCATAAAATTTTGCCTCAATAAACCTTTGCAGACTTGTGGCCATGTGGCGGCCTCTGGGAAGGCCACGAGTTAGCTCCCAATTGGTCATCCAAATAGAATATTCCCACGAATATTCTAGGGAATATTCCATAGAATATTCCAAGGAATATTCCTCAGAATATTCTTTTTTATTTTTTTATTTTTTTTTTAAATTCAAATTTTGCAGTTTATTGGGCATTTTCAAAATACGATAACTCCCCCATACGGTGTCAGATTTGAGTGTCATTCATAGCTACAGGATCGTATCGACGAGGCCTATCCAGTTGTTCAGGTTGCAAGTGTTTTTAAGCACTTTCAATTTTTGAGACTTTTCCGTGGCTTAGACTTGCGCTCCTGATCAAGGAGTGAGTTGCAATTAACTTGTTGAAGGCGGTTGAGAATGCTGACCCATCCTTAGCTTATAAAACCTCATCTCTCATGCATTGACAAAAAATTTCTAACTATAATATGCTCAAGAGAAGAGGTCAAGAATATTTCATACCTGTACCTAGCTGATGGTTGTTGGAGAGACCTGCATGCTGCTACTGAGTTGATGTTGATGTGCAGGTGTTAGATGGTGATGCTCATGATCCTGATACTACTGCTAAGATTTGGAGGAGTCTTTGACCTTTGGATCTCCATGCTGAAGCTGACTACAAATCTTTGGCTACTTCATCATTATATCCCCTTAAATTTTCAAAGAAACCAATCCAATTGTGCCCTGTGAATATCTCTAGTATAGGAGGGTGCTGATGAATCCTCACTATGTTGATGGGTTCTGTTGGATGGAGGTTTGTATATGTCTGATACCAAATTTTAAAAATTATTTGTATATAATTCCCTTATGCTGCAATCACTTTCAACAAACTAGAAGGGTTTTTTGTGTTCCTTTCTCTTGGAAAAATGTAGGTGTTGTTTTGTATCCTGTAGGATCTCAGTGAATCCTGTAGGTTTTCAGGACAACGACTTGTTTTGTCCATATCTCCCAAATGGTACAATGGATTGACCTGAAATGTTTTGAGCATGTTTTCATCATCATTATGCACCTCCCCATAAGAAAAGTTTGATCAATGGATGCACAGATCTCGAGAAAAACTAAAAATTGCTGAAGGTGATGAAGGTTGATTTCGTGGAAACTGTGCACTGGAATTTGCTGCAATTTCTTGCACATATTACCATCATCCATATGCACCTCCCCATGAAGAAACATTTTAAATGGATGTATAGATATCGAGAAAATGCAAAAATGGTTGTAGGTGATGGAGAATGATTTCTCGAAAACTGTGCACTAGAATTTGTGGAAATAGCTTGAGCATGTTATCATCATCCATATGCATCTCCTCCTGAAATATCTTGGCAAATGGATGCATGGTTTTCAAGTTACAGCAAAAACAAATTTCTGCTCTATGTATTTTTCTATCCTGTAGTAAAACAGAGCATCGTGTAGTTTTTTAGGACATCAAGCAAACTGAATGGTAGAAGCTTGAGAATGATGGGTGGATGGTGAAAATAGATGAGGGTGATGGATTGGCATGGCCTTGGACTTGTTGGAGCATTTGAGAAAAGGAGGAGAAAGTCAAAATTTGACTTCTTTTGACTAGGCTTGACCACTTTTTCCTTTTGGTACCAACTTGCTCTTGTTGCTTGCAGATGTTGGAGAGTACATGCATTCATTAGAGAGACACATGGAGCAATGATTTTTTTATTCTTTTTCTCTCTTTTTTTTCTCGTAGGCCTACTAGCCACCTCAAGGATGTTTTCAACTAGTAGGTCTGCCTAAGCACCTCAAAGGAGGTTTTCACATAGGATATTTTTGTTTTCTCCTCTTTGTTCTTTTTTCCCAACCCATTGACTGCCTCATGGAGGTTTTCAATCAATGAGCCAATCTCAGGTGCCTCCAAGGAGGTTTTCACCTGTGATTTTTATTTTTTTCTCCTTTTTTCCATCATTTTTTTTTCTTCTACCCTACCCTACTTGAAAAAAAAAATCACTTTCAAGTATACGAATACTTCCAATGGAGCCATGTGCAAATCAAGATGACAGACATAATGATGTGGAAGCTTGAAACTTATGCCTTGACATGTACCTAGATTTGAAAGATAAAATTATTTGACTTTGATGATATCAAGCATATTTGAAGAAGAGGGTATTGCTACAAATTAATGGCTGTTTGGAACATATTTCAATATAGTTGTGATTCCCTTGGTCCACTTACTGATTTGGATCATCTTGCATGTCTTCTTCTTCCATGACCTTCAAATATTCCTCTTTTTGTTGATTTTTCTCTTGAACACATGGAGGACTTGATGATAACCATGAGGGGCCTTTCTCAATATTTGATTTTATTGTCTGCTCTTCATCAAGTGCAGCCCATGATTCTTTGATCTTCTCTTTCAACTCTTGTTTCTCTACATGTTGTCCCTCAATGGCATCAAGAGAATCACTTTTTTGTAATAATCTTCCTAATTTATGGTGAATACCATTGAGCTCAAGAGGAGATGTTTGGAAGTGTTGTACCTCAACATTGTAAGTGGGTTGAGCTAGTTCAATGTGTGGGTTTGGAAATGGTGGTTCAGTTAGTTGAGTGGGAATGTATATTTCAGATGGATGTGGATGGGGTTGTGGTTGTGGTGGAGGTGAATAGTAAGGATAACATGGAGTTCGGTATGGAGGATATTGAGGAAAATACTGAGGATAATGTGGATGGCTCCCATTAGCTCCTTGCCAACCTTGTTGCCAAGATTGGTTTTGGGGTTGAGATGGCCAATGTTGCCAAGGAAAGGGTGTGTTCCAATTACTTTGAGGTGGATTTGCATAAGCTTGAAATTGTGAATTAGGCTCTTGCATCATATCAGGTTGAATAGTTTGCCATGGTCCAATTGGAGCTACATAACATAGCTGCATTGGCAATTGACTTGCTCCATTGTCCTCTTGGTAAACTTCCTTCAACCTTGGTAATGATGGAAAAATTTTAACATCATGTGATTCTGCATGGATAACACAAATATCAACATCTTCTTTTCCTTCATCTTGCATTCTTAACATTTCTACTTGTTTTGTTAGATTGCTAAGAATTTTTGCTTTAAAATCATCAAACAAATTTCCAAGTTTAGCTTGAATTACCGATCTTGATGCTGATTTAGCTACTCTTGCTTTTCCTCTTGATACGTGATTGCATGTTTCACAAATTTCCTCAAATGACAATTGATATACATCAACTCTACTCATGAGATTAAGGAGATCAATCCATTCATCCCTAATTTCTCTAAGTAAGAGAGTTTTTAGTGTGTCAGATCCTAAATGATGTAGTTTTTCCCTCTTAACATTATACATGAACGTCTCTATTAGATCCTCAAGGCTCTCATCTTCTCTTTGATTCATTCTAAAGATTTCTTCCTTAAGATCATGATCTTTATATTTTTCTAGAAATATCTTTTGCATACCATTCCATGATCTTATTGAATTAGTCCCTAAACTCATGAACCATTTAAGAGATTTATCCTTCAATGTTGCTGAAAATATTCTCAATTTTTGAGCTTTTAATAAGTAACCATAAGATCTACAAACAATTTCAAATTCAAAGAGAAAGGTTTCTGGATCATTTGACCTTATACCATGAAATTTTGGAAGAAAGGATGGAGGGATGTTCTTCATGTGAACATTGATATCAATATCTTGAATGAGAAATCCAAGAGGATCTTCCTCATTATATCCATCTATTTCTTCTACATTCTTTGCCATATTCTTCTTCTACCTACAAAAAGGAATGGTGATGTGCTCTTACTGCACCACGCGATAAAATTGGGGGGGGGTTGGTTTTGGAGATTTTTTTTGTTTTTGTTTTTATGATTGGATGAAAACACTAATGCAATGCACTTTTCTATTTTTGAAATGAAATATGCCAAATGCAATTATTTTTTTGTTTTTGCAAAAAGTAAACATAAATGAATCAACTAGGGAAGAAAACAATGCATACTTTGACACCTCCCTCCCAACGACGCCAAAAAATGATGAGCCTCAGTATTGCAACAAGAATGTTGCAACTCCCAAGGCTACCGAGCTTAATTATCAACCCGGGGTTCGTACAAACTTAAAAGGTATCGACACTATATGTGTGGCATACAATGTGTCCTTCCTTTGTTGTCATGATGTAATGGAGTGCATGTACTGAAGTCAAATCCTAAACTAATTGTAGAGAATGAAATGTTTGAAATGGAACCTTAACCTATTGCAAGAAAGAAAGTACAAGAAAAGAGACTGAAATCAAATGCTAAAACACACCATTTTCTAACTAACTTCTAAGAGGCTTTGCTTCAAAAGAATGTTAAGTTAACATGTAAAACCATCAAACCTTCTACTACTGTGCATGAAAATGAATCAAATAAATCTGTTTTTCTTTCTGTCTTTTTTCATGTGAGAGTGTTAAAGCTAATCTCTTTTGGTGATGTGGCAGGTGGCTTGGAGATGATGGTGAATTGTTAGAAGGCTTGGGAGACAAGTAGGGACCCTTTTCTAGCTTCCTAGAGAATTTTTCCTCAATTCGGCCTCAAAACAAGCCACTACAAGAAAACCTACAGGATCCCCTTAAAATCTATAGGATACAACCGAGAGAAAAAGGATGGATGTTGAAGGTGATGGAAAGCTTAGGGAAGGTGGTTGGTGGATGAAATGAGTTAAGGGAGTGTCTAGGACCACTCAAAACTCAAAACCAAGGTTGGGAGATGGTTGGATTTTCTCAACATGCTTGGAGGAGATTCCATGAAAAATGATGAAATTGGTGAGGGTCTTAGTGAAAGTGAGGAATGATCATGGATGGATGAAGTTGGAAGGAGGTTGCTTGCTATGAGATCTCTCTCTACTTCTGAAACACCTGCACTACATCAAACAATGATATTTGCCCAAAATTCATGTAAACAAGAAGAATTTCAATAAGCTAGAAAAATAGAGTTTAATGAGCTAGTTGTCTACTTCATGCATGAGGAAAATTTGTAGAATAAGATGAAATCATTGATGAGATCTACTGTAAGACTGAAGATAGAAGAAATGGAAATCAAATCCTACTCTTGAAAACTAGCAAAATGTTGACCTAAGTGTGGAGCAAGAGGGTTAAAATGGTCTTGATGGCATGGAGGTCAAGTAGAGGCCTAATCCCAGCTTCAATGATGATTTTTCTCAATTCGGGCTCAAAACAAGATTTCCTACAGGATGCTACAATGATTTCCTACAGGATGTACAGATTTACTATAATTCATCGAATGACCAAGAAAATCAAATCCAAATTGGATGGGAAAATTTTTTTTATTAACTAGGATGTATTAGGTCCCCATTCCAAGTGGAATCACTCAAAAAGACCTTTGTTAACCTATGCTAAAAAATAGAAAAACATTACTAGTCGAAAATCTAGAAATCCGAGAACTAGTGAGCTAGTAAATCTAAAAAATGCCTAACCAAATCAAGTGAAAATGCAATGTGGTAATTTTTATTATGAACTAGAATGTTTTTTTGATCTAATGCATGTGGAACCAGCTCGATTGAAGCTTTTTAGCATGCTCTAAAAAATAGCAGAAATTTATTGTTCTTTTCTAAAAAGGAGGTCCAGAAATCTAGATTTGGGAATAAGAAGACTAATCCAAGCAGCTCAATGATTACTATGAACTTCCAAAGATTTTCCAAGGATGAAATAATGCTTGTGATCTTGCAAAGGAACTTTCATTAACCATTTAACTCAATCCTACAATAAGAAATCATTAATACTAAATGCAAAAGTAGAAAGAAACAAAAACTAGAAAATGATTCAAAAAGGGCTCTGAGGCTTCTGGGATGGCCAAGCCCAAGGAAACTCAGAGACCTATGGAGGAGAACAATATTTATAAGTTGAACATGACGCCAATATTTATTATTTTCATCAATAGAATTACATCCTTGCAAGAAAACACAATGGAACTGCAGAAATACGATTTCTCTCCTCAAGAACACTAATGAAAATCTATCCCTAGAGGCAAATTCGACTTGGTACTTATACAAAATAATTAGGAACCATTTCCCATGAATGGAGGAATATTTCCCCACCGAAATCCCTTGATTAGTGGATCTGGTCCCTTGATTAGTGGAACACATTCCTAGATTTTCTCAATCATTAGAGTTCCACAATCTGTGCCACAATTCCATAATATCTTGTTGATTTATTATTTACTATTGATCCACCTGTAGTAGGGAACAAGTCCCTAAATTATCTCCTCTTTCAAATCTTCATAATCTACCCAATATTCTCATAATATTCCACAAAAATAAATAATATTAGGCACAAATATCCAATTATTCATAAACCTTCCTAATGAATATATTAAAGTTAAAAATAAATTATCTAATGCAGAAAGAGAGGTTTAATGTGTTGAAGGATGGTCATAGGCCTTAATTTATGTTTTAATTTAGAGGCATGGGCCTTAATTTATGTCTAATTTAGAGGCCCATCATACCCCCTTGCTGAAAGTGTTTCTCATCCTCTGAGCAACTTAGTGACCTCATTGTGCCTCATCCATGGCCCTGGTGGCCTCTCTCTTGTGCATTAAGAATATTGGCTACAAGTTCTGCAAGGACAAGCCCAAAAACATATTTGTGCAAAGAAAAATCATTGTTTCTTGAGACCATTAGCTTGCTTTCTTCTCCTTATTCAAGATGGGTTCTTGAATATCTTTCAATTTGGAAAGGTATTCCACACCCTTATCAACCTTTTGCTATCTTGCTCCACCATTTGGACACCTCTAACACCTTCAAAATGCATTTAGATGAGAACTAGGACATCCTGTAGTAATTCCTGTCAAAACTACAAGAAACCTTGTTAAAACTACAGGATACCCTTTTTGAGCATAAATGATAGTCTGAGGTTAGGGAAGACCCTTACTTGACTTCCATGACTTTCTCCCATCTTTATAACATCTTTTAGGCCTTGGACAAAAGCTAGAAAGAGATTAGAGACCTCTTGGAAACCATATTTTTATCACTGCAGTTTGAGTTCTATTTTCATGGTGAATGCCTCGTTTCCTTTTGTTTCCTTCTTCTTCTCTGTTGTGGCCTAGATGATTGCCTAATGGCCTTGGAGTTTTCTCTCTTGATTAAGTCTCTCTTAAGCTTTGGCATCTTGGGGTTTAGCATAATTTGTTCATTTCCTCCTTCTTGTAGCAACATTTTTCCTTCCTATAGTATTCATTCCTCCTCTTTCAGGGCCTTTTAACAGTATGGGAGTGAAATGATGAAGAGGGATTGGATGATGATGCTAGGGCTCAAAGGGAGTAGTGTAGGCTTGTGAAAATGGTGAGGATGCTTTGTTTGTTTTTTTTTTAAGAATCAAATGGGATGGATAAATGATGAATAGATAGTGAATATGAAGTGGATGGAGGGATTGGAGTGTTGTGGTGACTTGGCCTTTGCGAAAATTTCTTCTTTTAACTGTTGTCCTCATTCCGTGAAATCATCACCCTTCATAATTTGATTTTTCAACATTGCATGAGTAAAGGAGTGAGCTACAATTAACTAGTTGAAGGCAGCTAAGACTGCTGACCCATCCTTAACTTATAAAACCTCATCTCTCATGCATTGACAACAAATTTCTAACTATAATATGCTCAAGAGAAGAGGTCAAGAATATTTCATACATGTACCTACCTGATGGTTGTTGGAGAGACATGCATTCTGCTACTGAGTTGATGTTGATGTGCAGGTGTTAGATGGTGATGCTCATGATCCTGATACTGCTACTAAGCTTTGGAGGAGCTTCTTTGACCTTTGGATCTCCATGTTGAAGCTGACTGCAAATCTCTCGCTACTTCATCATTATATCCCCTCAATTTTTCAAAGAAAGCAATCCAATTGTACCCTGGGAATATCTATAGTATAGGAGGGTGCTAATGAATCCTCACTGTGTTGATGGGTTCTCCTGGATGGAGGTTTGTATATGTCTGATACCAAATTTTAAAAATTCTGTGTATACAATTCCCTTATGCTGCAATCACTTTCAACAAACTAGAAGGGTTTTTTATGTTCCTTTCACTTGGAAAAATGTGGGGAAATGTAGAGCCTACCTCATTAACACTGCTTGATGAAGCCAACCTCTATTTTTCCCTTTTAAAACTGCTCACTACCAATCATGTAGGTGTTGTTTTGTATCCTGTAGGATCTCAGGGAATCCTGTAGGTTTTCAGGACAACGACTTGTTTTTTCCATATCTCCCAAATGGTACAATGGATTGACCTGAAACTTTCTGAGCATGTTGCCATCATCATTATGCACCTCCCCATAAGAAAATTTTGATCAATGGATGCACAGATATCGAGAAAAACTAAAAATGGTTGAAGGTGATGAAGGTTGATTTCTTGGAAACTATGCACTAGAATTTTCTGCAATTGCTTGCACATATTACCATCATCCATATGTATCTTCCCATGAAACAACATTTTAAATTGATGTACAAATATCGAGAAAATGAAAAATGGTTGTAGGTGATGGAGACTGATTTCTCGAAAACTGTGCACTGGGATTTGCTAAAATAGCTTGAGCATGTTATCATCATCCATATGCATCTCCTCCTGAAACAACTTGGAAAATGGATGCATGGTTTTCAAGTTATGGAAAAAATAAATTTCTTCTCTATGTATTTTTGTATCCTGTAGTAAAACAGAGCATCCTGTAGTTTTTTAGGACATCAAGCAAACTGAATGGTAGAAGCTTGAGAATGATGGGTGGATGGTGAAAATAGTTGAGGGTGATGGATTTGCATGGCCTTGGACTTGTTGGAGCATTTGAGCAAAGGAGGAGAAAGTCAAAATTTGACTTATTTTGACTAGGCTTGACCATTTTTTCCTTTTGGTACCAACTTGTTCTTGTTGCTTGCAGATGTTGGAGAGTACATGCATTCATCAGAGAGACACATGGAGCGATTTTTTTATTGTTTTTCTCTCTTTTTTTTCTCCTAGGCCTACTAGTCGCCTCAATGAGGTTTTCAACTAGTAGGTTTGCCTAGGCACCTCAAAGGAGGTTTTCACCTAAGATGTTTTATGTTTTCCTCTTTTTTATTTTTTCCCAACCCATTGACTACCTCATGGAGGTTTTCAATCAATGAGCCAATCTAAGGCACCTCCAAGGAGGTTTTCACCTGTGATTTTTATATTTTTCTCCTTTTTTTCATCACTTTTTTTCTTCTACCCTACCCTACTTGAAAAAAAAAATCACTTTCAAGTATAAGAATACTTCCAATGGAGCCATGTGCAAATCAAGATGACAGACAGAATGATGTGGAGGCTTGAAATGTATGCTTTGACATGTACCTAGATTTGAAAGATCAATTGATTTGACTTTGATGATATCAAGCACATTTGAAGAAGATGGTATTGTTGCAAATTAATGACTGTTTGGAACATATTTAAATATAGTTGTGATGCCCCTGGTCCACTTACTAGTTTAGATCATCTTGCATGTCTTCTTCTTCCATGACCTTCAAATATTCCTCTTTTTGTTGATTGTACTCTTGAACACATGGAGGACTTGATGATAACCATGAGGGACCTTTCTCAATCTTTGATTTTATTGTCTGCTCTTCATCAAGTGTAGCCCATGATTCTTTGATCTTCTCTTTCAACTCTTCTTTCTCTACATGTTGTCCCTCAATGGCATCAAGAGAATCACTTTTTTGTAATAATCTTCCTGAGTTATGGTGAATACCATTGAGTGCAAGAGGAGATGTTTGGAAGTGTTGCACCTTAGCATTGTAAGTGGGTTGAGCTACTTCAATGTGTGGGTTTGGAAATGGTGGTACAGGTAGTTGAGTGGGAGTGTATATTTCAGATGGATGTGAATGGGGTTGTGGTTGTGGTGGAGGTGAATGGTAAGGATAACATGGAGTTTGATATGGAGGATATTGAGGAAAATACTGAGGATAATGTGGATGGCTCCCATAAGCTCCTTGCCAACCTTGTTGCCAAGATTGGTTTTGTGGTTGAGATGGCCAATGTTGCCAAGGAAAGGGTGTGTTCCAATTACTTTGAGGTGGATGTGCATAAGCTTGAAATTGTGAATTATGCTCTTGCATCATATCAGGTTGAATAGGCTACCATGGTCCTCTTGGAGCTACATAACATAGCTGCATTGGTAATGATGGACAATGTTTAACATCATGTGATTATGCATGGACAACACAAATATCAACATCTTCTTTTCCTTCATCTTGAATTCTTAACATTTCTACTTATTTTGTTAGATTGCTAAGAATTTATGTTTTAAAATCATCAAACAAATTTCCAAGTTTAGCTTGACTTACTGATCTTGATGTTGATTTAGCTACTCTTGCTTTTCCTCTTGATATGTTCTTGCATGTTTCACAAATTTCCTCAAATGATAATTGATATACATCACCTATACTCATGAGATTAAGGAGATCAATCCATTCATCCCTAGTTGCTCTAAGTAAGAGGGGGTTTTAGTGTGTCAGATCCTAAATGATGTAGTTTTTCCCTCTTAACATTATACATGAACCTCTCTATTAGATCCTCAAGGCTCTCAACTTCTCTTTGATTCATTCTAAAGATTTCTTCCTTAAGATCATGATCTTTATATTTTTCTAGAAATATCTTTTGCATATCATTCCATGGTCTTGTTGAATTAGTCCCTAAACTCATGAACCATTCAAAGAGAAATGTTTCCGGATCATTTGACCTTAGACCATGAAATTTTGGAAGAAAAGTGTTGGGTTGTGTTATATTCTTTCCACGACTAACCCACGTAGTGAACCTGGGGGTTAGAGGGGGGGGCCTTCATTGCGCCGATTGCGCAGCAGGGGGTGGTAGGCCCCCTTGTCTGAGGGGTTTGAGGGGGGTAGGTATCCCCCCTCTATGGGATCCGGAGCAGTGCCCCGAGAAAAAAAAAATTGGACCCTATATTGGGTTGGGCGAACCTACCTATGGTTTTCGGTCCATGGTTTCAGATGCGATGGTTTTCGGTACATGGTTGGATGCTTCGGCATGTATAAATATGTATTGTAACATTGAAAGGAATATAATGAAAATCCAAGTTGGTAGTCCTGGTTTTGGGATCCAGGGGAAAATCTCTCTGTATATGTGTTTTATGTGTTATGCTCTCGCATTGTTTATTTTTTGTGTTTTAGAATTCGTATGAAGGTAATTTTTGTACGGGGTTAAAACCTACATTTGGTATCAGAGTTGTTTTGGCTTCAAGGGGATGCCTTTGTTGCTGAGGGGTTTCGCTCGGGCCTATGGTAGACCCTGTTCAATGAGAGATCTGTGGGATCGATTATGGTGGTGAAAGAAGATGGCAAGCAGTGGAAAGATAGATATCGCTAAATTTAATGGTCAGAGTTTTGAGTTATGGAAACTCAAGAAGGAGGATCTGTTGGTGGATAAAGATCAGTGGATCGCGGTAGATCCAGGTACTAAACCAACGTGAGTGTCCGATTAAGAATGGAAGAAGTTGGATCAGAAGGCAAAGAGAACAATACGATTATGTGTCTCAGATTCAGTATTGCTAAATGTATCAGGGGAGGCTACCATGAAGGCTTTGTGGGACAAGTTAGGGGCTTTGTACCAATCTAAGTCTCTAGTGAATAAACTGCTCCTACAGAAAAAGCTGTATACCTGAGGATGAAAGATGGAGAGTTGGTGACAGAGCATCTGAATGCATTTAATATTGTGGTAAGTTAGTTAACATCTGTTGATAACAAAATTTCATATGAAAATAAGTGCATTAGTTTGTTGTGTTCTCTACCAGATTCGTGGGATAGTCTAACTATTGCAATAGGTAGCAATGCAACTACCTTGCAGTTTGATGAAATAGTCTCATCCTTGCTGACGGAGGAGATGAGACAGAAAAATATGGAGAGCCAGAATGGTGATGCCTTGTCTGTATGAGGACGGTCCTAGAACAGAAACAAAAATAAGTCATCGAGTGGGAGATCTAAATCTAGAGGGAGATCTAAATCTCCAGGAAAACCTGTAAAGGTGGTGTGCTGGAAATGCAGAAAGGAAGGGCACTACAAAAGGGACTGTAAATCTAAAGTTCCTAGAAAAGGAAAGGGATCTGATGATGCTTCTTCTGCAGAGGCGAAAACCACCTTAGATGAAGGTGGGGATGTGTACTTGGCTTCTTCAAGTACACATGTAGATCATGAGGCATGGTTGATTGACTCAGCTACATCTTTTCACTTCACTCCCCATAGAGAGTGGTTCTGTGAGTATGATAAATATGTTGATGGTGATGTCTTCTTAGGGGATGATAGGAAGGCTAGAATCGTTGGTCGCGGAAAAGTAAAGTTGAAGTTGCAAGGTGGAAGGGTTAGAACACTTCCGGGTGTTTTGCATATTCCTGCATTAGCCAAAAATCTGATTTCTATAAGCAAGTTGGATGATGTAGGTGTAAAAATAGTGTTCGAGAAGGATACCTGCAAGATGGTTCAGGGAGCACTGGTATTGATGCGGGGAGTTCGAACTGGAACTCTGTACAAGCTGCAAGGTAGCACTGTTGTTGATGGGTGCAACAGTTCTGTGGTTCCTGAAAGTGGAGCAGAAAATCTAGTGGTCTCTGGAGAGAAGACCATGTTGTGGCATCAAAGGCTTGGACATATTGGAGAGAAGGGCCTTTGAATACTTCATGGTAAAGGTATGGTAGAAGGTATGAGTAATAGCTCTCTAGATTTTGATTTCTATGAAAATTGTGTATACGGGAAGCAAAATCGAGTGAGTTTCCCCTCTGGTGGTAAGAGGGCGAAATAGATATTAGAGCTTGTGCACAGTGATGTGTTTGGACCTATGAAGGTTCCATCACTGGGTAAGTCTGTGTACTATGTATCATTTATAGATGACTTCTCAAGGAATACATGGATATATTTCCTTAAGAAGAAATCTAAAGTCTTTGACAGGTTTAAAGAATTCAAGGCTCTGGTGGAAAACTAGACAGAAAAGAAGATAAAGGTGTTGAGGACAGATAATGGTGGAGAGTTTTGCAGTAAGGAATTTGAAGAATTCTGTAAGAAGTGTGGTATAGCATGGCAGAAGAATACTCCATATACACCTCAGCAAAATGGAGTTGCAGAAAGAATGAACAAGACGTTGATGGAAAGGGCAAGAAGCATGCTCAGTGGTGTTGGGTTAGGACAAGAATTCTGGGCAGAGGCAATGGAGACAACATGTTACCTAGTCAACAGATCACCTTCATCAGTGTTGGAGGATAAAACCCCACAAGAGGTATGGACTGGTAAGAAACCCTCTCTTTCACATCTAATGGTATTTGGAGGTGATGCATATGCACATGTTCCAAAGGAGAAAAGAACAAAGTTGGATAGTAAATCTGAAAAGTGCATCTTTATTGGGTATAAGGATGGTTTAAAGTGTTATAAGCTTTGGAACCCAGTAACAAGGAAGGTTGTGTATAGCCGAGATGTGGTGTTCAAAGAGGTGAAAGATGTTATTAAACATGAAGTCCAACTAAAGGAACTTGAGAAGATAGAGTTTGAGCTAAAGGAGGAAGAATCAGACTCTACAACAGAGGAGGAATTAGAAGATGAAGAGCCACAAACTCCAGGTGTGAGAAGATCAGTTCGAGAAAGAAGGCAGCCGAAAAGGTATAGTCCATCTGCTTTCTGTTCAAATTTTTCTTTATTTATTACTAATTATGATTCCAAAATTGTGAAGGAAGCAGTAGATTCAGAGGATGGAAAAGTCTGGAAAGAGGCCACGGTTGATGAAATGGCATCTTTGCACAAAAATGAGGCTTGGGATCTGGTGGAGTTGCTGGCTAGAAGGAAACCCATTGGCAGAAAATGGGTGTTCAATAAGAAGACAAATTCAGAAGGAAAGGTGGAGAAATACAAAGCTCGTTTGGTAGCAAAAGGTTATTCCCAGGTGCCTGGAATTGATTTTGGTGATATTTTTTCTCCTGTTGCCATGGTAACTTCTATTAGGTTACTTTTATCTGTTGCTGCTGCTTTGATTTTGAGGTAGAACAGATGGATGTGAAGAGAGAATTTCTACATGGGGATCTAGAAGAGGAGATCTACATGAAGCAACCTAAAGGCTTTATGGTGAAGGGTAAGAAAGAACTGGTATGCAAGTTAAAGAAGTCCCTGTATGGGTTAAAACAATCACCAAGGATGTGGTATCAAAAATTTCATGCATTTATACGAGGACTTGGCTTCACTAGAAGCAAAGCAGATCACTGTCTATATTTTAAATTAATTGGTGACCATGTTATTTATCTGGTCTTGTATGTGGATGATATGTTGCTGGTTGGAAATGACAAAGAAATTATCCAGGATTTGAAGAGCCAATTGTCCTCCAAATTCGACATGAAAGATCTTGGTGCTACAAACTATATTTTGGGCATAGAAATTAAAAGAGATCGGGCAAAGAAGAAGCTCTAGTTAAGCCAGAGGAAGTATGTCAAGAAAATACTACAAAGGTTTAATATGCAAGATAGTAAACCAGTGAAGGTTACTATTCCTATATGTATAAAGTTATCTGTTGAATAGTGTCCCAAGACACAAGAAGAGGAAGAGGATATGTCTTGTGTTCCATATGTAAGTGTAGTCGATAGCCTAATATATGCAATGGTCTGTATTAGACCAGACTTTGCACATGCAGTGAGAGTATTGAGCAAGTTTATGTCAAAACTAGGGAAGGAGCATTGGACAACAGTGAAGCAGGTTTTCAGCTATTTGTGTGGCACTAGTGATTATGGTTTGTGCTACCAAAGAAGACTAGGATTGGACAGAGTTTTGGATATCCGTGGCTTTGTTGATGCATATTGGGATGGAGATTTGGATCAAAGAAGATATACAAGTGGGTATGTGTTTAACTTATTTGGAGGTGCAGTCAGTTGGATGAGTAAGAAACAATTTGTAGTGGCACTATCAACTACAGAGTGTTACCGGGAAAAATTTCTATTTAGAACTGCTCTATCCCACTAAGGTGTGACAGCTGCCTTAGAAACAAACAGAGAAAACTACTTTTGTATCTCCTTTATGAACTATAAATAAAAGGGAAATAGGAAGAACCAACCTGTGTCTTGCGCTAGTCCTTTGATCCAATCTCTCTCCTCTTTGACAGCTTCCAGCTACCTGCTCCCTTACTTGCCCAGCTTCACCAAGTACCTGTAAGATCACAGAAGAAGGAAACTATACAAAGGCATGGATTTATATTCATAAATAACTTAGGATCAGATTTAAGTTAACCATACAAATGTAACAAGCATCAATGATACAAAAGCATGGAGGAGAAACTCAAATAGTTTTTATTGATATACAAGAAGATCCAGGAGGAGTTACAACTGATGGTTCCTGATCCAGCATCAACCTCCCAACAAAGAATCCCCTCTTCACCTCCAACAAAGCATAGATCACCCAATTCTCTTATGTTTATCTCAAAACCAACAGCAATTCCTTACAATGTGCAAAATTCCAGCCTCTGGATCTCTGGGATGAGGGATCCATATATAGATGTATGCAAGGAGGATGAGTCAGCTAGTGATTTGATTAGTGGCTTTTCTCTGTCAGTTCTTGCTTCCACTTGGAGACTGAAGGCCTCTTACTCATCCTTAGTCGAATTCAGTGAGGCAAGTGTCATAGGAGAAGATTCTGGAAGCTTCCATTGTCTCTCCACCTCGCGGAATGACACTGCCATTTGTCATTTCCCGCTCAACGCACCCTGATAGTGCATTTAGGTGCGTTGCAACGCACCTAGCCAGTGGATTTAGGTGCTATGCAATGCACTTAGCTAGTGGAGCAGCTGAAATGATCCTGTCTTGACTTATTCTGAGCAGTTTCTGGTGGAGAACTTCTGGGAGAAGCTGTAATTTGTTGACCTTGTTCCTTTAGGGGTTAGAACAACACTTTTAGGGACTTAGGAGCCCTTGGTTTATGGAAATTTCATGCTTAGAGCTATAAGGCACAAAAATGTCTATAACAGTTGCCCCCTAAAGTATGAGGTCGTTAATCGGGTGAAATGCTTTATTATGAGGATCCGAAGTTCTTTCAATGCTGGGAGGAGACCTGTAATAAGATACAATACAATACATTATCTTCATACTGTTTTCATGATCTAGCTGAGGCGAGCATTCCCATGCTCAGCTTTATAAATTCATTTTCATGTACATAGGACAGACAATCGTCTGATGGTAGACTGATGATTCTGATAGAGCCATCATCCTTTTGGTAGGATGATTATCTGTGCTGCAATGTTATACATTCGAATGTCTTTATTTCCCTGAATATATATCACAGCCCGGATGGATGAAACTAGATCCGAGGTCTTCAATCTCATCCGATCTTCACTCGAAGTACAAGTCGATCCATGTGAGAAATGTTTTGAAGTCGAACATGGAAAGACATCGCTTGATTACCAGTCAATGATGTAAACTGTTAACAAGCGCAAGAGGAATCACCAATAATGATAATGATCCTCAAGGTACTGCAGTACAATTCACGTGGTGTGAATAAAGGACTTGGCGTCAAACACCATGCAAAATATTTCGGTCGAAGGTCATTGATGTAAACCTGTCGCGGAAGTGAGAAACTTGCCATTGAGGCATGCAAGCTTCAAAGTACTGAATGGGGTGTTCCTAGACCAACTTCTTGGATAATGAGCTGATGTCGACAAGAAGTGATCCATCATAGGAGGGCCTTAATGAATCCCACATCAATGACACGGAACGGAGCAAATGATTTTGATGGAGGTGAAAACGATCTGATGATATACAGTTCAGGGTGGCGGTCATGAAAGAATGGAGTATAATGTATGGTAGTGGGCGGGACACAGGTGGCCTTTCTGGATGACTTCTCTTGAACATGTCGGCGACACTGATGTGATGGATTGGTAGAATTAACCCAAAATTTGGATGGTATGGCGTGACCATGGCGATGTGACCGGTGAATGAAACAACCCAACCCGACTCGGACACGGAGCGGAAGTGTCATGTTCAAGAGCGACTTGCTACCAATAAAGATTCTTTGAGTTTTATTCCCAATTTTTCCCCAGTCATTGCTGACCAGTACCTCTTTATTTTTGTCAAGCTTGAGGAGGATAACATATGCTTGTTCTATAATTTGCCCTTCGGGCAAACCCATCGCTATGTTTTAACGAGCCTAGCGATAGTGAAACTCGTTCTCGTCTAAAGACAAGTTTGTCGCTATTAACCTTTTTAACGAGTTTAACGACAAAGATAACTCGGTCCTTTTCATTTTTAGAGAGTCTGAAAAGGTACATAAAGGTAACTCCAAAATTCCTTTTTCCTCATCTAATCCCTTAAGTCCGAAAAAGTATAAAACAATATAGAAGGGATGAATTTTCGATAGCTTTAACGAGCCGAACAAAACAAGCGCTCGATCTTTTTGTACAATAATCCCTCAGGTCCAAAAAGATTAAAATCTACAGGAGGGATAGCACTTCCTATCCCTTTAATGAGCTGGAAGGTCAAGGACTCGGAAATCTTTTCATATTTTACGAGTCAGTTGAAAAGAGCTTAAAGAAGACTCGTCTTTTGAGGAACGAGTGATAAAATGGGTAGCAGCTGATTCCAGGTAAGGTTTGGAATTTTCCAATCACAGCAGTGTCACAAGGATGGCTAGTGAAATCACTCTTCGCAGCTGTTCCTCAAAATCGGTAAACAATCAAATGGAGGTGAATGATCGGCCAATGAAAAAGTGGAGGTGACGGTGCAAATACGACCAAGGCTTTGATGGCTGAAGTACTACATTCACGGTGGTTATTTACCAGGGAATAGTTCATTTTTTAACGAGCTTAAACGCGGGTGGAAACATTTGCTCGGTGCGGGTTTATTTTTTAACGAGCTTGAACCTTGCGGTAACACTGCTCGATCAGATGGTCTTGTTTTGATTTTTACCATAAATAGCTTTGTCCTTCCAAAGATCGTACTGTATTTTCAACTGCTTCATCAAACTAGTCAGAAATGAACAATATTTGCTTGAAAACGAGTTTAAAATGCTAATATTTTACTTTGAACTACGTAAAAGTAATTAAAAAGTGTTTTTTACCTCTCATTTTACCATTTCATTTGAACTTGGTTTGTTGGAGCTTTGGAGGTGCTTTTCCCCCTCAATTTTCATCAGTTGATTTCGGGAGATTCTGTGGACGATTCTCGATGCCGTCTGGACCAAGTAGGAGCTAAACCTGAGCTCTTTCATTTCATGGTTTCCATTTTTCATTTTGAGCTTGATTCCTAGCTTTTCTGAGCCCCTGGGGTTTGAGGAACTCGTTCTACCATCAACGCACCCTTAGTGTATCGAAACCTGCATTGAATGCTAGCCTGTCTAAAGGTTATTTGACATTCAACGCACCTATAACACTGTTGCAGGTGCGTTGGGCGCAAAAAGGGAATTTGATGCACAATTTTTGATGGAATTTTTGCCTGTTTCTTACCAAAATCAGGATCTAACTCCTCTCTTGTTTTTTTTCAGAGATCTTTGGAGTAAGATGACCCTTACATGGCGAGAACGTGAGCATGAAGAAGAGGACATGGTTGCCCTACATGATCCAGTTACAGTGAACGCGCTGCGGAATTGTGGCTTGCTGAACTTCTTCCGCATTTCTAGCATGCGATAGCAGATCAACTTACTGCAGTATTTGCTCGATGCTTGGGATCCTACCAATCAGGTTTTCCAGATCAGGGGAAATCTATCCCCTTGACTGCAGTAGACATCTATTTCTTGACAGGCTTGTCGAGGCGGGGTGCCCCCATCTCTTTGTCAGGTTCGGCCCGAGGAGGCGATTCTGTGAGAGATTATGTCCGCCGGTATTGCAGAGAAGGATCTCAGCCGAGTAAAGACGGCAAGATCATCATCCGTGATGTCACTGACAGGTTCCTTAGGACTATTCTGTTTACTTTTGGTAGGATGGCCGGTAGTGCGTCTCTTCATGTAGCCAACCGATCTTATATGCAGCATGCCTTGGAATGCCTCCAACCGAAGGTGTTCAACTGGTGCGACATAGTACTTCTTGTGATGAAAGAACAGTTGACCAAGATAAAGAACAGGAGGTTTAAGAACTTTGGGTATGGTTCTATTTTGACCGCCTTTGCCTTGGAGAAGATACCACTGATGCAGCTGCAGTACATTGCACTCGATTTACCTTCTCCTACTGAACCACGTATGCAGAGATGGGTTGACCATATGTCTAGGCATGATGGCCAGTCTCAGATTTCATTTTCTGATACCTTCTTCAGGTGGTTTGATCATCAGGATATGGTTTATTCTGAGTATCCATACGCTGGCATGGACTTCCGGGGTGATCCAGATTTAGTACTGCCGGATGGCGAGCAGTGGGGCGCCACTGGTAAAATCTTTGACCATATTGTTGCTTATCGTTTTTTTGTTTATAATGTCCTTATGCTTTATTCTATCAAGACTTTAATCAAACTCATGTGTACATGCAGATGTTGGTCCCGTTCATCCAGTAGTTCTCCTAAGAGTACCAGCTGTTGCCCCAGTAGGGGAGGTCGTCGGAAGGGTTATTCTTCGTGACCTCGATGTGGCCGAGACTCTCACAGCTTTGTAGGAGCAGGTTGAGGGCCTCACTCTCGGTATTCTAGATGTGAGGACAGACGAGCTACCTTTACGGTTACAGCGGCATACTATTGGCGTGCCCAGACGATGGACTCGTCTCCTACGCATGATCGCACAGGCTGTGACTTGCTATCACAAGCATCATTAGACTAGGGTGCCCCCTAGCATTTTGAGTTTTTGGGTCGCTTGACCGATTTTGTCTTGGTTACAGAACATTATGTGTAAACCATAAACAGCTATATATATTTTTGATTTTCAGAGTTTTATTTTGGTTGAGCTACATGATCCACATGCAAAACATTGATGATGTGTTTCTTTTTATAAATGTTGCAAATGTCTATCTAACACATAGTTTGCTAATGAGTCGGTTAATGTGTTTAAGTTTCTGGAAATATGTTGATATTGAATAAGATCAAATTGTCTTTCCAAAATCTTAACCCTTAGGAACATGCGATAAATAGCTGGTTTTCGGACGGAATATATACCATTGAGTTGTAGTATTACGAGTTGTGAGTCTAGCCTGACCATTAGTCGGCGTATACCATGAGTGATGGCATCAGAGAGAAGTTCTATCAATGCGCTATACTCAGCGATGTTATTCGTTGATCGACCAATACATACACCTCTGAAACTTACTAACTCGCCGCTTGGATCAAAAATGGCTCAGGCTACGGAGGACAGGTTCCGCGAACTACGACTCGTTCCGTCGGCATATCCAACACATGGCTCCAATAGGTTTGACATCTGCAATAAATGAAAAGAGTGGATTACTCGACCAAAACAAACACTTTAGCGAAAACAAAAATATAACAAAAGCATATTGGTTACTATTACGCATAGTAACGCTTGAGGTACAACCCATTACGAGGTTGTGCCAGTGGAATTCCGTCATAATCCATTAACTCGTAGCTCCCTTTGCTAATACTCGCTTAACAATATAGAGGCCCATCCATAAAGACTTAAATTTACCTACTCCCAATTTATCGGATTCTTGGTCGTAAAGCAAGACCAAGTCACCTTCTGAGAAGACACGGGGTTTGACATTTTTGTCGAACTGCGCCTTGACTCGTTTCTTATGGGCTTCATTAGCCAAAGCGGCATCACGATGGGTTTCATCCAATTGGATTAATTCCAAGAAACGAGCCTCTTCTTCCGAAGTTCCGAGGAGGAGATCAATTGCGAGTTTGAGAGACGAGATTTCACACTGGATTGGTAGGATTGCTTCCAGGCCATATACCAGTTGGAAGGGTGTGAACCCGATTGCATTACTTACCGATGTTCGGTAAGCCCACAAAGCTGAGTACAGGATTAGGTGCCATCTTCTTTTGTGAACTCCGATCATCCTTTGCAGCATGCGTTTCAGGACCTTGTTGATCGCTTCAACTTGTCCGTTGGCTTGCGGATAATATGGAGTAGAGCTGTCGTGAGACAACCCTAGTTTGGCAGCTAATTCGACCATCATGTGATTGCGAAAATGCGATCCATGATCTGTGACTATAGCCTGTGGTATGCCGAATCTGGCGACTACATGATTGAAAAAGAAGAGGGCAGTTGTTTCACCAGTATTATCTAATGTAGGCATCGCCTCGGCCCATTTGGTAAAATAGTCAATTGCGACTATGATATACCCATGCCCCCTGGTCGAGGTGGGGTTACATGTCATGAAATCGATGCCCCATTTGGCGAATGGCCCAACAGCAACTATTGGCTGTAGAGGTGCGGGTGGTCTTCTGGTTTTGCTATTAAAAATTTGACAAGCATGGCAACTTCTGACTGCGGTTATGCAATCATTGAACATTGTTACCCAGAAGTATCCTGCTCGTAAAAATTTTTGTGCTGTAGCATATCTAGATTGATGCCCCCCACATGCGCCTGAATGACACTCATTCAGGACTTTTTCGGCCTCCTCATGGGTGAGGTACCTTCTTAGAACTGTATCGATACCACGACGGTAAAGTGTATCACCGACGATCATGTAGTCTTTTGCTTGGTATCGAATATGTTTTTGTTCGGAGTGGGAGGTGTCTGGCCTAAATTTTTGGGTTTGGAGATAAATGATTATATCCCCATACCACTCATTGCTTGTAGATATCAGAAACAAACTTTCGTCCACGATTGATTCTTCGGATGTTTCATCGTTGGACGACGATGGGAGATCGCATAATAATTCTGCGAAAACTAGAGCTTTCTTTGACTTGGATTTTACAAATTCCAGATCAAACTCTTGTAGGATTGCTATCCATTTTGAATATTTGCCCCCCAGTAACTGTCGCGACAATATATAAGTCATGGGGTTGCAATCTGACAGAATGGTAGTTTTCTGAAAGAGGACATAGTGTCGAAATCTTTGTATCGCTTGAACAGCCGCAAGCGCTAGTTTTTCAACATAAGAATATTTGCTTTCTGTATCATTTAAGTTCTTACTTAAATAATATATAGGATGCTCAATTCCATCGACTTCTTGAACTAAAACCATTGCGATGGTCGTATCTGCTGCAGCCAGATACAGGTTAAAATCTCTTTGATAATCAGCGGCGTACATTAATGATGCTTTCATTAGGGAATCTTTTAAAGCATCAAAGGAAGATTGCGCAACCTGATCCCAGACAAAGGGTACCTCCTTTTTCAAGAGACGTGTATAACCTTTAGCAAGTTCAGCGTAATTTGGAATGAACCTCCTCAAAAAGTTTGTTTTCCCTTGGAGTTTCTGAATCTGAAGAAAATTCGAAGGTGGAGGCAAATTTATGATTGCCTGGACCTTACACGGGTCGAGACGAATCCCATCCTTGGAGACTAAAAAGCCAAGTAAACAACCAGAACTGACGCAAAATACACATTTGTGTGGATTGAGTCATATCTTGTAGTGTCGACAACGTAGAAATATCGCTCTTAAATGCTGCGGATGATCAGTCCGTTTTCACGAATGAGCCGGAAGGTCGTCGAGGTATGGTTGAACGATGTTTTTGATGTCATGGAAGGCATAATTCATTGCCCTCTGAAACGTTGCCCCTGCGTTCTTTAAACCAAAGGGTAATTTTCGATATGCGAATGTGCCCCACGGACAAATAAATGCAGTCTTTGACTGGTCCTGTGGGCAGATATTTATTTGATTATACCCGGAGAATCCATCCATGAATGAAAAGATTTCACATCCGGCGCATTCATCAATTATCTGGTCAATGAAGGGTGTAGGGTAGTTGTCTTTTGGACAAGCTTGATTTACATCCCTATAATCGACGCACACTCTAATTGTCCCCTGTTTTTTCATAACAGGGACAATATTCGATACCCAATCGGTTAGAGGAACCGGGTAGATGAAACCAACATGGAGAAGTTTTTCAACTTCTGCCTTAATGGCAGCGGCTTTCTTGGGGTGCACCTGCCTTAGCCGTTGTCTTACTGGTTTGACATCTGGATACATCTTAATTTCGTGTTCAACGATACTCGAGTCGATGCCTGGCATTTCACTGTATGACCAAGCAAAGACATCTCTGAATTCGCGAAAAAGAGCATTATATATTTCCAGTTCTGAAGGAGAACAACATTTGCCAACATAAATATTCTCTACAACATCTGTTTTGGTCGAGATATTTATGGCTATAGTCTCTTCAATGTTGGACAAGTTTCGCTCGGAATCCACCGTATTTACAGTATTTGACAGAAAATCAACTACTGAAGGATGATAAAGGTCATTTTGAGTATCTTCTTCACAATCCGGAAGAAGAGAACGATGGTGGGAATCATTCCATGGTGCTCCTTCAATTACCATAGATTGGAGAATTCCTTCGTCGGTGACATGCACTCACGACCAAGGATCTAAAGGAGTACCATATTCTCTAGACCTATCTATCCAAATGCTTGATGAGCATTGATTTGGGTTTGCCTCCCATGCTAGGAACATTGATTGCTATAATATTTCTGTTGGGCTTGGGGGAAAAACCACTGCATGATCCATGTCGATATCGTTTTCTGAGATCTTTGTAGAAGATATCATGTTGCAGGTTCCTATCGATGCTACTTCCGCTAGATTGATTGGAGGTGGAAGAGCAAAAGTTCCCATTAGTATAGGATCTTTTAGTAGGCCTACTCCGATATTCTGAAGTGAATGGGGGCTTCCATGGATCATGGGAATGCTTCTAGTAACTTGAGAACCATTGGGGAGGAAGTTTTTTTGATCGACGATTGTTATCCCTCCTTGAAAGGGAAATGCAATCTTTCTAAAATAGGTCAACACAACAGCTACCATGGCATATATCCATGATCATCCTAGTAGGATGTTGTAATCAAGATTCCCATCGATGACTTCAACATCTATTTCTACTGTTTTCCCTCCTAGTTCAACGTTCAAGTTATTTAGGATACCAAATGGGGTATATGTCCTTCCATCGAATGCTTTTAATGTCGTCGAAGACCACGACAAGGTTGGAGATCCTAAATTTTTCCAGCAACTCGTCGACATAATGCATGTAGATGCCCCCTCATCAATAATTGTTAGATGAACAGTTTTGTTGAGGGCTTTCACTTGAACAAGGAAAGCTAGTTGAGCTGGTAACTGAGGATCGTATCCTTTGTGGTCGAAGGATACAAGATTGGAATCCTTTGGATCAATCCCACCAATGGCTGATAATAAAGCCTGCCTTTGGGATGGGCAATTTTGTAGTACCTCAAGAGTCGACATAGCGGATGGCGATTGGGCCAAATCTTCCACTATGTTATAATGTTGTGCCGCTCTAGCACGGGGATTAAATGTCGACTTGTGTACTACTCCCTTTGGCGGTTTTATCGTCAATTCAGGGATGGTGGGTGGCACAGCTTCTGTCGAAGTTGTTGTCGAACTACTTGGTTGATCTTTATCCTTGTTGTTCGACAGCTGCGGATTCCCATAATCTTTGTTTCTTGTCGATATCAAAGCATCATTTTGCTGTTTTGAAATCGACAACATTAGCACTTGAGATGGGGAAGCATTTCCACTTTCAACCAGATTTGTTCCTGGATTTGGAAACGGATCAGTTAACACTGCGGAGGTTTTCGAATTCTTGAAGAATTTTTTAACCTCAGCTCTATGTGGACAATCTAATGTCCGATGATCCTCCTCACATATAAAGCATGGAAATTTTGGTTTCCTACTTCCAGGAGGGTTTGACGAAGATTTTTCAGGTGACGATTCCTCCTGTTTCTTCTTCTTCCCTTTGCCTTTCTTCTTGCTTCCTAGTTGCTTGGTTTCTTTGCCCTTATCTGTCGATACGGCATTTACTTCTGAAGCAAGAAGTTCATCTTTTGCATTTTGACCTGAAATCTTACGGGCCTTTTTGGATGTAGCCTTTGTCAATTTCGTGTCTATCGTGCCAATCACGCCATCGCCGGCATGAGAGTCATTGTTTGATTTAGGAGGAGGAGGAATTGAGAATTCAGGTCTAGGGGCGTCAGGTATTTTGTCGTAGAGCGTGCCGAACTGAGTGTAAATCAAGTCCAGATATTGCGCACGAGCGATAACTTGCTCTTCTGTTACGACTCCCCCCTTTGCCACATCTTCCGTGATGGAAGGTAGTAATGACTTGATAAACCATTCAGCTAAGAGTTGATCAGGGACGTACGTTTTTACCATCCTACGACGACGTCGCCACTCATGTATATGATCAGATATGTGAGTGGCCGTTGTCTGTTTGAAGTTGGTAAGAAGCTCTGTTCCCGTTTCGTACCTTATTGGTAATTGAAAATGGGTTAAAAAGGTTGTGGCTAAGGTACTGAAGTTGTCGAACAAAGCTCTAGGTAGTTCAATGTACCATTTTTCCGCTGGACCCGTTAACGTCCTCTGAAAGAGGCGAAGTCTTATCGAATAATCATTTAGGGTGTTTGATGAACACCATAGATGAAAGGTCATCACATGATTCGATGGATCTTCACCCAGATTTCCATTAAATTTAGGAATATCTTATGGAAGTTTATGCGGAATCGCTGGCCACCAAGGGGCGTAAGCAATTGGATCGTTTGTTAACCGATTTAAATCAGGTAACTCTAAGGTTGCCACGAAGGGTAACTGCTGATTCAGGTTAGGTGAAGCATACCCAGGATAAGATGGAATCGCCTGAGCAGTTGGTCTTTGCATACCGGCATAATGCATTTGATGCTGGTATGTTTCGTAAGGTTGGTGGACTTGACCATCGTAAAATGGTTGATTTTGACCGTTTTGAATGTACGGATGTCCACTGTTCACAAAGATTTGCTACTCAGAACCTTGGTATACTTGTTGGAATTGTTGTTGTTGGTATTGCACCAGCCATGGTTGTGAAGCCATGTGCTATTGTGCGATACTAACTGTTTGACCAAGGTGAGGGGTAATTGTACCCGTCTGGACCTGTGTCGCCCCACTAGTCGGCGATTGTGGTTGAGTCGCAGGGTCAAGGGGCTGTTGCATTACAACCTGAGAAACCTGAGGTTGGCATACAACAGGCAGCGCTTGAACTTGCGACACCGTCACAATAGCTGGCGTAGTCGGGATGTTCGACATAGGTACGCATTGTTGCATCGAATACACAACTCTTGGTTGTTGAGGTAGTATAGGTACCCAACCACTTGAGGTAATTCCAGTATAACCTGAATGCTGTTGTGAACTCCTGTATGGATATCCTCCTGGAGGGGATAATGAAAGGGTATACTGCCCCCCATACGGTGGTAATCCAGAACTCAAGGGAATTGTTTGCCCTTGGGGGCCGGACTGCCCAAATTGACCTCCAAATGGATCAATTTGTTGAGACTCAACATATGAGTTTCCGGATATTATTCCAGATGAACAAACAGGAATAGACCAGACTGTCGAAATAGCCCCTGAGTGGGCTCCTTCTAGCAGTTGAGAGCTAGTCGGGACAGATGGTATACCGGCGAACATTGTCGGAGTGAGAGCAGGGAGTTCTGCCGTCGCTGTGTCAGATGACACAGTCCTAGATGTTGACGGTTGTTCAGACATTTGTAGTCTATCCAAAAGATTACCTAGCAATTCTACGGGAGCTTCTGTTGGTGGTAGACCAACTTCTGATGTCGAAGGATATAGAGTGATCCCAACTCCAAAGTGCGTTGGAGTACTCGTTTGAGGATCTTCTATAATTTCTTCTATTGCAATCAGACCAGGTGGAAGGGGAAGACCGTCAGGTCCGTAAAATATTTCTGGTGCCGAAGAAGGTGTGAAATCGGCAGCGACATATGTTTGAAGAGTAAGACTCTCCGAACCGGTTGTAGATGGAACTGGTTCGGTAACACAAGTGTTTATTCTCAAACTAGGATCAGTATCACTATCCTTCTGTGGCCGCTGAACTTCTTCTGTACAGGCAGGGATTCCAGAAATGTTTGGAGTAACCGGAGTCTCTGATCTCGTTGGAACACTTGTTCTAACTTTGATAGGAGATTTGGAACCGGTTAAATGAGTTCGCTTTGTCCATACTGGTTTCGATTCCGGAGACAAAGACAGTTGACTCGTAAGCCTCCGCAAACGACGGGGTTTCAATTGACTTTCTTCCACGATTGCGGATTACTCGATCAAAAATAAAGGGAAGGTATGTTTCCGAATTAAATGAATTTTAGACGCTTTTGACACAACTTGTTTTTTCAGTTTTTAAGAGTCGAGAAAAAACAAAAGATGACTCTAGTCTCCTTCAATTTTTAATGAGCCTGAAGTGACAAGTGCTCAGATGGACCTTTTCCATTAAGGAGTCTGAAAAGGAACGAAAGGGACTGCTCTGGAGGTCTAGGTAGAGGGAGTACCAAACCAATCGCAAAACTGCAGAATACTTTTTACGGTACGGCAGTCAATCTTCCCGAATGTTGTGTTCGGTGCATTGCGATCAGTAGGGCGGCTGACACGGCTTCCTATGCATAAAGGATTTAAGCCTATAGGGGTCTCCCAAAATATACTCGATGGTACGTGGGAGCACAAGTCCGTACTGGCACTTATCGTCTCAAAGTGGAGGAATCACCCAACCATCAATGAGGACAACAGTTACCAGGCTTTACGACGCCGGAATACGTCTCTAGCCTAGACCTCTAAATGTTGTGCGTTAAGTTCCAAAGCATTGTTAGATTCATTGAATTTATTTTAAGTTGGTCTTTCTTATGAAGTTTTCCTTTTGGGTTCACCACGAGATGTAGATGTAATTCTTAAAATGCAGTCTAAAGATGATAAACAAACTTTTATCTTTTTTCAGCAATGAAAATCCTAGCTACTAAGGGAAAAGAAAGACACAATATTTTCACAAAGAGCAAAGAGCACACTGTAAATGCACTTTCCTAAATCAAGCCAAACAGACTGTCTATATGCAAATGCACATGCATTTGTTTTTCACTTTCTTAGTATTGATGCTAAAAATAAAGTTGATGTACAAATCTGAATTTGCTTTCAAGCGACAAACACAAACAAGCTTCTTTTCGAAATCAAAAGGTAGAGATGATTACGACACTTTATAATTTTGAAATAAATACTCGTTTTGACACTAGAAAGTCACAAATTCAAACCAAAGGCAATAGTAAAAGCATAATCGACCATCAACAGCAAATAAACGTTCTCCTATGATCGAAATCGACACTTGCGACAGATCTAAACCAAAGGACGACAGTACGATTATTATACTTTTTCAATGGAAAACTGTAAACGACTCAACAAACACACAAAAACATCTACAGTCCTTTTGTACAAATGAGGTGGAATATCAGTAAGGAAAAGGGGTTTGAAACAGTCATATACTGATCACAGGCTGCAAAATTCAGAGACAAAACTGGAAAGAATGAAGCACAAGAACCTTAGCTGCACAGGGCTAGGCTGATCAGCGCACCTGTAACACAGAGAAACTGCATTGCAGCGCAGGTTGCCCTTTCGGGAAGTGCGTTGAAATGCAGGATCTCTTCACAGTGCCTGCGCTGGGCCAGAAATGTCCTAACCGGGTTCTGGGTCACAGTTTGCAGTTTAGTCTTTGGGTTTTGGCCGAGTAAAAGCAATCAGTAATGCACAATCAGGGGTAGATCTAAGGAGGGTCAGAGAGCTATCACAAGGGAAATCAGACAGTCTGTGAATCAGCTGTTCAAATCATAAACAGATCCAGTGAATGGATTGAAGTAGCAGATGTCTACTTTGCATTTGTTATGGCAAATGCATTTCGAATGCTACTTATAAGTTTATGAAATAAACAAGAGATACACAAACAAACTAATTAGACATCGATCCCCAGTGGAGTCGCCATTTTGTTACCGGGAAAAGTGTCTATTTATAACTGCTCTATCCCACTAAGGTGTGACAACTGCCTTAGAAACAAACAGAGAAAACTACTTTTGTATCTCCTTTATGAACTATAAATAAAAGGGAAATAGGAAGAACCAACCTGTGTCTTGCGCTAGTCCTTTGATCCAATCTCTCTCCTCTTTGACAGCTTTCAGCTACCTGCTCCCCTACTTGCCTAGCTTCACCAAGTACCTGTAAGATCACAGAAGAAGGAAACTATACAAAGACATGGATTTATATTCATAAATAACTTAGGATCATATTTAAGTTAACCATACAAAGGTAACAAGCATCAATGATACAAAAGCATGGAGGAGAAACTCAAATAGTTTTTATTGATATACAAGAAGATCCAGGAGGAGTTACAACTGATGGTTCCTGACCCAGCATCAACCTCCCAGCAAAGAAGCCCCTCTTCACCTCCAACAAAGCATAGATCACCCAATTCTCTTATGTTTATCTCAAAACCAACAGCAATTCCTTACAATGTGCAAAATTCCAGCCTCTGGATCTCTGGGATGAGGGATCCATATATAGATGTATGCAAGGAGGATGAGTCAGCTAGTGATTTGATTAGTGGCTTTTCTCTGTCAGTTCTTTCTTCCACTTGGAGACTGAAGGCCTCTTACTCATCCTTAGTCGAATTCAGTGAGGCAAGTGTCATAGGAGAAGATTTTAGAAGTTTCCATTGTCTCTCCACCTCGCGGAATGACACTGCCATTTGTCATTTCCCGCTCAACGCACCCTGATAGTGCATTTAGGTGTGTTGCAACACACCTAGCCAGTGGATTTAGGTGCTATGCAACGCACTTAGCTAGTGGAGCAGCTGAAATGATCCTGTCTTGACTTATTCTAAGCAGTTTCTGGTGGAGAACTTCTGGGAGAAGCTGTAATTTGTTGACCTTGTTCCTTTAGGGGTTAGAACAACACTTTTAGGGACTTAGGAGCCCTTGGTTTATGGACATTTCATGCTTAGAGCTGTAAGGCACAAAAATGTCTATAACATAGAGGCAGAATACATGGCAGCCACCCATGCAAGCAAGGAAGCAGTTTGGTTGCAGAGATTGTGTTCAAGTATGGGGTTAGTATAGGGAACTATAAGGATAAACTGTGACAGCCAAAGTGCAATTTTCTTGGCAAAGAGCCCTGCTTATCATTAAAAGACAAAGCACATTGATGTTCAGTATCACTTTGTGAGGGATATGATAGAATAAAAAAAGGTGTTGTTGGTAAAGGCGGATACTTTGAAGAATACTGCAGATGCATTGACAAAATCTGTGAGCTCTGAGAAGTTCTCCTGGTGTAGAGAAACAATGGGCATTTCAGGGCCGGAAAAATGACTTAGCTCTCCTGTGGCCCCCCATGGAAAGAAAACAACAAGTGGGAGAATGTTGGGTTGTGTTATATTCTTTCCACGACTATATTAGGTTGGGCAAACCTACCTATGGTTTTCGGTCCATGGTTTTGGACGCGATGGTTTTCAGTCCATGGTATTGGATGCTTCAGCATATATAAATATGTATTGTAACATTGAAAGGAATATAATGAAAAATCAAGCTGGTAGCTATGGTTTTGGGATCCAAGGGAAAATATCTGTGTATATGTGTTTTATGTGTTATACTCTCGCATTGTTTATTTTCTGTGTTTTAGAATTCGTATGCAGGTAATTTCTGTACGGGGTTAAAACCTACAAAAATGTGGAGGGATGTCCTTCATGTGCACATTGATATCAGTATCTTGAATGAGAAATCCAACAGGATCTTCCTCATTATCTCCATCCATTTCTTCTAAATTCTTTGTCATCTTCTTCTTCTACCTACAAAAAGGAATGGTGATGTGGCTCTTACTGCACCATGTGATAAAATGGGGGGGTGGGTTGGTGTTGGAGATTTTTTTTGTTTTTGTTTTTATGATTCGATGAAAACACTAATGCAACGCACTTTTCTATTTTTGAAATGAAATATGCCCAAAGTAATTATTTTTTGTTTTCGCAAAAAGTAAACAGAAATGAATCAACTAGGGAAGAAAACAATGCATACTTTGACACCTCCCTGGCAATGATGCAAAAAATTGATGAGCCTTAGTATTGCAATAAGAATGTTGCAACTCCCAACAATACCGAATTTAATTATCAACCTGGGGTTCGTACAAACTTAATAGGTATTGACACTATATGTGCGACATATAATGTGTCCTTCCTTTGTTGTCATGATGTAATGGAGTGCATGTACTGAAGTCAAATCCTAAACTAATTACAGAGAATGAAATGTTTGAAATGGAACCTTAACCTACTGCAAGAAAGAAAGTACAAGAAATTACTGAAGTCAAATGCTAAAACACACCGTTTTCTAACTAACTGCTAAGAGGCTTTGCTTCAAAAGAATGTTAAGTTAACATGTATGCAATCCTATTTTCCTAAGAATGTAGATTCAAACCATCAAACCTTCTACTACTGTGCATGAAAATGAATAAAATAAATCTGTTTTTCTTTTTGTCTTTTTTCATGTGAGAGTGTGAAAGCTAATCTCTTCTTGTGATGTGGCAGGTGGCTTGGAGATGATGGTGAATGGTCAGAAGTCTTGGGAGACAAGTAGGGACCCTTTGCTAGCTTCATAGAGGCTCTTTCATCAATTCGACCTCAAAACAGACCACTATAGGAAAACCTACAAGATCCCTTGAAAACCTACAGGATCCCCTGAAAACATACAGGATACAGCCGAGAGCAAAAGGGTGGGCATTGAAGGTGATGGAAAGCTTAGGGAAGGTGATTGGTGGATGGAATGAGCTAAGGGAGTGTCTAGGACCACATAGAACTCAAAACCAAGGTTGGGAGATGGTTGGATTTTCTCAACATGCTTGGAGGAGTTTCCATGAAAAATGATGAAATTGGTGAGGGTCTTAGTGAAAGTGAGGAATGATCATGGATGGATGAAGTTGGAAGGAGGCTTCTTGCTATGAGATCTGTCTCTACTTATGAAACACCTGCACTACATCAAACAATGATATTTGCCCAAAATCCATGTAAACAAGAAGAATTTCAATAAGCTATAAAAACAAAGTTTAATGAGCTAGTTGTCTACTTCATGCATGAGAAAAATTTGCAGAATAAGATGAAATCATTGATGGGATCTACTGTAAGACTGAATATAGAAGAAATGGAAATCAAATCCTACTCTTGAAAACTAGCAAAATTCTGACCTAATTGTGGAGCAAGAGGGTTAAAATGGTATTGATGGCATGGAGGTCAAGTAAAGGCCTAATCCTAGCTTCAATGATGATTTTTATCAATTCGGGCTCAAAACAAGATTTCCTACAAGATGTACAGATTTACTATAATTCATCGAATGACCAGGAAAATCAAAACCAAATTGGGTGGGAAAATTTCTTTTATTAACTAGGATGTCTTAGGTCCCCATTCCAAGTGGAACCACTCAAAAAGACCTCTGTTAACCTATGCTAAAAAATAGAAAAACATTACTAGTCAAAAATCTAGAAATCCGAGAACTAGTGAACTAGTAAATCTAAGAAATGCCTAACCAAGTCAAGTGAAAATGCAATGGGGTAATTTTTATTATGAACTAGAATGATTTTTTGATCTAATGCATGCGGAAACAGATCGATTGAAGCTTTTTAGCATGCTCTAAAAAATAGCATAAATTTACTGTTCTTTTCTAAAAAGGAGGTCCAAAAATCTAGATTTTGGAATAAGAAGACTAATCCAAGCAGCTCAATGATTATTATGACCTTCCCAAGATTTTCCAAGGATGAAATAATGCTTGTGATCTTGGAAAAGAACTTTCCTTAACCATTTAACTCAATCCTTACAACAAGAAATCATTAATACTAAATGCAGAAGTAGAAAGAAATAAAAACTAGAAAATGATACAAAAAGGGCTCTGAGGCTCCTGGAATTTCCAAGCCCAAGGAAACTCAGAGACCTATGGAGGAGAAAAATATTTAGAAGCTGAAAATGACACCAATATTTATTATTTTCATCAATAGAATTACATCCCTGCAAGAAAATACAATGGAACTGCAGAAATATGAGTTCTCTCCTCAAGAACACTAATGAAAAATTATCCCTAGAGGGAAATTCGACTTGGTAGTTATAAAAAATGATTAGGAATCATTCCCCATGAATGGAGGAAGCTTTCCCTACCAAAATCCCTTCATTAATGGATCCGGTCCCTTGATTAGTGGATATGGTCCCTTGATTAGTGGAACACATTCCTAGATTTTCTCAATCATTGGAGTTCCACAATCTGTGCCATAATTCCATAATATCTTATTGATTTATTATTTATTATTGATCCTCCTGTAGTAGGGAACAAGCCCCTGTATTATATCCTCTTCCAAATCTTCATAATATACCCAATATTCTTATAATATTCCACAAAAATAAATAATATTAGGCACAAATATTCAATTATTCATAAACCTTCCTAATGAATATATTAAAGTTAAAAATAAATTATCTAATGCAAAAAGAGAAGTTTAATGTTCTGAAGGATGGTCATACGCCTTAATTGATGTTTTAATTTAGAGGCATGGGCCTTAATTTATTTCTAATTTAGAGGCCCATCAATCCCCTTGACATGTTGGCAAGTCCAGCACTGTCAACACTTTCCCAATTTGAACATATAACCTTTCTCAGAAGGGAAAACGTGGATTTGATCCACATGTAGGGTTTGCCTGATAAAATCAAAGGCAAATATTCTCATTTGCATGAACACAATTAGACGATAAGGAGGGAGCTCACACCCATAAACCTTTATTTCAGTGCAATTCTCAAAGAAATACTAATCACCCACCCTGGTGTCTTTACTAAGTTAGAGGATATATTTTTGCTAAGGTGGGATTCTTGGTGGCGATACATTATGAATAATTTTATATGCAATAGACATATAGAGGATATGAATTGAGATTAGCCCTCATTGTTAGGTTTTTGTTTGACAGCATCATCCCAATCAAAGACAAAAACATTCTACTTGTTTAAATCCATTAGACTAATACCCAAGCACTCAAATTCATCAACGTGAGTGTATAGGAACAAATAAAACATTATGGAATAGTATTTGAAGAACAAGGTGACAAAAAAGTGGTGCAACTAGATTTTAATGGACTCAGCCAGGAAGGAAGGTATGTCAAATAGATGGCCTGGCTACATCATCTCTCTCAGAAACCCTATGGTGGCTTTAGTAGCAACATTGGAATCATCTTCCCCAATAAAATGGGCAATTACAGTGAGGATGGTTTTCACTGCCTGTAAATGTCGATATTTGGAAAGAATCGGCAATAGGCAAGGATTGGTGGACAGGGGGGGGGAATCATTTGCAAGAAGACATGGTGTTCCCTAGCTGAGAGGGCCAAATAAGATTTTGGCTCCAATAGAAGATACGAAACAATTCTTCTTCTCAACGTAAGATGCAGCCAGCCATGAAATAAACTTAGGGAAATGATAGACATAAGGCATAATTTGGTAATAGAGCCCTGATTCAACTACTTTGAAAGGGTCTTCCCCCTGACGTGGTGGCCATACAGGTTGAATTGAAGGTCCGACAAGCAGTTACAAAAAGATGGGTCGAATATTTGTGCCTCTCTATCCATTAGTGGCTCAACATAGGACGAGTGTTTGGGTTCTCTATCTTTGGGGGTGTTTTCGGCCGGTTTCTTTAGTTTTAGCATGGAGACAAAAATTGCAGGTGGGAAGTCGGTGGCCAACCTGGTTGACTGGGTGAGAGTTGGAAAACAACATTGGTGACAACTCTGGAGTAGTCCAGTGAATGAATAACATCGTGGGTCAGTCGAATGGCGAGATAACTTGGTTATAGGAAGAACACATTTATATTCAAATGGCTAAATGGGAGGGGATTTTGTAGGTGGAGAGAAACATTCATCTATCATCATACGAGGTCAGCAGGGGGAGACATGTGGCCAAAGATGATAGGAGGGGTGACATGTGGACGAGTGGGTGTTACATGTCAATTTTTCGCCATGACACTTGATTAGTTTATGGGTTTTTTACCATCTATGAACATGTTTGGTTGAACTCCCTTAGAAGTCTAACAACCAAAAATATCTTGAACAAGATGAAAAATTTAGGAATAATAGTTGTCACACCTTGTCAAGTTTCACCTGCATTGATTTTCCTAGATTTTTTCGTGCATTTGCTGGAATTAACTCTAAGAACTTCTCAAAACTGCGCTCTATCTACCACTATAAACCTGCGCAGGTGAATTCAAAAAAGTAAAAATAAAAAGTACATTCTAGAAACATAGTTGGTTGAATAGGTCCCAACTGAAAGCTTCTACGTGATGACTATTCGAACTATAACCATCGGATCGTGCATCTTAATCTCTTTCCTCATGGAAACCTAATCCCTCAATTAAGGGGTCTCACCCTCCTCTTTTGGATCTGAAACTTCTTCCCCTTGGCCTATAAAATGACTAGAGGGTTAGAGAAGGTTAGAACTCGGAGAAGATAAACTTATGTTGTTAGTTTGAGATTGGAAAGCTTGTCTTCTAAGGAGGAGATTGAAGGAATTTGGGAGGAACCTCACGACATCAAGGCGAAGGTTATAAGGCTCCTATTTATCTTTTATTAATACAAATGGACACTTTCTCCCATTGATTTGTCTTATTGGAATGATGAATGGTTTATAATTGTTTACAATGTTTATTAAGGCAAATTCAATTCCTAATCTCCTTGATCATTAGGTTAAGTTTTATTTAGATTATTATATCACATATGCTTTTGATCCTTTTATGGTTTATGGTTGTAGGTCTTGTCAAGCATTGAGGAGCTGCATCAAATCAAAACAAGGGATCTTCATTGAGAATTTCATGAAATAGGTAAGAGGCTCATCCATTAGCTTTAATTCTTATAATTCAAACAAGTCCAACTTAGGGAAAGAGTCAGTTCAATTTTCTTTCTTGTTTCTAGTTTCCACCAATGATCTAGGGAGATTGCTCTTGTCTGCAAGAAGGATTGTCTGGTGTAACAGTGGGATGGGTTACTTTACCGCTACCTTCGGCACTCACTTGTTGGCATTGTCGACGATTGGATGCATGGCAGGCGTGGTCCCCACCTCTCTCTGGTGGGTGAGGGAGCGGGAGGTGGGATCAAGCTGAGACCCCCAAGAGTTAATATGGGTCGTCGATCGGTTGATCCCGCCCCACTTAATTTTTAGCTCAGGGGGGGTGGCACCCATGTATTAGTCATGCAAGTTATCCCCCATAGTGTGTTTAGGGGTCATTCGTGTGGAGATGAATGACGATCTGCCCCGAAATCTGCTCGACCTTTAACAAAATACCATTCCCCTTTAATTTTCAACTGTTCCACTGTTGCGCCCACTCAGGGAGAATTTTTTCCGATGTAGCCTCTTGCCTAAATAAGCTTAGTGTATTGTCAGCACCAAATTGTTTTCTACTTTGGTCAATCTAAACAGATCTAACCCATCTCTATACTAGGGATGTCAAATGAAACTTTTCGACACCCATAAAAAAAGGTATGGGAGCTAATAACAGAAACATTGAAATCCTTCAATTTGAAAGAGGTTGAAAATGTCCAAGGATTTGATGTTGAGGAATTATTTTCCCAACAATTAGCATTAGTAAGATATGGGAACCTAGTTACTTATATTATGGAACGAAAGATATATAATGAAGTCAAGACCTCAAGAGAAAATGAGAGAGAAACAATTGTATATAATAATTATTTAGTCAGACAATTTAGTACCAACTTAGAAGGGAAGAGTAAAACCAAGCAAAGAGGGAACATCATTGCAAACATACAGCCCTCATCATCTCAACATACTCATCTAGATTTTTCATCGAAACTTAAAAAATAAGAGTCAATTGCAACCAGAGGAGAGAGTAATGAATGATACTGTGGTGGAGATGATAACCATCCCCTCATGTAATTTGGAAAAAAAATCATGTTTTTGTTACTTCATGAGGAAATAAAAAAAGTCTTAGCGAAAATATTCAAAACAATAAGAAGGACCCACTGACATGGAAGTAGATGTATAAATTCCTTATAGATTCAAACTGCTTGTGTAATTTGCTAAAACAAAAGACTTTAATCTACTCTACTCATCAATGAAAACAATTAAACGACTGAGAAATCACAACATAAACATGAGACAAGATTTAATCACATAAGCTCAGATATTTATCAAAGGGGAAAGAAATTTCTCAAAACCCTTCCTATTTGTATTGCATTAGTCAAAAAATAGAGAAGAAATACATTGCTTGTTCAAGCTTGAACAATCTTTGCACAGGTATAATCTATATCACTACCTCACAAGGTGACTTTCGCCAATACTTAGCCAATTATGCTTCCTACCAAGCTCCTATTTCCTTGCTATGTTTCCTTGGGAATTAGCCCCCTATTAATTAGGGAAATTCCTAATTAGAATTACGTAATCCCTGTAGGTGCTTCTCTGACTGCATGCATCACCTGTACAACTCGAAAAATTATACAACTAATAGTACACTTCCCCTGAACTCCAATCTCAACTAGGTAACTCAAATTCCATGCATGCATGAGTTAATTATGACTGATTTATTAGCTAACTGGTTGAACACTAAAGTTTCACCCCACTGCTAGACCTCCTACTAGTTCCTCCAACAGTTGGAACTAGTTTAACTGACTTTAACTCAGTTTAACTGAATTAAATTGTTACAACTCAAATTAAACTCAACCGAGGGTCCTAAAATTTAGTAACCACTCTACATGACTCAACTTAGGCCCTCAACTAAAATTAGCTAAGATGACTAAGTGATAACAACTTAGCTAACTCATTCAAGTTGTCTTGTGATGTGGAATTTAGATTTTCTCGTAATTTAATTCAAGGGGAAATTAAATTAGGATTTTCTTGTTTCCATTTTCAATGCTCCCTCTCAATAAGAAAGGGATTATGATCAGATACCCTAATCCTGTCTCTATGGAAATCAAATTTTCCTCTTGAAAATGCCTTTGACAAAATATCTGCATCTTGTTCCTTTGTAGGAATGTATTCCAACAACATGATCTGCCTCTACACACAATATTGTATATGGTGATACCAGATGTTGATTTTCTTAGATCGATCATCAAAAATTGGATTTTCAGATATTTTGATACAACTCTAATTTTCATAGTAAATCACAGTAGGATCCATCTTCTAACCAAATAACCCAACAACAATTTTCCTCATCCAGATAGCCTCACATGTATTTTGACTTAAAGCCATGTACTTTGCTTCTGTTGAGCTGAGTGCAAGAAATCTCTGCTTCCTGTTGTACCAAGAAACCACTGTTGACCCAACACTAAAAATGCCTCCTAATGTGCTCTTCCTATCTGATGGACTACCTTCCCAATTTGCATCTATGAAGCCTTGCATCATCACTCCCTTTTTTTGCTTGTACCAAAGACCAAACTGAGTGGTGCCTCTGAGGTATCTTAACACATGTTTGGTTGCCTTCCAATATGGCTTGGTTGGCTTAACCATTGATTGACTAAGTTGGTTAACTACATAACACATGTCTAGTCATGTGTTCACCAAACACATAAGTGAACCCACAAGTTTCTTATAAATAGTGTCCTCCACCTCCTCACCTGAAGTGGCATCCTCATTCCTCCAGCTGCATGTTAGAGCAGTGTCCATGGGTTTGATACTCTCCATGCAAAACTTCTTCAGTATCTCATTGGCATACTTTCTCTGAGAGAAAAGTAGTTCCCATCTCCTTGCCATAATTCCAAACCAAGGAAATAATGCATGAGTCCCATGTCCTTCATCTCCAATTATCTTGCAAGATCCTCTTTTCAAGACTTGATCAACTTCTCATCACCGGTTAAAATTGAATCATCGACATATAATACTATAATCAATAATTCACCTTCAACAATAATATGGTAAAGGTTTGCATCTGCTTCACTTTTGGTGAAGCCAAACATAGTGAAATGACTGTCGATCTTGGTGTACCAAGCATGGGGTGATTGTTTTGATCCATACAATGCTCGCTTGAGTCTACACACATGCGACCCTCTGTCGAAGGTCTCAAATCCTTCTAGTTGTTCAATTTACACCTCCTCCTCAATCACTCCATCGAGAAATGTTTTCTTCACATCCAACTGATGGATCTTCCATCCCATCTGCATTGTAAGTGATAGAATTGATCTAAAAGAAGAGTACCTTGCTACTGGAGCAAAAGTATCCTCATAATCAATTCCCTCCACCTAGGAGAACCCCTTGGCCACAAATATAGCCTTATGTTTCTTGATTCTTCTGTCCGCTGCATGATTCACCTTGTAGATCCACCTCGAACCTACCACTGACTTGTCCTCCGGTCTTGGAAAAACTTCCCAAACATTTTTTCTGACTGTGGAATCATATTCCTCTACCATGGCATCAACCAATACTATCTTCTGCACTACTTCCTAGAATGAGGAGGGCTCTATCCCTACAAGCTCACTCATTAGAGCCATGTAGCCAGTGTACCAATCCAGTGACCACCTCTACCTGCGTTGTGATGTGTGTGCTCCCACGTTCTCTCTAGCATCACGTAATTGTGTTTCAACTTCTCTGGTGTGCTTTCTTCCACCTTTGGATTTCTCTTCTTGAGTGGAAGTCTCGATTCTCTCTACTTCTATGTTGGCTTAGTGGGGCCTGACCCAGGTTCAGAGGTGATTTAGCCAATCAAATCCTAGTACTACTGGTCCTTTCGGCAACAAACCATGGTGTGCAGACTGAGGTTTCACCCGAAGCAGTATGGGAGGGTGCTAGAACTAGGTTTCCGCACCCTAGGGATGTCTGATGGGCTTCTGGAGGTCCGTGGTCTGACCTGTCGCTACGCGCACTTGCGATCCCTTCGTGACCTATGGTTTGGCTTCCGCACAGCCCTACTTGGGGCACAACCCGTATAATACTCAAGTTCCTTGCTATTTAAACGATTATTTAATTGGTGTGTGTGATATTTAAGGTTATTACAGCATATATCAGTGTGCGCAATACATAAACGAATTTAAACATAAAGAAGATAATGCACAACAATTACACAGAATTAGGATAAACTTCTCTTTATTAGCTTTTTGTTCCTGCTTACAGACTCGACTCCACCCTACGCACTCAGCTACAGGGGTCTGTGCATTCAGCTACAGACTCTACTAGGCCTATGTGCACTCAGATGCAGAGCCTCTTCCTACTACTACAACCCAAGGCACTTAGAAATCTACTCTAAGCTCGAACCATTCCTTCGCTACTCTCTCTATTATTGACTACTTTTACAAATTAGAGCCTTGCTCTATTTATACAATCCCATGGTCCGCGGACCATGGGTACGCTGACTTTACACTAATTTTTAGTACAATGTTTAGGGTGGACAACCCTATGACTCAATTGTACACTTCGTGCTCTGTGCCCGCAATTCACGGAGTTTTACAACATCTTTGACCAAAACTTGGGCTTTGAGCCCCAAAACCTGCTGTGGGGGGGATTCCATGCCCAACAGGCCCCCAACACAATCATCGTGACTCGTCCTGAGTCACTCTACTGGTGCGGCAATCTTGGCACGGAGCCCCTCCAACCGTTCCTTCGCTTCCCGGAGGTCCGCAATGCACTGATCTGCAATCTGCTGGATCTGCTCCACTCTCTCGGCCGAAGTCTCACTATTAGGGGCAACTCCCTGTCTTAAGGCATGCATCGCCTTCATCTGTGCGAGCTTTCCTTCAATGTCTGTAGTGATGAGGAAGGCCTCATCAATCCAAGGTTGGACACGTGCTTTAAGGACTGCCTCTTTCTACCGCATGGCATCCACCTATTCCTTCAATGCCTTTTCTTGTTGTAGCTTCGCAAGCCGTTGGGTCAGGAAAACTGTCTATTCCATTCCACACACACTGTCAGACTGCACCTGAAGCTCCCGCACCTCCATTTCCAAGTGTTGTATGTTGGGGTCCTCCTGTAATGAAGCGAGGACCGCAAAGGATTCTTCCAACATAGTAGTGTAGTTCTGGATTTCCTATCGTATTTCCTCCAGCCCTTTTTGAATAGCACCAGCGCAGTGTTCCCTAACTTCCGGGGGCGTAGAGGATTGCACCTTTAATAGTAGCTCAGCAATCTGAAGGTTGAGGTCCAGTTGTACCCTCGTTGCTTCTTCCTTTGCCTCATGGAATCCAGTCACCAATCGGTGGATTCGCTCCGCTACTGGTAGATCTGCCGAGAGGGCCAATTCCGAGACGTTTCTACAAGCATTGTCTACTGCCTGCTCCAGTCCTTGAGTTTGCGCAACCAGTTCATCACGCTACCAGCTGAGCTGTTCCATATTAATCTTTTGTTCGCTCAATACCTGTCGCATGTAGCCTTCTCTGGCGCGGAGCTCGACTGTGACCCCATATTGCAACTAGTATAGGGTTTCTCACGGGAGGGCAGCCAAGTTTAAGCCTAGTCCCTTAATCCTACCCACCACAGCTCGGTCAACTTCGTTCACTGTGGCTAACGCGCCCTCAGGGAACACGAAAGTGTTGGTCATTTGGGCATGCAACATCTGTTCCGCCTCTGATGTACCTACTGTGACATATGAGGCCATCGTTCCTATTTATGGGGGTTGCACCTGTAGTTCCTATAACTATGCTCTTAGCACCCCCAACACAGTGTTATGCTCCATCATCACCTCTTGGAGTGCATCCTTAGTGACATCATGAACTGTTTCACCGATGTCAAAAAGATCACCTTCTGTAAGCGTGATCGAGTCGATGGATGTCTTCGATGCCTTAATCTTCTTTCTGGGGACCGTTCTCTCAGGGACCTGCAAGTGTTTCAACTATTGTGAGGTGGTTTCTAGGTCCACGCATTCTTCAACCAAGTTTATGTCCTCAGCTCCTTGCCCTGTGGACATCTCATGGCCCGCCTCGGCCCCTTTTGTTAGCGCTGTTGTTGTTTCTACTATCTGTGTTGTTGTTGTTGTGTTGTTGTTGCTGCATCGGTCATCTTCTGCTATGTGGCTTCCTCTGCTACTGCTTTTTGCTGACACCTCTTTTCAGCCAGCTATTTTTTCCTTTGTTAAGTTGTGGCCCTTTCCATTCCTACCAAGTCCAGGGCGTGCCACTCCAAAGGCCATGTTTCCAATGCTGTGAAGATGGCATCGTCAGTGGCAATGAATGGGAGCTTCATCCATTCCTTTGTGGGATCCTTCCACGCTCAGACATAAATGTTGTGCATATCTGATTTAAACTCTACAAAGCTCTGTAGAGTGGCGTACACTGTGGGAGAAAATCGTGGTCTTCTATTGATCCACATCCGGATGCTTGCCTCCATTAGCACCCAAAAAGCCTTGATTGCGTGAATTTTCTTTGCATCCTTAGTGGTCCAGAGCAAAGCGTACTTCGTGGCCTCAGGTAGGTCCTGGTCGATATTTGGGAACTGGCTATCTTCCGGTAGTTCACCCGCTACCAACAAGATGGATAAGAGCAACCACGTGTAGTGGAAGGTCTTACCCTGCTCTTGGGCCTCCTTGCAGTTTGTTAAAAATTCCTCACAGAGGAACTTAACCCATTTGAACTAGACCCCCTCCATGCATTGTTCGGCCAGTGCAACCACAGGCGCTGGTACTTCATCGACATGGCACTTCTGCATTAATTTGTTGGCCAGGAGCTGGGTGGCTACATGCATGCCTTTGTCCTTGATACTCGCAATTTCATAGTTGCGCTTCTTGTTTTCCAACTTGTATTTAGTTTTCATGGCTTCTGCGAGATCCAAATCGCTACTTTTGCCCGCCATCATCGCGGGGTCCTTTCCCTTATAGGGAAGTCGAGAAATCTGGTGAATAAGCTCCGTCATGATGGGAATAAGCTCCTCCAGCCATAGATACCCATCATACACCAGGCAGAGCAGCTGCTTGATGATGAAAATGGTGATAGACGTGTGGTCAAAGTGGGGTATCCATCGTAGATGAAGTAACCTGGCCTTCTCCACACTGCGCAACCATTTTCGCAACTGCAATGTGATTACTGGCCCCTCCAAATTTTGTTTCATCAAGCTCTCCATTGCTAGGTGCAGGAACTTCTTGATGTCCACGAGGTCCCAATATTTTAATTTGAGGGTAGGCACTTGGCCTAGAGGCGGACCTTCAAAAGTAATTCCATCGGGGAGGAGCGGGGTCTGGAGCGCACTCTTCGTGGCCTCCAGGTCTTTGGCCACCATAACTTTCCCTTTCCACAGAGGGACATACATGGGTAACTTCGTTGCGGAAGGCATTGGTGGGACATCCTCCTCCACATCTTCTTGCTCCTCTATTTCATCAATTAGAGTTTGTAAGTCCTCCTCCTCTTCATTCAATTCAATGGTGACGACCTTACCTTTTTCTTCCATTGATATCTTGCCAAACCGTGGGTTTCTTGGGGACACACGGACTGGTATATTTATCTTTCTTTGGTTGCGTCATCCATGGTGATTTTGGAACTTCTAGTGCACCCACCGCATCTCCGGGCTCCTTAGCGGTATCCTCGACAAATTTCACACCTAGCTTGGTAGCAGTCATCGTGTTTGCACGGGATATGTTCTGTTGTGTACTCAAAGATGGTAAGATGGCTTGGCACTCAATACTTTGCAACCGCTCAAATCTCAAACAACCAAGTGTTGTCTCGTGGTGAGCCTTGGGAGTTTTATTGCATCTTTTGAATTTAAATTTGACCATTCCCCCAACTTCTGAGTCATTAATGCATTCTTGGCGACAGATCGTCCCAAATCTAGATCTAAATTTGCATCTTAACTGCGTGCCACCTACTCCCTTTTGCCTTAAATTGGACATCTCATCATGAATAGTGACGTCAATGGTTACTTCCCAGCTTACCCGCATGGTAGTGCAGCCCCCCTTGCATGGGCGCGAACTTGTACCATGCTGATTTTGCGTGCACCTCCCTCACTGCGCAGTTCCAAAACAAACTCTATTAGAGTCCCGCGCTCTCTTTCAACTATCTGGAGTGCTAAGACTATGCTCCCTACAGCTAGTCAGGTGGTCACCCCACCTATGCGAGACTGCAACTTACCTTCCAGCATAGCCCGTGGACACTCCTTACTTACCCTCGCAACAGCTGGCACCGCATGTTCTACCTTATGCAGTGCATTCCCCTTGTTATTACATTTGGTAAGGTGCGGTCTCAGCCATGGTAGCAAAGTCATAAGTTCTCGGTGACAATCTTCTAATGCAATCGTATCTTGCCTTATCATCCTTGGTTTATTGACGAGACATACTTGCATGACCCTGCTTTCTAGTCTTTTGATCTCAGCGTCCATCAACATTCTCTTCTTCCTTAATCGTACCCAATCTTCTTCGATTTCGCGAAGTCTAAGGTTCCCTTGTTGAATGGCTTCCCGAATCCTTATATGGTTGTCCTCACGTAGCTATGTGATTCCTTCGTCCTAGTCTTCTTGCGTTGTCATAACTATGGGGACTATTATGTGTGGATTCCTTTTGGTATTCCCTTCATAAATCTTGGGTTCTACTCTGTTTTGCACCTTCAGAATCATCTCTACACTCACGTTTTTGCACATGGTCCTATAGGCCCATCGAACCACTGGCACGTGCAGGTCCAAATCAATTCGTCTCGTCTGGTAAACCTTGTTCAGTACTCCGCGCACCCTATCGAATGCTTCATCATGGATAATTGGTAACATGCATTTCCCTTCTTGCTACTATGGTTTGTTCTGATTCTCTAGGTTGTGCGCTTGTGTGGATTGTACAGCATGTGCCTGTACCCATCGGGAGAGGTGGGTGTGCAAGTTATTCTGCGCCAGCTGATTGGTTTTCGTTCGAAGTTGGGGTTTTCCAAAACCTAGGTGCATCATCCTTCTACATCCGTGCCAGTCTTCAAAAGTTCCTTGATGCATATCCCACCATCGTGCGGGTGTTGCATGCAGTTCCCACTTCAGTGCATTGAACCGCTACTTCTTCGGTACTGCACTTTCGAATTTTCTTAGAAATTCATCCACCGCTAACAATCCATCATATGTCGGCAACTCCCTCGCCTCTGTTTTTATGCAACGCAATGACCTAATCATCATGTTGCAGTTCAATGTTGTTATTTCATGCAGCCAATTCTGCCATCTCTCTAACTCTTCATCTGAATCCGAAGTTCAGGAGCTTTCGCGCTCCCACGAAATCCTTCCATCCACAGTCAGATTCACCCAATCCTCTCCTTGTGCATTTATCTTATAGATATAGTTGAGATCGTCATCACTATTGTCGTCATGCACCGGTTTAGTGTATCGCATTCCCTCGGCTGGGTCCAGTGGTACTATTATGCGTAGTGACTTTTTCTCAAAGGTCATTTTGTACTTCTTCAGATTTATAACTCCATTCATATCGGTAGCCCAGTCTATTCCTAGTAGCACAGGATAGGGATTGTTGTCATCGACAATCTCTATCACTTCAAAATCTGCCTGCGTGCTCGTGCCTTCAATATCAACTGTCACCCCTTGCAATCTTCCCATGGGAAAAATCTTCTGTTGGTTGGCCATTTGTAACTGAATCAAGGACCATTGCAACGCGGGTCTACCCATGCATTCCCATGTTTTCTTTGGTAGTACATTCGCGTCCGAACCCAGATCCAGGATTACCTGATCCATTTTGTACTCGCCTATTTGTGCAGTCAACCTCATCTCCCTTCCTGTGCGCAATGCATGCTTTCCAAGTTTTCGGATCACACGTGATTCTCCGAACCCCGCACACCTAGTGATAAGTTCCTGTAGCCCTTTGACTACCTTTCTATCGCGCAATAGTTTCATGCATGTCTCCAGAAAGATAGTGAGCATGGAAGGATCCATCCCTGGTTCTAGTTGATCCTTACTACCCGAAGTGGAGGCCTCTGTGAAGCTCTTCTTAGCTTGCATGAATGTCTCCTTCGCGTGTTCTAAATCAAACTCAAGTTCCTTTGTAGGAGCCTTGCGAACCCATGCATTTTCTTCTGGTGGCTTCCCTTTATCATCTCTCGTTGTCATACCACTCCTGAGCATCATGTTTACATTTGGATCTTCTTCGCGTGGTTCAGACCTCATCATTTGTAAATTCTAGGTCGGAGGGGGCTGGAGTACCCCCTTTTCACACATCTTCACTATCAACGAAGGGCATATTCTACCTCATGATCAAATTGAGTATAGTACCAACATGATATTCTAGTCAGGTTCATACAATTGTGGGCATAATGCCCTGACCCTCCGCAATTGTGATAGATTATCTGTCTCTGACACTTTCCTGGTCCCATTCCACCTCGACCTCGACCGCACCCCTGAAACCCAGTGCACACCATCCCTGCATTTGGGTCGAGGGCTTGCGTTTCAGCCTACACCCTATAGGCAGGAGTCTGATCCATCATTAGTTCATAGCTTTGGCAGGTGCGTTCATCATGGCCTACCGACCTGCAGAAATTACAAAACAACTACTGGGACGTCTACGTATACTTCTGCAATAGATGACAATTATCCATGGTATGTTTTCCTCCTATCTGGCAGATCACGCACCATAATGAAAATGTCGTGCTCGGCCCCACCTATGCCTCCAGTCTTAATGGCATTGGCCCTCCTCCTTCCAATGAATTCGCGAACACTGGATAGTGATCTTTGTCGTGGCCCTGGCCTTTGCATTTTATACACCATACTTCCTCGCGCGCCTCTGGCCGAGGTGCCCTATCCTATTTCAAACTCTGCATTTCCAGACATAGATTCTATAGCTGTGCATGGATCTGTTGGACTCCCAATCCAAGGTCTTGTATAGGGGTCTCATGCAACCTCATTGCCATCTCCAACACTTCGACCTGGATGGAAATTTTTTCCTGTGACAGCGTCATCCTTAAGTGTGGCGTAAGTGAGGCAATAAACCATGTGCGATGTTGTGCATCCGTTAACATCATATTGGCTTCACGGATCATACTCTTCAGCCTTTGGTCCAGATCCTAGGGAGTCTTGCCTGGGAGCATCGCGATCTCTTTAAACCCGATGATTGACTGCGTATCTGATTTTGGCCTACTAAATTCCCTGTTCTATGCATTATGGATCTTTGCAATTCCTGTGTTTGGGTGGTCATTAGAATGCTTGATATACCACATCAATGTGTGATCCTACAATGTGCTCACCAGCATAGCCTTTTTTATATTATCATCCATGATGCCCTGTGCTTCCCATACTGCTCTTACTATGAACCAGAATTGGTCCAAATCTTCATTCCCTACTCCTCTGAATACTGGTAGTTTGATCGCACTCGCCATACTGAACTGTGGAGGTGGTGGAGGTGGAGTGGGTGGAGATGGAGGTGAGGGGGGTGAAGTGGGTGGCGGTGTGGGTGGAGGTGGTAAACGTGGAATTCACTGCCTTATCAAACTGACCGCACTTCTCGGAGAAACCTTCACGAGCTCATCCTCGCTCTCTCGCGAGGGTGAAATTAAGGGACTATTTTCTAACTCTTCACTACTTCCGCTTCTGTAGATCTTTCCACTCCGCGTAGTCCCAAACATTAATTTATTCGCATAACCCGCTTTTCACACAATAGCATCTTAATCCAAGTGTTCAAAGATTTTACATACTTACCTCATGATCCCTTGAGAAAACATTGCCCTGCCTCGTCGTAGCAGACAGTCATATCTATGCGAACTTAGTGATAAATCCTCCTATTATTTGGTCGAGCCAGTGGTCCACAACTCGCGCTATCTTCTCTTCTGAGGCTTCTAGTCTGTGCACTAGTTCTGGAGTCCACACTATTGGTTTGTCGAGCCTACACCTTCCCTGGTTGTCTGCTAACTTCTCGATCCACTCATACAGCTCAGATGGAAAAGATGCAAAGAAAATTTCGTGGATTTCAGTGTACAAGTAGCGATCCAACCATTGTTCCTTAGATACTCACGGATTTCTATTTTCCTGCGCCGCGAACTCGTGAATCTTCTTGTCCAACCACTCTTCAATTTCTTTTTTTGTAGGGTTCTAGTGGCATGACATTAGACATTTTTTATGTAGATCTCGGCCAGCAATGAAACCATTTGTTGGCTTAGTGGGGCCTGACCCAGGTTCAGAGGTGATTTAGCCAAGCAAATCTCGGTACTACTGGCCCTTTTAGCAACAGTCCGTGGAGCGCGAACTGAGGTCTCACCCAAAGTAGTATGGGAGGGTGCTAGAACCAGGTTTCCACACCCTGGGGATGTTTGATGGGCTTCTGGAGGTCTGCGGTCTGTCTTGTCACTGCGCGCACTTATGATCCATTCGCGACCTGCAGTGCGGCATTCGTGCAGCCCTACTCGGGGCGCGACCCATATAATACCCAAATTCCTTGCTATTTAAATGATTATTTAACTGGTGTGTGTGATATTTATGGTTATTATAGCATATATCAGTGCGCGCAATACATAAACGAATTTAAACATAAAGAAGATAATGCACAGCAGTTACATAAAATTAGGATAAACTTCTCTTTATTATCTTTCTATTCCCGATTACAGACTCGACTCTGCCGTGTGCGCTCAGCTGCAGGGGTCCGCGCACTCAGCTGTGGACTCTACTAGGCCTCTACGCACTCTGCTACATAGCCTCTTCCTACTACTACAACCCAAGACACTTAGAAATCTACTCTAAGCTCGAACCATTCCTTCGCTACTCTCTGTATTATTGACTACTTTTACAACTTAGAACCTCGCTCTATTTATACAATCCCATGGTCCGTGGACCATGGGTAGGCCGACTTTACACCAATTTTCAATACAATGTTTAGGGTGGACAACCTTATGACTCAATTGTACACGTCGCGCTCTGTTCTTGCAATTCGTGGAGTTTTACGACATCTTTGAACAAAAATTGGGCTTTGAACCCCAAAACCTGTTGTGGGGGGGATTCCATGCCCAACACTCTACTTGTGGATGATCCACAACTTCTTGAGGTTCCTCCTTTGGTGCCAAAATCTCCTGCTCTAAATGAAACTAAATCTCCCTCTCAGGGGAACATCTCATGCCCTTCTCTTCATTGAACTTAACATCTCTATGAACAATTTTCATCCTATGAGATGGAAGGTACACCCAATAACTGTGAGGTGTATCAGTGTACCCCACAAATATTCCCAACTCAGTTATCATCTCTAGCTTTTTCCTTGCATCCTTGGAAACATGACAACAAATTAATGAACCAAATATCCTGAAATGTGACACATCTAGTTTCTTCCCTAAAAATGCTTTGTCTGGTGTACTCATCCTGAGAATTTGATGAGGACTCTTGTTATGCACATATACATCCATGTTGCATGCTTCAACCCATAAGTGCAGTTACATTAGACCCTGATCATGTAACATCGCTCGTGTAGATCCTACAATACTTTTGTTCTTCCTCTCAGCCACCCCATTCTGATGTGGGTTATGGGGTACTATTATCTCCCTTCGAATGCCTTCTGTTGCATAGATGTTCTTGAACTCATTTGACACATATTCACCATTGTTATTACTCCAGAGAGCCTTCACTTTTCTTCCAGTGTCTTTCTCAACAAGTGCTTTAAATTCACAAAGTTTAAAGAATGTTCAGTCTTTCTTCTACATGAAGAAAATACAACACTTACATGAGAAATCATCTACAAATATAACATAATACTTGTGCTTGGTTGTGGAGGCTATCAAGAAAGGTCCACACACATATGAGTGAACTCTTTTAAGGATTTCTTGCGCTCTACTTTTCTTATCATGAAAGTTGACTTTGGTGTACTTCTCCAGTGTACACCTTTTGCATGTATCTTGCTATTCTAGTGCACCCTTGTGATGTCCTATAGAAATCCATTGCATGATATTCAAATCTCCATGGTGAAAATGACCCAATATTCTATACCATAATTCACCAATGTCTTGGCTCTGCACCATCTCTGCTTTTGTGCTCAAGGCAACACAGTCTTTTACATCCAATTTGTAGAGGTTATTCACTCAAACCTCGATCTGCCTCACCTATCCTGTGGCAACGTGTCTAAGGAAAGCCTTTCCTTTGGTAAATATCACATCGTATTCATGGTATTCCAACATAGAAACTGAAACGAGATTCTTCTTCAGACCTAGAAAAAACATCATATCTTTTAATTTGAGAAGGGAGCCAGACTCCCTCTGAAAAGTAACTGTACTAATTCAGGTAGAACTATACCTTCTGTCATCTCCCATTTTTTCGGGAAGTATAAATGCAAGATTTACACCAACATTTAATTTTTCAAT